>ML058387.1:8428714-9036816 GCA_003013855.2 Liriodendron chinense | reverse complement strand
AGAGGATGAGCCATACAATAGACAAGTGTTGAGACCTTCTTCGTAAGGCTAAGGTACCCTAACCTCACCAAGTAAACCACACACACTATACGCTGATGATGATCATTCTATTAGTGATAGCTCTTAAACACTAGTAACTCAATTACGATGATTCCAGTCTTAGGGGCCGATTGCAAGAGGTTTCTTGGGAGGACTACAATGATTGATCGATCCTTCTACCACTTTCTTTACAATTCTAGCCATTCAAGTTATGCCCTTATTGCATCTTCTGATTTATCACCTTAGGTGATTCCAAGGCCACTGACTACATGACATGTAGACTTTCATTATTCTCTACCCTAGACATATTGGCTCATTGTTCTTCAGTTTTTTTGGTTGATGGATCTTTATTTAAAGTCCACAATTGGAGAGTTGCTACTTTAATTAAGTTCACATATTGCATTGCCTCCTATTTCTTGTCCTAAGATTTTCCGTTAGTCTCTCATGTATAAGTCATATGCCAAACAATTTAAATTGTTCCATAACCTTTTATCTTTCTCATCGTGTGTTTCAAGACCTCAAAACCAAGGTGATGGTTGGTGGGGCATAAATTGCGGTGTCTATATTACTTTAGTCTAGGAATTATTGGATTTGATCTCAGTACAAACATCACCCTATTATAGTGGCATGAATGATTATGTCATCTATTCTTGGAGTCTTGAAGAGTTTAGTTCCTTCATTTTCTTCTATTTTATTAATAAATTGTGAGGCATGTTAGTTGACCAAACACGATAGATTTAATTTTTTTATCCTAGATAATTAGAGTTCCACTTCTTCTGTATGTACATTCAAATGTCTGTAGTCCTTTTTGGATTCATAGTTTAAATAATTTCAAATATTTAATACATTCATTAATGATTATTCTCGCATGATAATAATGTTTATGATAAATGATATATTATAAGTGTTAAATATATTTAAATCATCTCTTTTTTAAACTTGTACTTAGTTTTTGAAGAAATTTCGTATCTTCGGTAGAATAATGCTTTCAAATACTTCTCTATCCTCTTCCAAGAATACTTAACTGTGGCTAACATTGTCCACCAAACCTCTTGTCTTTGCACACCACAATAAAATAAGATTGCAAAAAGGAAAAATTGATACTTGTAGGTAGAAATGTCTATTCTTACACATAAATGTTTCCAATTATTCTTAGAGTTTTGAGATTCTCACTGCATGCCATCTAATCAATTGGATGACTTCTATAGTGCTAAAATGTAAAATTCTCATTTCAATCATGTTTTTTTAACTATCTCATTTTTGTTTATCAGCTCATGTGTTGGAGTGCACTGCCTTTGTTTACAAGTTGGGGTTAAAGTTGGACTAACTCAACACATAGGCGGTCAAAAGCATTTTTCTTGAATACTTATACACCTAAAATGGTTATTAGTATTTTGATTTTAGTATTGCACGGTTCTTTATTAGTGTCGATGTAACATTTTTTAGGACACTCCTTACTTTTTCTCTTCTTCCAGTGTGGGGGAAGAGTTGCTTACAACTCTCTCCTTAATTTCTTACCTTCAATAGTCCATATTGCGCCATCCAATGGTGTGCCTGTAGACCGCTCGCACCTATCACCAGCTCCTTAGTCTTTAGTGCTCTCTCTTATATTGTCCAACGGTGCTCCTATGGACCACTCATGCCTACTTTCAATGCATCTTAGGTACCTTACTTCTAGTTCATCGCTGCCACCCTTACTTGGGAATCCTGTGCCAACACATTCAACTATAAACCTAGACCTTCATGCTGTTTTTTAAAAATGTGATGAGGACACAAGACCCTTTAACGTATATCAACAAAGAAAGTGCACGTCACAAGTATCTTCCTTGTGGCCTGGCGACCATTGAAGGAGCATTGAAGACCCTACACACGTGATTGGATGCATAGAAGGCCCCGCATTGGTAAGACACGTCTGAAGGTTGAAGGAAAACCAGACTGTAGGTCGTCGGGCGGTCGACCACAGGTCATCAGGCGCTTGAAATTCACCCATTCTGATGCAAAGTTCGCTGGACAATTTTCATTGTCTTCGAGCACCCGACCTAGCCATAGGGCACTTGACCATAAGTCACCGGGTGCCTGAAATTCAACTATTTGTTTTGTTTAATTGCTGGACATTTTTTGTCCTCATCGGGCGCTCAACCACCGCACAGACTATTTTTTTTGCTTAGTTTTTTTTACTTAAGCATTGAAGGTATTTTAGTCTTTTACTTATTCTTAGTGTTTATTTAAGTGTGTTAAGCCCTAAACACGAATTTAGTTGTTGATTAATGAAAAATAAGCCTTTTGATTGCCTCATTCTTCTCTCTCTCATGGAACTTCGTCTTCTTCCCTAATCCTCTTCTTCTCTTTGCTTCTTATGTCATTCTTATATTCATCTGAGCTAAACTTCTTTTTCCTTCTCTCCTTATCTTTATTATCCCCAATCTTCAAATCCTAAATTTGAGAATTGATCCAAAATTTCAATTTCTCAGATTTTCAAACCCCTAATTCGAGAAAATCCTTTGATCTCTCGGACTAGTGATGGTATGACCATGCAAGATCGAGAGGTTCCATCATTCGTTGGGTCCAATCTATGCATTATTTGAATTTCTTACTTCATGGTTGTGATGATGGCCCGCTCCATTGCATGCCTCTTTATGATTTTTTTAATTTATAATGGTAGATGCTGAATTTTAGATTATTATTGCTATTTATTTCCACTGGATTACATATGTTCATGAGCATGCATCATAATTAGGGCATCCTGTATTAAAATGTACTTGCTCTTGCACCTTGAATCTCATTTCAATTTTTTTCTCCCTACCTACTTAACCCTTCTTTCTACACATATACCATGTCCTTGTTAAATGTGACGATCACTACCTCTTGCCATGATGCATTAGCTTAATCTAGATGATAATGAATCATGGAAGAAGAAATAATTGTTATGCACTGTACTAGGATATGGAAGTTGGTTTCGTTACCTCCTGAAAAATGGAGAGTCAGTTGTTAGTGGGCTTATACCATCAAATACCTACTTAATGAATTGAATAAATGTTTAAAGGCTAGGCTTTTAGTAAAAGGGTATACCCAGACACAATGATTGGACCATGATAGGATAATTTTCGCCACTTGCTAAACTAAACTTTGTTTGAGCTTTGATTTATGTGACAAAAAATCGGTCTTAACTGTCATATCAATTGGATGTCAAGAATGCATTCTTGAATGGTGACTTGAGTGAGAAAGTTTACATGGAACAATCTCTCGAATTTATTACTTAGGAAAAAACAAGAATGTGTGTTAACTTCAAAATGCAATTTGTGGTTTGAAGCAATCTCTAAGGCATGGCTTAAGAAGTTAATAAAGTAGTGATCGACTTGGCTTTCATAAGTGCCACTTGATCATTCCGTATTTGTGAAGTATGGTTACAAGGTGATGGTTACATTGGTGGTCTATGTAGAAAATATCATCATCTCAAGAAGTGACCTAGTGGGAATATCAGAGATTAAAACTCACATCTAGAAATAATTTTAGACCAAGGACTTTGGATCTCTCCAATACTTCATAGTGGTTGAGGTAGCTTGATCAGTTCCAGGGATCAATTTGTCTTAAAAGAAGTATGTAGTAGATTTATTGGAGGAGACGAATGTTAGGGTGTAAGCCAAGTGATGCACGAATAGAACCAAATAGTAAGTTGTAAATGATCAATGTGAATTGTTTGATGATCCAAAGAGCTACAAGAAGCTTGTAGAAAAAATCTCTATCTTATTGTCACCAGGCCAAACATCTCATTGTAGTTAATGTAGTAAATCGGTTTATTCAACAACCAATGGTGTAGTATTGTTACATAGTTCTTCGTATCTTTCATCAATTGAAGAAAACTTCAGGATATGGGTTGATATATCGATCTCACAACCATCTTCGAGTCAAGTCCTTTGTTGATACGGATTGGGCCGTTTCTATGACAGATATGAGATCCACTTTATAGTACTGCATCTTTGTCAAAAAAACTTAGTTATTTGAAAGAGCAAGAAGTAAAGTGTTAGTGACCGATTAAGAATTGAGGCCAAATACAGGGCTATGGGTCATGCTGTCTGGAAAATGTTATGGTTTCGATCTTTGCTTTAAAAGCTTTAATTGTTTGACAGAGAATATATAAAGTTGTACTCTATAACTAAGCAGTAACCCACATCGTTATAAATTTGGTCTTTTATAAGAGAACAAAACACATAGAGATTAACTGTTTCTTTATCAGGAAGAAAATTTCTTTTAAGGAGCTCGTCACCAAATATATGCATTCTAAAGCTTAATTGACATATTTTCATCAAATCTTTACTTTATATATAGTTCTCATCTCTTAGTGGTAAGGTGGATATGATTAACATTTATGATCCAGCTTAAGGGACAATGTTAAACTATAGTGTATTTGAGCTACGCTGATTTAGACTTAGCCCACCAACATATATGTAATAATTAAATGATAATAATTGATAAGGAGAGAGAAGTTGTTAAAAATCTTAATACGTCTCTAGACCTCTCTTCTATTTTATTGGTCATTTCGTTTCCCTCATCTTTTCAAACATCGATCTCATATCTCTCTCTCGCTCTCTCTCTCTCTCTCTCTCTAATCAAGCCCAACTACATTAATTGATTTTCAATTCGTTGATAGAAGAATTTTCGAGAAGTAATTGAAAATTATTTTTAAGAGTTTCTTTTGTCTTTTCAGTGCATTAAGTCTTACATTTTTGCATTTTCTATATAATTAAACTTTTTTATGCCTTTCTTACTGTGGTATTACTTAGCCATCTTTCTGTAAACAATTTCATCTTATGACTTGATAGTTCAGTAAATAATTAAGTTTTCTCTTATAGCTTATCAACACTAGCTAAGATAAACTTGACTTGACAATTTTATGTTAAGTGCATATAAGGATATCCTAGTAGCTAAATAAGACCTTCAGTTGAATACTCCATAAATTTGGTTTTAATTAAAATGACTTTGGTTGGCCTACTTTGAAATGGTTCTCTGTATGTACCATCAAATTCAAGATATCTCTTTTATAGTCACTCATCAAGTCATACATGTGCAATGAATGTGGCCAACTAAAATATCTTTAAACCATTTATTTTTTTCATTTAAGGGTAACCTTGCTAATTAGGTACTCGCTTGAATTTTTTCATATGTTCGTCTTGAAATAGAGATTATCGCAAACACTCTTGGAGGTGACACTTTGACATGTCAGACGTGTGTTGTGAAAGCGTTTGTGCATAGCAGAAACAAAATAAATTAAATTAGATTTATTTTTAGGCATGTATGAATAAACATGAATTTAAAATCAACTGTACCTTTTATAAAGAATAGAAGACAATTGATGCTCACTTTCTCCCCTCCTCTCAAACCAGTCACTCTAGTAAATTTATTCTATGTACCAAGGAAGCTTTCTTAGGGCATAAAATTTTAGTTGGCTTCATAAGTTGCTTTAATGTATTTATAGACTTATAATCCTTTGGTATCAAACTTTTTTTATCATATAGGGATCCTTGTAGGTTATTTAGACTATAAGCAACACCTGCAATATATATTTTTAAACATACAAGAACTTTAACTTATACAAATTCATGCAAGGCGTTTTCACGTATATATTGGATGAATGTACGCTATTATACAACATATCTTTCTACGTATAAATTTAAGGTCCATTGTCCTAGGCTTATCATATCGCATAACCATGATTGATCATCCAAAAATAAATCTAAACTATTAATTTCATAAAATAATGCATATTATAATTTTTAAATAATTTATTTAATCAAAAAAATTTACAGAGTTAGTTTGGCCAATTATGTTGATTAATTATTTTGATGCATGATATAAGACTAAATCCATAAAGGTAGTAGATCTTTTGTTAAGAATCCTAATCCTTATGAGAACATGATTGACCACCCAATTCACCAGAATTCATATAAGAAGTCCATATATTGATGAATCAAAGTAATCAATCAAATCTCCATTGAAAACTTTTAAGTTTTCTATGATATTAAAAAGAACAAAATTAGCATAATTTCAAGATCTTACCTCAGACAATGATAATTATCTTTATATTTGTTAATGGTTGAGATTTAAATGTAATTAATGGCCTTTCAATTGTGTGACATGACCCAATAACCAAATAGTACTCTTCAAACTAAAATAGTGATATTCTAGTCTATTCAAGCACTTCATGTATAGATTAGATGAAAGATCATATGCTATGTTGCTTGTTAGACTAGAAATCCTCCATTAACAACCTTTATAACTTTTTTTTTTCCATCAAAGTAGTTACCATATGAAAATTATGTATGAGTAGTTATCTCTTACACATTAACCACTAAGTCTCAACTAACTAGGATCTCAGAGAGAAATGTTATAGTATTTAAAAAAATTAATAACTTTAAAAACTAACTTAAACATAAATTATAATCATATGTAATAGGCTAACAATAACTATATGTAATATGATGACATAGTAATAACTATATATAGTGAAATGATATGACATGACAATTAAATGTGGGCCATATCAATTTATCTCTCAAATGAGAAATATATTTAACGTTATTTCACTTGGCTCATATAGACCCAACTGATTTTGTAAAAATTATATTAAAATTTTTAAGCGTTTGAAAAAACCTGAAGTATAGACATACATTTTGAAAACAAAATCCTTTCTCTTTCTAATTTTGTAAAAAAATTATAAACTTAATTAAAGAATTTTAATACATGAATTATAACGATAAATATATTTTAAAAGAAGTATCACCTTCCATGCATTACTACATCATTGACTCCTTTTAATTGAGTGCTTTGTAGCATAATTTTCTTATGAAAGGACTATCCAATGCCCATTCAAGGTCTAACTTTACTATCCAAATAGACATTTTTCTATTCTTTAAAATCTTATGTATACAAAAATTAAGAAGACAAATTAAAATAATAGAATAATCAACAACCATATATTCTAATATTAAAATAAATAAAGTCTAAATGACGCTTTAGATGTACATAATTAGTCAAACGTAAGAGTAACTAATGAGTCTCATATGCTCCACATGTTCCGTACACAACTTGGGTGATAATCCTTTCTTTATGGAGTCCACAATTATTATCTCAGTCTTGATATGGTTAATAATCATTGATGATTCTGAACATTTTTTCAACAACGAAATATTTTGTGTTGATTTACTTGTTTTAACTACCACTTTTATTGTTTCTAAAGAAGAAAACTGTTGCAGAATTATCATAGTAAATCTTCAATAGCCTAGAGATAGAGTCTACAACTTTAAGTTCTGTGATAAAATTCTGTAACCATAATGCACATAAATTTGCCTTATTGCATGTTAGAAACTCTACCTCCATAGAAAAAATAGTCAACAATTGTTTTACATTCCTTCAATAGATAACTTCTCCTGCTAATAGAAGACATATCCCGATATCGATTTTGTAGAGTCGAGGCATCCTACAAAGTCTAAATTCAAATGTTCAACTACTTCTAAATGTTGGATGAATTATATGCAAGCATGCATTCCTTGATCCTTTTAAGACATTGCATAACTTTCTTTATAACCATCTAGTGTTAAAAACCTGGGTTACTTGAATATCTGCTTAACATTCTAACTGCATATCCAATGTCCGATCTTTTATAGACCTGAGCATACATCAAACTTTTAATTACAGATGCATAAGAAATATTTTTCATTTATTCCATCTCTAGATCATTTCTCGGACACTGACATAAACTGAATTTGTCACCCTTGACAATATGTATAACACTAAGCATGCAATTCCTTATTCTGAACCTCTTTGAAACTTTATTAATGTAGGTCTTTTGAGATTATAATTCCAATATTCCTTAAGATCTTTCTTTGTGAATCTTTATGCCGATGACGTAAGATGCTTCACCCATATCTTTCACATCAAAGTTCTATGCAAGAAACTGTTTTGTTTAATGTAGCAAGCCTATATCACTAATCATCCACATATAGGTTTAAAAATATAATTTTTTTTTCCATTGACTTTAAGGTATATGTATTGATCTATAATTTTATTCATAAAATTAAAAGAAAAAATTACATTATGAAACTTTAAATATCAATGATGAGAAATCTTTTTTTTAACCCATATATGAATTTATTAAGTTTGCAAACAATACGATCTTTTTATCTAAAGAAAATCTTTCAGATTGAGTCATGTATACATATTTCTCTAAATTACCATTGAGTAATGTTGTTTTCGTATCCATTTGTTGTAACTTTAAGTCAAAATGAGCTACTAATGTCATGATTTTGTGAATGAGTCCCTAGAGACCATACAAAATGTCCTATGAAAATTAATGCATTCCCTGTATGTAAATCATTTGACTACACGTTTAGTTTTATTTCATTCGATATTACCAGTTGAGTCTTTTTTTATTTTGTAAACTAATTTACAACCAATGACCTCGACTCCTTTAGGTAATTCAATGAGATCACAAACTTAGTTCTTATCCATTGAATCTATTTCTTCTTTCATGTTATCATACTAAAGAGTAGATTTAGCTCCACTCATGGCTTGTGAAAATGTGATTGGATCATCCTCAACTCCAACATCAGTTAGACTCTTGTAGATATACAATATAGTGAGAAGAAATTATAAATTTTCTTATTCTTGAAGATTTTTTTAATGGTAGCTCAACATTTACTTTATATGAATGTTGAACAAGCTATATGACAACTTGTTCCTCATAGAGTGACATTTCTAAAATTGACGGTTCTTCCATAGTGACATATTGATGACTGTTTTAAAGTATAATTGACTCATTTGTAAGAGCAGGCGTAACAATTTGAACTTACATTTCTTCAAAAATTAAAATTTGAGGTTGCTTGCTCTCATTAACATCATCATCCTCGAGAAACCTGACATTCATTACTTTAGCAATATTAAGTTTATAAGAATGATGTAAGAACTTGAATCTCTTTGACCTTTCTGCATAGTGTAGACACCCCACCTTCGGCTACACTGTTGGTAGAGATAGCTGGATGAATGGATGACCATACCCCCAAATCCCAAGTCCAAACTCAGCCAAACTCACCCTTGTAAGCCCCATTCCATAGCCCAGTTCAAGCCTGAACCCAGTCAACCCAGTCCTAAACACCAACCTAAAAAACCCCCCATAAGAAAAGCCAGTCAAAAAATCCCCAAAAAGTCAAACTCACTGAGTCAACCCGCTGAGTCAACCCGCTGAGTCAACTCGTCGAGTCAACCCACCGAGTCAACCAGTCGAGTCAACCCGTCGAGTCAAATCACCGAGTCGACCCACTGAGTCAACTCACTAAGTCGACCCAGCGAGTCAAACAGCACCCCCGAGGGTGCGACCGTACCTCGCTGGAAATCGAGGAACGGCCGTACGGGCGGCCCACAGCAGGCCGCCTAAACCGCCGCTGAATCCCAAGAAACGTCCGTACGGGCGGCCCATAGCAGGCCGCCCAAAATAAATTACGAAAAATGCCACTCCTCGCTGCTATAAATACCCCCCTCCCCTTCTCATTACAACAATCCCTTCAAGTCCATTTCAGCCCGAGAGCTCTGAGTCCACCTCTCCACCCTTTAGCCCATTTTTCCACCAAGGAGAGCCCGAGTGAGGAGAGCCTAGCCCTGGTCCAGCCCAGCCTGACCACTGGTCCAAGCCTCCCAAGCCATCCAAGTCTTGATCCAGCCACTCGAAGCCAACCCTTGCGACACCTCCGTCCACCCAGCTACTCTTTTCCAGCATCATCTCATTTGCATCTAGCATAAGTGCAACATTTACTTTTCTTCCAACCCCCCTGCTTCACTGTAAGCACTTTGATTATTCAAGCACACTTGCATATGTCTTAAATTAAGCACCTGTCAGTTCGAGCGTATGCTCTGGGCTTGCCCGTTGTTGGAACCTGCCCATCAGAAACTCTTACTGTTCAGACCTGCATTCATGCTTCACCATAAAACACCTTGATCATTCAAGCACACTGCATACGTCTTACATTAAGCACCTGTCAGTTCGAGCATACGCTCTGGGCTTGCCCGTTGTTGGAACCTGCCCATCAGAAACTCTTACTGTTCAGACCCGCATTCATGCATCATGTCATCCATGAGAATATACGAGGATTAAATTAAACTTTCAAGTATTTGATCGATTCTGTGAAGTAGAGACCGTACTTCGGTACGGGCAGTGTGTGGGGTGCTTAACCTCTTCCCACCCTGTAACCGTGATCCCTTACCTTGAATCTTTGGCAGCAGATCAAAAGGAGTCATTTTAGAGGAAAGGATCTTCGGATCCCCTTCTCTAACGTTTCTACGGGGTCTAGCCGACTGTAGATTCGAAGTAACTGGCTAGTGGCGACTCTGGTCTTATATAAACTCATTCAGCTTAACACGACAACCAAACATAGCCCTCGAGAACGAGGCAAGCCAGTGGCACAAACGGCGATTTCGCACTCACGCATCCTCCTCTCCTTCTTTTCCCGAAAGGGAAGGGACGCGAGAACGTCGTCGTGTGGGAGCGCGGAAACGGCGAGGGTCCACAGAATGGCGACTCCACTGGGGATTTGCTAGTCCCACTAGTCGTGATCCGACTTGAAAAACAAAATCCTTCCCGTACTTGAAAGTCACTAATCCTCATACAATCTCATCTGCATAGCATTCTACCCAAAAAAAAATATATATAGAAAATCCCAAAACCTACCAAAAAAAATATAGAAAATCCTAAAACCCAAAAAGAGTAGAGTACAGTCCTCACCATTGCGCCTCCTTGGGCTCAACGTACGCGGAGACAATTTTCCTACCGCAGCATAATCCGCACTCGGGCTCAACAAGCCATGTCCGACCACGAAGAAGAAACTCATCTACTTCCCGCTCTTGAGATGACCGAAGCGCAACCTCCAGCGCAACAGCCCATTGATAATACGCCAATCATACAGGAATTGGCACAAGGAGTGAGAGCAATGCAAGAAATGCTCTTGCAATTCATGTAAGCACAAGCCACCGCAGCAGCCAACAATCAGGTTAGCCCAGTTCAGCAATCTTAGCAGCCATGCCGGGTCCTTCCGGCCTCCAGTTCAAATCAAGCGCAACCATCAGAGTCTGCCCAAGACTACCGACAGCAGCCATCTCAGCCCTTCGCTATGGGGCATCCTTCTCACTATCTTCCTGCGACGACAAGGCCATCTCAGAGCACTTCCGTTGCAGGAACATCCAGTCAGCTTCCAGTCAATCTTGCAAACAACAATCTCAGTAGATCTCAGCATGTCCCCGCCGATGGGACACCTTTTCAATTCCAGCACATCCCCGCCGATGGGATTTCAATTCAATTTCCAACAACAGGGACAGCACTGGCGAATGCCCACAATGGGGGTCAGTGTCAAGCCCACATCAATCAGCGGACAGTGGCGAATACCCAACAAGGGGGTCACTTCCCAACATCTCAGCCTCCTGCAAACAGGAGCACTTTTCAATTCCAGCACATCCCCGCCGATGGGATTCCAGTTAATTTTCAGCAATCTTCAATTCAGCAAAATCCAGTTAATTTCCAGCAATCTTCAATTCAGCAATCTCCAGCTAATTTCCAGCAAGTTCCAGTTCAACCTTTAGTACAATCTCCAGTTCAGTTACAATCCTTTCAAGCACCAGTTCAACAGAATCCAGTTCAGTCATCAAATCAACTTCAGCAGCCTGCGGTTGCTTTTCAGCAAGCACATAGGGTCGAAGACATCGACCACTATGCCGAAGAAGAACGTGCCTTACTCCAGGAGGCACCAGTCGCTCAAACAGATCACTCAGGACTGGACGAGTTGCGGGAGCAGTTCCAGATCTTGCAAAATCAGCTTCAGCGACAACAAGAAATTGATCTACCTTCGACCAAGTTCAGAGACTTGTGTCCCTTCCCAGATGCTCAAGTACCTCAAAATTTTGAGGTTCCAAAATTCAAAAGATACGATGGCAGCGGTTGTCCCACAGCACATCTCAAGGCCTTCTGTGGAGAGCTGAGTGCAATCTCAGAAAATGAAGGGGCCCTCATTCGCTTGTTCCAAAAATCTCTGAAGGGCGATGCCCTAGATTGGTACACTTCATTGGACTGCCACCGCATCAGGACATGGGAATAGCTTTCCCAGGCTTTCGTCGACAGATTCGCGTACAATCTCAACATGGCACCCAGAAGAGCCGACCTTGCGGCTCTCAGACAAAGGAGTGATGAAACACTATCAGCTTATGTGGGACGTTGGCGAGCTATGGCAGCCAGAATGCGAACACCTATCGATGACGAAGAACAAATCTCCATGATTGTTCATTCAACATATCCAGGCATATCCGGATATCTCATCTCGCATCCATATGCGAATTTCTCACAATTGATCCGTGCTGGAGAGCAAGTCGAAGCAGGAATCCGTGCCGGGACAATCTCCCCATGGCCTCATCAAGCCACTCCAATCAAAAGGAACAGAGTGGAAGGAAGACCTATCGGGCACGGGAATGGAAACCGCAGTGGTTCTCCTCCCCGCCCAACAGAGGTAAACAACATCAACACCACTGCTCAAGAAAATCAACATGCTCCCTCACAGGGACGTCAACAGTATCAGCAGAATCAAGTTCAGCATCAGCCTCAGCGGTATTAGCCACAACCGAATCCTCAGCCACAACCACCTCGACAACAGCAGCAGTTCAGAGGAAACGGTCAATACTCATATCAAAATAGACAAAATTACAGGGAGTTCAAAAAATTTACTCCCCTCTCTCAACCACTTAGTCAAGTCATGGCTACGCTGGTGCAGAAGCAGTTACTTACTCTAATGGCACCTCGGCCTCCGCCTCATCCTCTGCCACCAAACTACCGAGAAAATGAGTACTGTGCCTACCATCAAGGACGTGGCCATGCCACTGATCGATGCTATACTTTGAAGAATGCTATACAAGACCTAATTGATGACCGCAAGATCGTCATCTCAGTCCCTGGAACTTCTCCAGCAGCTTCCACCAACATCCTTCAGAATCCTCTGCCTCAACATCCGACGGACCCCAGTTCGTCTCGTGGCCCTGCAGTCAATAGTATAGAAGAAGGGGACCATCTCGATCGCTTCTTCTCCCCTATCCAGTCCATTCATGCTTACACTTATGGGCCGACAAGTCCTCCTCCGATCCTGCAAGGGGCAAGTCCCTTTCCTCCTCCAGTCCTCGAGCCAGTAGTACTCGAAGGAGCACTTCCATACGATGTGCCATTTGTGCAAGGGGCATCTTACGGCCCCTCATGTTGGGAACCAGTCGTCCTAGAAGGAGCACAGTCATACATCGAGCCCACATACGAACCTGTCGTCTTGCAAGGGGCAATCTCAGCACAAGGACAATACAATTCACAATGGAGGAACCATACTCATCAGCAGCAAGAACCCATTGTATTGGAAGGAGCTCCTCCAGTTGAGCTAGTCGTATTGCAAGGGGCAAATCCCGGAGGCGTGTCAATCACACTACGACAGCTGGGACGAACAGAGAAACCTCCTGCCATATCAAGAGGACCAGTATTCATTCCATGGGAGCCTCCTGCTCCAGGAACAGTCAAGTCAGGACCACGACCGTATGTGGTCTATGAAGACAAGCCTCGATATTACCCCTTCAGCACAGGCAACAATGTAGTCCTCAAGGCAAAAGCTCCATACGAGGAAGATTTGGTACCCACACCGGCACCGTTGCAAGAACCGGTGGTCCTAGAAGGCAAAAGGGAGGAAAACTACAAAGAGGTCCCATGGCACTATCCAGAATGTGCGGAAGTGGGAAACATGAATCCCAATGGGCATTGCATCCGAAGAGATAATTAGAACAGAGGAGATCCCAAAGGCGCTCTTTCAGGTCTCGGTAACAAAAATGAAGCCACATACGATGTGGCGACTCAGCTCAAGTTAATCCCTGCACAAATCTCAGTATGGGAGTTACTCTGTACATCTCGCATACACCGAGAAATGTTTGCCAAGACCTTGAACGATGCTCACGTCTCCTCTGATACGGCACCAGAAATGATAGCTTTGATGATTGGGCAACTCCTGGCTCCGCGCGCCATCACCTTCATAGATAATGAGTTGCCACCAGAAGGACGAGATCATGGGCGATCCCTCAACATAGCCTTACGATATAAAGACCTCTGCGTCCCACTGGTCCTTATCGATAATGGCTCAAGCTTAAACGTCTGCCCACTCAAGACCGCGGAACGTCTGGGAATCAGCCCTTCTTCATTTCGACCCAGCACCATATGCGTCAGAGCATTCGACAACACCCGCCGATCAGTGGAAGGGGAGGTCGACATAGAGGTATAGATAGGTCCGGAAATCTCTACCATCACATTCCAAATTCTGGATATATCAGCTTCTTTCAACATGTTGCTCGGACGACCTTGGCTGCACAAGGTTGGAGCTGTGCCGTCAACCCTGCATCAACGAGTGAAATACATCTGTGGAAATCAAGTGATCTCTATTCATGCAGAGAAGGAGTTCATCATTCCTTCCAATGCTGCTGCCACTGAACCAGACATCCCTGTCGTCGATATCCAGCACTCTGAAGAAGACATCCCGTTTCATAGTTTCGAATTCGAGACTATGAACTCTATCGTCAATCTAGAACCGATAAGGGTGGACCATGTCTTTTCACCAGCAGAACGTCTGAGTCTCAAATACCGAATGAAGAATCATTTCAAGTCTAGAAAGGTACCGCTGGTATATAACCAACGCAAATGGGGACTCGGATACAAGACAGTCTTCACGGACAAAAAAAGGAAGAAATTTCGGTGCTCACCCATCCAATTTGTCAAGCCAGGAGAACCTTGCAAAGATCCAGGAGGGAATCAACCGACTGCACTACACAAAGGCCTCCCGATGAGCCTAGTTTGGGCCACATGGCCCCCCATTCGATGGGATCAAATTCTCGAACCATCTAAGCCTCCAGAAGAAGAAGGAGATGAAGAAGGAAGTCAAATACAGCAGCTTCAGGATCAGGTTACTTTGACACCTGCTCCCAACCAGGGGCACAACCTGCCCACTTCAACATCAATCAACCAGGGGCACAACCTGCCCACTTCAATTTCATCCAGCCAGGGGCACAACTTGCCCATCTCAACATCAATCAGCAAGGGGCACGACTTGCCCATCTCTACAGAATCAACATCAACCAGCCAGGGGCAGAAGCAGCCCATCCATTGGACCAAGAAAGGGAAGTGGCCAGCCCTAGATTGGTCTGATGTCCAGATTCCAAACTTGTGGCTAGCCGTAGAACCAGACGAACTGCAATGTGAGGTAAGTGACCCGGGAGGGACTGAGTGCGACTCAGATCTCGAACCCGACCAGCAAGAAATCATGGTCATTGGGCCAGACCATGATTCTTTGCCCAAAGCATCAACCCCCACCTCTTTAGGGGAGGAAGTGTGGGGTCCTGAATGGTCATCCGTTCCCCTAACTTTTGAATCAGCCAAAGAGCCATCTGAGGGCTCTGGCTTAAAAAAAAATGCCTGTTTAAGCAGTGACCGGAACTTTGGAACAAGTTGGGTTCAATCATGGTCTGCAATGCCTGCTTGTTCAAAGTCCCATGAATTTCAAAAAATCAAAAAAATAAAAAACTTTCAAAAGCCAAAAACATCTAGCATTTCAATTTCAGAAAAATCTCAAAAACCAAAAAACATTTCTTTTCCTGCATTCAATAGTGTGCCAAGTTCGTCTAAAGAGTCACATGAGTTTGAAGTCGAATGATATGATTTCGACATCGAATTAGACTTCGAGCTCATGGGTCTAGATGAAGCTCGGGATGAGGAAGATGATGATCCTGCTCCGGAACTAGAGGATCTCCTCAAAAAGTTCGAATCTAAAACCAATGTTGTAGTCGATGATTTTGAGATAGTAAACTTGGGGACACCTGAGATCCCTAGGGAAGTACGCATTGGAAAATCGTTGCCACCTGAGATGAAACAGAAAATGATAGAGTTCCTAGCTCCAAGATTGTCCAACTTCGCGTTCTTATATGAAGACATGCCGGGGCTCGATGAAGAGCTCGTTGTACATCATCTGCCAACCAAGGCAGATATGAAGCCAGTGAAGCAGAAACTTCGAAGAATGAAGCCAGAATGGGCTCTGAAAGTCCGAGATGAAGTCATCAAGCAGTACAATACGGGATTCTTGGTAGTCTCCAACTACCCTGAATGGCTCGCCAACATCGTGCCAGTACCAAAGAAAGACGGCAAGGTTCGAATGTGCATCGACTTCCGAGATCTCAACAAAGCCAGTCCTAAAGACGACTTCCCTTTGCCACATATCGACACTCTGGTCGACAACACTGCTGGATACAAGGTCTTCTCATTCATGGACGGGTTCTCAGGTTACAATCAGATCAAGATGGCCGTCGAAGATCGCGAGAAGACATCGTTCATCACTCCCTGGGGAACCTTCTGTTACAGGGTAATGCCGTTCGGTCTGAAGAATGCAGGAGCAACATATCAGCGAGCAATGACAGCATTATTCCATGACATGATGAATAAAGAGCTTGAAGTATATGTGGACGATATGATCGTCAAATCTCGCACAATTGAAGGACACTTTGAAGATCTGAAGAAGTTATTCAACAGATTAGAAAAGTACAAGCTCCGCCTCAACCCTCAGAAATGCGTCTTCGGTGCAATGGGAGGCAAACTCCTCGGCTTTATGGTGAGCGAGGACGGCATCAGGGTCGACGAGACCAATACCAGAGCAATCATCGAGATGCCCCCTCCTAGAACAGAGAAAGAAATCCGTGGCTTCCTTGGCAGAATTCAATACATCAGTCGCTTCATCGCATAGCTCACACCTATTTGTGAACCCATTTTCAAGCTCCTCCGAAAAAATGTTCCAAAAGAATGGAATGATGATTGCCAAGTCGCCTTCGATCGCATCAAGAGATATCTCATGAATCCTCCAGTCCTAGTGTCGCCCGCTCCCGGACGACCACTATTGTTATACATCTCGGTAGCAGCAGAAGCCATTGGATGTGTCCTCGGCCAGCACGACGAGACCGGGAAGAAGGAACAAGCAATATACTATTTGAGTCGAAAGTTCACCGACTATGAGACCAGGTATTCCCCGATCGAGAAGACTTGCCTCGCTCTAGTCTGGGCAACTCAGCGACTCCGTCAATACATGATTGCATTCCCTATTCTCCTCCTCGCTCACATGGATCCGCTCAAGTACCTATTCGAAAAGCCAGCACTCACTGGAAGGATAGCTAAATGGCAGCTACTCCTGTCTGAGTTCGACATCACCTATGTCACTCAGAAGGCAATCAAGGGACAGGCCCTCGCCGATCATCTTGCCGCCCACTCCCTCCTGGATTATCAACCGCTCAAGACATTCTTCCCTGATGAAGATCTCTTGCTCATTGAAGAGGAAGAAAAGAAGAAAAAAGATGAGTGAACGTTATTCTTCGACGGCGCAGCAAATTCTAAAGGGAGCGGTATTGGAGCAATCCTCTATTCTCCAGATGATGTCCCTATTCCTATCTCAAGGCGCATAGCATTCGAGTGCACCAACAACATGGCAGAGTATGAAGCATGCATCGCTGGCTTAAGGGAAGCCATAATCTTGGGCGTCAAGAAGCTACGAGTATTTGGAGACTCACAGCTTATCATCAATCAGACCAATGGCGAATGGAAGACCAAGGACGAGAAGTTGATACCATATCATGTGTATCTTGAAAATCTGATCGAAGAATTCAAAGAAATCACCTTCTCATACATGCCCAGAGCCAAGGACCAGTTTGCAGATGCTCTCGCCACACTTGCATCAATGCTCGAGATACCAAAAGGAGCTTCAGAATGGGAGCTCACAGTTGAAGTTCAAGAAGAACTTACCCTTTGCCTGCAAATAGAAGAAGCCGAAGCTGTCCCTGACAAACCTTAGTATGCCGACATCAAGCAATATCTCGAAACCCAGGAGTATCCAGAGTCAGCAACAGCAACAGATCGCCGAACCATCCAGCGTTTGGCCGGCCAGTTCACCATCAGTGGCGAAGTTCTTTACAAGCGATCCTATAATCACATCCTCCTTCGATGCGTCGACGAAACAGAAGCTGCAAAGATCATGGAAGAAATACACGAAGGAATCTGTGGCCCACACATGAACGGGCACATGATGGCAAAGAAGATTTTACGACTCGGCTACTATTGGCTCACCATGGAGACAGACTGTTGCCAGCACGTCAGAAAATGCTTCAAGTGTCAGGAGCATGCGAATCAAATCCATGCCCCCTCATCAGAATTATACAGCCTGACTACCCCCTGGCCCTTCTCCATGTGGGGACTCGACATCATCGGAAAAATTAGTCCCAAAGCATCAAATGGTCATGAGTACATACTTGTGGCAGTCGACTACTTCACCAAGTGGGTAGAGGCAGCCTCCTACACCACGATTGCAGCATCTCAGGTGATCAAATTCATGAAGAACAACATCATATGCCGGTATGGAATCCCTAATGCTATCATCACAGATAATGGGACCCCGTTTGTCAACAAGAAGATGGATGACTTCCTCAGCAAATTCAAGATTCAACGTCATCGATCAAGCCCCTACCATCCTCAGATGAATGGTGGGGTAGAAGCCGCAAACAAGACAATCATCAGGATACTCGAGAAAATGGTCGTGACCTATCGAGATTGGTTAGATATGCTCCCATATGCACTTTGGGCCTATCGAACGTCTGTACGATCTGCTACGGGCGTTACACCTTTCGAGCTTACTTACGGAATGGAAGCAGTCCTACCAGTCGAGGTGGAAATACCATCACTACGAGTGTTATTAGAAAGCGGAGTCGAAGAAGGAGAATGGCAACGGGCCAGATTCGATCAGTTGCAGTTAGCAGATGAAAAGCGCATGCGTGCACTAAGTCATTCACAGTGCTATCAGAAAAGGATCGCTCGGGCTTACAACAAGAGAGTCCGAAAAAGAAGTTTCAAGATAGGCGACATGGTCATGAAGAAGATTCTACCGTCGCACCTTCCGGACCCCAGAGGAAAGTTCAAACCCTCGTGGGACGGGCCACTGATCATCAGAGAAATACTTCCCGGAGGCGCCCTCAAACTCACCAACATGAGAGGGGTGGATCTTCCTGAGCCAACCAACGCCGACAACGTGAAGATCTTTCACGAGTAAGTCATTCTGACCTTATCAAGAGTTATTTTAATAGAGCTGAAGTCAAAAGGTCGAAGCTAAGACCTCTGAGAAATCATTTCCATCCACCAACAAGTGTTTCAAATAAGGGTGTTAATGTCAGATTTTGTAACGAGATCCTCCGGCTTTTCTCCTTCGCTCCAGGAGGGGTTTCCACCACCAGACCTGAAACAAGACAGCGAATAAGGGTGGCTGGGGACCAGCCGTTAGCCCTCCGACGCTCAAGTTAGGCCACAGAAGAGAAGCCAAGCAAAACGGGACCCAGATTGAGTGATGAGTACGTACCTCCTATTCAAGGGAGCCATCCCCTTATATAGATCTGAAACAATCCAATCTGTTACGTGAGATGTCGAAATCCCGTTGATGTCGCATACGATACTGAGAATCCGCTGATTTCGTGGGATAAGATCCTATCTTTTTAGTCAGATCCAACCCAATGATTTATTCCAACAATCACGCCCCTAGATGGCAATCCCTTGAAATCCGGCTGGATCCGGCCGGAAGCCATAGTTGGAGTCATGGCCTCCGAAAAGGAAGGAGACGCCCGTAGCTGGGAGTCATGGCCTCCGAAAAGGAAGGAGACGCCCGTAGCTGGGAGTCATGGCCTCCGAAAAGGAAGGAGACGCCCGTAGTAAAGCTGCTCGCAGGTTAAAATGTGGTCGCGAGTCCAAGTACATATTTTGGGTGTAATATCTTTCAACGACTTGTGAGAAGGTATGCTCGCGACCGCACTTGTCCAATATTCGACTCTCGATCAGGTGATCTCGAGAGTCGAATGGGCGTCCCGCACCTGTCCAATATTCGACTCTCGATCAGGTGATCTCGAGAGTCGAATGGGCGTCCCGCACTTGTCCAATATTCGACTCTCGATCAGGTGGTCTCGAGAGTCGAATGGGCGTCCCGCACCTGTCCAATATTCGACTCTCGATCAGGTGATCTCGAGAGTCGAATGGACATTTCCACGTGAAATCTTATCTCCACCATTTTGCCCATAACAGATGCCCCCCAAGTCCTTGCCGTCTAAGAATTCTATAGGAAAGGACTTAGCTCACTATCACACGAAACCGCTCGCTACCTTCATCGAGAATGACACCCCTCATGATGGGCTGAAATTAATGAGCGCCAGCTTTTCGCAGCCTTTTCGCTGATGGGAAATGAAGGGGCGCTCGCCACGTGTTTGAGGAGTTAATGGGCGTGCCTGCTCGAGCGCTGTGTCCAACGGGGGACTGCCACGTGCCATCAGATACGGCGGAATGATTGCCTATAAATATACGGAGTCCGCCATTTCTTTGAGTTTCTACAGAAGTTTTTTCGAAAGAATCCTGTAACCTTTTCTTTCCATTCTTCTTCTTCCTCCGGTGCTCAATCTTTCTTTTTCTTGGTATTACTTCCTTTTTCTTCTTCTTTTATTTTCATCTCCCCATGGCTGGGAACTCTGACGAGACCACTGTCCCCCTTGGCGATGCCACTCCGGAGTCCTCTGCCTCCAGCAGTGCAAGGGTTTCGGCGGGGAGATACACAGCAGCCGAGTATCCTTCCGTTTTATCGGAGGACCGGCTGGCTGAGCTCCGGGAGAGATACCAAATCCCAGCCTCTGTAACTCTCCGCTTGCCCGGAGGTGGAGAAACACCCGACTCCCCCCCCCCCCCAGGATGCGTAGCATTTTACGAGTACCAGCTCATCTTGGGGGTACGCCTTCCCCTCCATCCCTTTGTTCGCGATGTATTACGATGTTACAAGATTGCCCCTGGGCAACTTATTGTGAACGGGTGGAGGGTGGTGTTGGGCTCCTTTGCCCTTTGGGCTCAGGCTGGTAACGGGGAACTCACGGCGGAGGAGTTCCTCCGTATGTTCCGCCTGAAGAAAGCTCCATCCAGCGAAGGCTGGTATTATTTATGTTACTGGCACCGGGATAACTTCGTGTTGGGTAAGCCCTCCTCGAACTATCCCGGCTGGAGGAAGCGGTGGTTCTATGCTTCCGGGAGCTGGGAGTCTGCCTCCTCCAGGGGTCCAGGAGTGACCCGGTTTTTCTGTGAAGGTAGACAATCCCGTATTGTGCAGTTTCCTTCAAATAAATTTTAGGGTTTTGCTTTGACCATGATTTGTGCTCGCAGGTATCCCAGCTTTGCGGAAACCGAATTTGAAGGGTGGGATCAACGAGAAGATCGTCAGAGTGTATAAGGTGCCTGTAGGAGATAGGCATATCGAGGCTTGCTTATCTCCTTCGCGACTTGCAGCAGCAGGCCTCATATCCAGGAGAGAAGTCGAAATGACGAAGGCTGGAGAGAAGAGAGGCCTACTGCCCCGTCTGAAGGGCACAGGTTCCAAAAGGCAGAAGAGAGCCCCTGCCGAACCGTCTCAATCTTCCATCCGCGCGGGCAGCGATCAGCCTGCCCTTCCCGCGAGCATGGCGGGGGCCCCAGCTGGGCCTACTATCCCTTCACTGGTGGTCGCACCTGGGCCACCAGTGATCAACATTGCAGACAATTCCCCAGATGGGGTGGGGTCCAGCTGCCCCCCAGCTGAAGAGGCTCGAGAGCAGGTAGAGCCTCAAGAGTCAACTCCTGCTCGGGAACTGGTCCCAGCTGCCGAGCAGGGACCTGCTCGCGAGTCCATGCCTCCGCCCCGCGAGCAGACCGGTTTGGTCGTTGCCCAACCGTCTGGGAGCGGGACGTACTCGATTCCACGCCACCTCCACCCTGTGTGTAAGTTCTTGTTCGAGAACGTTCCGCCTCACGCCTTCGGCTCTCTCCCCGAGCCAAGCCCTGAGAACCTTATCCTTGAAGCGGGGATGAGGATGGTTCAGGTAAGACTTTGTCAAGATCTGTTTCGACCTGTTGATACGTTCCAGAAATCTTAATACTTTTCATCTCTGTGCAGGGTTTAGATCTGATTCTGCGAACGAGGCGTGATATCGTTGCCGCCCGTCGCACGATAGAGGAGGCTGAGGGAAAGAGGACTGCCTTGGAAAAGGCAGTTCAAGGAAGAGATCAACTGCTCAAGGCTCGTGAGGCAGTGATCTCGAAGAGAGATGAGGAGAAAAAGATCCTCATCGAGAAGATCCAAGTCCTGACCGACAGGTATCAGGCCTTGGACTCAGACTACGCGAAGCTCACGGGTCTGAAGGAGAAGGCAGAGAGAGAGAGGGAGATCTTCCGACAGGACAAGATCTCATTAGAGGAGCAATTCGCGGGAGCCAGGTCGCAGCTCAAGGAGGCCTACGACAACCTGACTAGGGAGCGCACCGCTCTTGCGCAGCTTAAGGACGACTCGATCCACTGGGACGAGGAGAGAGTCGCCCTTGTAAAAATGCTCTCGGAGGAAGGTACTCGGGCAGTTTCCGAGTTCCGGACTTCGCAGCTGTATGACGATGAACGATATGAGTCATACGATGTTGGTCGAGACTTTGCACTGAGAGTAG
This sequence comes from Liriodendron chinense, assembly GCA_003013855.2. Taxonomy (NCBI): domain Eukaryota; kingdom Viridiplantae; phylum Streptophyta; class Magnoliopsida; order Magnoliales; family Magnoliaceae; genus Liriodendron; species Liriodendron chinense. The sequence goes on along the minus strand of ML058387.1, from coordinate 9,014,166 downwards.
TGCAACGAATGATCCCATCCTTCGATATGGGGGAATTCGGTCGAGTCGCGACCATCATAGCTGCAGAAGAGCAAGCTGCTCCCGAGAACGAGGTGACCGAAGCCACGCAGGCTGGAGGGGCTCCTGAAATGGGCCCTGAAGTCGAGAGCGTGGCTCCTCCTAGCGATTGATTTCCTTTTATTTTCTTCTCTTGTATCTGCGCTCATATATGTAATCATATGATTATCAATGAAAAGATATTTTTGGAAGTATTGCTGTTTCGTTGCTGTTCTCCCTTCATCTTTCATTTTTGGCTTGTTAATCTTGAATGGATTCGTCAGAGATGTGACCCTTTAATTCGAGCATGAATTAAGCTGCTCGCGATCAGGATGTGACCCCGTTCGCTGCCCTAATTTGGGCACGAGCTGTGGTGCTCGCATTTTGGAGTGCGATTCCTCCTCACCAATCGCGAGTAACTAACTCATGAAAAAATGAATTAGACTCAATCCGGGGGTCGTGAGACCATGTCCGCGTTGAGATAGACTGATCTATCGATTGAGATTTTGATTCTACCAAGGGCAGAAGGTTGGTCAAGAGATGGTATCCATTCTCTTCGGGGCTGTTCAGGTCCATGAGAATGGAGAAGCGACCAACTAGTAATGATTTCAGCCCTACCAAGGGTAGGCAATTGGCCAAGAGGATGTGTAAGCACTCTTCAGGGCTATTCGGGTCCATATAAATGGAGTAGCGGCCAAAAGATATTTTTCACTTTATTCATAAAATGTTATGATAAACTACATCGAATCTAGGGGTAGTATCTTAGCAAATGCTCCACGTGCCAAGGGCGACGTACAGGCTTCCCTTGCATGTCTTCAAGATAATAAGTACCGGGTCGCACAACCCTAATAACCCGATACGGGCCTTCCCAATTCGGATCCAATGAACGAACAGGAATTCCAAGATTTCGCCTTAGAACCAAATCTCCGAACTGGAAAGATCTAGGTCGAACCTTTGCATTCCGATAACGAGCAATACGTTGTTGATATGCCGCCACTCGTACTTGGGAAGCATTTCTTCGCTCTTCCAAGAGATCGAGATGAAGTCGGATATTTTCCTGATTGCTCGCGGGATCATACTGTTCGATCCGGTATGAGGGCACTTGAATTTCCACTGGTACCACTGCGTCAACACCAAATGCTAAGGAGAAAGGAGTTTCACCTGTCGATGTACAAGCCGTGGTTCTATAAGCCCATAATACTTCTGGCAGAAGTTCTGGCCACACCCCTTTACATTCACTTAGCTTGGTCTTTAAATGATGCTTTATAATTTTATTCACTGCCTCGACCTGCCCATTCGCCTGTGGATGATATGGAGAAGTGCGGAGATTACGTATCTTCCATTTGTCGCAAAATTCATCAAAGGCTGCGTTGTCGAACTGCGTTCCGTTATCGGTAATTATGGTATGAGGAAGTCCGAAGCGACATATAATATTTCTCCACATAAACTTAGTAGTTTGTCTTTCAGTAATTTTGGCTAATGGTTCTGCCTCGGCCCATTTGGTGAAATAATCAACCGCCACGATCGCGAACCTATTCTGTCCCTTTCCCATAGGTAAGGGACCGATGATATCGATCCCCCACTGAGCAAAAGGCCAAGGGCTGTCGACTGGGGTCATCCGCTCAGACGGTACGCGAGGTATAGGTTGATATCGTTGACACTTGTCGCATTTTTTTGAAAATTCTATGGCGTCTGCTTTCATAGTAGGCCAATAATATCCTTGCCTCATCGCTTTATATGCTAGAGATCGCCCCCTGGGATGATTACCACATGCCCCCTGGTGTACTTCATCTAGAACACGATGTGCTTCTTCTGGGTGAAGACACCTCAAATAAGGCAAGGAGAAGCTTTTTCGCAACAAGATTCCATCTTGTAAGGTGTACCTGGCAGCTCGGAGCTGAATTTGTCTTGCAGCTTTCTTATTTTCTGGTAGGTATCCATCTCTGAGATAAAGGATGATAGGATCCATCCAGCATGGAGACGATTGTAACGATATAACTTGCTCGGGAGCCACTTGGTCGATACTCGAGAGTTGACGGTGCTCGATGGGGATCGAATGTGATAGTTCTGATTCTGGTGCAGAAGCGAGTTTTGCCAAGGAATCGGCCAGTTGGTTCTGCTCGCGAGGGATATGGAATATTTTGTAAGTCTTCAGTTTGGCGAGCAGGATGAGGACACGAGATTTGTATAAGGCCATTCTTTCTTCTTTGGTTTCGAATTCGCCAAGAACTTGGTTGACAATGAGCTGGGAGTCGCTATGAATTATCAAATTCTGGACTGCGAGGACAACGGCTAGCTCGAGGCCGACAATAAGGGCCTCATATTCTGCTTCATTATTGGAGGCGCGTGATTCAAAATGCAGAGCGTATTGAAAATGCGACCCGTCTGGAGCCACTAAAATCAGGCCCGCTCCACTGCCACTGGCCCGTGACGACCCGTCTACAAAGAGCGACCAAGAAGGCTGGTCGCTGGTCATAGCGCTATCTTCAGAAGAATATGTAAATTCGGCGATGAAATCAGCCACAGCTTGGCCCTTGACTGCGGTCCTAGGACAGAATGAAATATCATGTTCGCTGATCTCGACCGCCCATTTAGTTAAGCGTCCGGAAGCCTCAGGCTTTTGGAGGACTTGACGTAGTGGATGATTCGTTGGTACTAAAATAGGATGGGCTTGAAAGTATGGTCGCAGTTTTCGAGCTGCCGTGATTAAGGCTAAGGCCAGTTTCTCCAAATCAGAATACCTAGTTTCTGCATCAACCATTGCTCGACTGATATAATAAACGGGCCTTTGCACCCCGGAATCTTCTCTTATTAAAGCGGCACTAACGGCCGTGGAAGACACAGATAAATAAAGAATGAGTTGCTCATGTGCCATAGGCTTGGATAAAATGGGGGGAGCGCTCATATATTGCTTCAGTTGTTGAAAAGCTTCTTCACATTGAGGTGTCCAATTCCAATCAGACTTGGCCGTTGCACGAAGGAGTTTGAAGAAGGGCAGGCACTTGTCAGATGCTCGCGAGATGAACCTGTTCAATGATGCGATGCGACCAGCTAGACGCTGAACGTCCTTCAGAGTCACTGGGGATTTCATCTCTATCAACGCTTTAATCTTTTCGGGATTCGCTTCAATTCCACGCTGGCCAACCATGAACCCAAGAAATTTTCCTGCAGATACTCCAAACGCGCATTTTTCTGGATTTAATTTCATCTGATACTTCCTCATCAGATCAAAGGCTTCTCGAAGATCTGGAATGTGGTCATCTTCATTGATGCTTTTCACGAGCATATCGTCGACATATACTTCCATGTTCCTACCGATTTGAGCAGCAAATATTTTGTTGACAAGACGCTGATAAGTGGCCCCTGCATTTTTGAGACCAAATGGCATTACCTGGTAGCAATATAGCCCTCGATCTGTGATGAAGGCAGTGTGTTGGCCATCAGGTGGATGCATCATAATCTGGTTGTAACCAGAGTAAGCATCCATAAAACTGAGGAGGGCGTGTCCAGCTGTCGAGTCGACCAACTGGTCGATTCGTGGTGTCGGGAAGCTATCTTTGGGACATGCTTTGTTTAAGTCTGAATAATCGACGCACATCCTCCATTTACCATTAGCTTTCCGGACGAGAACTACGTTGGCGACCCACTGTGGGTAGTCAACTTCTTTTATGAAATTTGCCGCGAGCAGCTTCTCAACTTCAGTTTTGATCGCCATCTGTCTTTCTGCAGTGAAGGCGCGTCGACGCTGATGTACTGGTTTGTGCTTTGGATCAATGTTGAGACGATGTACGATGACATTAGGATCGATGCCCAGCATATCTTTATGAGACCAAGCAAACACGTCCTGGTATTCAGTGAGGAAACGAATCAAATTTTCGCGGTGGATACTATTTAATGAGGAACCGATGTACACGATCTTGGACTGGTCGTCTTCAGTCAAGCGGATCGCCACTGTTTCCTCTCCTGGAGTTCCTGATTTCAGAGCACTTTCCCTTGGATCCAACGCGGAGGCGAGAACGTCGGATGAACCTTGAACTATTTCCATGACAGGCGTCGCTTGAGCTTTCTTTCGATCTTGGAGGGCTATCTGGTAACAAGACCGTGCCTCCTGCTGACTTCCTCGCACGACCCCTATGCCATTTGGGGTCGGAAATTTAACGCATAAATATGAAGGGTGCAAGGCCGCTCCAATCTTAGTTAGTGACGGTCTCCCCAAGATGGCGTTATATGCTGATTTTCGATCCACGACGAGGAAGTTTACGAAGACGGTGGTCTTCGCTGGACTCTCCCCAAAGGTGACTGGGAGATCGATACTTCCTTCAGGTGTCACCACTTCTCCTCCAAAGCCGACAAGAGGGGTCGATACTGGCTTGAGGAGGTTTCTGGCAAGTGCCATCTTGTCGAAAGCCTCCAAATACAGAATATCGGCCGAGCTACCTGTATCCACCATAATTCGATGAGTCAGATAATTTGATACCTTCAGTGTGACTACGATGGAATCTTCATGAGGGAAATGAATTCCCGCTGCATCTTCGAGGGTGAAAGAAATTGGGGGAGGGCTAGCCTTCGAAGAGTTGGACGTTTGTTCCAGCCAATAAATCTGCTGGGGTTCTTTGGACGCCTTTCGGGCGTATGCCTTTCTTGAAGCTTGAGAGTCACCCCCGCAAGCTGGACCCCCGACGATAGTGCGAATTTTTCCTGTGGGCTCAGCATCCTCTTGGTCGGTTTGATGATGAGACGGTTCCTTTTGGCGAGATGAGGTCTTCGCCCTTTCTGGTGACCTATTTTTACGAGTAACATAATCCTGGAGATGGCCTTTTCGAATAAGAGCTTCGATATGGTCTCGTAGGGAGATACAGTCCTGGGTCCTATGCCCATGATCTTTGTGAAAGTAACAGAACTTACTCTTATCTCTCTTCTCGGGATCGGACTTAATCTTTGCAGGCCACTTCACATATGGCTTGTGTTTTATCTCCATTAGAGCCTTTTCAGGAGACCGATTAAGAGGAGTGTAATTATGATATTTACCAGAGTAAGGCTTCCTGGGAGAGCGATCGCGCTGATCGCGATGGTATTTCTTATCTGTAGAAGTTCCATCTGGCTTGCGTTTCTTACTTTGTACTCCATGACGTGTCAATGCGACTTCTTCTGCATTGATATATTTCTGAGCTTTGGCTTGGAATTCCGCCATAGTTTTCGGCGGGCTCTTATCCAAGGCAAACCTAAATTTCTCGCTCGTTATTCCGGCAATGAGGGCTGTGAGACCCTTTTCTTAGTGTAACCCTCGGTTTGAACGGCTTCGGCAGTGAACCGTACTGTGAACTCTTTTATTGTCTCCCCATGTTGCTGTTTCAGATTCATCAGATGGGAGGCTGGCTTTTTAATGCGAATACTTCCCATGAATTGAGAAAGAAATATCTCCGACAATTGAGAAAAGGAACTGATGGAAAGTGGCTTTAACCCCCGAAACCACGTACGAGCCGCTTCCTTCAAAGTAAGGGGAAAAGCCCTACACATGATTTCTGAACCATGTCCCTCCAACTCCATGAGGGACCTATATGTTTCCAGATGTTCCAGAGGATCGCCAATGCCTGTATACGGAGCGATAACAGGCGTTCGATACTTTCTGGGCAACGGGGCTTCCATGACCTCGCTTGTGAAGGGAGATTCAGATTGATGTATAGCCGCCATGACAGCAGATGGCCGATTTGCCTGGTATCTCTGCTCCATGAGATCAAAACGGTCTTGGATTCTTTTGAGATCCCCTTCCCATGGCAAGGTATAGCTAGACGTTTCGGCGTTGGAGCCTTGCGGTTGAGGTTGTCGAGACGAACTGGAATGTATAGAATGTGGAGACGGCACAGGGGGATGGCCGCCAAGTGGCGGGACCTGTGGTTCATCCATAGAATGCCTGGAAGCAACTGGTATGGGTGACGGTGGTAACCCTTCGGAGGGTTGTCTTTGCGGTTCAGGGAAGTGCTGATCAAGTAGATTTGACAGTGCCTGAACTCCGGCGTTTAGAGTTAGGAGAGTGTTCCCGAGGAATCGTAGGACATCATCCTGATTTCCAGAAGCCTCCAATAATGGATTTGTTGATGGCATATTTGGGGCTCCTTGAGGGATATCCGTCGGAACAGGTGGGAGGGCAGGTGCGGATTCCGTCTCACCGGGCGGAGGTGGTGCCTGCCTTGAAGTTGAAGGATGAACAGTCTTTTTAGGAGGCATCACCGAAGGATTTTGATCGGTGGTTAACACGATTGATTTTGATGATCAAGTCGATTCCCACAGACGGCGCCAAACTGTTAATGTCAGATTTTGTAACGAGATCCTCCGGATTTTCTCCTTCGCTCCAGGAGGGGTTTCCACCACCAGACCTGAAACAAGACAGCGAATAAGGGTGGCTGGGGACCAGCCGTTAGCCCTCCGACGCTCAAGTTAGGCCACAGAAGAGAAGCCAAGCAAAACGGGACCCAGATTGAGTGATGAGTACGTACCTCCTATTCAAGGGAGCCATCCCCTTATATAGATCTGAAACAATCCAATCTGTTACGTGAGATGTCGAAATCCCGTTGATGTCGCATACGATACTGAGAATCCGCTGATTTCGTGGGATAAGATCCTATCTTTTTAGTCAGATCCAACCCAATGATTTATTCCAACAATCACGCCCCTAGATGGCAATCCCTTGAAATCCGGCTGGATCCGGCCGGAAGCCATAGTTGGAGTCATGGCCTCCGAAAAGGAAGGAGACGCCCGTAGCTGGGAGTCATGGCCTCCGAAAAGGAAGGAGACGCCCGTAGCTGGGAGTCATGGCCTCCGAAAAGGAAGGAGACGCCCGTAGTAAAGCTGCTCGCAGGTTAAAATGTGGTCGCGAGTCCAAGTACATATTTTGGGTGTAATATCTTTCAACGACTTGTGAGAAGGTATGCTCGCGACCGCACTTGTCCAATATTCGACTCTCGATCAGGTGATCTCGAGAGTCGAATGGGCGTCCCGCACCTGTCCAATATTCGACTCTCGATCAGGTGATCTCGAGAGTCGAATGGGCGTCCCGCACTTGTCCAATATTCGACTCTCGATCAGGTGGTCTCGAGAGTCGAATGGGCGTCCCGCACCTGTCCAATATTCGACTCTCGATCAGGTGATCTCGAGAGTCGAATGGACATTTCCACGTGAAATCTTATCTCCACCATTTTGCCTATAACAAAGGGAATTCAAAAAGAGGAAAATACAAAAAAGGGGGGGATTCAAAAGGAAAAGACAAAAAAAAAAGAGAGAAAAAGAATACAAAAAAAAAGAAGAAAAGAGAAAGAAAAAGGGAAGCCAAAGCAAGGCACCCAAGAAAAAAAATCAGTCCAAGAAGAAACACAGTCATCCATCCGTTCATCTTAGAGGGGTCTTTAGCAAAGACCGACAGCTCTATCATTGTAACTTAGGATAAGGGCTGAAAGAGTGCCATCGGCCGGCAACGACGGATTCCTGACCTCTAGCCGCCGCAGTTATTCAGAGATCCAAAAAAAAAAAAAAAGTGTGCCTAAACAAAGAGGGCGGAGTGAAAACCCGAAAGGGCGCTCCGAGTAAAAACAGTGGGCATACAGCGGACTTGGTGAAAACCCGAAAGGGCGCCGAGGGTAAAAACAGCATAGCTGCCAAGGGGCAGGCAAGATCAAACACCCGGGACGTGGTGAAAACCCGAAAGGGCGCCACGGGCAAAAATGACGGGAAAAGGCCGGCTGTAGTGAAAACTCGAAAGAGCGCTGCAGGCAAAAATGGAAAAAGAAAAAGAAAATAAAAAAATAAAAGTGCAGGTACCAAGAAGTCAGACGATCCAGATCGGTTCAAGCAGTTACAGTTCAAGAACAAGAAGAAGTGCAGTCAGGAGCGAAGAGCTCTACAAATTCTGACAATCTCAAGAGGCAACAGTTTCTATTGCCTACACCTCTAGGGAACCAAAGGAGCACTCAAGTTAAATCTCGAAACATCGGTCAAAGCATTGGCCGAGTCCCAGTTCTGATTCCTATATCCCGACACAAAATCCAGACAGACTCACAAGACAACTCTTGGCACAATAGATTTTCAAACAGTTTTCTCTTTTCAATTAAATGCATCATATTTCTTTTACACATATCATATCATCTTTTTTAAAAAAAAAAAAAAACAAAAATGCATCATCATCAATCATATATGCAAAAAAGGAATGTGCAGGTGGCCAACACAATCAATCTCTACCCTCCTCCTCGGCCACATCAGGTAAGTCCTCTGACTCATAAAAAGATAGTCTCGCTCTCAACCTGCTCACCTCCATACGCAGGTAATGCGCCTCATCGCGCTCAAGGGTACTGATCGCTGTCTCCTCATCAGACAATCTCTGATCGGCAGCCAATCTCCTCGACATCATCTCACAATGATACCGAAGTGCAGAGATCTCAGACAGCAGATGGCCATGAGTGGCCAAAAGGAAGCAATGATCGATAAACGGGCGTTCCTCAAAGGGTTCATATGAACCAGATGAAGAGCCAGCATCTCCAAGGATATCCTGCTCATCCTCATCAGCAGTCTGGTGCTAGCAAGGGATACGTCGATACAAAGACTGCTCAGCAACCCAGTACTGATATGGGGCGGTCGTCATCGGAAAAGTCCGCAGCTCAAAACCCAGCAAATCAGCAGTCAAGTAGCTCGCCCAAGAACAATCAATCCGGGTCCTGAAGTCAGAGGATCTAGAGGGAAGTACTCAACGCCCGATACCCGCGAAAGCGAAAGGAGGAACATCCTGCTCATACCCAAACTGCCGCAGGAACCGGATGGGATGATAAGAAAAGTAGGATCGAAAGCCTACCAACATCAGAGGAAGGCGGTGTGCGTCACAAAGCACGGGAGGAAGTGAAAGCCAAGATGACTCCCAACGAACGTTCCAGTCACGAAGTTCAGCGAACATCCTGCGATACAAGGGCTCGCTCATCCTAATTATATGAGGAAGAAACTCCATGATGTGTCGCATAAGGTCTGGGCAACGAGTGTCAGGAAAAGATACAGGAACGGTCAACGAAAGACGCTCCCATAGCCAGACCTGATCACAAAAAAGGAAAAGAATTCAGCTAAAGCAAAGCAATTCCTAGCAAAGCAAGAAGAAAAAGGATACAGAAAAGATACCTGAAGAAAGGCACAACAGCCGCGAAGGATACGAGTGCAGCCCAGGGCGCAGTCAGTCAGCCCATTGAACAACTCGGCCAAGGTAAGGGAAATGATCCCCTGCCGACGGATAGCTCAGCTCATCACCTCAAAAAGCAAAGGAGTCTGGGACCTGCGCCATCCCGAGAACAACACCTCAGCAATCAAGCAGAACATCAGTGCGTTCCGAGCAAAGGTAGAACCGGCCACACTTCAAGGACCCGAAAAAAGATCATACAGTAAGTCCAAGGAGAACACTACAGCATCCTGGCCGGCAACTGCAGGATAAACAAGATAAGGGATCCCGAACCAGTTCTGCGGTGTAGCAGTCTTCGGCGAGAAATACTGAGTATAATCCAAGGGTAGGCCTGTCAAGCGTGCAAGCTCCTCCAAAGAAGGCCCCATCTTCATATTGTTGAACGCAAACAAGTTCAACGAAGGGACCCAATCAATCAATGCAGCTCCGAGCATCCTCCAATCAATATCAACTCTAGCCATATGAACCAGACTGCCAAAGCCATAGGACTCTAACTCCCGAATCTCATAAGCTGACAAGCTGTCAAGCCAAGCAAGCAGTCGTGGCGAGCAAGAAGGACGAGGAAGTAGTTGACAAGTCCTCACTGGTACCCCCTCTAGCACAAAAGGCCCAGAAATTAATGACAGCTCATCAAGGATCGGAAGGTCAACGGGCGAAGGAGAAGGAAAAGCTGGAACCTCTGCAGACTCGACAGCCCCTGACCTGCCCTCAGTAACGGCTACGTCTGATATAGTCGCATCACTGTCTGAAACTGTCATAACCTCAGCCGCATGAGAAGACTCGCCCACCTCATGAATGGAGTGCGCAAAAGACCGACGATCAGGAGAAGGACGATACTCCCCATCAAAAGGGCTACCAGTAAAGATCACACCGCACATCGTGGCATCCTAACCAATCTGACCATCAAAAAAGACATCTGAACCATCCAGAAGGGTCCCGACAACCCCGATCGAAGAATCAACAGTCAGATCTGGACCTGCGGCCCTCTCCAACAGGAAATCATGAATCCAGTCATCATCCTGGCCGATCAAAGGGATCATCGAGGCATCTGCGCCATCCATCATCAGGGGGACATCATCAATGATCACATCAAGTCCACCCAAACAAGTGTATCGCACATCCTGGCCCTCATCAAGAGCATCCAAACCGTCAAAGGTATCATCTGAGCCATCCATCCCATCCAAGCATGAGATCAGCCCATCTATGTCCATCATGGTCCCATCACCACCATCCATCACATCATCCATGTGGCCCACACTCAAGGGAAGCATAGCCTCACCTATGTCCCATCTCCCCATCCCATCCATACCATCCATTTCTCCCATAATGAAGGGCCCATTCAAATCTGAAATTCTAGCCATCCTACCATTAATGGAGCCATTCAAAGCTCCACCAACCACCAAGCTTAATTCATCATCAATACCCCCATTTAATGCTCCATCTCCACCATCAATCAAAGGCACCTCATCATTTTTAAAGCCTTCATCAAGTGTTGAAGTGTGGGACCCACCAACCTCTCCCACAATGGCCCCCAAGCCATCATCAATGGCTGCCCAACAAAAGACCAAGAAAGAAAAAGACAAAAAGAGAAGAAAAGGGGAGACAAAAGAGAGATTTATGGCTGCAATCGAACTAGAGAGTACAAAGCAGGTGGGGACAAGGGCAGCAGACAACAAGGAATGTCCGAACCCGAGCCAGCCCAGGCCGCTCAAGAGGCGAGCCTTGGGCGACCTGCTCTGGGCCGCCCGTACGGACACGCTCCCTCCCTCTCCGCGGGATTGGCTCCAGGGTTCTTGGTAGGTGAGGCTAACAGTCCACGTCAGCAGATGGCACCCCGTAGGCCGCCTAAGGCTCCGGTCCACTCCAGATTTCGATTGAGGCTGATCAAGATCATATAAAAGGTGCCCCACCGGTCCAATCACAAAGTAATGCATCCAGAACATGGCTGATCAAGTCAAAGAGAAGGAAAGGTGATCAAGTGGGGGCCACAAGCAATCCTAGCCATTCAAGGGCTAGATCATCAGGATCCAAACCATGGGAAAGCTCGCATGAGTCATTAAACAACAAGATCCAAGGTTGGATCGTTAAAGGAAGGGTCAGAGTCCAAGATCTGATCGACAAGTGGGCCCACATGGCTAAAAGAGCAATCTGAACCGTCCAAGTCATCATCTGCACCATGGAAAGCCTTTTTAGCCTCACAAAACATCAAGGATATGTACTCCAAAGCAAAGCTGAAGTCTGGAAAGAGACAACAGGGCCAATTCAAGCAATCCGGACCACTCAAATCGCAATTAGCCCCGTCAAAAGCCAAACGAAGCAAGGTAAGTATGCCCAACCCCATCAACCTGGTCCGAAGACCTTAAACTACGTCGGGATCAAGATCCCGAGGGACTTTTAATAAAAACCGACATCGGTCTTCGTCAAGATCTGATGACTCCGGACATTTTCCAAAAAAAAAAAAAAATGTTTTTTCTGTTTTGAATAGTTTTTGGTCCGAAGACCTTAAACTACGTCGGGATCAACATCCCGAGAGATTTTTAATAAAAACCAGCATCGATCCCAGCCTTTCAGGCCAAGATCTGATGACCTGGATCATTTTCAAAATACCAAAAAGATTTTTTGAGTTTTTCATAAAAACCAGTATCAATCTCAACCACTTGATTTGAACTCTGGAACCTTTTCAAAAAAAAAAAAAGAAAAATAAAATTTTGCCATCAATTTCAACTGCACAAATTCATCTTCAGTGGTCCGAAGACCTAAAACTACACTGGGATTAACTTCTCGGGGGCTTTCTTTCCTAACCTATTCCAGACATGGCTGACACTTGATCGTACGAGTGTCTGAAATCTTCTAAACAGGTAAAGGCTGAGGCGGGCAGAACTCCGCAATCCTGTTCGTGTTGAACGCACCGTGATAGACAACCTTGATTTGGAAGTCGCTGTTGAATCTGACGGATGTTCCCTGTTCCTAAAACTCATGAAGGGGATTAAGGCTGTTGGGAGGTGGAGCGCACCCTCACGGAATTGTGAGCAACGTAAGGCCCCAAATTGGATTGACTAAGGGAAATGTGAGGATGTGGCTCATTTTGTGGCCGAAGGAGTCCGTCGGACGATACGTGGTCTATGTGCATTGCACATGAGGAACAGGTAACTTTGTGGGTGTGTTGACAAAACCCTCAAAATCTCCTCATCCGAAGATGTAAAACTACGGCACTTAACTGTGTGAGACTCGTCTTGCTCGCTGACGTAAAATGGATCGGGTACCTTACCAGCAGTAGAAGCTGGAAGTGGATGAAAATTCCATACTTTTCCCTGCATTTCATAAAAATCACCAAAATACAAAAACATTGCAAAATATTTTCAAAAATCACAAAAATATTTCCTTTGCTTTCAATCAAAATATTTGCAAAAATCACAAAAATATTTCCCTTGCTTTCAATCAAATATTTGCAAAAATCACAAAAAATGATTTCCTTGCTTTCAAGAAAATTTTCAAAAAATCACAAAAATATCTCCTTTGTTTTCAATAAACCGATCTCTATCTTGACCACTCAGGTAAAGATTCGGACCCACATATTTCAAAAAATCACAAAAATTGTCAGTATCCCCAGCACTACACTTCAGGAGTCTTGAACTCCGCTCACTTCACAGTATGGGATGACGGATCCAATCGCTCACAAATTGGAATCTTGACCAAAACGGGCAACCGAACACCATCTCAATCACACGTATGCCCAGAAGAACATCTTGAAGTCGAATAGCATCCTCGTACATTCTCATCAGCAAAGAAACAGCATCTTGGGACGATGGACCTGGTCGACCACGGGTCGGGATCTTGACCAACCCGCTGTCCAAACCTCCGTATCAAAAAGAAAAAACCCTAGGGAAGCACAACCCTGGAAGCAATAAGCTCCAAGTTCTCTGCATCACCAGCAAAAGCAAAATCATCAAATTGAAAGAGAATGAGCCAAAGCCGTGCATTCATCATGCATCAGCATCCATCGCATTAATCATCATGTTTACCTGCTTTCAAAATAAAAGTCGGTTAGCCAAAGACCCCACAGGCATCCCTAGTGGAGGCACGTGCAGACCCGATTTCCATTTCAAAAGACAAAAAAATATTTCTATTTGCAAATAAAAACCCCACGGAGTATCACTCCCCAGAGTGGGTATCTTTTCAAAAATTCAAAAATATTTTCTCAGTAGAGCGTTCTGCCTCCAACACACCAGGAGATCTTCCATATCTCTGGGTAGGAGCCGACGTAAAAATCAAATAAGATCCAATGTCTCGTGGTTGCCCCGGAAACCATCGGATCCAATGCACTCAAAGTACGGTCGAACTGAACTTCAGTGTCAGTGCGGTCGTACCACATGCCAAGATACAAAAAGATGAAAGCCAAAAGGCTCGGTCACAGAAACCATTTGAACAGGTGGAAACGATGAATTGTAACCCAAGTATCAAAATCAGCAGATTGGGTGGAAAGAGTTCACCCGCACATACCTAGGCGTGGATGCCTGAAGTACCTTGACTGAGTCCAAGTCGGCGTAGTAGAATCCCGTAAGACTATCGGACGTAGGGCGTCTAACCACTTTGACAGTCAAGCGAAACAAGTACTCCTGGAGTGATCTGGGAAAACATCAAACATCGCAATCAGTCACAGGGTCAGTAACCTCGTAAGACTGACGACGCAGAGGCTCTGCTGTACCTTTCCGATGTTAGTACCAATCGGGAATGGAAGGGTTGCGATTGGGTACCTAGGTTGCAGCAAACTGCAGGGACAATCGCAACGTTTTCTCCAAACTCCCGCGGTATGTGCGAGTGATCGATTTCCAAACGATCAACTGACACAGATGCAAAGGCAAGTAAAGATTTCAGACCATGATCTATGAATGACCGGGTCAGAAGTGGGGTGTCCACTCGCTTTGGCATTCGGTTGGAAGCAACCTCTGCCAAAGAGGGGCATCTGTAGACACCCCACCTTCGGCTACACTGTTGGTAAAGATAGCTGGATGAATGGAGGACCATACCCCCAAATCCCAAGTCCAAACTCAGCCAAACTCACCCTTATAAGCCCCATTCCATAGCCCAGTTCAAGCCTGAACCCAGTCAACCCAGTGCTAAACACCACCCTGAAAAACCCCCCATAAGAAAAGCCATTCAAAAAATCCCAAAAAAGTCAAACTCACTGAGTCAACCCGCTGAGTTAACCCGCTGAGTCAACCCGCTGAGTCAACTCATCGAGTCAACCCACCGAGTCAACCCGTCGAGTCAAATCACCGAGTCGACCCGCTGAGTCAACTCACTGAGTCGACCCAGCGAGTCAAACAGCAGCCCCGAGGGTGCGACCGTACCTCGCTGGAAATCGAGGAACGGCCGTACGGGCGGCCCACAGCAGGCCGCCCAAACCGCCATTGAATCCCAAGAAACGGCCGTACGGGCGGCCCATAGCAGGCCGCCCAAAATAAATTACGAAAAATGCCACTCCTCGCTGCTATAAATACCCCCCTCCCCTTCTCATTACAACAATCCCTTCAAGTCCATTTCAGCCCGAGAGCTCTGAGTCCACCTCTCCACCCTTTAGCCCATTTTTCCACCAAGGAGAGCCCGAGTGAGGAGAGCCTAGCCCTGGTCTAGCCCAGCCTGACCACTGGTCCACGCCTCCCAAGCCATCCAAGTCTTGATCCAGCCACTCGAAGCCAACCCTTGCGACACCTCCGTCCACACAGCTACTCTTTTCCAGCATCATCTCATTTGCATCTCGCATAAGTGCAACATTTACTTTTCTTCCAACCCCCCTACTTCACTGCAAGCACTTTGATTATTCAAGCACACTTGCATATGTCTTAAATTAAGCACCTGTCAGTTCGAGCGTATGCTTTGGGCTTGCCCGTTGTTGGAACCTGCCCATCAGAAACTCTTACTGTTCAGACTTGCATTCATGCTTCACCATAAAACACCTTGATCATTCAAGCACACTGCATACGTCTTACATTAAGCACCTGTCAGTTCGAGCGTACGCTCTGGGCTTGCCCGTTGTTGGAACCTGCCCATCAGAAACTCTTACTGTTCAGACCCGCATTCATGCATCATGTCATCCATGAGAATATACGAGGATTAAATTAGACTTTCAAGTATTTGATCGATTCTGTGAAGTAGAGACCGTACTTCGGTACGGGCAGTGTGTGGGGTGCTTAACCTCTTCCCACCCTGTAACCGTGATCCCTTACCTTGAATCTTTGGCCGCAGATCAAAAGGAGTCATTTTAGAGGAAAGGATCTTCGGATCCCCTTCTCTAACGTTTCTACGGGGTCTAGCCGACTGTAGATTCGAAGTAACTGGCTAGTGGCGACTCTGGTCTTATATAAACTCATTCAGCTTAACACGACAACCAAACAAAGCCCTCGAGAACGAGGCAAGCCAGTGGCACAAACGGCGATTTCGCACTCACGCATCCTCCTCTCCTTCTTTTCCTGAAAGGGAAGGGACGCAAGAACGTCGTTGTGTGGGAGCGCGGAAACGGCGAGGGTCCACACATAGCCAATGAAATATCCACTAATTGTCTTTAAGTCCAACATTTTCTATTAAGGATTGTACACACTAACATCAACTAGATAACCTTATATTTGTATGTTCTAAACTTGATTTTCAACAATTTCATAGCTTAAAAGGTTTGTTTTGAATAACTTTAGTGGAAACCTTATTTAGGATGTACACAATGATTTTTAAGGCTTCATTCCACAAAGACAATGGGAGAGTGAAATTGCTAAGCATACTCCTTACCATATCTATTAATATATAGTTCTGTCTTTTGGTTACATCATTTTGATGTGTTCACTCGGCATTGTGTATTGAACAATAATAATTTATTCTTTAAGGAACCTTACAAATGTTCTTGGTTTTTATCTTGTACCTGTGTACCTACCGCAATATTCTCAACACCTATCTATTTTTACAATTTTAATATGTTTTTCTATTCATCTCTCTACCTTTACTTTATAATCTTTAAAGGTATCTAGTGCCTCAATATTCTAATATAGTAGATAGAGATACATAAATCATGTATGATCATTTATAAAAGACATGAAATATTTATGATAAAATGCCGATTCTACTACAAAGCCGTGTAGGATAATGTTATTCTACAAACCTATTTTTCTTCCCTATGTTATGGTTTTTGTTACATCCAAATTGTTTGTCACTCCTATCCCCCTGTATATTTATCCGTTGCTAATATTTGTTGTAATCCAAATATCAGGTGGGCCACACCACAAAAAATAATATCTTCACCACCCATCGATTCTCAAAAGGGTATTTTAGTCATTTTGAAAAATATATAACATACTCTCAATTTTAGGCAAAACAACATCTTCTTACATGTATGAAGCCAAAAGCTGTTGACTGTTGTATATGTCAGGAAGTAAACATAGTAACGCACTCCATGTTACGATCACTCTGTGGGGTCCACTATGATGTATGTGTTATATCCATGCCGTCCATTCATTTTTTAAATCCTTTTGGGGCATGTTTGGGAACATGAGTTTAATCCAACTATCAGATGGCCCACAATGTGAAAAATTACATCTACCATTGAACCCACTGTTATATGTGGTGTGATCCTCCTAATCTTTGGATAAGTCTAATTTTTGGGCTCATGCCGTAAAACCTTGATCCTTTATGACACGGACTGAGCACACATGTTTCGATTTGAGCGTAAATTGATCGTACATAATACCTTCGTACACCTAAAAATCCTACCTTGTGTTTTGTACCAGATACCTTTAAAACCTCTGTCATGTCCACTGTGTCGTCGTTGCGGTCGCAACGGTGAAAACTGTGAGCCAATACGATATCTGAGCGTAAAGTTATGAGCATTTGATCGAAAACACCCGAAAAATATAGTTTATGCATATCTGTGTGGGCCCCACCTAAGATGGGGCCCACTGCACATTCTCCTAGGTATCCATACCTCATTATTGCATCACCCATCCCTCCCATCTTTCTTAAATGCATCTTGATTAAAATATTTATATGTATAAATGAAAATGATGAAGGAAAAATAATAATAAAAAAAGGAGAGAAGAGAATAGAAATGTAATGATGACATCTATACCATTCCTCCACTCCTCCCCACGTCACCTCTCATTGCTTCATTTATTACACAAAAAAAGAGAGATAATAAAGAGAGAGAGGAGAGAACGTGCACACCCTCATCCTCCTTTCCCTCCTTCTACCCATTTATCTCCATGATAGAGATATGAGAGTGAGAGAGAGAGAGAGAGAGAGAGAGAGAGAGTTGTAAGGGATAGATTGCTGTGCCATCAACCTCTCTTTCCATCTCTACCATCCATCCTTGCTTAGGAGTCTTGGAGGAGTCCTCTGAGCCGTCAGATCAATGTGAGTATGCACTTCATTTTAATTATTATGTTAATCACATACAGCGGTTCTCCCATGGGATCGGGTACTGAAAAGTCCCCTGATGGTTCAGATAAATGACGGGTGGGCAAGCATTGGCTAGAAATCATTTTACATTGTAGGTCCATATACATATACACATGACCGCTGACGGGTTGAGGAAATTGCCATTGGTACTAGGGCCCACTCATGCGGGCCATCATGATGTATATGTTACATCCATACCGACCATCCATCTTGCCAGCTCATTCCAGGTACATATGCCAAACATGAGGCAAATCTGTAACGTAGGTGGGCCATACCATATTAAGCAGTTGATAGGTGACACCCACTACTGAGACCTTCTCAGGGCCCACCTTGATGTCTATTCCTCATCTGATCCACTCTTAAGGTCACACTGCTGTGGTTTTGTGGACCACCCTCAATGATTATTGGGTATTTCTCGTGTGTTAAGGTTCACACCTCTTGATGAAGGAAAAACAGAAGATATGGGCTGATCCAAAACTCCTTCGGCTCACCTTGTGCAGTCCAACTTAATAGACGGAGTGGATCTTCCAAGTGGACCCTACATATGTATCAAAAAAAAAAAGAAAAAGATAAGCCAGCGTAAAGGACGCTGCATGTAAACATGACGTTGAAGTGGTGCTCCCACTGGTGGAACCCACTTTGATGTTTTTGTCTAATCCAATCCATTCATCCTTTTCTCCATATCAAATTAGGGCATACTCCAAAAAATGAAGAAGATCCGGATCTCAAGTGAGCCGTGCCGAAGGAAATAATTCTGACTGTTGAAATCTTTCCAAGGCCCACTATGATGTTTTTATTATCTTAAAATTATCCAAGCCACACTTCATTTGGTCGAAAACAAGTTGGCCTATCCGGTGAACGGACCGGATTTCTCATGTGGACCCTACCTTGATGGGAAAACAAAAGAAGAAAAGAAAAACTAAAGAAGGAAGCCGCTGGAATAGCTGGGCGCTGCTGCCCAGCAGCGTGAGCGGGCGGAGGCCCAACTTGGGCGTGAATAGGTGGTCCACTATGGGACTCACCTTGATGTATAAGTTTCATCCACGCCGTCTATCCATTTTCCAGATCATTCTAGGCGATGGGCCCAAATATGAACTAGATCTAGATAGTAGGTGGGCCACACCATAGTAAACGGTGGGTCTAGTGACCTCCACCATTGAAACTTTCCTAAGGCCCCACCGTGATGTATGAATTAATCTATTCCGTCAATCTAATTTGGTTAGGGCCGGAGCCCAAAGATGAGCTAGTTCCGAAATTCAGGTGGACTCCACCACCATGATCAACGAAGTATACACCCTTGAAACCTCCAGGCTCCACGTAAACGTGATAACTATACCTTATGATATAATATAATGTTATATATATATATATATATATATATATATATACTTTATATAATATAATATTTTTTTTTAAAGAAAATAAAGGAGTGAGAGGACGTATCTGGAAGTCACTATCAAGAGAGGTACCTCACGTCCTTGACTTTTTGGCAAATGGGATGCCATGCATCGTGGGATCCACCATGGAGTATATATTTCATCCACACCATGCATCCGTTTCTCCCTTTGATTTTAGGGCCACCGACCGAAAAATGAAACCGATCCGGACCTCATGTGGGCCACATTAACACACTATAGGAAATAGTTGGAAGAGGACGTCCACCATTGGAACTTTTCCAGGACGTCACCCTGTCTAGGCGTGAATGAGGGTCCTAGTCATGGGACCCATCATGATGTATGGTTTAACCTACACCGTTCATCCAATTTTCCAGATCATTTCATGCCATGGGCTGAAAATGAGACAAATCCAGGTCTCCATTGGACCATACCACATAAATCAGTTGGGTTACTGAACGCTCACCATTGAAAGCTTTGTAGGGCCCACATGATGTTTATATGTCATCAAAACTGGATTTAAGGTCTCACGGACCTGCATAAAGAGGAATCACAAATATCAACTTGCTCCAGTGCTTAGCCACTGGACAGTGGGACCCAGTGAGGTATGGGTTTGTCTACACCGTCCATTTTGTCCATCTGTCTTGGACAAACCTTGGGCCCACTTTGATTGATGTGTAATATCTACACCATTTATCCTCTTGGCCAGATCATTTTAAGGCTGGAGCCCAATAATGAAGTAGATCCCGATCACAGGTGGTCCACACCACATAAATAAATGGGGATGATAATGCCCACCGTTGCCACTTTCTTGATGCCCATGTTTATTTGCCATGCAACCGGCAGCTCAAGACCACATGTCTGGTTGTAGCCGTAGGAAAAACACATGTATTAGTTAGATTCAAACCTTTTGTGGGCCCACCTTGATATCAGCAACCTTATATGGGCCCCACCACATAAAACAATAGTGATTGGACAATGACTGTTCACGACTTTGTGAGGCCCACCGCAATGGCCTCTTTTCCGTCCAACCTGTTGATTAGGTCATAAGACCTGGATTGAGAAAGACACAAATATAATCTCGATCATAAACTTATGTGGGCCCAATTTCATTTAACAATGGGGACAATGCTGTCCACTGTTGAAACCATCTTAGGGCTCACGCACTCTGCAACCATGCTGCCCTTCCAGTGGGTGGGACCGACTGGACACATGTGTTTTATTATCACGTGGCCCATCCAATGGGTGGGACCCACGGTGATGAATGTCCCTTACATCCATACCCTCCACCCAGTGGAACGGACCCACTATGATGATTATGTTTTATCCTGACCGTTCGTGCATGGTTACCATGATGTATGGGTTTATTCACACCATCCACCCATGTTCCGGCTCATTTTATGGAGCAGATCCAAATTCTTGGTGGAACACACCCAACAGAGCAGAGGTGGTTAAATACCCACCGTTGAAACATTTTGAGGTCCACCGTGATGATTATTTACCATCTAACCTGGTGACATAGTCACACAGGCCTAGACATGGGCCAAGCCCTTACTCTGAGGTAGATCCGCAGCTCAAGTGGGCCCCATCACAAAACACAATTGTGGAGTGTGTCTGTCATTGAAACGGTTTAGGGCCCACTATAGTATTTATTTGACATCCTCACTGCAATAAAGGTCACATAGACCTACGTACAAGGTAACAACAAATTATTAGCTTAATCCAAAATACTGTGGACCCCACTTGGATGTACGTATTGTATTCATGTTATCTATTTACTTTGTCAGATCCTTTTCTTAACATGGGCCGAAAAATGTGACCGGTCCATATCTCAGGTGGACCACACCACAAGGAACAACTGGAAGAGGATGTCCATTGTTAAAACCTTCCTTTGGGCCCACTGTGTTACCTTGTAGGGCCCACATGTGTGGGTCATGCTGTGGAAATAGTGTGAGCAAGCACATTGCTCACACAACACGTGTCCCACACCATGGGGGCTGCCGTGTTATGCGTTTTATACCACGCGACCCTTCCACTTTCTAAATCATTTTGGGCCATAGGCCCACTTGTGTAGCACATCTAGTAGGCCACGCCCAGGAGTTGATGGCCACTATTAGAATCCTCATAAGACTATTATAGTGTATATGATTTCATCGCGTTGTAGACCCGCCTTGTTTTATTAGTTGTGGGCCACATCATAGAGCCTACCTTGATGTATGCTTATGGCCGCACCATGTAGCCACCATAGTGTATGTATTGAATTCACGTAGTCTATGGGCCATCTTTGTTGTATATCTTAGTCTACTTGATGTATGTATTATACTGCTCCTTTGACCAATTTGACATACATATACTGTCACCGCACTGACCCATCATAGGACCTATCATTAGGGTATATGGGGCCTATCATTCGGGTCTCCCACTCTCCTTATATTGAGTCATTTACGACTGGTTATCACATAAGTTATGCACCCCACATTGCATACATGGATATATGTGTACGTGCCAGGATTATTAATATGCTAGTATACATAGCCCTAATAAGGTCGACTATGATAATATGCTCAGTATAATGCATATCATGCCTATTCATATGCTTCTACTTATCATTTGTATACTTTACTATAAATATGAATGTGACAGAACGTATACCTAGGGATTGTGGTTGGTACTCATGCCATGGATGTTGGCTTGCCGATGTACGACAGAGATCATCTTAATAACCCTATGATGTGGGACTTGTTAGGGAACCCGTATGAGAAAGGGGTGCCTTGCATGTAAGCATAACTTGCATGACATAGTTGCATGGTTCGGATTATGAACTCTAGCATTCACGCATTTGCATATTGCATTGGCGTGCACACCCTAGAAACATTAGGGTTGTGACCACCATGAAAAATTATGGTTGATAGTTATATGGACACCGAAAATTGGTTCTAGCACTTGGGTGCCAAAGATGTACTTGGGTGAAAATCCCTAAACCTCGTGGTAACGGGATGCTCCAATGGCTGGACCGAGTGGACACATGAGCGCATGAACTTCCATTTGAACCAATCCAAGCCGAGCTTTTTCGAACCAATCCGAGCCAAGCTTTCGAGCTGGCTTGGTTTGTGCCCACCTCTAATCATGAGTCACGGTCCCCGATAGGTACGACAACTATTCGAGATTAGGAGTTTATCATTCTCTGATTACTTTACATGTTAGGTTATGGGACTAACATGTATTGTAACTTGGATGAGAGGCCCTACCGACACACGATACTACGTACTACAACTCATTCACTCATCATATACTTTTGTGTGCTTGCATCATGTTTATGATGATAACATGTCCCGCTCACATTATCTCGAAAATATATATTGTGTAGCCTTGGTACGACTAATTATATTATTAAGCTCTATTATTGCCACTTACTCTGATATAATATATTTGTCTCATGCATTGCACGCACACACATGCTCTATTAAGCTTCATAAAAAGTTTAGCACGTTGTTTAACGTGCAGGTTACAGAGAAAGGCAGTTGTTGGCGATGCTGGAGCACGCTCCTTATTTATGTTTTTAGAAAATTTTGTCTTTACGTTATCAGCATTGTACTTTAAATGATTAATTAATGGATATGTGATATAATGCTTTTGGTTTGGTAAACTTGTAGTTATGCTATTATGGTTAAAAAAAATCATTTTAAATAAAATCCTCATTTTAAATAAAATCATCCTTGTAGGATTTCATTTTCGAGACTTGGTGTAACGCTAGGTGCCGCAACCAGGGTACTACGTAGGCTGTCAACTCTAAGTTCGGATTACGGCGATTGTGCGCCGAAAATCAATTTTGGGGCGTGACACATGCCCCCATTTGATTTGAAAAGATAAATGAATTGTGTCGATATAACACATACATTATGGTGGGGACCGCAAAGTTTATGTTTTAGAAGACGTTGAAAATTTCATAATTTCCAAGGTGTAATTTTCATTGTAATGTCGTATGGTTGTGGATTGGGTACCTCTATCAACTGTTTGGAGCCCGGGATAATCTAGGGCTACGAGAGGCAACGTGATGTATGTATTTCATCTAAATCGTCCATCATTTTTTTTTCTGATTATAAATTAGTAGCCTAAAACTTTTGCATATTTAAGGATGCAGTGTTTACTGTTAAAACCTTTTAGGAGGGTATAATTTTTTGGATGAAGCTAATATTTATTTTTGCTCTTATCCAGGTTTGCATCACATTCTGAACATACTGAACGGTAATTAAAACCTTTTATGGTGGACCCTTAAAAAATATTGACGGTGGTAGTCATTAATAATGACTCTTCATGTGGTGTGGCTCATTTGAATCTTGGATCTGCCGTATTTTTTGGATCATAACGTAAAACGACATGGCATATTGGATGGATGTTGTAGATCAACTACGCACATCACAATGGCCCCTCAGAGCCCCAACCTGTCCCGAGGTCGAAACAGGCGTGGATGTACCTAATCTTGTGCCCTTTTAGAATTGCTTTTAGTTAGTGCGACCCAACCCCCATCCTATACGGTGCGAGCCCTACTGTGTGGGGCCCACCATGATGTATATGTTATTTCAATGCCATCCATTCTTTTTTTTTAAATGATTTTAGTTATTAAGCCAAAAAATAAGGTAGATCCAAAGATCAAGTGGCCCATAAGGTGAATCATTATATTTACCATTGAACCCACTATTATTTTTGGTGTGGTCCTCTTAATCCTTGGATTTGCCTAATTCTTTGGCTCATGACCTTCTTTGATTTTAAAAAAAAAAATGATGGACGACGTTGATATAACACATGCATTTTATCGGATTAACGTACTTTTACTTTTGAATTGAAAAGATATGTTCGAAGACATTGAAATAGTGATATATCATATCATTTTACCATGTGAGACTTAGTCTCATCGAAGACGATGCAACCCTTTCTAAGGGTCCCAACTTGATGCATGTATTCTATATCTAACACTATTCATCTTTATTTTAATGTAATTTCATGAATTTATTAAAAAATGAAGCAAATCTAATTATCAAGCAGACCAAAACAAGTGATTGAACTTAATACCATTGAAAAATTCTTACGGCACACTTTAATATTTTCGTATTATTTATTTGAAATTCAATCCGTTGATAAGGTAAAATATACCATGATGAAGAGAAGAATGTTTCTGTTTAAGAGTCGCCAGTTTGGCGCCTAAGGGCGCCGAAACATTATGTTTCGCAATAACTTTCCTACGTATACATTCGTGTTTGCAAATGATTACTCTTAGAGTGTTTCTATACTTAGAACTAACCAGAGACTCTGGGTTCGATCTCTAACAAAGTCATCAGTTTATTAGAATTGAAAATGTTATAACGACATTTTCTGGTATTGTTGCTATGTTGTTCTGAGTAATGAAAATATTTATAGACAACCACAAGCATTCACAAAGTACACGAGAGAAAGATATATCGCAAGACGAATTTTATTCCAGAGATTCTGAGATCTTGTACATTCCAGGCCATAATCTGGCACAAGCTCTTAATTACATCGAAGGATTGATGACTCTTGATTAAAAGGCAGAAGACTAATCTGTAGGGATTATGGTCTTAGAGTTCGTGGTTGTTGAGACCTGTGTTTCGTTTATGGACTCAACCATCTTTGTACGAGTCAGATGTCTATGTCGCATGTTTTTGTCGAAAATTCAGGTTTAAAATGTCAAGGTTTTAACTAAGAGGGTGCGATTCTGGGCCAACACCTATCATGTTTGGATAGGTGACCTCGGAAAGACTGGTCTGCAATTGTATGTACCTAAGCAACCCAACCGACGGATGCCGTTTGGATGGGTAGGCCATCGACCGTTCATTGAGATGTCAATCTTTAACAAGTCTTGTGCAATAGTTTAGAACTCTTTTAGTCTGGTTTGTCGTGTTAACCATAGTCCATTTGCTTAGTCCGAACCTTAATTCGGGCCTTATTTTGATAGTATATGTAATGATGATATATTTGTATGGTTCTAAATGCTGGCGGTCTCTTTCTGGAAGCTCGTTGCGTTCATCGTGCTCGATCAGATCAAACTCCAAAAGTTTATATTTTTGTTCATTTGGGTGTCTTGGAAGGACCATTTAATTGTTCCATTACGTCCAAAACGTTCAAAATACTTAAGATAGGTCTAAATATGGCCTGAAAACACTCAAAATGAGGTCCGACGCACCTAAAAATGATTTATGAAATTGGTTGATTTTTAGGATGCGTCATACTGAATTTATGGGTGCATCATATTCTAATGCACCCTTAAACCATCCTTCTGATTTTGCTAAATTTATGGGTGCGTCGAACTCCAATACATCCTTAAATTATCCGTTTGGTTTTGCTGAATTTATAGGTGCGTCCCCACACTTGCAAATTTTTAGAATCAGACTTGCGGTGGTTAGAGTGATTTTTCGGTGGAGGATCTCGACGATCGGAAAGGGATTCCGGTGACCGAAAAAGTTTTTTCAATGACAGGAAAAGGAATTCCGACGAGGCTATACCCAGAGGACAATAACTCTCTCTCTCTGAACGTACACATGAATAGTCGGATGGCGTATTTATACCCGAAAATACCGGAGATCAACCAATAAGGAGCTGCCACGTATGATGCACTAAAAAATGTCTCAAGCGTACCTTTAAATTATTGATTTTATGGGTGCACTGGGCTTTGACGCCTCCCAAAACTGATTTTTAAAATTGGCTGATTTTTTGGGTTCGTCAAGCTGAATTTTCGGGTGCATCGGACTTCAGTGCACCATTAAATTCTTAGGGTGTGTCTGACTGAATTTATGGGTGCGTCGGACTTATGTGCCCTTAAATTCATCTTTTGATTTTCAAGTAATTTAAGGGCGCATCAGACCTAATTTTTTAGGTGCGTTGACAGACTCTTCTTTTGTATGTTGTGATTGGGTCCATTAAATGATGAATTTGTAAGGCTCATTTGGTGATGAATGGTCGTGTACTGGTCATGATAATTCATTATGACGATTATGTCCTGATTTCGGATGATTTCGATTATGATGATATGTGGGGGCCATCTAATATTCTTTTTTACTAAAAAATGTCTAAGTAAAGCTGAATATAATGAAATTTTGGTTGAATTGTAGGATGCTCTGGCCTATGATTTTATGGATGCGCTGTCCAGTAGCACTTATGTTTGTCTTTGCATGGAATGAATAGTGACATGCGCATGGTGAATAGTGTTGACACTCAGTGAATAGTAGATGCACTTGACAAATAGTGCTCGGGCTCGATGAATAGTGCATGCGCTAGATGAATAGTGCCAGATGAATAGTGTATGTGCTAGGTGAAGAGTGCATGCTTTTGATGAATAGTGCCAGATGAATATTGTATGTGCTAGGTGAAGAGTGCATGCGTTTGATGAATAGTGCATACGCTAGATGAATAGTGCCAGATGAATAGTGTACGTGCTAGGTGAAGAGTGCATGCGTTTGATGAATAGTGTCTACGCTCGATGAATAGTGGAGGCACTGGATGAATAGTGTATGCGTTAAATGAATAGTGGAGGCACTGGATGAATAATATATGCGTTAAATGAATAGTGGATGCGTTATACCTTTCTGCTTGTGCACCTTAATGCCCATTTTATGAAATTAGCTATAACTTCTTTGTTATAACACCGACTAAGGCGATCTTATAGTTGTTGGAAAGTCATTTCAATGCTCTACATAATGGACCTATAATGGTCACATTTATACACCATCTGCCTTTTTGAAAGTGGGACCCAAGTGTTCGATGTTGTTAACAATACGTGGTCTTCGGTAAACAGCTCGTATCTTCTTCATTACCACTCGAAATTGGATGATCTTGGGCTCGATGAAATCATGACTTGATAAGCTTTCTAATGATATATTATTTTCTTCAAACAAACATTGCTTGTCTAGTCATCATCTAACTTGAAGTGAACTATTTACTGATATCTATTCTCGCACTTTTTTTAGAATATATATATACACACATACTCGGTACTGATATGCTGGTAGTAAATGATCTTGTCCTGAGTCTTGTGATAAGAAGATAAAACATCTTATACTCCTGTCAATCATGAGAAATAGAAGAACCATGTAGAGTGAGATAAAACTAGTATAATTATCTTTGCTATATAAACGGTAAAACGTACAGTTAGGTGGATTAATAATTGAGTTGAGTATATGTGATTTATGAGTTAAATCGATACATGAATAACCAAGCAAGGACCCATATATAGACTACACGTATACCGATTTTCAGTATCATAGAATACCTCTTGTCCCCTTTCTTGGTTTTGTTGATTTGTTTTCCCTTTATGCAATCCACACAAACACCAAAGTCAAAGAAGTCAAGAGTCTTGAGGACTCCGTTAGTCACTAACTCTTTGATTCTCTCTATGTAGATGTCCCAATCTCTTGTGCTATAACATTGAGAATTTCTCATTCATAATATTATGCTTTATGTCATTATTACTATGCATAGTTAAATGGTTATAATTAAATATTAAATTTAAATGAAGTCTATCTAACTCATCATTAAGAGTTCAATTACTAATAATAATAGTCTTTTAATAAATTAAAGGTAATACCAACAAAATTAAAACTGAAACCATAAGGTATAGGTTTGGAAATTAAAATGAAATTTATAAAAAATGTAAAATATAGAAAGTTATATCAAGATTTAATATAAGACTAGATTTTAAGACAAGTCTAAAGGTGTAAACTGCTTCCATATGCGAACATATGCGATTTCCTAAATAGATGCTTCGTTTACTTTTCATTGGTTTTCTTTGGTTGAGAAAAACCATTCATGGTATTGGTAATATGGATTATAAAATCCGAATCAATTCACCAAGTGTTAGAAAAAATATTAACCGCATTAGATTCATAATACATTAAGGAGATAAAATTACATTTCTTCAAGAGTCAATTCTTATAATTGAGGTATTCCTTCTTCAGGTGTCCTTTTTTCTTATATAAGTTGTGTCTTTATTACCAACTTGATTAGTTGGCATTTTTTTATTCTTCTTCTTTCAAATTGCTAATTTTCTTTCTTATATGTCCATTTTCATGAGTCACTAGATGAAGACTTTCAAGTTTCTCTTGTTTTAAACTCCTTTCTTCTTTAACACACATCAATAACTCATTATTTAATCATTTTTTCGTAGTGTATTATAGATGTTTGCGCAATTCAATTAAACACAAGGCTATACGTGTGATCAAGGGCCTATATTCAAAGTTTGTGTGCGATTATGAAGTGCAGGTATGCTAGAGTAATACATGACTCAAGTTTAATTGAACGTTGGTAACCCCCGCGCTGAAACGACTATGTTGGACCGGATTTAAAAATCCAGTTATCAAGTCAGCCACCGATTGTGATCAATGATTATGTGATTTGCAAAAGGGTAAGGGTGAGTCATTCCTGATGGATTTTTTGCCTTATGGCTTCAGGATTTTTCTTTTAGCCCTACTTATGACCAATATATTTTTCAAAAGAATAAAGATAAACAGATAAACTAAAAAGAGCATATTTAATAATGATTTTTGTTAATATATAAATGTGGCTCATTACAATCAATAAAATAAAGATAATTAGAGAAAAAAGAAAGATAAATACCTAATTTGCCCATAGGAACAAACGATTCAAGCGGATGGTCAACATGATGTGACTAGAAAGTTGATCATCCAAGTAAGAACTCGGTTGATTGGAATAGGGTTATGGATGTTTAATTTACTAGTACAGTACTGTAGTGATGACGCGGACAATAACGATCTATTCTAATACTAGGCTATGCTATGATAAACGCAAAGATAAATGTAAAAAATATATATAATTTATTTGGTGAGGGTTCCGAGCTCTTCATCGCATGCTCATTTTATAGGTTGTCGAGGCGGCAAAAACCTCGCCGGATTTCCTTGCTAGTTCAGGATCCTTTGCACTTACAACTTACATTCTGAATAGGGAGATCCATGTAAATCTAAAACCGTTGATTTTTAAATCTCCAATTTTACATAAATGTTCTCATATTGGAGACCTTCAGGACTCTACATCTAGATCTCGGTCAATCAAGGGGACCCCTATCATTCATCTTGGGTCTTAAATCGTTCAAGTTATTATTGCATCTGAATGACTTAATCGGTGCTATCTTAGCCTTTTCATGCACTATCAAACTAGTGGGACTAGATCCACGTGATTGAGCTCTTCCATTCTCTTGATTCTGGCTTCATATTTGGATAGGGGCCTAATTTTGTTTATGTCCACCCTCTCCTTATTTGGGTCTATGTTGCGACTAATTTACTTAGATATTGGTTCAATCTTTAGACGTTCAGAATCTTCGTGATCACCACAAAACTCCCAAACATCTCTGGAAAGATCTTTCATTTTTTAAAGATTGCAAGAGATTACCTCACCGAATATATCATAGTTGGACCCATAATAGGATTCTTTCCTTTGGTAGGTGTTTTATAGACGTCCTTAATATGCTTCCTCATTAAAATGACATGCTAATCACAGTTACGTATTATCCGTCATATTATTCTCCTAAAGGCATGTACAGTTTTATATCACCGCATTAATAGCGGAAGATGTAACACAGAAGGAAGATCATCAAAAGATATCTTCGACCATGAGTAGGATTTCTCCCGGTATCGAATCTGTAATGTTGACACGTGGTGACTTCTTATTGGACCATGTTAGTATATAAAAAAAGGTGTAAATAGTAGAAAATCTTAAATAGCCCATATTCAGTAGATAGGGAGTTGAGTATGAAATAAACAAGAAATGTCTCAGAAATCTTAATCCTTAGGAATTTTAGCTGGGCTTCTATATCCCCCATTTTCATAATGTGCTAGCATACTTCACAATTACTATTATACTTCATAAATGACATTTTAGTCATTAGGGTGTTAGCCAACGCCTTATCAAAACTCAGATACTGTTCTTCAGCAATATTAAGAAATTCTTTAGCCTTAGTGCATGCTGTGATAGATCCTCGAATACTTTTTACTACATGGGTCTTAATGATCATTACGCTTAAGCGATTAGATCGCTCCCTACACTCATATGTGAACTTTCATTAAGCGAATTTAATTCAGTAAGGATAAGTGGTTCATCAATACTGCCTTTATGTTAAATCATTGTTTCATAGCACAATGATTTAAAATTTTTGCCACTTAACATTGGGATACGAAATGATTCATTTGACATAAAAGTAGATGGAATAACTGTAAAATTTAAACAATAATCATGCTTACTTATGTGCTATGAAACATTTATAATAACAATTAAGAATGCCAACCTATGTTAGTAATTCTGGTAATAAGAAAAAAAATCATTGTATCATTTAACCCTCCTATGGGGTCAGGATTATAACATGCTATTGATTTGCTTAATAACTTTATAATGAGATTAAACGGATATATGCCATCAAAATGAAAAAGATCCTATATTTTGGACATTTAGAATAATTTTCGTATTGATGCGGAATTCATTATCCTATTCCAATTAATCGATGAAATATGATGACCTCCCTATGAGGCCAAGTCACCATTTTTCAAGAGATAATCGTAACCATTGATGCCATTGCCTTTAGGATAATTACATATACACTTAGAATGTAATTTGTGGTTAAACATTGTCATAATTATTTTATAAGCTAATCAAATGTTTCTAACATTATAGAATTATAAACTAATAATAGAATCATAAAGCATTAAACACATGATAATATATGCAAATTTCATCAAAATAATGATTCTATTACAATAAAATTCTTGTAACTTTGTCTATAAATAATTCCCTATTAAAATTCCGCATAGAATCCTATAAAATTACAGTAATGTGCTCACTGTAATTTTCTTTTACATACGGGTCTTTGATTACAAATTTGAAAGCAGGTCCTTGAAAAATTACAGAAATGAGCCCATGAAAAATTACAAAAGGAGCCCCTAAAAAATTACAAAATGGCGCTCCTGAAAAATTACAGAAAAGCATTTAGAATTAAATTTTAATTAGTTCTCAACCCTACTATATGATAGAATAATGTACAAATGCATCTTGGCCATTAGATGGGCTTGAACTAGACCTAAACTCAATTAAATTAGAGCTTAAGTCCAATTTATCAGCTAAGGTTTAAACTTATATACATTTAGTTTAACTTTAAGAAATTATAAATGATATACTCATGCTTGTAACCTCAATTAGTTTATAGTTTTAATATAAAAATTGGTCAAGTTAATTAAATTTAACAATCATACTAAAAAAATCATAAAAGATTAACTATAGTAATCATATCAAGGTAAAAAAATGTATAAGATCTTACGATTTTTATATCAAAATGTCATAAACTAAATAAAGAACTAATTGATATGGTACATCACCATGAACTCGAATAAATACATTGATAAATAAGTGTTCGTATGAAAAATTTAAGCTTAAAATCTTAATCCAAAATCCTTTCGAAATCAGCTAAATCACTAATAAAATCAAAATTTCAGCTCTATTTGCACATTGAGTTTATGTGAATTTTAGAATCTTATAAAATTTATATACATTTTCAAAACAATAAAATATAAAACAACCATCACATTCTAAAGTGTGACTCTAATACTATAATGATGGATATTAAAAAGAAGAAAATCAGTCGAAGTTCAAGATCTTACATCAGTCATAATGATTACATTTATATTTATCAACAGTTGAGATCCAAACGAAATTATTAATACTTCAATTATGTGATACAATATAACAACCAAATACCTTCAAGCTAAAAGTGAGATCTTTTATCTATTTAAGCACTTCATACACGAATTGGATGGAAGATCACATGCTATGTTATTTATTAAACTAGAGACCTTTCATAGAAAAATCTTTATTAACTCTCTCTCATCGAATAAAGTAGTTACCATATGGAGATTATAGATAAGTAATTATCTCTTACACCTTAACAACTAAGTCTCAACCAACTATTATCGTAAAAGAAATAATTATATTATTTCAAAAAATTAATAGTTTTGAAAACTATCTTAAGTATGGGCTATAACCATATTAACAGGCTGATATGGCGATAACTACATGTAGTGTGATGGCATAGCAACAACTACATGTGAAATAATATGACAATTTAATGTGAGTTACATCAATCTTTCTCTCAAATGAGAGATATGTTTAATACTAAAGTTTAAGGATGGGCATAACAAGCATAAGAAGCGTAAGACGATACTAGACAATTATATCCAACTTGACTTCCTAGATCTAGTTAATGTGACTCACGGGTCATAGAAATTGCACCTATCAAGGCAACTAAAAGAATTTAAAAATGAGTTCAAATGGAAGATAAAAATCTATTGATAAATGAATTCCAATTTGTTGAACGTTACTTGTCAAGTCTTACTCTATAATCTGGTTTGATCTTGTAGTTCAAATAATCCCGTACCATGACGTATCTAAGATAATAGTAATTAGTAAAAAAAACAAACCAGTGAAATAACTCCATCTCCAACTTTTCAAATATAGAAATCTTCGTAATATTCTGAACTATTCATAAACATCACAACAAATACGATTAAGATATTTACGGCTCCCACGTAAATAATGAATTGTGTAACAATTACAAATACACATACTTACACGTGTGGGTATAGTGTCCCATAATAGAGACTATCATACGTGTAACAGTCACACCACGTACAGTGGCTCATGGATTGAGTTATATCAATTTATCCACTGCATATGACAGCATTTTCGGCCTATAAAGAACCAAATAAGTTAGGCTCACAACACATTTCACATAAAACTTGTCTTACTTCATTACCTAAGGATAGGAATGAAAGCTTACAAATAATTCATCATAATCATATTCATTTCATATATACATAATAACATTGATTAATAAATAAAGTATTAATGAAGAAAATATATATAATTTATTATGCTAAAAGGGCATACATTCCAACATATTGTGTGTAAAGATGTATGTGGAGATAGTGCACATATGGCTAGTGTTTCGAGATATTGAGGAAGCCTGATGGGAAGGATGTAGGGTTTCCTAATTAAAATGTTTTAGTGGAGAATGTTGGAAAATGACATTCCAAATAGATTTTTCATTCCACCATAAGTTCTCATTAGAAAAATAATTATCATTTCCACTAAGTGTATTCTCCTTGTGATATGGAAGACATCCAAACATATTCTAAGTTTCAATCATGATGTTTAAAACCACATATTCTAAGTTTCAATCATGATGTTTAAAACCATAATTACAAATCTCGTTCTAAAAAATATCTAGAATTGAAATTTTCTCATATTATTTTCATATTTGGATATTTTTCTCATAACATTATTGGGAAGATCTCGTTGAAAATAAATAAATAAATAATTTTAAATTTTTAAATTATAATTTTAAAATCTTTTAGTGTATAAATATTTGTTTCACAATAAGTTTGTGAAAGTTCAAAACTGGTAAGATTTGAAATCTAGCGATATTTAAAATCTAGTGATATTTGTAGTGAAAAGCTCACATATTTTAATTTTTCAACTTTTAACTTTTATGATCTATTTGATATTTAGGACCTTTAAGTTCATCTAATGAAGTTCCAAGAATTTCAAAAAAGAAGATGTCTAACAGCTCATACCTATAAAGTTTCTCTTAATCATTTCTCTTTCATTTGATAAGTTATTGCTCCTCTCAAGCAAGTGGGCATATCTATACTAATTAAGTGGGCCTAACTACAAAGGGACTATAGCTAATGTCACAATGGCCACATGATCTAGTTGTCCAGATAAAGATGGGACCCACATGATACATGATCGAGATAAATTCTCAGACCATTTCTAGTATAAAGCAATATAGATTATCCATTTGCCTTAGTCATTTATTGGATGGGTACGATCATCTGACCAAAGTGATTTTTTAAAGGAATGACATTCGAAGGCAAGATCCAATTAATGCATGATTAAGATCAATGATCACATCATTTCTAATACAATCAGTATGGACTATCAATTTTCTGACTAATGAATTCACAGTTAGATCATCTGATCTAAGTGAGTTTTTTTAGTAGGATTGTCAATCAAGGGCCGTATCCATGTGATAGACAATGTAGATTATTGATAGCAACTCTTTCACGATAATCAACATGAATAGTCTATTTCTTAGCCACTAATTGGGCGATTAAGATCCTCCAATATCAATTTGAATTTTTAGTGAGATGGTCAATCAAAGGTTAGACCCAGATGATGAATGATCTAAATAAATGATTGACCCATAGCTAATACAATTAATATGAACCACCCATTTCCTTAGACAACACATGGACGGTAAGGTCGTCTAATTGAAGTGATTTTGAGATCATGGACAATTGGAGGTGAGACCCACATAACGGATTATCCCTATCAATAATCATATAATTTCTTCAATTGTCTTGTGGCCCACCTAATAGAACAATCAGGTTTTTCATACATGTAACACAATGGCTCATGTGTAGAAAGATTGAAGATTTGAATTGCACTAGATATGTGGAAAGTAGCACGTGTGCGGGATTTCTATGCCCGAAACTGTGTGGGGCCCATAGAGATGTCCGTCACAAATCCACTCCGCCCATCTGTTTTGAAAGACCATAATAGGACGAGATTCTAAAAATCAGGCATATCCAAAACTCATGTGGGCCATACCACACGAAACATTGGAGATTGAATGCCTGTTGGTGACAAAAGTTTTGTATCAGGATGATATTTATTCCTACAGTTTATGATCATTTTGGATAGCATATAAACATCATGGAGAACTCTAGGAAGGTTTCAATGGTGGAGGTTGATGTTCCCATTGTTTTGTTGGGGTGGCCCACCTATGTTTTGAATCTCCCTGATTTTTAGAATCCTGTCCTATTAGTCTTTTAAAACAGATGGACAAAGTGGATTTGTCATGAACATCTCTGTGGACCCCACACATCCCCGGACACAGAGGAGTCACAGGAAATCCGGTCCCCTCAAAATGCCCCATGGATGCATTCATGCACTGGGGATGACTGATATTGTGAGCAACGCATGATGCCTTTTTATAGTGATATAAGTGACAGTTAACGATACACTATAGCACTTCTTCTTTTTTTTGGAAATAGGGATTTTTATAGAAAATTCTTTAGAAATTTCAATTTCATCAAATAATGCCTCCTTGAAAATCGACTTGAATAGTCTAGCAAGTGCTTTTTAAGGCAAAGAGTAACTTAAATGCTCTTGATTAGTTTTTTTCCCTTTAAAAAGCAATAAAGTCGTGAATTATAGGGTTCACATGATTTTTGTATGTCACCCAAACAAAAAATTGGGCCTATCAAATCATTAATTGGATGGGTTACAAATGAATTTAGATGTTTTTAGGCAGTTTATAATTATTTTTATGGTGTGGCCCATCCAGTGATTGGATCCACCATATTTTTTGTTCATCTGATTATCATAGTACGGTTCATTTGGTGGACCTTTAGATGTCATGCAAAAGCCAACTGAGCCATACAATTCTCAACTTCAACACTTTCCAAACAAAAAAACTAAAAAATAAAAATAAATGAGGCAACTTGATAATTCAAACCTGTAAAAGGACTTTTTCAATTGTAGAGATTATTTGGCAAATTCTGAATTAACAAGAAATTTGGTTATAAAATCCCTTAGAAATAAATAAATTAGACCATATAAATAAAATTATGCTTTGCTAATTAATAAACCATAACGTTCTCTAGTAAAATAATGATAAAGTGTCTAGTGTCTATATAGATGGTGAAATGGATTCTTAGACTTAACCATTGTGCTCTATCAAACATATATATAGTGGATTGTGTTGAGGAGTCCTGTGTTGATAATTACCAATGGCATTGTTCTTATTAATAAATTCAACATGAAGCTTATCAAGCTGGTAAGTACAGTTGGTAAATAAATAGTGAGTAACATACAAATGAATGTTGATTATCCAGTGGTGGAGCAGACAAGACTTATGTATAAAACATGAGAATTTTCTTGATTTAAATTAATTTATTTTTCTTTTATAATATTTAGGTCACGTATATACTTCTTAAAGATATTTATAGAATCTTCTGTATTATTATTATTATTATTATTATTATTATTATTATTATTATTATTATCCAGTTACATGATGGTTCGAATTTGAAATTTAATAAAGTTCAGCTTGTGCTTCAACAATTTTATCAAATAATTTTCTGTTCTTCATATCGATAGTTTCTATACAAATCAATTATTTTCATGTATCAATAAAAGGTGTTAAAGAGAAATAGACTTAAATAATTAGATTGTAGCCTTGGTCTCAAATTAGGAATTAATAGCCCACCAAGAATTAAAAACCATAGTGTTTTTCTTGGGATGAAATTATAAAAATTACCCTCATTTTTTTATGTGTACGCAAATAATTAAAAAACACAGTGGAGTGTCTTGGGATGAAATTACAATATTGTTCTCATTTTTTTTAAAGTGATTAAGTGGAGAATTGTTGAGCCCACGTTCTACATGTATGACATTCAACCTTCCAACAAGATAAATCCTATCACGAAAATTCAACAAGTAAAAATTCTAGGCGGATCCAACCAGAAGGTGAGTGCCACTAGCCACAAAACATCCAAATTCATGTGTAACCCATCTACTGATTCGATCCACCGGATTTTTATTTTTATTTTTTTGTTGTCAGTAACCATCATGGTGGGGGTGCATATGTTGGATGTCATATGCTTACCACATGGATCCCACAATGCATCTGGATCCTCCATCTTGTGGGGCCACCTTTGACTACACGCTCCTCATAAAAGATACATTGACTTGATGATCTCAACCATTTAAGACAAAAAGATAATATGGACTATTCATCTAAGTAGTCCCTTTGATTCCCTTCTGCCTCTAAAAAATCGCCTTTTTTTTACAAAAAAATGAATGATAACAGGTGTGGACCATCCATCTTGTTGGTCCCATCTTCGACTCACCATACCTGCCCATCAATTGACAGACCTTGTGTTTGGTGCTGAACCCAAAAATCAGGCCGATCCACACCACAGGGAACAGTTGGGATGGGGACGCCCACCATTAAAACTTTTTACATTTGTGTTTGGGGCCCACTGTCTATCCCATCCAATCCATCCTACGCGCCCCGCCAGGGACGAAGGGAATCCCAAACTTCAGGTTATTTAAACACTTTGGTGGGCTACGTCATGGGAATGTAGAGTAATTAGGCTTGGAGTTTTGGTTTGGGCTAAAGGGAGAAAATGAGGCAGCGCACCTTCACCCATCTATCCATATATATCATGAAAAATTATCTATTAATTCTTAAAAGAGTATCTCAATGGATAAATAATTGCTGAGAATCCTCTCGCATATGATAGTAAAACCGTGGTGAACGAACATTTTACACCGCACGTGTGTGTCAATCTAGTTCATCCATATCCCAGGTTCTGTTATGGCGGGAACAGTACTCGAAAATCGTCTCATGTCACTTGAATAGTCCGATCCCTCACCATTTGCTTCCTAACCATCTATTCGGTGGCCCCCCAAGTGACTGGTGAAGATCATCTGATCAGCAATACCTTTTTGCGTTGGGCTCCACACATAGTATGGCCCTCTATTTACTCTGCGAGCTGCTGCACTTGGAAAACCCATACTATATAGCCTAGCCCATCCTACAAATGAAGTAAAATTGCTATTTTCTCCCTTCCTTTCAACTCCTATGAGAGGAAAAGAGTTGCCACTCTTAAAAGGAAAATTTAAGTGGATCCGGCACAATCAAATTAACTCTAATCCTGATTTTGGTGGGCCCCATGCCTTACCTATAAGAATCACTGCAATCAAGTGGGGCCAAGTTCGGTGAGGGACTGATGTCGCAAGATTTGATTGGTCTAACCCATGCAGGTCATGTACTCAACAGAACCACTATCAAACATGCTTTGTCCACTCGACTTAACTACTTTCAAACATGCTTTACAGGGACATCTCTGACAGCAGGTTCCAATCAAATCTCTCGCCATCTGGTTCCAATGAAGTGGCACTTTCCCCCTGCAGAAAACACAATTAAAAGAAGGCGGGCTACCAGCTTTTATGGTGAATGAAATGTAGTGGGAATGCAGCCACAAAAAATCAGGATCGGAGTTCTGTTTTCCAAGCAGCAACTCCAGACATGCAGCTAAAAAAAAAAAAAGTGAATAACCTTGCCCAATTATCTGCGCCTCAAAACAGTTACGAGAGTGCATCCAAACACATCCTCACAACACAACCTCATGATGGGCTTCCAAATCTTGCATCCACTAAGCTTTGTTTTCTTTCTTTCCCTTTTGATAAATTCCACTGCTAAAAGAGACATGCATCAAGGGTTAGGAAAGACTTCCCATACAAAAAACTCCTGCTCACTCCCATCTCAGGCAGTCATTTATCTCCAAAGACGAGGTGGTTTCCATGGCTTGGATTGCTCCTTCAATGGCCATGAAACGATGTCCCCTGAATCCCCTTCCATGATCAATAGCTCAGGAGTATTCTCATTCTCCCCCAAAGTTACCCTTGGTTCCACTTCAAATAATCAAAAACGAAAACGCCCCAAAGGTCTAATAAATCACAGTCCTAAGCTTCTCGGAACACTACCAACATCCATCCTGCATTCTCTTTAACATTCTTGGAAGATTACTGGAGTATGAATCCTCAAAGGCGTCCAATGCACTCCCACAGTTTCATATTTTCAAGCAAAGATTTCATGGTTTTCTCAACTGAACATTTCTAATCCTCTTGTATTTTTCTCCTTTGATCATCGTAACAACCTTATTCTAGTGTAGGGGTTTCCTCTACCGATGAGCCTTTATCTTGTAAAGGAAACAGATGAAATAAAAAAGCAAAAGAGAAAAAAGCAAATAGATCGTGTAAATACAGGCCTTTGTCTGTTAAAATCTCGAGGGCCATCGGAGCAGATAGCTGCAGTCTTTCTCACATCAGCCTCTTGATCTTCCTTTTAGATTCCAGAACTTCCAACCCATAGCAGACGACGAGAAGGCTTTTCTCTCTTGGCAGAGTCTGGTAAACATCGAAAGCCATAGCTACTGCATACAAATAGGGCTCTTCAGAACCCCGTCTTTGACCTTCCTACAAGCCGCGCTCTGTAAATAACTCTTCCCAGAACTGATGCATGGCATTCGAAAAAAGGCCGCCCTGCGTAACCTGTGTGATACAACATGCATGCTGCTATCTAAAGCAGAAATTCAGTTTTATGGGCCACTATCAGGGACTGTTTCCAGTGTTACATTTTCAAGTATACATACATCAGAGAATAACATAAATCGCAGCATGTGAATGGGAAAGTAAACCACCGCGACGTTGCATGGTCGGCCCCACAGTACTCCAGACTGTCTGATTAGAATGCCCCTCTCAAAAAGCGTGGAAACGCATTCTAGAAGGTGAAAAGATGATACCGTTGGAGTTCTAGGTAATTACGGGCTGAGCAAAACATGAGCCCAAAGACCCATAATTACAAAAGTAAAAACAACCCATAAGAATCTTTTGTTCCTAATCTTTTGACTCAGCTACCAACCCACCTCCGCTTCCGAGCGGGCCGTTCTTGTTTTATCTCTGCATCAACAGTGGCTTCAGTTTGGGCTGGCACCGGCTCATTATCCACCACCTTCCTGTTCACAGGGGTGTCCTTCTCACTGGGCATGGGTAGCTTGAAACGCTCGCTTCGCTTCTTAAGCTTTGCAACAGTGTCCAGGTGGCGATCGTCTCCAACCCTCTCTGAGTCGACAGGCTGACTGTCTGCTCCGACTGCCATTTCAGTATCCTTAGGCTCCAAATCGCCAGCATTTTTTTCACCACCCGATGGATGTTGGTTATCGACAGGCCCACCTGTCTTGGTGGATCCATCATCAGCTTGTTCGCTGGCTAAGGAAGATCTGCTATTATGGTTCCTTCCACCAGTCTCCTTACCCTTTGATGAAGGTGATGGGGATAGAGCACTTGCATTGGTGTCCTGGTCTTTGTGGCTTGACCAACGTTCCAATTTCGACCGGCCCCTTCTTGAGTCCGATTGCTGCTCGTCATCTGAGGCCGCATCTTCCCCATGCTTTCTGGAAGCGTGGCGCTGAGCCTCGTGCTGCTCATGATGATGGTGGTGATTCTTCCTAGGAGCAGCAGACGAAGACCGTGATTGGCTACGATCGCGAGAGTCAGTGTGACCCGTCATCAAAACATTACCACTTTCTTGTTCGCCCTTGCCTTTACTGATAACCTGAACAAGGTAAAAATTCATAAGCAAAATCTGAAACCAGGTTTTAGTCCGTGGCCCATTTTACAATCTGCTGAACTTGCTCCATTTGGGATATATTTGTGATAAAAACAGAACAGATGACAGCTCCCACTAAAGAGAGTACAAGCCAAAAGTAAATAGATGAATTATACAGGTCCTGGAACATCAGAGATTTTAGTGTCAAGATACACCCGCCTATCTGATTAAGTTATGCCCATCAGACCAAGAGTCTTGATCACCACCAAGCCATAGATTAGAAGTGGCACATCAAGACAGCCTACATGTCCTTTTGCATCATTACTATATTACTCAACTGGATAGAATGGACCATCAAAATTCAAGGTCAGAACTTTCAGGCAATAGCAATTACACTCAGAATATCTTACAACAGGCAAAATATGGTATTGTCATTAAACCTCGGATTCAAAATGTACAAAGATGGCATAAAAACTTCCTCTTCTTATTGTTTACCAATACTTTTTACATGAGAATCCCTCACAATAGGAAGCAATTTGACAAAGCTAAAACCCTGAAGAAGGCAGTCAGACTTGTCCTAATAAAGGCATCAGCCTTAATCATTCATATTTCACCATCTGAATTCTGAGTAAGATTAACGGATGCAGTGGTTCGGAGATGAGCACGATGCAATCTAGAGGAAAGTAATATCGGCAAATATGGGCATAGGTATAGGGGCTGAGATCAGTGTTAAGCTTGTTAGGCTTCCACATACGCACACGCACACATGCTATGGTGATTTAGAATCTGGAAATG
Organism: Liriodendron chinense; assembly: GCA_003013855.2. NCBI lineage: Eukaryota > Viridiplantae > Streptophyta > Magnoliopsida > Magnoliales > Magnoliaceae > Liriodendron > Liriodendron chinense. The sequence continues at coordinate 8,973,047 of ML058387.1, read as the reverse complement.
TTGACCAAAGGCATCTTAGCCAAAATAGCAATTTCGGCAAGGAAGAGTATGAGCCTAGCTACAGGATCCAACAACATTGCTATGCACAGCCAGGAACAAGAGGAATAACAACCTCTGATAGGACTATCCAAATTATCCTAAAGGAGGGTGGAATGTTAGCACCACTACTCCTGCTAAACATGTCAAGATTGAGATTCCAGATTATAATAGTAATCTGGATCCAAGGTGTTTAATGACTACATAAAGTCAATGAAGCAGTATTTTCATTGGTACGAAATGGAATAAGTCATCAAGCTACATTTTGCCACCCTGAAACTTAAGCGCAAGGCTCAAGACCTGTGGTACGCTATCAAAGAAGACCTGGAGTGACGTGGCTCTCCTCCCATATGAAATTGGGACAAAATAATGATTGAAACAATGGTTTCTGCCGCTAGATTATAAGACTTCTTTCCACGAGCTGCTCATGCTGCGGCAAGACAATCTGATTGTGGAAGAATACACATAACGTTATTATGACTTTGTTGTTTGCTACCACCGGGGACTGGAAAGCAACAATTAACGTATTATTGCAATCAACTACGGTTTGATACTCAATGAGAACTAGAGACTGGCTTAATAGTGTTGATGAAACGTACTAGACAGCCCAGAAAGTGCAGGAGCAGAAGTTGGTGACAGGATGCAGTAGCCCTCAAGTCGGGGGGCTATACATCCACCCGCACTACTATTAGTGGCTCCACAGCACGTTTGCAACTAATTGTGCCCCACAGTAATGTTACTCGGGATTACAAAACTAGACAAAACTCTGCCTCTAATCCTCTCTTCCAAAGCAATGACACAAAGGGAAAGTCTATTACGGTAACTCAGGGGAGGTCAACCAACACTAGTTTCGAGTGTGGTGGTCGTAAACATTATGCGACAGAGTATCTCCTTTGCAATCTCCAGTTTTGCAAGGAACAAGAGGGTGAATGGTACAAAGAGAACTTTGTTGCAAACCAAGCGGAAGATGAAATATAAAATGATCCAAAAGATGATGATCAAGAACCAGAGGAAGGCATAGATGGCCTTAAGGAAAACAGGTTATCATTGATACTCAAGAGGATTCTGACAACACCAAAAGAGGAGGCCCAAGAAAGCTGGTTGAGAACCAATATCTTCCGTACACAAGTATCGTGTGGTAAAAAGGTTGTCAAGGTCATTATTGATGGAGGTAGCAATATGAACGTAGCCTCGCAAAGCATGGTAGACAATTTGAATCTGAAACCTTATAAGCATTCCAAGGCATATAAGATTACATGGGTGAATGACACGTTCATCCCCGTGACCAAGTGGTGCTTAGTAAACTTCTCCTAAGGTCATTATGAAGAATCATTTTAGTGCGACATCATTCTAATGAAAATCACACATTATTGGGGCGCCCGTGGATATGCTAGAGATGTGACTCACAAGGGTCGCAAGAACACGTATAACTTTATATACAAAGGAAAGCCCATTACTCTCAACCTTATGAAGGATGGTGACCCCAAAGAGATAAAGTCAGCTTCCACAGTGTTTCAGTATGGCCAAATTTGTGGAGAGAAGTTCGGAACAGGGAGTCATGTATGCTCTGGTAGGATGCAAAATCAATCAACTGGTGATGTTGTCATCCACCTAACATACCACTTGGCATTCAAGACATTCCGTCCCAATTTTAGGATTTAGTCCCTTGAATTGTCGTGCGAGCTTCCACCCATGCGCAAAATTCAACACGTGATTGATTTGGTACTCAAAGCATCACTGCCAAATCTTCCAACATATCGAATGAACCCAACAGAACATGCAAAGTTTCATCGACAAGTTGAGGAATTGCTAGCCAAGAGTTTCATTCATGATAGCCTCAGCTCGTGTGTTATGCCAGCATTATTGACACCAAAGGATGGCAATTGGTAGATATGTGTTGACAGTTGCATCATTAACAAGATAACTGTAAAGTGCAGTTTTCCCATTTCACGCATAGATGGCATGTTGGACATGATGGCAGATGCTACAATCTTTCCAAAGTTTGATTTGCAAAGTGGGTACTCCAAATAAGAATTCATATACGAGATTAATGGAAAACCGATTTTAAGACAAAAGACGGATTGTTGAAGTGGCTAGTTATGCCTTTTGGCTTGACAAACACACCTAGCACATTCATGTGGGTTATGGCGCAAACTTTACAACCATTCATGGGCAAGCTCATCATCGCTTACTTCAACAGCATCCTCATCTATAGCCATTTACGAGAATTATTTAGTTCATATTTGCTAGATGATGAGAACATTACGCCATGAGAAACTCTACATCAATTTGAAGTGTACATTCATGAGGTAGGGAAGAAGTATTCAACATATGACGTTTTACGCAGTTCTACAGGCTATGAAATATTGGCGTCATTATCTCATTCATCGGAAGTTTGTGCTCTATTCTAATCACGAGGAGTTGCATTATTTGGATTCTCAAAAGAAGTTAAGCGCAAGTCATGTTAATTGAAGTGCTTATCTTTAGTAGTTTACATTCCACTTGAAGCATTGGGCCATCGTAGAAAATAAGGTAGTAGATACCCTCTGCTGAAAATCGCATCTATTGTGTATTTTCTACCTTATCAACTTCTGTTGTTGGGTTTGAGAAACTTAAAAGAGACAATGCCGAAGATGGTGATTTTGGTAAAGAATTTTCAACACTCTTTGCTGATTCAGGCACAGAGTACGCACAGTACAACCTGCATGATGGGTACTTATTCTATGACATGAAGTTGTGTCTTCCTAAAAATTCATTGTGATATTCCCTTGCCTGTGTGGTGGGGTCGTTCCTCTCTAGCTGTGTTATTCCCTTGCCTGTTTGCTATCTCTTCTAACCCCAATGCCCTTGTGATCAATTGTTTCAGTCTTAGTGGGAGCGGAGGAGATAGAAGAAATGACATCTTTGTTGTCTTTTTTGCAGAATGCCCCAATTCCTGTCCTCTAATCCCAAAGATTCCATCAGTTGGTTGTTGTCGGCATCAGGGATATTTTCAGTCAAATCTTTCTATAGATCTTTGGCTGCCCATTCCTTTGCCAATGCTTGCAACACTAGCCCTCTTTGGAAGTATGGTGTCCCTCCAAAAGTCGCGGCTTTCGGAGGGCTTGCAGGAAGAAACAGAATTCTTACGATCGACAATCTAAGGAAGAGAGGAATGCAAAGTCCTAATGGGTGCCCTCTGTGCCTCTAAACAGCTGAAATGGTGGATCATTTGCTTATTCACTGCAGTTTCATGTCAGTTGTTTGGAGCAGAGTTCTTAGTATTGCGGGAGTCTCCTGGGTTATGCCAAGCTCTATAGATGATCTTCAATGGCGTGTGGATTTGGGTGGAGGGCTGGGTAAAAGAAAATGGCGTATCTTACTGCTTGAGGTTTTTTGGGCAGTTTGGGCTGAGCGTAACAATAGATGTTTTAGGAACACATCCAGCTCGATGGTGGGAGTGGTGTTAGTCCTGTTTAGGGATTGGGCTCCCTAGGGTGGGAGGTTGTAGCGTTTTGGTGTGGAGGTATTCAGTTTAGCTTCTTTTTTTCTTTTTTTTTCTTCTTGTTTTCCCTCGCTGCTTTCTTTTGGTTTTTGCTTCGTCTTTGTAGTCTATTCTCTTTTTAATAATATTATTTCACCTTTCAAAAAAAAAATCATTGTGACAGCTTTGTTATATGAGAGCTTCATTTGAGTGGCCTCAACGGCCACTTTGGCATCGACAAAACAAGTCTAGTTGATGATCGTTTCTATTAGCCAGATTTGAAGAAAGATGTCAGAATCATTATTCGTCAATGTCGAGTGTGCAAACAAGGCAAAGGTAGTAAGTAGAATAGCGGTCTTTATACTCCACTGCCTATGCCAGATGCTCCATGGAAAGAAATCAACATGGATTTTGTCCTGAGATTGCCAAAGACTATATGTGGCTATGACTCTATTTATGTTGTGGTTGACGGGGTTTTCTAAGATGGCCCATTTCATCCCATATACAAAGACATCACACACCTTACACATTGCCAATGTATTTTTTTTTTTTCAAACAGGTGGTTCATCTGCATGGTGTTCCCAAAACAATGGGATCACATCAGTTCATGTGACATCGTGTTACCACAAGATGAGTTTGCCTATAGCAGATATTTGAACCGTAATAAGGAACTCCCTTTGAAATTGCAACCGGTATGCGACCTCAACAACCTATTGATTAAGTCCCGCTTCCTATTGCGACTCGATCAAGCGAAGACGCCAAAGCTTTTGCACCACATATTGAGGAATACGTGAGGAAGCCAAGTAAAAGATTGCCCTTGGTAATGAAAATTACAAGGGACATGTAGATGTTCGACGACGTTTTGCGCAATTTCAAGGAGATAGGGTCATGGTGCGGCTCAAACCTAAGAGGTTTACAGCAGGTTCTTACCGAAAGCTAGACTCCAAAAAGGCACGTCCTTATTGTATTTTGAAGAAGCTAGGTGATAACGCATGTTTGATCAAGCTTCAACCCAAAATGAAGATAAGCCCAATTTTCAATGTGGAAGACTTTACAGTATGTCTTCGACATTATGAAGGCGGATCACGGATGAACCAGGGGGGGTGGATGATGATTCATGCAATCAACCCACAACCCACACGTGTGCACAGGAAAAGGCCCACTTTCCTTTTTCAGATTGTTCCTAATTTCCTTTCTTTCATATTCCTAAGTTAAGAAAATATCTCTTTTTTAAGAAATAAGCATTATTAGTTTCTTGCTTAAGGGTTTCTATTTTGGAGATCCTAACTGGCAAGGGATCCTAATTTTAGATTCCTTAGATTATGTTAGAGATTGTCTCAAAGAGGAAATCTTGTAAGCACTCATTATAGATAAGGCACAAACCCTATGGAATAAAGCACAGTTGAATGATATTTTCTTTGAGCAAGTTCTCTTATTTCTCTACAATAGACTGTTGGAGAGGGGGAAGTAGTTCTCTAGTAAAAGATTAGAGGACTGTTCAGCTTGCTCACAGTCATTGTATCTTTCTCTTTTGTGATTCGAACTTTTAGTTTGGTACGTTGAATCTTGTTGCAATTAGTTTCTTCCTTGATCTAGTTGCATTAGGTATACGACCAACTCAACCATCAAGAAATAATTGCAAATATTTCAGGAAATACATTGTTCACTTGTCCCTGGTTATCATCTAAAATGCTTAAGAGTCATAAACATGTCAAAGGAAATGCCATCACACTCATAAATAACCATCCCATAGAGTAGAGACTAACTTTACGACTGAATATATAGTGAGAAAGAAAAACTTTCCCTCATAATAACACAAAAGAGACCTCACAGCATCTTCTGCCACATGTTTTCAATGTTGCATGGATTGATTGCTCTAAGAGCAAAGTTCCCATGTTGGATTGCACGTATCTTAATAATTGGATCTTGTCATTAAGTTTTATCTAAATTCACATCACATAAATTTGTATGTACCAAAAGTTCCTTATTTCACCATTTATAATGTTTTGCATAGAAATTGTGACATTACATTTCTATAACCAATTAAAGCTCCCATTCTAGAATCAATTGTAACCCAAGGACGATATTATAAAATTAACTGTTTAGAACTGCTTAATATTTTCCAGCCGAGTCTATAGACGTTTTTTTTTTTTCCCTTAGCCAATTGGATATTCCACATAAGTGACGGATTCCAAAACTCCTACCCATACTCATGCAAATTAGGTTTCAAAGATTTGTAGGATGTTTCATCGTTAATGTGTAGATCTGCCGTTTCTTGTTGTTTTAGACTGTTCTGCTTTTAGGGAGGCTCACCTAATTTCAACAGAAATTTCCATTTGAGTATCAGGTACCAGCCATACCTTTTCATTCCGGTGGGTGCTGTGGTCATCATGCTTTCTCTTGCTGGGTAATAGAGTACTTTGATCACCCCCATCAGATTCTTTACTCTTCCTTATATTGTCCTTGTGTCTCTCCTTGCTTACCCGTTGGTTATCAGAAGTGCTTACAGAACGATCATTTTGCGTGCTTGATCTTTCATGCCTTGGGTTTCTCTCCTCATTACCAAATTGATTCTCACGCGAATAAGCATCATCACGTCCCCGATGTTGTGAAGAAGTTTCTTCCTCCGCCCGATCTCTTCTCTTGGGTTGCTCACTCTGCCGCCTTTTATCTTTAAGTTGATAGTCTTTCTCAGAACCTAAACCTTTCGACTCATCCTTTGCCCTCACATTACCAGCCCATTGTTTATCATCTGAAGCCCGCCCACTCCTTGTTGCACCTCGCCCTTCTTCTCTTTCTCTGTTCATCTGTGTATCTTCATGAGGTTGTTTGAGCCTATGCCTATCTTCCCTCTCCCTCAGCCGCCAGCTTTCCTCTCTGTGCCTAACAGAATGGTGATCGTCAGGCTTATCTCTTGCCCTTGCCTGTTCCTCCCTCCTCCTTTGGTCCAGACCATCTTCCCTTTCCCTCTTTCTTCGGCTGCTATCTTCTCTAGCTCTGTACCCATGCAAGGTGTCTTCCTTGTCAACAAGCTCTCTCCTTGGAAGTTCTTCCTCCTTCCTTCTTTTATGGGGATCATTCAAGATTTCATGTCTGCCCATCAAAACATCATCCCTTTCCCTCTGTCTTGGCCCTCCATCTTTATCATGCCGACCTCTCCAATCACCATCATCCACCCGTTTCCTCGAATGGGGATGCTCGTCCTTGTCATTCCTGTCATTTTCGTTAAGCTTCCTGTGCCTTGATCCTGTTTCTTCAACACGCTCCCGCCTCCTCATGTCGTCATCTTTCACCCGTCTACCATGTGCATCCTCATCTCTCCTTTGCCAAGCTCCAACCGAATTATCTCTCTCCTTTGCCCTTTCAAAACCTTCAGTCCTTGCGCGTGCATAATGTGATGATCCAGAATCCCAATCTCTATAAGGATAGGACTGGTACAGATCTTCCCTTCCTTTTGTGACCATGCGGCTTCGGTCCATCTCATGTCTGCTGCCTCGGCTATAATCATCTCTCCTACGATGGATAGATTCATCTTCATCATGGCGCCTTTTACCATCTACTATTCGTCTTGACCGCCCATCTTGCACCACTTCTTCCTCTCCACCATCATGCCTCTTCTGATAGTCTCTGCTGCTTCCTGATTTTTCTTTGCTGTTGTCACTGAGTGTGGTCCTTAAATCATCATCATTGCCAACATCTAGGACTGCTGGTTGTTCAACGCGAGAGCTTAATTTTTGTTTCTTAACAGTATGAAGCATGCTATCATCTGCAAGCGTCTCACTTGGGATTCCCATATCTGAACCCATTTCCTCCCCTTCAACACTATCAGCCAAAGCAAGACGCTCATCATCATGTATGTCATCTTTCTGCTCAATGCTCGGATCCCTCGCAGTCTCCACTGCAGTAGGGGATGATGCTTCTGGAGTATCTTTGCCTTCAACACTGTCCTCTGATTTTTCCTTTTGGCGAACATCAGATCTGTTTTGAGCACTTTGGCATGGGATGACATCATTTTTATGGTCACCACTTGTGTGAGAGTATCTCTCACGTGTTGTTCCTTGTGCCCACCTGAAGTTCCAAGGAAGATTCAGGGTGTTTATCAGTTCATGCAGAACGGTATGATAAGCTGGAGGAACAACTAAATAACAAACCAGAGATCAGTACAGAATGGGAAAATAAAAAGGAATTTACTAGGGAGAAGACCCAGACTCTGAAAACATGATTCCTTTAGACAAACAGTTTATCGGGAAAAGTGAATCCGAAATCTAAACTACCATTAAGATACAAATGGAACAGGAAAAGCATTGATGCATTGACCTATCATAAAATTCAATCAACCTTTCCCAGAAGGATGAAATTCAATAGGAAGAAAAAGAAAGTAAATAAGGGTCCGGCATTTCACAATTTAAGTCTCTGTGTCCTGCTTAAGGGATTGTTTGATAAGCAGGAAAATGAAGGAAAAAAGTGGAAAGTGTAATGATCATCTACTACCTGGTTGGATAGGGTGAATCCAAGAGGTGAAAATGGATTCCCTAGGTAAAACTACTTCCCCTCCATTTCCCTACCATCATCTATGTCATTTGTTTGGATTGGCGTGTAAAAGTGTGGAAATGTTATGGTATTCCACAACAACCACATTCATATGCCATCATCTGATGTGCCCTCATCAGGATGAAAGAAACACCCAAAAACTGCAATATTTCAAAACTCAGGAGGGCCATACCATATGAATCAAGAGTTTTTATGTATAATTTTAAGGAGTAGCCCACCTGAGTGTTGAATCAGCCTACTTTTTGGGATCAAGGCCAAAAAAGGGGTGATATACCTGATGGACAAGGTGGATTTCATGCATCAAGTTGTTTTCCCCACGTCAGAGAAAGTGAACCCGGAAGAAACCTATTTGAGGAACTCAAGCGTTTTCGTTTTCACAGGTAGAAAGCAAAACATATTTACTAGGTGATTTCATTCCCAATCAGGTGTAACCATCCCATCAATGAAAATCCTTTTTCATTTTCATCAGTAAAAACTCTTTTCACCCTATCCAAACAGGCACTATTAATTTCATTGGTTTCCATTGGTACAATTGAAAAATGTATTCCATTTATAGGGGCATGTTCGTTTTGCAAGAGGACATCTCCAACTCATTAGACAATGATCACCTTGAATCTTGATATTTGCGATGGTGGAAAAAGCTAATGATTATTGCCCAAAACCTAAACCTGCTTTTAGATTCATATTGAACTTTAAGGGTGTGCTTGGATATATGGAATCCGTGTGGAAAATTGGAAAATGTTATCCACTGACAAGATGGTTAGATTATATTTGGATCCATTTTTGGAATCTTATTTTCAACAATGACCAAGGAAATTATGATAGGTAATTATTATGTTATCCACAGAATCTAAATGGAAACCACGTATCCAAACATGCCCTAATGATGATACTCGTACGCCAATACAATCCCACCTGGCACTAATCCGCAGCTCAACTCACACAAGCATGCCCCAAGGACAAGCTTGCAAGCAAAGGAGGTTAATCTAGGGAATTTGTTAGAAATACCACTGAGAACATGATCACGCACGCACAGATGGAGGGACATGCTAAAGTTGCTGGCCAACGAAATAATAGGGAGACTTCACCAACACATTTCACATCACAACAAAATGTTTTTTTTTAAGCGGTCAAAAGAAAATGATTCCACTATTTCACCAAAAGATCAGTGAAACATTTTCTTTTCTTTGTGTGTGTGGGGGCCCAATGTGATGTGTTGATCACATTTGACCCATCCATCACCTAGTTTGAAGTATCTAGGTAATCATAGCTCTGGACATCACCCGTCCATCACATACTTTGAAGTATCTGGGTAACATAGCTCTGGACATCACCCGTCCATCACATACTTTGAAGTATCTGGGTAACATAGCTCTGGATAGCTCCAAGAAAGCTATTCTAATGTATGCCATGGATAGCTCCAAGAAAGCTATCCTAATGTATGCCATGGATAGCTCCAAGAAAGCTATCCCAACTCTAAAGAATGAGAAATTATGTGTCACTTGCACGAATCGTTATAATCTCCCAAGTTCTAGATAATAGAGTTGTCTGTTTTGAGTTCATTGCTTCACCGGACCATCCTATAGTTTCATTCATGTCTGTCTCACGTAGGCCATTGGAGTCCGCAGATGCATATTTAGATCAAGAATATTCACAGCATATTCATGATTTGCATAGTTAGATTAAGAAGCACATTAATGCTAGTAATCAACATTATAAACTCTCTGCAGATTCACATGGTAGGTTTAAGGAGTTTCGAGTGGGTAACTACGTCATGGTCCGCATTAGGCTCGAACGATTCCCACAAGAAACCGTGAGGAAATTGCATGCCGGCAGTGTAGGTCCCTATAAAATTTTGACAAGAGTGGGCCCTAATGGGTATGTGGTGGATCTTCGATCTGACATGTGCATTAGTACAACATTTAACGTGAAGGATCTTGTGTCTTGTGACGGACCCACACCTCCATCTTCTAGCCCTCCTGCAAACCTTTCTCCTACCCCAGATGATGGTGTCCCTAACCCCGACCCCAGCACATGGCCTTTGCCAGACCCTATTTCCTACCCATTACCTTCTCTTCCATCACTATATGGACGAAAAAAAGAGATCGCAAATGTTCTAGACCACCAACTGATCTCTACCCGCCATGAAGGATATCATAAACACCTCGTGAAGTGGAAGGACGGGCCGGAGTCGAACAACATCTGGATTACAAAGGCAGAGTTCCAGCGCATTGATCCCGACCTCCTTGGACACCACCACAGCTTTATTTCGCCATTGGCGAATTCTTCTCAACCGGGGAGAGTTGATGGGGACATTAGAGGGTCTACTCGAGTGTACCAGAGACAGAGGTGGCCACCCACATCAGCGCAACTCTCTATGGATGGGAGACGATTTCCAGATGGGGTCGTCGGGCCGCTTTGAAGACCTCACATGCATTGGACATGCATCAGGAAGACCCCACATAGGGATGATGCATGTGGGCCGCTTAGGAGACAGTTTTGATTATAGGAATTTATTTTCGTGTCGATCCGACCGTTGGATCTTGTCGATCAGGCCACCAAATCCTTCAAATTTGGGCCCCTTGAACCCTCATCTTGTTTTATTTATTTGTTTTTTTTTTTTTGTTATTTTTAGGATTATTTGACGGTTGAGATTGATGGTAGGTGTTTTAGTTTGCTTGTTTTGGATGATGGGCCATGTCACTTTAGGTAGCATTTTGTAATTTTTGAAGAGTTCTAATATATTAGCAAGGGGAGGGACGTCCAACCCTATTGTAACTTGAAAAGAAAACGAAAAAAAGAGTCTTCTTTCCTTTTAAAAAAGGTGTTCTTCCTCTTCCTTTAGGGTTTGTGAGAAAACCCTCCCTTCCAATCGAATTGTGGAAGGATAGAAGCTTGCTTGGTGGTGGATTCCTCTAAGGTGTCTTCCTTCCTCTTTCTCTTCTCTAACAAGGTACACCCTTTCTTCACTTTCCTTCTTCTCCTTCCCTTACAACTCCTCTAAGCCCATAAAAAACCAACACAATCCATCTCCCTTCTCTTTCCCCCTACGCATCCACACGTGAGCACACACGCACGCACATGTTCGTATGGGCAGTCACGTGTGGGCCCCCTTTTGGTACTTTTCCTTCCTTGAGTCCCCTCCAAACCATACCTATAAAGAAACCATAATCCCTAACCTCCTAAAACCCTAGAAGCCTAATTCTCAAAATCCCCAAACTTCGTTCTCTAAACCCCAAAATCCCTAACAAAAATCTGATTTTTGTAAACAAAACCATTCCCCAAATCTGATTTTATTGGTGTCATTGGTTTCTCGCGTGGATGTTGCACTACCCACGCTAGATTGGAAGTGTCCCTACTTCCAAGTGGGCCACCCTCGTAATACTTTATATCATTGTTTTAAATAGTTACGCTATGTGACGTGTAGCTTAGCCTTAACGCTGTGTAGCTTATGAAAATAACTCAAGTCACGTGTAGCCTACGCTACATGATAATTTGCTTACGCTACACGCTACATAAACTAGGCTACAAGCTACATACCTCACATTACAAGTTATTCTTCATTACAACATTAAAATCAAATAATAATTTCAATGATTTGTTACATTTTTCAATTTTCAATATTTAATGCTTTTAGTTAAAATAATATAAGTAACAGTATTAAATTAGTTTTGTTGCTCTTTCTTTACCTTTATACTTAACCAATTACCCTTTTCTATTACTTTTAAGTCGCATTTGGTTGCACCAAATATCATCAAAATTTGTTAAATTTCATTATTAATCGGTCTAATTTGGTGAATATCATGGAATTAGTGCAACCAAGAACAACCTTAATTAAAAATCTAGAAGTAATGTGTAGCTTACGCTACACGTTATATAGCTTACGCCTCACACTTCAGAGGGGTATGTGATAGCCTAGGCCCTTTGCGTTGCTAATCTGGATTTATTATGTGGATGTGTTTGATTTATATGTTGAATGCTGAAATTGATGCGTATTTGATCTCACATCTCTCATCCTACATCACTGTACAGTTAAGCCTTCTTTGTGTATTTGGTTTGCATGTGAGGCACTAAAGAAGCATATGGTTAGACTTGGCATGTCCAAAAATCCCACTGGCTGTCAATTTGTTCCATCTGATTGCATGCAGTCCCACATTCAAATTGGACACTTGAATCTTTCATTGAACCAGGATCTGATCTATAATCCTTCATAAGGTCAATCCAGACCATGGTCCAAATCACCAAAATGGACAGCTAGATGACCCATAACTTCAACCTCGACAGCTGGATTTGCTAGATCTTTGATCAAAACCCTTAGGTATGATCTAAAACTGGTTGGCCTGATCTTTGATTAGCAAGCAAATGGGACCAATTTGTGGCCTCCCCCATTGGGTGATTGGACCATCCAGTATCATCAGTTGTGGTCAAAATGTGTCGGGCTCCTGCCAGAGCTACGATTAAACAATAGAGATCACATTAAAGCCCCTCTCGCCCGTCTTTTCTCTTTTTTGGCTTGTAGAAGAACTGACAACTTCATTAGATTAGTTAAGAGTTCAATTTTTGCACCAAAGGCCCAATGAATGATGTCACAGAAGCTCACCCCCAAAACTACTTTACACTAAGGGCCAAATGAATTTTTTTTTCTTTCTTTTTGGAACGATGATTTTATTGAAAGGAGGCCAAAGCCTAAAGAATTACAAAAAAGTAAAGGAAATTTACAAATCAGACCATAAAACAGGATAAGAGACTCTAGCAAGAGCTACATTTGATGTTATTGTCCAATCCATTACATTTAGTTTAGCCAAATGAATGATAGGCACTTTGATTCAGTGCTTTATGTATTGCAAGTATCAGCTGATATTTTGGTATTGTTGGTTCAGTGATACAAAACTATCCTGGAATACAAATTACCAAGCATCATCAACAATATTACTTAAAATGTGTTCATTAACAAATTATTTTTTATTAAAATTTTGAAAAAGAATCTTATTAATTACTATGGTTTTGAATATCAGTTATGTTACACCCTTGTTGACAATTACGTAACTGTATCAATCACCCCCATTGTGCATGATTGGGGTGAAGTAATCCGTTAAGATTTCAAAAAAAAAGAGAGAGAGAGGAAATCGTACTGGTTGTATCAGCCAGTACGAGACTTTACAGCAGACAGCCAATACGCCAATAAAGGCTCCATTTTGAAATTTTATTTTTAAAGTTTCTCATGTTTCCAATTCCTTTCTTCATTTCAACCAGGAAGGAAGCTTAGAAACTAATTTTAGGTCAAATATAGGATGTGAGATTCAACGAATCGAAGTGCAATAGATGATTTTGTGAAATATCAAAAGAAGTGGTAAACCATCACTTTTTTTTCGGTTTTTTCTTCTCTTTTTTATATTCATATGCAATGAGCCCTAATCTACTAAATCATGTTTGATTTGTGTTCAATTAGGACCTATTTGATTGGCTTTCATCAGCTCAAGCTGACAGACAACATTCTTATCAAAGAATGATCTGATAAATCATTCAATAAATGTTAAAAATTTATGGATTATGATGCTTTTACAAAAAAAATTCCCAATATTCCTGGGTTTTTTTTTTGTGCTAGAAAAATAATCAGCCAAGATGGGCCTAATACGCCCCCCCCATATCATGTTGATTTACGGCCTAGCCGGTAAACCCACCAATACTGTTGTTCAAAACCTTGATTACTATATAATAAATATGTAATGGGGAGACCATTACTTATTTGTGTTGTTAGGAAATACTTAAGCACCGATCATTTGAAAATGTTTGATTAATTAAAAAATTTATAATATATATATATATATATATATATATATATAGAGAGAGAGAGAGAGAGAGAGAGAGAGAGATTAGTTGTTGTTCTAATGTTCTAATTGTCATTTCCCATTCTGCAGGTAATCTAAAATGTTGGGAGAAGAAATGCAGCCTAACATCCAATTGAGGGGAATAGATATGAACCAATTTGTAATTATTGTAATCATATGTCGAGGAGTGGTAAGTGTCCCAGTTAAAGGAGCATTCAGCAAGGGGTTATTGCAACATGAAGGACTACCCTAATGTTTCTAAGGGTGTGATAACGCAGATGGAGGAGGTGTTGCATTTTAGTGTTGCATGTAGAGAAAAGCGGGAAGAGCATGACAGCTAACAGGGAGATCATGGAAGCATTACCACGTTCTATACAGAGACTTGGTGCACAGTGGATGAGGGCCTGGTTGAATGCTACGGTGACATTAGATACGCTGATGATTATGTGATAACAGGGGACAAATTGACAGCATACAGGTTGTTCATGCCTCTATGCAGACAACATGGAACAAAGAGCAGACGCGACAGGCCAAGGAGTCTAGAACTGGGTTTAAGGGCTCTAGACATACGATTGGTGGTAGTAGTGGGGGGTGGGAAGATATGACTTCAGGGGTTGGGACATTGGGGGGCCTGGTATATGTTGCATTCAGAGCACTAGTGTGCCGGATCCATGGATCCGTTATTGTATAGGAATGAGGGTTCGAAGCAGAAGTGACAGAAGGATGTTGGGAGTAAAGGGAAACGTGAAATTGAGGATGGGCTTGTCTATTTTATATTCAACCACGTGCCAACCATTGCAGCTGCCAATCCACATTTTAAGAACATAGTTAATGTGCAGCGCAGTCTGGGTGTGAAGCCTCCAGCATCGCAGGAGATTATGGGCCATTACTTAAATGACGAGGTAATGTTGATGAGGGATTGCATAGCTTTGATGAAGTTGTCGTCAGAGATATGTCATGGATAAACAATGCCCACAAAATTGTTGAAAATAAACTTTATAGTATACTGTAGGAGGACAATATTGTTTAAGTAAGCCGATGTGTCCAACAAAATTAAGAATGCAAACTATAAACACATGCACACGCATATTGATGAAGGATATTATACACAAGTTGGAGTTGAAGAATGTCATCTAGATCGTTGTAGGGAATGGCAGCATATCTTAAGTACTTGTACTAGACCAAACAATGCAATGAAGGATACCACATTGTTTCAGTTCTAAGTGTTATCATGTCTTTTAACATCACCTAAAGTTTCACTGAAAAACTCTACCATTTTCTTAAGTTCTTCAGCATTTCCCTGAGACTACAATCGCGTTACGCAATACATGTGATATCTCCCAATGTCTCTCAATATATTTTTGTATCTTAAGGGTGTGATATTGATACTTTAAACGCTGCCTTGATTTAATCAGCTCACTTTGAGGCCTAGAACATTTCAGCACTAAACGTTCTATTGTTCATTTCATTCCAAATGCCCCACACTCTTAATGGATAAGTTGCAAAGTTAAGAATGAAAGGGGTTTCTCTCATGGTCAACTGACAGTAAAGGAAAGAAGTTCTTTTCACCCAAGTGTTTCTTGACTATATTTCTTAAAAGACAAAATCGCCAAATATATTCTCACATTAGAGATTCTTAGAGGCAAAGTTGAGAACCAGTTCACTCAAGGAAGAGCACAAGAATACTTTGCTGGCAAAATGTTCACAAATTATAGGAGAAAGAATTGTGTTACCAAGCTTAACATTGAGGAGAATCTCGTCAAAGAGACTATTGTATTGGAACCCCTTTATGTTGTTGAATTTAACAAAAGCTCTACAAGAAGTTTAGGTTACAAGACCAATACTCAATGGCATTGCTTTTGAAGCTTTCTGGCTGATAAAGTTGCATGCTTGGAGAGGATTCAAAAGAAATTAAAGATAGAGATTTTCTATGAAACATGATAAAGAGCTGCAAGCCCGCAACCAGAAGGTTTTACTTTTGCCTTCTTTCACAAACGGTTGTTATAAGCCCCACTATCCTCACTCATCACAGGTTAAAGTGAAACATTTAATCATTACAAAAAAAAAAAAAAAATCATGTCTAGTATAAAGCATGTCATGCATCTATATGCCTTCACACACCTACTTTCCTACTTAAGAACGCTACACAAATTGTTACTAGCTAATTGAGTCTTAATTAGAAAGAGGTAAAACTTCCATAAATAGATAGGAAACTACTAGAAATAGGAACTAACTTGCTAAGCATAAAACCCATGCATGTGTGGATAAACCAGCACACGTGCAAACAGTGCGCACATGTGAGCAGTACACCCAAGGTATTAAAAAATGGTTACGTAACAGCCTTTACAGCCATTACATAACAGTAACAGTGGAAACCATTACGCGTTATGGGGCCGTAGGCCAGTACAGGGATTTTTTTATTTGAAAGAAGGAAAAAAAAAGGAATGTAACGGCTGTTACAGGCCCATATCGTAACAGCAACGGTGGTGGTCATTACGCCCACCATTACCGTTATTGGATACCCTGAGTACAGCCATGTAAATAATGCATAACCTGATCATATTACTTGTGGGACCCACCAATCCGATTGTGTCAGCTGTGGGGGGCAGTGACCTATCAGACCGTGTATGTATTTGGCACCATTTCCTGATCTGAGATCTGATGGTGGGGAACTGGTTCCATCCATTGCAAGGTGGCAGAGGATATATGGTCTTTCTTTTCTGCTGGTTTGAGATATTGTGGGTCCTTCCGGGATTTATTTTGGACCTTGTGGGAAGATGGACCAAGGGCACATCTGGAGCAAAGAGGCAATAACTTTTTGTACATAAAACCATTAAATAGCAGCCATTACTGTTATACAATAGCAACGCCAGTATGCTGTTATGAGGTCATAATTCATAAACTGTTTTCAAAACCTTGCATGTAAGTTAATCTCCTTGCCCTCATCCATAGATCAACAGTGATGGAAAAATCACTTAACATGTCTCAGCAAATTCTGAGCACAAGTTTGAGTCTAGGTTGAAAGAGTCAGTAGTACAGCCTAGATAGTGATATATAGTCATTCACAAGAATCAAGGAAAATAACCAATAAACTGATACTAGAAATCGTTGAAACTATAAATATACAATACCTTCCTCCCTGGGGAGCAGCAAAAGGCCCTCCAGGGTATATAGGGCCCCGAGCTTTAGAACCAGGATGATATTGAAGGGGTGCCTCCGAAGGAAAGGGCAATATCCCATCACCTTCTTGTATGCTATTGTGAACAGAACTGACAAATGGCGCTCTTCTAGGCACAAGTTCCCTCTTCCTACCATTATAAGTTGGTGGAAATTGGTCAAAATATTCAGATTCAGGCAGCCTATCACTTTCTTCAATGTCACGGCCCCCTCGGGGATCTACTTGCAGCCCATTCTCTGGCCGGTCTACGTTACCATTAGATGTGACGGAATCATCATCTACAGAATCTTGCAAGACGATCTGTACAGACAAATACTTTAAGCATGCATAACGTGGCATGTATATGCATAGAAAGTACGAGTTTAGGGACAAGAAGTTTTACCTCTATGATTGCATCTGAATCACGGAGCCGTGGTTGCCTGGTATCTATGGAGGGAAGGCGTTCTCCAGAACCACCTTCAACCTGTATTGCTCTCCCTGTAGGCTGGTGCCAGAACATAAAAAACATAAAATCAGGAAAGGTACAGCCTGACAAAGTAAACGGAAAGAGAAACATCTTCAAACAATCACAAATATAATTGCATGATGGGACAACAAAGAAAAGAAAATTGAAAAGAAATTTCTGGTTAGGACACTTCAAAATAGAATCACTGAATCAGAAATCAACTGCTTGATCAAGACGTGAAATCAAAGACATACTAATGGTGGCCGCATGCGACCAGCTCCCCTTCCCTGACCCATTAGATCTGCTTGTCCACTATCTGTCTTTCCAAGAGCGGCATTTTCAATATTAACATCATGAAGGCCAGCAGCAGCTGCAAGTTCCGGTGGTAAATCTGGATCATAGTCCTGAACCAAAAGGAAACCATATGAATATTATTAGAAGACCAATAAGAAAATATCAGCCAGCCACTTATCAGCAGTTCAAAGACTTCGTTACTTGTTCAGATCGCCCACTTTCATAAACTCGGATTTTGCTTTGCATGGTAGCCTCCAAACGAAGTTGGTCCTGCACAGGCCAAAAGACAGTTCCTTTTTTGGCACATAAACAAAGTAAAGCACGGATTTGCCTTTAATAATGTCTATTATAATGAGCTATCACTCACCAGCTGCTTGCAGTACTCTTTCCAATTGTCCTCATCCAATCCAAAGTTGAAATAATCCGATGTATCAACACCAGGATGTCTCCATGGTTTTTCCTCAAATGAATCAATGTGGATATCAAATACTGTCCTAAAAAATAAAACAGGTGAATTTAGATTTAGACAATCAAAACATGCCTTTCAGGAAAAGATTACCATCATCTTCCACAGAAGACATCAAAACCCAAATCATAGAAAAATCTAAAGCACAATCATATGCAATAGTGGGAGTAAAAACTTAAACCATGGAAGTTTAAAAGAAGAAGAAGAAGAAGAAGAATAAACGTTTCTTATGTTTCCTATCAAAAAATAGTATCGAGCGGTAAGTGTCAAATGAGATAACTAAGACCAAAGGATGTTAATAACACATCACATGTCAAATGACAAAAAGATCCCTATGAATTAGCCATATACAATTACCAAAACTAGGTCAAGACGACTGGTTTGGCGAAGAGCTCGAGTCAACAGGGTAAGATAATCAAAACACCACACAAGCCACTGGTGATTGATGATGGCAGTTGAAAGAAACATGACAAGAAAGCGAAGGAACAACTATTTCACTGTTCTGAGGCCTTAGTGGGTCACATGGAAAATTCACAGAGAGTTTTTAATGCAGCCCTGATCCATCAACTAGAAATTCACACTCATACATCTATTTTTCACACGAGAGTAGCCCTCACATCCGCTAAGTGGAGTTCCGTTTCGGTGAATGTATTTTCACCAAATTCAAATGTTTTAATATAATTTGTATGGTTTAGCTTTGTTGTAATAATTCAAGTGTAAATCCTGTACAGATTTGAGTGCTGTGACTTTATCCTGCTTCAGCTTTTGTGGATGGATGAAAAGCTTGGCACAGGATAAAGCGCAAAACATCCTACGAAGGTTCAGGTACTCTCTCTCTCTCTCTCTCTCTCTCTCTCTCTCTCTCTCTCTCTCTCTCTCTCTCTCTCTCTCTCTCTCTCTCTCACACACACACACACACACACACACACACACACACACACACCCGCCGGTGGGTCCATGCAGTGGCAGCAAGGGTTGTTGGTGCCACGGCTGCAGCGGACAGCAGCGGCCATAGTTGCCACGGCTACTGCCATCGGCACGAGTGAAGGGAGAAGAGGGAGGAGAAAGAGAAAGAGGAGAGAGTAAAAATGTAAAACCCAAAAAGCCTCTTTTTTTTTCTTTGCTGGCCTAAGGCTGTAAGTCATCTTAAGGCCTTCAACAACTTTTAAATTGCAATTTACCAAACTTTTGTCACACAAGTAGCAGATTTGTTGTTTTCAGCAAAATAAGTAACCTATCAAGGTGTATCCAAAAGCGGCCTTTGAGAAATAAGTCAAGGAGCAACAAACTGAAAGCCTTAATAGATCTGGATAAATTTTCGGTCCAAGCGTTGTTAATGCCTCTTTTTTATGAATATCTCTCGTTCCTCGTACAATTCTCTCAATCAATCGACAGGCTTAGAAGTTTATAGTCCTATGAGTGAAGTTTGGCTCTGTGGAGCTCCCCTGAAAATCGCTGCTTTCTCTTGGTTCGTTGGTAGGAGTTGAGTCCTCACAGTCAACAATTTGCATAAGAGGAGCTTCACTCCTCCTAATGCATACATTTTGTGTCTCCGGAGCGCTGAAACAATTGATCACCTGTTCATGCATTGCCCCTTTTTGTCGGGTGTTTGGAATGGCATCCTCGCTCTTGCTAATATTCAGTGGGTGATGCTTGGTTCAATCGACATTCTCTTCTACTCCTAGCACGCTTTGGATGGAGGAAGACTGGGAAGAAAGAAATAGAGGCTCTCCTTCTTAGCCGCCCTTTGGGCTATCTGTGGAGAAAGGAACGATCGATGCTTCCACAACAAAAGCATAATGGCGGCCGTTGTGTTTAATAGGGTTCTTCTTCTTTTTAGGGGTTGGGATCGTTGACAATTTCTCTTTTTCTGGTTTCTTTTGGCTTAGCCCCAGTTTTGTAGCTGGCTATGTTGTCGTATGTGTTTTTTGTTTTTCCTTTTCTCTGGTTTTCTTCGGTGGTTTTAGCTTTTCAGCCTTTTGGTAGGTTCTTTTTCTTCTCTTTTTGTTTTCCTTTCTTCTTTGCCTTTGGCTCGATAAAATCTCATCTTTCAAAAAAATGAGTATCTCATTACTCCATCAAAAAGAAAATAATAAATGCAAAAAGATGGCCAGCAAGATGCTACAACAACAATAGAGGAAAATCACCATACAACAAACGGAATCTAGAACCACGATCTACCATTCCCATACTCAAATTACGGTGAATATCGATAAATGAGGATGTTGAGATTGATGAGTGGCAAGCTGAGAAAGGATAGAATCAGAAATGAATGCATTCGAGGGAAAAGCACTAATAGGTAATTAGATGAGGGCAAGTAGACTTGGATGGTTAGGTCATGTGCAAGGAAGACCAAGAATTGTGCTAGTTAGGAGTGAGTTAGTACAAGTTGAAAGCTCTAAAAAGGTAAGGAAAAGGCCCAAAAAGACGTGGGTAGAGGTAGTAAGAAAAGACTTGATGACCTACGGTCCATGTAATTAAAGTCATGGCCCATAATAGTGGAATGCAGAGTAGGAATAATGCAGCAGACCCCAATTAGTTGTGATAAGGCTTAGAAGATGTTGATGAAGCATCTCCCTAGAATCACCATCCTTATTTGAAGCATCCACATCCTCGTTTGCATCTCCAAGGACAAGGCGAAAAAGATGTGATTGCCATTACGAACGTCAGAAATCTCTTCCATAAAGCTAGCAATGCAGAAATCTCTTCCATGAAGTTAGCAATGGATCACGGCCAGATGCCAGATTGAACCGATCTGATTACATTAGCAGGACCGCCATCCACGATCAAATTCTCCATTTGCCACCAAATCGCAAACTTGATACCCCTGGAATAAAGTTGCTACCTCCGCATAATTTAAATTGAATGCCAATTGGCCCTGAAAAGGGGATGAGGGGGCGGCTGCCCGGATGATTCCTTATACCACCAGTCCCTTCCGGCTCTGAGCTCCCCAGCAAACTATCATCTAAAAATTAAGCATGAACCTACCACTAGGAGGATGGATCCCTTTCACCTTCAGCATCAGACAAGACCCTGACCCAATTTAATAACCTCCTTCAGCTAGATCTAACCATTCGGCTCAAGATACCACATCAATTTCTGTCATCCTTTGCAATCCAAAATACCTTTAATCACCTTACCAATCACTCTTTAAGCATTGGAGATTTTGCACAAAAAAATTCCAACCTTCTGCAGAGAGAGCCCGAAGGAAGCTAAGGCACTGCATGACCAGCTGGAGAACAGCTCCCAATTGACCCAGGAATAACCCAACTAATGCCAAAACAGTCGAAAAATCAGCCCATATCCTACATGAGAAATCACAATGCAGCAATAAATAGGTAACATTTTCCTCGTGAGAAAAAACACAGCAAGCATCTGTTAGGGGAAGCAAACGCCCTCTACTTTTTAAGTGGTCCAGCATGAGAATTTTATCCATAGATGCAGTCCAACCTTTAGCAGATTCAATGAGTGCCAGACAAGATAATGAAAAGGTTCCACAGGGTAAGGACCCTGAAAAAACCTGTCAAAGAAAGATTTTACTAAGAAGATCATGCTATTGCTTCTCAAAATGAGAATATAAATTTCGTCCAGCATTTTGAGCATCTGAACTATGAGGATGATCCCCTCTTGAAGAAAAATTCTTCTAAGACAAGGCCCTGATATGACATTCCCATTACTCCAATGAAGGAAATTTTGAGCCACAGCCTCTTTGAACAAAGTGATTGAATAGAGCGGAGAAAATTCACTGCATAACTGCATTTCACTGCACCACAAGTCCTCCAAGAACCTTACTCCATCACCTGACCCAACTCTGAATTTGATACATTTGCTGAACTCTTCACCTGAAGAAATAGCCCTCCAACTTTAGGATCCCAGCCTGCGGTTAGCACCATCAACGCACCAACATTTGGCGATGTGCCATATTTTGCAGCAAAGGCATTCTTCCACAGAGCATTTTCCAAAGCCCCTACGCACCACACCACCACTTACCCAACAGACTGATAGATGATAGATTTGATACCCAGCCTGCCATCCTTCTTGAATCTACACATCCTTCCATGCAACCAGATGATACTTACAGCAATCATATCCTTGTCATTGTAAAGATATTTCTCTTGGAGGGGCTCAATCCTGTTCGCCACGCTAGCTGCACATTTAAAGAGGGATAGAACATACATTGACATTTGCAAGGTAGCCTTCAACAAAATAATCCTCCTTCCCAAAGACCGAGTTCTACATTTCCAAGGAGATGATTCTATCTCCATTCTAATCACTAGCTCATCCCAAGATGATGGGGGTGGCTTACCTATACAAAGAGGGATTCCCAAATGCTTCGAGGAAGTGATTCCACTTGACAGCCCAAGCAATCCCCCAATGGGGTCACAATTTCATCTTCCAAATTCAAGTCAACTACATTGCTTTTAAACAGATTCACCAGTCGCCCCAAGACATCTCATAACAATAAAGACTATCCCTCTCGTGCCCGGGATCAAACCACTGCCGAAAAGGTGCCTTCCAATAGACCACATATGCCTCAGCCCAAGAAGCAAAAGGTAGGATGCTCCTCTTATTCAAATTCCTGGTCCTTTCCCACCAAAAGGTAGATGCTATGGAGTTATGCATATGAAGCTATTGTTGGAAGACAATCTTAGTTGGCTTAAGAGAAAGAAGCAGAACTTCTGAGCATCCATGCAAAAGGAATTTCATTTTGCCATAGAGTTGTTCTATTCTCTGCTTGTAACCAACCACGCAACAATGCATGCAGACATGCATGTGACATTGCATCGTCAAGCTATGTTACCTAAGTATGTGGCAAGGTCAAGGATAGGATACCGACCATAATAGTGGATCCTCCAAATCCTAAATTATCAGGTACTCATACAACAAAGATCTGTAAATACGATGATGGAAGCACAACAGAAAAACCATTCCAAGAGATTAATATGTGGATGCATAAATTCATCATCCATATACACACACGTAGGCACACATGCGCGTGCACCCACACACACACATGCATATAAGATACCGACCATAACAGCGGATCCTCCAAATCCTAAATTATCAGGTACTTGTACAACAAGGATCTGTAAATACAATGATGGAAACACAATAGAAAAACCATTCCGAGAGATTAATATGTGGATGCATAAATTCACCATCCACATAATATGTGTGTATGCATTGTGTGAGGGAGCGGTAACAAATGTGAGGACCGCTGGTAGAGAAAAGTGCATTCTCAATTACTGTAGGCTTACACCAAGGGTCTGCATTGAGACTATACCTTTCGCATTGATTGTGAACGAATTAACAAGGCATTTGCAAGAATAGATCCCATGGCGTATGTGGTTTGCAAATGATATAGTTTTGATTGACAAGACGAGGGAGGGCGTGAACACATAACTAGATTTATGGAGGGGTGCTTTAGAATCAAAGGGATCTAAGATTAGTCAGACTAGAACTGAGTATATGGAATGCAATTTTGGTAACAATAAATGTTCGAAGTTTCGATATCGCTACAAGTTTTGCCAGCTAGATATATGGAAGCTATATATATATATATATATATATATATATATATATATATATATATATATATATATATATATATCGCCAATACCCGGACATGAGGGGAAAGATTGGAGAAACATGTGGAAAACGGTGGAATTTTTCAATGAAACTTCAAGAGACGCTAAAATACACAAATTTGCATATTTAGGAATAAAAAATTTGTAAAAAGAATGGATATATAATAAGTTTTCATTTAATGGGGGCCTAAAAGTATGTTTTGTCATAAAAAATTAGTCCAATAGTAACCAAAATGAGTTTATATAACACAAATGCAGGCACCATACGATAATGAAGACATGTAAAGTAAATGAACTAAAAAAAATACCTATACGGCCATCCATCCAACCATCCCATCCATCCACCCATCCAACCATCCCATCCATCTCATTATATATATACATTCATCCATCCATCGATCCATCCATGCATCCTTCCATCCATCCATACATACATATACACACATATAAACATGCATTATATCATACAACCATGCGCCCGAAAAAAATGAAATGGATTTTTTTTAATAAAATAGGTTTTTGGCGATATTATCAAAATATCTCCAATACACCGGCGATATAAGCAACACTTTGAATTTACACAGTCGAAAATATTGGCGATACATTTGCAATACAAGCGACACTTGGAATTTACACAGTCGAGAATATTGCGGTATTGATATATCGGTATCATCAAGCTGGAGATAGGGATAATATCGTAATATATGGCATACTCTGAACAATGGTCACAATAAAAGTCGAAACAAAAAATTAGTTAAGATTCCTTAACTAAGAAGCTTCTCAAAATGACCACTTTCGATATCCTAGGTTGATAATTCATAAGTGGAGAGATTGAGAAGGATGTTACCATAAAATTCCAAGCTCGGTGGAAGAAATGGAAGATGCCTCTAGAGTTCTATGAGATCATTATGTACCACTCAAACTGAAAGGGAAATTTTATAGGATAGCTATAAGACCAGCCATGCTTTATGAGGCAGAATGTTGGGCAATAAAGGAACAACATGTTCATGGCATGAGACTGGGTGTAGCTCAACTGAGGATGTTGAGATGGGTGAGTAGCAAGAAAAGGAAGGATAGAATTAGAAATGAATACATTAGAAGGAACTTAGGAGTAACATCAATAGGTAATAAGATGTGAAAAAGTAGACTTAGGGCCCGCTTGTTAAATCTGAAGTCTGAAGCCTGAATCTGGAATCTGAATCTGAAATCTGGATCTGAAGTCTAAAAACATGTTTGGTAATTGTTGCCTTAGTCTGAAAATTAAGTACTGAATCTGAAACGACCTGTTTGTTAACAAACGTCTAACATGGCCTAAATCTGTTAACTTGACATATTTACCCCTATCTCTTGTTGGGCATTGTAAAGTTTACCATGATGTATTTGTTTTATATCCACTCCATCCATTCCGTCAGCCATCTCATTTCAAGGCATGCTCCCAAAAAATGAAATAGATCATAATATCTGGTGGACCATTGTTTCTTATGGGATAATCTACCTGATAATTGGAGCTGCTTCATTTTTTGGGAAAATGCCCTAAAATGATCTAGAAAAAGGATGGGCGGCGTAGATACATAATACATACATCAAGGTAACCCCACAGTAAAGGTCGTCTTGGGTGACGTTGTTGCTCTCGTCCGGATCTGAGATCCACTGAACCTACACCCGCACCCGCACCTAGCTAGTGACAGGAGGTCCTGTCAGTGGCTTTGTGAGGCCAACTGTGAGGTATATGTTTTATCCACACCGTCTATCCATTTTTCCATACTATTTTAGGGAATAAGAAAAAAAATGAGGCAGATTTAAGGCTCAAGTGGACCACACTAAAGAAAACAATGGGAATTGAACGCCTAGCGTTGAAAATTTATTGGACACCATAGAAGGCTATGATGAAGTTGGTATTTATGTTTTCCCATCATCCAGGTCTGTGTGACCTAATCAACAGGTTGGATGGTAAATATACATTACAAAGGGTCGTATGAAGTTTTTAATGGTGACGTTCAATCACCACCATTTTCTTGTGGTGTAGTCCAATTGAGATTTGGATCTGCCTCTTTTTTGGTCTTATGCACTAGAAGGATCTCACAAAATGGATGGACAGTTTTGATATAACACATGTCATGGTGGGGCCACATAACTTGGTGATGGCAAGCAGTGGTGTGTTGCACACCATGCAATCTGATTCCACAGTGTGCAATCCACGCTGATTTCCTGTTAAAGCCTTTCGCACAAACTTCATGCATTAGGATGTTAGGTGGGGCCCACCATGATGTTTGCGGGAAATCCATCCCATCCATTCTTTTTGCATGCTCATTTTAGGATAAAAATTAAAAAATTACATGGATCCAAATGTCAAGTGGGCCACACTACAGGAAATAGTGGGAATCAGGTGCTTACCGTTGAAAACTTCTTCAGGCCAGAAAAGGTTGTGAACAAGCTGATATTTGTGTTTTCCCTTCATCTAGGTCTGTGTGACCATATGTAGAGTTTAGATGGCAAATAAACCTCACAATAGACCTTAGAAAGGTTTCAACGATAGCCATTTAAATTTCGTTGCTTTCTGTAGGGAGATCCACTTGAGCTTTTGATGTTCTTCAATTTTTTGGGCTCATGCTCTAGAATTATCTGAAAAAGTTGATGGACGGTATGGATCTAACACATAAATCATGGAGGGGCCTAATAAAGTTCTAAGAAGGTTTGTATTACAAAATCTATTTTGGAGAGAGAAAATCTCTCGCAAGTATGGGTAAATTTGGAAGCAAAATTTTATTTTCTAAGAAGTACCGTGGAGCGCATTCCGTATTCAGCGTTAAGCCAGACCTCTCCCGCCAAAAAAATTATGTATAAAATCACCGAGGGCTTTCCAAATTCCATGTTAACAAACGTCACTTAACACCGAGTGCTTTCCCCGTTCCGCATTCCTTGATTTTTTTCATTGTCAACAAACAGGCCCATAGACAGTTTGATCATGTGCAATGGAGACCAAGAATTGCTCTGGTTAGGAGTGAGTTGATACAAGCTGAAGGCTCTGGAAGGGCAAAGGGAAGGCCCAAAAGGATGTGGTTGGAGGTAGAAAGGAAAGACTTGATGGCCTATGTCTAACAGAAGTTATGGCCCTTGATAGAGTGGAATGGTGAAATGGGATTTCATGTAGGTGAGCCCAATTAGTTGCGGTAAGGCTTAGATGATGATGATATACATGTAGATGGATAAGTTAATTATCATGATACACATGGTTTTCATGACTAAGAGATACTTTTAAACCTCAATTATTCAGTTAATTTACAAACATTTCAATTTTCTCATAGAGCTAAGAACACAAAAAAGGGGTAAAGTGGAGACTAGGATTATTGGGCTAACCAATTAAATACAAAAGGCTTATTCAATCCTACCCCATATACATGATTGTGGAAGAGCATTAGTAAACCAAAACAAAATAAGTTCATACAAGAATGCCAAACTTACTTGTGAGATGGCAGAGTGAATTCCAATCCATTGTGCCATATACAAAAGGCTATTCAATCTTACCCCATATACATGCTTGTGGAATAGCATAAGTAAACCAAAACAACATAAGTTTATACAAGAATGCCAAGCTTACTTGTGAGATGGCAGAGTGAAATCCAATCCATTGCGCCCTGATGAATTATTGACCCAGCCAGGGAATGCAAAGCCTGAATGGAAAGGTTTTGGCATGATAGGAATGTTCTTATTAACCCCTATTGGTCTCCAATCACCTCGCCCACGACCAGCAACTAAACTCATGGTGGCAGGAGGTCGAACTTGACCTGGAACCCCACCACCAACTACAGCACTTGCAGCACCAGGTCTTACATACTGCATGTAGGAGAAGGACAATATAAGATGTTTAGCCTAAATTCTTACATCCAAAACAAGAGTTGTAGACAACAAAGAAACCAACAAATGATGTCAGCGGGGAGAAGATTTTTCACAATGTTACAAACGCCCAAAACACAAGATCTCCAAACTGGAGAGCAACTCATTTGATACTTGATAATCATATTTAAAATGACAATATATCAAATGGATTATGCATATTAATCAGAACTGATAAATTATCAGTAAAATAGCATAGATTAAACGCTTCGGTATGGTGGTGGATTAAGTTGGGATAAATGCCCACAATTGCATATAATATCATGTCACTCATTATATTGAGTTAACAATATTTGCGACTTATCTCTCTAAAAAAACAATATTTGTGACCGTGCTCACAGATATCCTAAGTATGGATAATCTGTGGTGATTCCCATGATGATTGATTAAAAAATTTTAATATGTAGTAGGATTAAAGTAAGAACTAATGATCATCCAAAGAATTTCTAATTCCGAAATGCTTTATCATCATCGGGTTTCTTTTTTTTTTCTTTTGATCTGTAACTTCATTATTCTTTTTGTTTAGCAAGTAATTTCAAATACATTAACAAGAAAGGATTCACAATCAAAATACAACACAAAACAAGGGAGAAACAGAGGCTTGCAAATACTAGGAAAAGGGATGAGGGGACTCCCCTGATTAACCAAACTGTTTAATCATAAAGGGAGAAGCCCACCAAAATTTGGAGACACCGATGCCCATTCATCTCTCTCTCTCTCTCTCTCTCTCTCTCTCTCTCTCTCTCAGAGCATGGTTAAAATATAACTTCATTATTCTCTCTGTCAAACAATGGTTGAGAGAAACGTCTCAAATCAGATCAACAAATATAGTGAATTATTCACTGCCTCATTCGTAAGCCTCCATCCCTGAGGAGACAAAGTTCAAATGGGCCTGCAATTGACGTGGTAGAGAAATCAATTTATCTTCTCTTCTCTGCAAGTTACTCTGAGAGCTATGTTGCATAAAAATAGAGGTCCGTTTATTGCATGTTAATTCTACAGATGCCATGATTGCCAGAAAGGAAGCTTCTTCTTTTTTTTTTCTTTTTTTTTTTTGAGGTGCCAGAAAGGAAGCTATTACATTGGGCCGAGAAAAAATTTACCAGGTGGGAGCATCAAATTCCCATCAGTCGAATGTTATTGAATGGTA
The DNA here is from genome assembly GCA_003013855.2 of Liriodendron chinense. Lineage (NCBI taxonomy): Eukaryota > Viridiplantae > Streptophyta > Magnoliopsida > Magnoliales > Magnoliaceae > Liriodendron > Liriodendron chinense. The sequence goes on along the minus strand of ML058387.1, from coordinate 8,944,154 downwards.
ACAAAGAACATGGCATGTTCCATGCTATAGCAACGGCAGCATAGTTTTTTTTATCAAAGCTTGGAGCTCCCATTCTCTTAAACGTGCTCAAAATTCCACATATGAATGGGGAGGAAAACGACTGGATGATAGGACAGCTAACTGTGGTGCGGCATGAAGGGTTTTTACGCTAAGGCCAGCTTTTCCATTCCTTGGATGGGATTTCTTTCCCATTTATCATATTAGCTTCCTCTCTTTCAAATGAATTCATTTCAAAATTTCCTATTTTTGTCTAAAAGGGTCCCTAAACAGAAGCAGAATAGAAACGGCGGATACGAACTGGGAGATTTTCTGTGGACAAGAAAACCCAGTTACTGAGATCCATATACAATCCCAAACACAAAGGAACAAAAAAAAAGGAAAAAAAGAAAAATCGCATTCAGCAACTAAAATAAAAATTTACATTTTACAGTTCAATTAATCAAAGAATTCACAAAACACAGAACAATTCCTCAAAGAATTTACAACTTCCACTCCCATCCAAGAGGGGATAGAGAAGCAAACAAAACTACTCCCGAAATCTGACCTTTTCACCAAAAAACTGACCTTGAACTGAGAATGGTGGGGATGATACCCATGGCTGCTATACCCGATCCTCGCCCCACCTGGAACCATCATAACTCCATTCACTTTTGCCGCCTCGCCAATCTCCTTTCTCTCCCCATCTGCCACCGCCTGCCCCGCCTCCTCTCCCCAATCCTGATCCTCAATCTCTGGACGATGCTGATCCCCATCTGCAACGATAACCAAATCCTCGCCATCCTCATCCTCATCATCGTTCCGCTCCAAGCCGACCGGCCCAGAATTATCGTTCAGCACAATCTGAAGGTCATCCTCACTATCATCACTATCCCAATCATCATCCCCACCGCCACCGCTATCATCCTTTCTTGAAGAACCCTTCACATCACCATTTCCCACGCTGCCGTCAAAAATCCCAGGTATAGATGGCCCAGTCGCCAGCCCCGGGATAACCGGGTCCGAATCCAGATCACCAATCCCAACATGGATCTCCGAAGCCGCAGTCGCACCATCTTCAGGCAAACCCAAGGGAGGTGGCGGCGGGGTATCAGAAACCCTAGCTGCATGCTTCTCGTCGGTAACCGGAGCAGGAGAGCTCCGATTCAGGAGGTGCTGAGCCGCAGCGGAGTGGTCAGAAACCCTAATCCCGTCGTCTTGAGGAGAACCAGGGATCGGAGAATTCAAAACCCTAGGCGGTTCTTTTTCTTCGGAGGTTAGAAGAGGAGAGAGCTGATTCGGGGGTTGCTGAGGGGTAGTGGAGGTATCTGATTCGTTGAGGGTGGATTCTAGGGTTTGGGAAGGAGGGGTAGAATGGGAAGAAGGGAGGGGTAGATTGGGAATGGGATTGGGATTGGGATTGGGATTGGGATTGGGATTGGGAGGGGCGTAGAGAATGTCTTCGTCATCGTCGCTGGGAGGGGAATATTTGAGGGGTAGTTTGGGAATGGAGGAGGGATTTGAGGAGAAGGCAGGGGTAGAATTGGAAGGACGGAGAACATCAGTGTAAAGATCGCCGAACTCATCTTCGTCTTCTTCCATTTTTCTATGCAGGAGAAAGGAGAGACTTGGGAGGGTTTGGGGGTATAGAACAGAAGCGAGCGTTTTTGCATTTTATGGTTTTGTCTTAAAAGATTTGGGTACTCGCGGGAGTACGCGTCTGAAAGATCCTACTCTCATTGGGTGCCGCCCGCCAGCAGATGGGCCTGCCCCGACGCGAGAGTTTTACTGTGACCAAAGCTCTGTGGGGCCCACCGCGTTGTCCGCGTGACGACCACTCTGTCCGTTAATATTCACCGGATCGTGGTAGTTTGTTGGACTGAAATTGAGCCAGGTCTTAAAATCTAAGTGGGCCACGGCTGCAGGAGACTATGGAAATTGAAGACGCGGATTGCTTATTGACACTTGCCGGTGGCGGGCGCGGATTAGGTGCTGCACTTTGATGATCCCATTTTAAGATGAGTTACCAAACATTAAGCACATCAAAATCTCAGGTGGACCACACCATAAGAAACAGTGATGATTAAACGCTCACCATTAAAAACTTTCTAAGGCCCACTGTATGCAGATCAATAATATTTATTTGTCAGCCAACCCGTTGACAAGGTCAAACCGAATGGAAGAAGGGAAAATACAAAAAGATTAGCTTGATCCAAAACTTTCATGGCTTATAAAAAGCTTTTAATGGTCATTCACCACTTTTTCCAGTGGTGTGGTCCACCTGATATTTGGATCTTCTTAAGTTTTGGGGTAACGTCCTTAAATGATCTGAAAAAAATGGATGGACGGAGTGGATATGAAAAAAAAAATCATCAAGGTGGGCCCCACACAATAATGGTAACACCCTCTAAGTTGTTACCCGGTAATAGCTAATCTGCTCCGGCCGGTGGCAGCTCGCTGCTGGACAGTGCTCTGTGGGCCACCATGATGTGTGTTTTATCCCTACTATTCCTCCATTTTTTTCAGATCATTTTCATGTATGATCTTAAAAATGAAGCAGATCTAAATCTCAGGTTGACTACACCACATGAAATAGTGGTGCTTTAATGCCCCGGCTACAAAAGTTTTGAATAAGCTGTTATTTGTGTTTTCCCTTCAGGTCTGTGCTGATTAATCAGGTTGGATGGCAAATAATAATGGTGGGCATCCAATCACCCCTGATTTCCTGTTGTGTGGTCCACTTGAGATTTGGATCTACCTCGTTTTTTAGATTCACACCCTGAAATTATTATTCAAAATAGATTGACGGCGTGGATAAAATACATACATGGTTGTGGGGCCCACATAGCACCATTGAAACCTCCTAGGACCCACAAAAGTTTTGCACCAGCTGGTATTTACCCTGGTGGGACTCAGCTTGTGAATGGGTTGGATGGACTGTGAACACAAGAGTGTATACTAGGTTTCAAGATTTCTATCACCTCTATTTGGAAGTGAATTGCTAATAGTCCCAGGAACAGAGATATCCTTGTGGTACAATTCCACTCACCATTCTCTTTTGCAAGACCACAGTAGGGTATGGGCCTAAAAATCATGCAGATCCAAAACTCGGGTGGGACATTCCACACGAAAATAGTGAGATTTGAGCACATGAAATTAATAGAATTTTTGTATCGGATGATATTTGTGCCTTCAGTTTATCCGAGTGGTAATAACCCTATGAAGAGTTTAGATGGCATCTAAATATCATGGCTAGCTTCAATAGGTTTCAACTGTGGACATTTTTGTTCCCACTGTTTTGTTTGGTGTGACCCACCTAAGTTTTGAATTTGCCTAAATTTTATACTGAAGTGGCTTGTCATGGACATGAGGACATCTTTGTGGCCCCACACAGCCATCGCCACACGAATTTCTGTGAGCCTGGGGTTAAGCAATTCAGCTCCTTAGCATAGGACCCAATAAATTATTGGATGGGACAGGTAGGTGTGTGTGACAAAAAGGAGAGATGAGAAGACCCATTTGCGGTTAATGTAGGAGTCTGGATCCTCTGTTGAAACCGAGAAGAGAAACCTTGCTCGTCACTTCTTTGATTGGTCTAGCTCAGCTTGACTGTGTTAGAACTGAGCTGCTTTGACACAGTCAAAATGAGCTGGACCAATCAGAGCAGCAGAAGTAAAGGTTCTCTGCTCGATTTCAACAGAGGATCCGAATTCTTAATGTAGTTGATGAGCAACTTGGCTATATTTTTAGCCAAGTTGGCACACCCAAATTAATGGGGCATGCTAGGGAGAAAAAAGTAGAATATGTAGCCTCATATGGTCCCCTATAGCTTACGAATTGCATTAGATTTAAAATTAGGGTTTATTTGTATTTGTCAAGAGCATAAAAAGAAATAATGTTTCTCATAAATCTTATTTTTAAAAAATATGAGAAAGGTGTTAGGATAGAAGGGCCTCCAACGGAAGCAAAGCCGAACACAAGCAGCGAATTAAATCAAACAAGCAATACAATGCATGCAACCAGCCACACATAAACAATTCGAATTTAACGTGGAAAAACCTCTCACAGGTAAAAAAATCATGGCATAAAGCGACACCAATCCACTATGATCTTAGAAGTTACAAGAGATGGAACCCAAAAACCTAAGATCACAAGTCCACGAGAGAAATTCAAGCTTTCCCAATAAGAAAACTTTATTTTCAAGCTCTTTCTCTCACCTAGAACCTCTCTCAATTTCCTTTTCAATCTAGGATATATCTAATCTCGTAATACACTCCTTCAATAGGAAAAAAATCGAGTTTAAAAACTCTTTGCACAAAACTACACAAGAAACATACTCCAACTAGGAAACCTGACGACCGATCAATAATGCCTAAAATCGGTTCAACAACTTTGCTGCCTTGGCTCCACCGTGACCGACCTGGTCTCTGTCCATGAAGATTTTAGGTGTCCGTTTCTAATAAACTCCACAACGACTCAAATCTTCATGCACCACCTTGCCATGCACAACCTTTACCTTTACTTCGTCGTCATCATAGTCTCATCATTTCTAGTGCCCCCATTGACTTTATCCTTGCATCTTCACAAGCCCTGTTGCTATTCTCGTGTAGCCTTTTTTCTCTTACCACATACGAGCAACCGTGGATCCTGCTGCCGATCCCGCAGCTCTACCATGAATTGTGCTATTGATCACCGTGTAAAGATTATCGCACCTTCATGCCTTTATCATCACGAGTGCTCCCTTCACCACTTTACAATACCGATCATAGTCGATGAACCTACACCCTTTCGCCTCGAGTGCACCAAGAGATATCACATTTCTCTTCATCTCAGGGACATGCTTCACGCTTTAAATGATCCGTTCGACCCCGTCAAACATCCTAATGCGCACTGAACCAATACCCACCACCTTGCGGGCATAACCATCATCCACAACAACCGATCCACCATCATACTTCATGTGTGTCATGAATGAACTCTGATCATGACATACGTGACATGATGCACCTGAATTCAAGAGCCACTCTCTACCAAGAGACTCTATGCCTGATATCAATCACCTCCGTCCTCTATGGTATTGGACCCCTCCCTAGAAGAATCTCAAGATTTCTCCTGTCTTTTCCTAGGATTCGAACAATTCCAGCATTTCATCTTATACTTCCACTTGCCCTTCGATTAAAATCTTGATGACAAAGATCATCCACTCCACTCATAATTCATCCTCCTCATAACCAGCGCATCATCCGTAGAGGGACCCACGCTACCGCTTTTCTTTCTCATTACCTTCGCCTGAAGGGCTAAAATAATGGTTTTCACGACAATAGCCTCCCTACCTGTGCACAACGCGTCCTTTAGCGACTCATATGATTCTGGAAGAAAATTCAACGGGATAAGTGCTTGATCATCATCATTCATCAGTTCATCTACATCCATAAACTTGTAAATAAGCTTATTGAAATTGTTAATGTAGATCTTAACATCAGCTTCCTCCGTCATCTTTAAATTATACAAGTGAAGCTTCAAATATATGTGATTTTCCAGAGATTTCTTCACGTAGATATTCTCCAACTTCATTTATGTTTCAGCCACAGTTTTTTCTTTCATGATATTATACAGGACCTCATCTATCAGGCAGAATCGGATTGAGACATTGGCTTTTTCATAGATCTTCCTCCACTTTTATTCTTTCATAGCCTCTAATCGCTTTCCAATGAGGGCATCTTGCAATCATTGCTGAATTAGAAGATCTTTCATCTCCACCTTTCAAAGTTCAAGATTATTTTTCTTTGAATACTTCTCTATATCGAACATCATGCCCGATGCCATGCTCTTATCTCAGATTCGAATTTCTGCTACACCCCAACGATCGCTTTGATACCATTTGTTGGGATAAAAGGGCCGACAGCGGAAGTAAAGCCGAACACAAGCAGCAACTTGAATCAAACAAGCAACACAATGCATGCAACCAACCACACATAGACAATCCGAATTTAACGTGGAAAAACCCCTCACGGGTAAAAAACTACGACACAAAGCGATACCAATCCACCATGATCTCAGAAGTTACAAGAGATGAAACCAAAAAAACCCAAGATCACAAGCTCACATGAGAAATTCAAGCTTTCCCAAGAAGAAAACCCTATTTCTCAAGCTCTTTCTTTCACCTAAAACCTCTTTATATCTAATTTTCAATGTACGATACATCTAATCCCGTAATACACACCTTAAATAGGAGAAAATCGCGCAATAAACATACTCCAACTAAGAAACCTACCAACCGGTCCGTAATGCCTAAAATCGCTCCAGCAGCTTTGCTGCCTTGGCTCTACCGTGACTGACCACTCGGTGGCCTCTATTCATGAAGATTTTATGCGTCCGTTTCCAACAAAAGGAAATATTATTTTTCTTATTTATTTTTCAATAAGTTTTTTATAGAAATTAATTATCTATAAAATTCGAGGCTGGGACCTACCCAAGGCCCGACCCCTTGATAGCCCTACATGTGTAGCACTAAAAAAGAAGAATAGCGGTACATGGGGGTACATTAGCATGTGTCGAGTGTACCAGTAAATTAACACGGGCACATTTAACATGTTAGTACATGAATAATTATGGCACTATGCGCAACAAAATATGGACAAAGCTTATTTCACACATTGGCACATGTGAAGTAATTAAAGATGGATGGTGGCACACTTGGGTTCAAGTGCTCATAAACATATTTTCTTTCTCCCATGACAAAATGCCGTTCTTACAGTGGAGGTACATTTGTGTGGCCCAGAAGAAGCTTTTAATGGTCAATTACAACTGTTTCCTTGGGTGTGGTCCACCTGAGATTTGGATCTACCTCATTTTCGGATCATACCCTAAAACTAGTTGTCAGGATGGATGAATGGCATGTAGGGCACATACATCATACTCGCCCACAGTCAGGGATCCACTGCCGACAATGCCATGAAACCATTGTCAAATGGATGGATGGTGAGGATGTAGGGCACATAAATTACAATGGGCCCCACAGTCAGAGACCTACCAACGGTGGATCCCACCGATGCTGCACCCCATTAGATGTGTGGCTGGTAAACAGACCAATCTACTCATCAAGTGGGCCATGAATTTTTTTATGGTTGGAATTTATTGCAAACAGGTTCAAATGTCCCAGTATTGAGAGAATTAGCGGGCCACAACTCATGTAACTCGTCCAAACAACCGGTGTTTTCATTACTCCAGCTTTATGGACTGGCACCGTGATCTAGACTGTTCATCGAGTGGACCAAATATGGATGGACAATACGCAAAAGAATAAAAATAAGTTCGATCAGACAATCCTAGAAAAGTCTGTGGCAGATCCAAGCCATTCATCAGGTGGGTTCCACTTGGTACGTACTATGGACAAAAAAATAGAACATTACAGTCATCAGGTGGGCCCAACTCATACACTGATGTGGACCCCTGGTCAAGATTTTTTAATATTTCTTTGCGCAGCGAACGATCCAATCAGCCAGACTTTTGGGCCACGATAGGTACACAGGAAATGAAATGGATGCTTAAAAACAAGTGTGTGGAAGCCATCCCATCCACACGCAGGCACATCTGTCACAATACGACACGTGTGTGAGATCTGAGCCATACATGAGGTTGGACACAATGTTTAGATCTTCTGGCACAAAAAATCAGCCTGTTTGACACATCAGGTGGGCCATCGCATATCTAAACAAATGAATGGCTACCGCTAAGCTTTTAAGCTGGCCCACCTAAAGAATGAAATTGCCTAATTTTCTAGGAAGAAGGTATAAACAATAAATCCAACCATGATTGGTCCCACTGTGTGGATGTGTATGATGTATAAAAATCAAGCATAAATGACCATATGCAATGAGAAAAAGCCCACCTAATGGACAGCTGGGATTGGTCATGGAGAACGTATTTAGGTCACTACCCAGCTATGATGGGTCTCACTAGATGGACGTCCTAAGTCAGCTCCGAGCAATGCTGCCCCATTGGAAAAAGCCATCAGATTCTGGAGAGTAGTGGAGTACGCCATTAGATCCGTCTATTCCTATTCTTCGCACACATGTGGCATACGTCTGCAAGATCTGAACAGTTCATTAGGTGGGGCGCAGATACAGGCAGGTCGGGACCCACTGAATTCCATCAGGTCGTGACTGTGGAGCCCACATTGATTTTTTGTGTTGTATATCCACGCTGTCCATCCATTTTTACAGCTCAGTTTAGACGTGGGCCCAGAACTGAAGCAGATCCAGATCTGAGACGGACCACACCACAGGAAACAGTGGTGACTGACCATTGAAAACTTTTTGTGGGCACAAAAGTTTTGGATCAAGCTTATATTTTGTATTTTCCCTGCATCCAGGTTCGTTTGAGCTCATCAACTGTTCGATGCAATAAACATTTTGGTGGGTCTCAGAAGTTTTATGGTGGGCATTCAATCACCACTGTTTCATATGGTGTAGTCTACCTGAGATCTACATCTACTTCAGTTTTAGCCCACATCCTACAATGAGTTGGACAAGTGGATGGATGGCGTGGATATACAACACACACATCAAGGTGGGCCCACAGTCACGACCTGACGAAACTCGGTCAAATAGGTGGGCCAGATAATACGTTATGGCCAAAACGTGAATCAGATATGTATGTTGAATTTTGACCGTTGGTCAAAATTTTCTAACCATGCATTTATCATGCATTTGCGACCCACCCGATTATCTGGCCAGCTTGGCTGTTGCGTGTAAGGTCATGGCACTGGAAGCGTACTGTGTACCGAGTAACTCGGTACAGTGGGGCCACTGTGATTTATTTACTTTATCTACTCCTTACATTTATTTTACCCGATAATTTTTTATTTTAAGCCCAAAAAAAAAAGAACATATCCAAAGCTCAAGTAGACCCAGCCACAGGAAACAGTGTGAATTGAATGTTGACCGTTGAAAAATTCTCAAAGGCCATAAAAGTTTTGGATCAAGCTGATATTTATGCTCCCTTCATCCATGTTTTTGTGATCTTATGAACAGATTGGATGACAAATCAATATTATTCCCACTGTTTCCTGCGGTAAGGTTCACTTAAGCTTTAAAGATGCTTCAATTTTGGGCTCAACCGGGAGGTTTAAAAGCAGATAAACGGCGTGGATAAATCACATACATTTTGGTGGGCCCAACAGAATTTGCTCAGTACAACAGAATTTACTCAGTACGATAAAAACGTACTGAGTAACTCAGTACGCAATCGGATTTCCATGGCACTATGAAAGATCCGGATCTTGCCACACTTGCCACACCCGCACGTGCAACGAGAGTAGAACTGCTCTTGCTGGGAAGTATAGAATGGAGAGAACAAGGCTCACGCTCTGTGTGCTTGGAATCATATGAGCCTGCCGAGCCAAAACACGACTCATGCGTTTTGGGAGCGAATTCCATGTCTCGAGAGACATGGAAATTTTCGTACCTCCATGTTATTCTGATCACACGTCTCATACATGGATTGGATCAGAACCGTGTATTCATTCTTTCCAATAGTAAATGGGACATGGACGATTCCATTACTTTAATTGGTGGATAAAATCAGCAACGGCTCCCATTAAGTGAGGAAAATTGCATTTATTAAATGGTTGGGATCATCCAATAAAAAAAAAAACTTGGCAACGTACGGGGTCAATCAGTGTCTGTGCTCACAGGATGAATGGCTCGGATCACCATACATATATGCCACGTGTATGGTACACAATCTGGAGGCACGAAAATATCCTACCTCAGGTAATCCGCACCCAATGTGTTTTTCGTTGGAGACTTCTCACGAGGTGCCGTATCACCGGTATCACCGGTCCAAGTAGCTGCACCGTTGGGTGATCTAGACCGTCCATCTAGTGGACCCCGCCATAGATTCCAATACGTAGATAGTCCAATATATATAGCCTTCAAACGAACGGACACAAATAATGACGGTCGACCGTTCTATTAGATTGCATCCATCGAAAGGGAAGCAGATTGCGTACTGATTATACTCTGTGGGGTCCACCGGGATCTATTTATTTTATCCATTCCGTCCATCCATTTTACTAGATACTTTTATATGTCTAGAAAAAAATTTAAGAATATCCAATGCCCAAGTGGACCACAACACAGGAAACAGTGTGAATTGAACGTCCACCGTTGAAATATTTTTAGGGGCCACAGAAGTTTTGAATCAAGCTGATATTTGTTTTTTCCCTTAATCCATGTCATTGTGATCTTATGAACGGGTTAGATGACAAATAAACATCACTGTGGGCCCTAGAAAGGTCTCAACAATGGAAATCATAATTCCCACTGTTCCCTGTGGTGTGGTCCACTTGAGCCTTGGTTATGCTTCAGTTTTGGAATCAACCCAAAAAATGAGCTGTAAAAACAGATGGACAGAGTGGATAAACCACAAACATTCATGGTGTGTCCAACAGAGCTTACTCAGTACAATAAAAGGGTACTCAGTAGGTAATCAGATTTCCATCCATTCCCGTTGCCGGCTCAGTCTAGGGGAATCTTTCTCTCAAACTTGAAGAGAGCTATTTATCAACATGTGAAGGCATTGATTATAATAATAGAGTAAATTAAGTGAGCTATTTATCAACATGTGTAGGCATAGATTATAATGGAGTAAATTACAAGAATTACAGCAAAGAGAGGTTCGAGGTAATTGTTATAATGGAGTAAATTATAAGAGCTCAGCAGGAGAGACTTGACTTACCTGTTACAATACAACCATACAAGGTTTCAGGACCTTGCTTCGTTTGGTAGACTATGCGGAGTTTCAACGACGGGTCTCGATTTTGAAACCCATCAATGCTGACAGCATTAGTGGGTGCGTTGCATGATTGACTGGGTGGGTGGGTTGCATGACTAACTGAAGAAGAAGAATTAAAAAAAAAACAAAAATAAAATATATATAAGAATTCCAGCAAAAGAGACATTTGATGGGTAAAAGAAAGATTGATTATAAGGATTACATAATTTTTTATTTTTTATTTTAACTATTAGACCCCTTCAAGTTAACTTGTCGCATAGCTTGTCCTTAAGAAACTTGAACTTGGAAGATGACTCTTTTGACAAAGACATTTGCAATTTGATTGGTCAACAACATAAATTAAGTATCGAGTTCTCTTTAACAATTCTCTCATATATAATAATAGTCAATTTCAATGTGTTTTGTTCTCACATAAAAAATTAAATTTGAAGCAAGTGAAATTGTACTAACATTGTTATGCCAAACAAGATGAGTGATCGGCAAGAAGATCTTAAGGTCACATAATATCAATGCTGGAGTATGGGTAGATCGCGCTCATGGATGCCTTTTTAGAGGTTTTATATGCATTTATGACTTCGGGTACGGCATTTATGACTTAGAGTCGCCACTAGTTAATGATTCAGATTTCCTACGGTCGGCTAAACCCTCTAGAAACCTTAGAAGAATGAATCGTTGGATTCCTTGTCCTAAAATGATTCCGGATCTATGATTGAAAATTTTGGATAAGGGACTACAGTTACAAAAAAGGAAGGTGTTGAGCATCTTCTCTACTGTACAAGTGTGCGGTCTTTACTTCATAGAACTAAACAAAATATCAAGGATTGGATTGGCTCTTGTGTACTGATGATGCTAATGTATGTGCGATGCATTATGACGATATGGTGCCTGCAACAAGTGATAGCTTGAGTTAGACAAGTCTACCTTGACTCACCCACTTAAATAAGTGGTCGATACATAGTTAGTTCGAGTTTTTTATGGGTAAGATCCAATATATTAGTGAGCCATAAAGCATACACTTAGTCCGACTTGGGTTAAAGTGGAGATAGTGATGCACAATGCTATGCGAATATAAAATTGATCATAACTGGACGAATGAGTGGAACAAGTTTGTCGAAGGGTTGACTCGAGTGGAACAGATCAGCCTTCGCTGACTTGAGTGGCTGAGGTTAGGGCTTAGCTCAATTGACCTAAGGCTAGATGGGCTTCCTCGATTACACTTTTCCTCTCCTTAGTGGATGGATGGACTTGAGGACTTGGTGTTGTGGGTGTAAGGTGAGAGAAGTGTGAAATTACGCCTTTTGGATCAACACACTTGTATAGGCGTTGAAATTACGCATTTTGGATCAACACACTTGTATAAGCGTTAAAATTACGCCTTTTGTATCAATACACTTATATAGGCGTATGCGTGTGGAAGCTTGTCGGGGGGGGAGGGTTCTGAAATTATTTTCGTCTACTTATGCAATCTTGTGCGTGGATGGGCCTATCTAGTGTTTAGCATACATTCCTATCAAGCATTCATAATTAAATAATTAAACATATAATGCTAAGATAATAATGTGCTCAAATCAATCACAAACACAAGCACGTGACTTTAGGTCTATTCCACCCATAGTTCAAGTACTCAACTCCTCTAAGCACACCGGCATTCACTATCGGAGGTTTTAAATGAGGTTCAGCTCTCAACCTCTACACGGATATTTTATCGGTTCACCTCTCGACCATAACCGAAGGTTTGGACAAATGGTTAACTTTCAACCCAAACGTAATTTTAGACATAGGCTAACTCTCAACGTGACGCACGTTCACTCCCGTGTCGGAGGCTCCCCTTAGAAACTAATTTAGGCTCGACAAACGTGATAATTAATAACAAACGTCTCTGTATATTTTAGGCTCGACAAACGTGCCAAGGATCGGCAAACGACCTTAAATCGAGTTTGACAAACAAGCTCTATACTCAATTCCCGAATTGAGTGGATGTACTCTTAATAAATGACAACCTTACTTATCGAATGAGCCCATTGTTCAGCGCCGCTTTGGGTCATTTGATCTCTGCTCTCCCGTGCTTCAATCAGCTTCCCTTGCTTTCTCGATCGTGTTGCCGCTGCAGTCGTCAATGCCTCAGCTACACTTGATCAATCACCTTGCTTGTGATGTCTTTGAGATGCCCAATGTAATAAGAGCGTAGGTTTGAGAACTCTACAACTAATGGGAATGGGTTGCCTAGAGTTGCTCACCCACAACGATCTTATCCTAGAGCTTTGTATAAAGATATAACTATTAAGGAAGATCTAAACTCTAGAGATTAAGAGGGGATGAAAATCATCTTCTTCATGAGCTTGGAATGCTTTATTCTTATGTAAAATCACAAGGAAGATGCCTTGCAATGGTTAGGAATTAAGCCTATAACGGTCTCCAACGGTGGTGACTTTAATCCTCTTAAAATCCCTCTCCTTACCCCTAAAAATGAGCCAAGCCTTTAAATAAGAAAGCCTTTAGCGGTTATAAAATGGCTCTTACCGACCGGTCGGCTAGGGGTGTTGGATAGGAAATATTGTGGCCTAGACAGGAAATGTTACTTTCTCAGACCGACCGGTCGGTGACCAGTTGGTCGGATGACCGATCGAATTAAGGACAGAGGCATGTATTTTTTCAGAAAGCTTGTTGTCCACTTTTAACCATTTGTCGACTGGTCTGGCATGTATTTCTGCTACGTTATTCTTCTTTTGTTTTGCAGCAGTACATGCAACCTCTTGGCCATTGTATTGGTGATCTTTTAGGACACCTAAGGCCAATCTGAGATGACTAAGGGTATGCCTAATGGTTACGGTCATTTAGAGGTTATGATTTTGGTTTTGGTCAAGGTTCAAGGCTTACCCAAGCATCTCTTTTACCCGTATCTTCTTCCTTGATGCAGTAGGTCCGCTTGAGTCTTCGATCTTAATCTTTTTAAGCTCAATCAACACTCGACTTACTGACATAAGTGATTGTCAAATAAGCACTAGATCAAAAATGCTAATTAGGAACGGCTAAAAACCGTTCATAAGGGATTTAGGAACAGTTCATAAACCATCATTAAAATTCTAAAAGCTGTTCCTTATGTCAGTTTTAGGAACGATTATAGACTCTTCCTAATTTCTAGTACACTCTAAAAAAATTAAAACAAAATAAAACTGTTTCTAAATTTAGGAAGAAGTTAAAAATATATTTATATTAAAAACTACTAAAAACGGTTTATAACCATTTCATAAACAATTCAACCATACATTTTTAGCACATTTTTATTCAATTTTAATCTGTCTCTAAAATTCTCATTATTTGATATTAAAAAGTCCCTTAAAAAGGAGGCCCTTTCAAGTTTCAACACATGCATTCTCCATCAAAAGAAAAAAAAAATTGCATCTAGCCGTCAGTTAAGGCATTTCTGTTTGTGGTAGTATCTTTGGATTGAACAAGACCATCCAGGAGGTCATCAATTACTGCAGGGAGCCAAGTGCTAAGGTAGCTCTGCAACAAGGTGTTCAAACCAGCGACAAAAAGTAAGGTTTGGATTACTCTGGCCTCCTATCAATAAAAAAAAAACAAAAAGAACATTATCCAACCAAAAATATTGTTATATAAAATAAAGCAGAATTATATGATACCCTACCTTAGTGGGTCCCACAAGCCGAATGTACAACTAGTAGTTGCATGTTATCATTTCTCATTATTAAATAGGAATCAAATAAGGTGAAGACTCAATTTTCTTCCTCAATGCCTTTTATTACAAAATTGAATGATAGCCGGGGGAGAGTTGCTTGATACTCCAACAGAGTATGATAGTTGATTGATACTCCAACAGAGTATGATAGTTGATATGCAGGCACTGCAAAATTCCATACATGAAATGCATAAACCCAAATTAAACCATTGAAAGCATGAAAATTGGTCGATTACTGAAGCATGTCCAAACAATTCAAAGCCTAAGGAGTGCAATATTCAAGTCCAAGGACATATCAGCAATATCTCTGACGCAGGATGTACAACATAGCATTTCCCCAAACATATAACAGTAATTTACACAAACACAAAACCTGAGTTGCCTTCATAATTTCTTTACAGAGTTTAGAAACATTTTAGTCCTTCAAAACCTTTTTCTCAACATGGAAAAAACTAAAGTAATAGGAAACAATTCTGAGAATCAAAACAATGATATATTTATATTTTGAGAATGTCTACTTGTGAGCAACATAATAGAGCAAACAGGTAACACGAATTTAGTTGACAATGAATGCATTTGGGTAAAATGGTATAAAAAGAAAAAAGAAAAAAAGAGAGGTTATCACCTGATGGATGGAGTGGATTTCACATTGGAGTATGGATAAGAGTCAAATGACTGATAAAGGGAGTCGTATGGACTAGATCCGTAGCCATTGTCTGAACGAAATACAGTGATCGCATTTCTAGCCGTTGCTGCTGCATGCCTGATAGATCAATCCTCTATGTCGAAAGAAACACAAAAACCAATTTCTGAACTTGTAAAAATTATAAATGATTCAAAAGAACTTGCCAACATCCAATGCACACATCTAGGTCACCTGATCAATGCATGTACAAGAAGAAATGGAAAATTCGTGACTATTTTCACTTTCTACGGAAATCCCACAATCAATGCCTGAGTGCTTTATGTAGTAATTCAACTTGGCCATCAACTCCATCAGGCGGACAAGCTCGGTCCTTTTTTCCTTCACCCGGTTTGACTCGCCTCAACTCATTTTGTTTCGGTCCATAGTGTCATTTTGGTCTGGTGACTCCTTTTTCTACCAAAATCAAAACAAATCAGCCTGAGTCAACTCAGTTTGAGATGACATATAGAACCACTTCCACTACTAGAGTTCCGGAAACATGCAGTGAATTATCTAAACTGTTAGTTTAGTAACATTTAATATTAAAAAAACAAAGGGGATGGATCTGGTATTGTGCTCATATATCAATACAAGCACTCTAAACATGTGTGCATGTATGAGAACTAGAGCTTTGATCCATGCGGCCCACCATGGATGGGCCATACTTGAAAATTACAATGGTTTAACCATCCTCCTAGCTCAACAATTAAGGTACTTTGGAGAGTTACAAATGGGCAACTGAAAATAATAATAACAGTGAGAATAATCCAAACAACAATCCACATCCAATGGGCAAAATTCTTCCAACCAGTGTGATTTCACTGCCCATTCATAGCAGAGCCCAACAGATGAGTGGTTCCCTTCACCTACATGACTTCCACAAGTAGATAGAGCGCTTGGCAACAATCTACATCCTTCCACAAAATCTTGGTGTAGTGAGAGATGAAATGATTTAGTCATAAGTAAATGAAGAGAACTGAAGACAACTCTATTGAAGATTGAATCATTGACTTAGGGTGAATAGCAGACATCATGCAAGGGATTCCGCTAAAATGCAACTGATCACATGGAGTTTGTAAGGCATCCCATGAATTTGGAATGATCCCTTAATAAAATAAAATAAAAACTGATCTAAGCATTGCACATGCTTCTGAAAGGAACATTGACGCAGGATGACCTAATTATGATGCATGTTTATGAACACACTTATTCAGCGGAAATAAAAGATAATAATAATCTAAAATTCTAGTATTAATCATCATAACTAAGAAAATTATAAAGGAAACATGCAATGGAGCGGGCCATCATTACAACCATGAAGTATGGAATTCAATTATCGCTTAGGTTGGACCCGGCGAGGGATGAGACCTCCCGATCTTGCATGGCCATACCCAATCGATCAATGAAGATCACTAGTCCGAAGAATCAGGAAGTTTCTCGGATTAGGGATTTGAGAATTTGAAGATTTAGGGTTTAGATTGATTCTCAAAGTTTGATCGAGGAAGGATTAGCAAAACTGGAAATAGAAAGAAGAAAGATAATTACCTTGAAGAATTTGGAGGGGCATAAGAAGAAGTTAGAAGAAGAAGATTAAGGAAAGAGAATAAGCACCATGAGAGAGAGAAGAGAGAGGCCACAAAAAAGGTTTGCTTTTCATTAATAATCAACTAATCTCGTTTTTAGGGCTTAGCCCACTTAAATAAGCAATAAGAAAACATAAAAGTACCAAAATACCCCTAAAAATTAAGTAAAAAACAAGTTAAAAAAAAAACAGTTCGCGCGGTGGTCGGGCGCCCGATAAGGACAAAAAACGTTCAGCAAGTAAATATTCAAAATCGGAGAATTTCCGGCGCCCGGTGACCAATTTGGTCGGGCGCCCGACGACCTTCAATCGGGTCTTCTTCCATCCCTTCAGTCAGGTCTTCTTCCATCCTACACACGTGTCTTCCATGTGCCAAATCGCGTGCAATCACGTGCGTAGGGTCTTCAATGCTCCTCAATCATCGCCTAACCACAAGGAAGAAGTTTGTAGTGTGCGCTTTCTTCGCTGGTAGACTTTAAATGTTCTTGTGTCCTCATCAAACATTCATGCCATTTTCTCTGGAATATAACCCAGGAAAGTAGTCTCAACTGCGCACGCGACCAAAATATCGAGCCCATTCAGTTACACCAACAAACCCTCTTAAATCCAAAATATTGAAAGCATGAGAGGTCTTCAGAAGCTGGTCATACCTGACATGTTGTAGAGCAAAAGCCAACTTTAACAAAGACCATTGACAATTAACTTCTAACAAAGACCACTGCAACACCACCAAGAAGAACAACGGACCTTTTTTCTTTAAGACCCATCAGTCTAACATATGCGGCCTCCACATTAGTTGCCTTGCTGTCATCCACCCACATTACCCTTTCAACATCTGTGTGTACTGCATTGATAATTCTAAATAAATCAAATAAATTGGAATCACTAGAGCAACAAGGAATACGAAGTTTTCACACCATGTGGCATTTTCTTTTACATATATGCCCATTCAATTAGCAAGACAAGATTCACTAGGCTGACCCCAATAGCTAGTACAAGGATAAGATGATGATGATGATACGTGCATATCCATACTAAATGTGACATGCAACAACACTATTGTAGCAGTCAAGTACCTGAGCATACACTCTCTACTTTTGTTGTGATGATGCTACATAAGGTGTCCTTTGGTGAGTGCAGGATCCAGCAGGGTGAAAGCTTCTTTAAGACTTTACAAGTTAACATGTTAGTTGAAAGCTTCTTTAAGACTGAAGAGTGCAGGATTCAGCAGGGTGACCCGCTCTCTCCTTCGCTTTTCTCTGTTGTAAATTCAAGCCTTGTACATATGCTGAAATGTCACATTTTCATGTTAATTGAAGCCAGATGTTAAATGCATAGAAACATTGGAATATGAACAACACTAGGAGTGCCAAAGTTGGCATATCCCAAGCAAAGGCTATTTCCTGTGTAGGAAAGTTGGGTAGTTTAGGCTCTTCAATGAAACAAATGAAAAGTCAGAATTTTGTGTTAGAAAGTGATACCTCCAAAGTTTCAAGGATTTTCTGCAATGAAAGACAACTCTAAATTAACATTTTAGACTTCAATTAATATGAGGCAGTTCTAAATTTGAAAATAGAAAGGGATGAACTAATTGAGGAGAAATGCTCCAGTGCTCCTAGTTGCATTGGTACACTTAAACATTCCAATCCATTGATCTGAACTATTCATTAGCCCAATGCATATTTCATGGGAAACCATGAACAAACACATCACTCTATCTCACAAATATTAACCATTCGATTTTTTATTTTACTTTTGAAAGATAAATATTAATCATTTTTTGAAAACATCACCCTGAAACATGCATCATAAGACAGCGGCACGAATTAGATAATTGAACCTATCAGAGAGTTTTGCAGCCCTATCACATATTGTAGTGTAACCCAAACTCCCATTAACTATGGTTGAAGGATTGAAGAAACTAAGAGCTCTTAACTCTATCGATGGCTTTCACCAATCTCATGAAGCTATTCATCATAGAAATAATCTAAGGGTTGAAACTCAGAAATAGTAAAGATGAAAAATGGTGGCTACCAAACAGGGCCTTAGTAAATAATCAAATGCTTATAGGATTCTTAGAGCTGACTCAGAAATAGTAACATAAAATAGATTCTAATTTAGCAAACGATAACAGAAACAACAACAACCAGAAAATCAATATCTTTTATGTCACTTCATAAGAAAATGAAGTTAAGATGGCTATAGTGGATGAGACAAAAACCCAAAAGAGTTCCATTGGAAGAACCAACATTTAGAAGGTTTTGTGCCATGGTCTTGTCTGCCATAGTGCCGAGTAGTAAACTAACCTAAATTTTACTGCCTTGATTCTAGAGCTAAGTCCATGCCTAACAAGATCCACCTTTTTCGAAGAAGACAAGGGTTCATAAGTAACAGATGTTGTAGCCCCTTTGAAATCATAAGCCCTAACGTTTAGCTGGGCTGTAAAAAAAAAAGAAAGAAAAGAAAGAAGAACAAAAAAAACCAGAAAAAATACATCCCGCATAATGCGGTTCCCAGAATATGTGATCCCCCAAACATACTGCTGGGAATCCCCCATCAGCTTCTGATTTCGGGTGCATCCAAACACACCATAAATTTTAATTCTGAAGCCCTCATGTAATGGAGAATGGAATTTCCAGGAAAAGCATGGAAGTATGAACAAACAATTACCTCAACCTATAGTAGTTGGAGTGATGACACCTACATCCGCATGACTCTGTTTGGTTGCAATATCTGCATAGTGAATGCATAAACTTCCTCAGCTTTCACCAAAGATCAAGCAATACAGTGCATATAACTACCTTATATTCTAGAACACAAAAATTATAGAGGACCAACAATGAAAGGGTTCTTCAAACCTGTGCATAGGATGTAACAACATAAACTATGTCCTAAGATTTGATATGAATCCTACGATTCAAACAAAATACTCTAAGATTTGATATGAATCCTACGATTCAAACAAAACACTCTAAGATTTGATATGAATCCTAAGATTTAAATGGTAAATCATGAGATTGAGAAAAAAATGCATGTGCTTGGAACAGACATTTATACGTAATAAAAAGATCTTAAACAAATAACAAATGTGCTTGGAACAAACATTTATAATAGACATATATAATCATTTTAGTTACTTGCAGGCCTAATTCGAATGGTTCTCATTGGAACTTCATGAGAACCGGTTCTTCTCATGTGTTTGTGTAGAGAAATGCTCTCCTAAGAACCAATTCTCATGGAAACTTCATGAGATCACAAGCATGAAATTCTTCTTATGGTAAATTGAAACACTTGGAGAGAACAAGCCAGCTGATACTTTAAACCAGGCTCCAACTTCGGTCACTGTTCAGAAATGAATGGTTTTTTAATCTAAGGTCAGACAACTAAATTGAAACACTTGAAGAGATCTCTAGCATCTTTTGACATAATTCTAGAATATCTTAAATAAAAGGATCCAAAGCTTCAGAAAATAAAAAGCACCAACTCGAGAGATGACCCAACAAACCAGTCTTCACCGCAAGCCGTTCAAACAATAATCTAGCCATTCAACAATTTAATATGGAAGTTCATGTAGAACCCCACTGAGAAAAATCAGTGTGTGAATATATGCAACATCTATCTGATTATATGCTAATGCTACAAGAATAGAACTAAACTTCCATCTAATCAAATTCCCTTTCATAAAAAAAAAGGCCCTGTTTCGTAGACACTAAAGAATGAGTTCAACTCATTGTAGCTAACAGTGATTTTATATGGACACGTTTTAGTTAACAGTAACAATACAAAATCACAGCCAAACAGGGCCAAAGCAATTCTATGACAATTTCATAAAACAATCAAAGGGAAAATAAGAAACAGGATGTATAGCCATTGCAATTATCAGTGTGCTACTCGATTTTAGGGTTTCAACATTGTAAATCCCTAATTAGGGTTTCAACATTAAAAAATAGATTAGAATTTCGTCATATCAAACTAAAACCTAGAAAATCCTTCTCATTTCTAATACATTGAATTCCTAATTTGCCATCAAAGATCTTGAAAAAGAAGAAAAAAAAAAAACTAGAAAGAGAAGGGAAGGAAATCTAACTGTCCAGCAATGCAGATTGAAGCCATTGTCGTGATCATGGATAACATCATAGTCGAAATTCTAGACCGGATAGTCGGTTGTTCGATCCCTAGCTCTACATTTTCTCTCGATCAAAAGAGGAAAAAAAACGATCCAAGAGATCAGATTTCTGGAATCAGATTGCTCGAAAGGAGAGAGGGAGAGAGGGGGAGAGAGAGAGAGAGAGAGAGAGAGAGAGAGAGAGAGAGAGAGAGAGAGAGAGTGTGTTTGGGGCTTTGGGGGCGAAAATAATGAAAGGGGGTGGACCATATATCGAAATTATATGATTTCTGTTTTTAGACCACTTAGAAACGGTTTAGAACCGCTTGAAATTAAGAATGGCCTACAACCCTTCCCAAACCAAAGACTCAGCCGCACCAAATTTACAAATTTGGTGTAGTGAAGGTGCACTAGTATGCCACAGAAAAGTACACTAACAATGTGAAGATGATGGATGATGTGAAAATGAGAATGGGAGAAGGGTATTTATAGGGTTTTTGGGTGGTTTTTTTTTTTCCCCCCCCCCTCCAATTCTTAAGAACCCTAGGGGTAAAAAAAGGCCCTAAGGGATGTGATTGATTGCTAGAATGGGATCGCCACATGGTGCAATGTAAGCGGTTGGATCAAGGGGTAAAAGTGTAATTTTATGCAAAGGTGGGGGCAGGGATGTCTTCTCCACTCCAACGCATCTACCAAAGGTGTATGCTGAAGTAATCATCTCACCTAACCCTGTTGGGAAAGATGGTGAGTGTCCACGTGGCAGGCGGCGCATCATGCGTTACCCACCACACGGATGGCCCCCATCTTTTGCGGAGGTGCTCCCCGTGGCTCACTTGGATTTGCCTTATTGTAATCTCAAATGATAATGGGCCTAGGTTTAGGCTTAAACTTAGGCTTCTAAGGGGTTCCTATTGTGCTCTGATAAACTTGTTAGCCTTAGGTGGGGTGTCTACACATAGTAGCATGCAAAGCCATAAAATTTCTATGACAATATATGTTAAACAACGATATTCAACTTTGTGGAAGAGCAAGCATCAATGGGTTGTTTCTTGGTGCTCTATAGAATAAGATTTGAGCTAAAATAAATGCAATGGCCTCTTATTTATCGATGATTAGTGCGGTGCCCAGCCTAGTCGGCATTACAATAAGCAATTAAGAGAAGAGGACCATGCCGAAAATGAAGTCCAAATTGGATTCTCTTTTAGAAATCGAATGATGCATTTGAATGTTATCATGTGGTAAAATTGTAGGAGTGTGCATGAATTGGCAAACTTTGTTCACCATGAATGGAATATCAAGGTGAGACAGAGTGAAATATTAAAGTCCACAAAAAATGTCTAAATACTCCATAGAGGCTCTAGTGAGGAGATTTAGTTTTTCATGAGAAACAACTAATGAAGAGACAAGTTCGCTCTAGTGAGGAGATTTAGTTTTTCATGAGAAACAACTAATGAAGAGACAAGTTCGCTCTAGTGAGGAGATTTAGTTTTTCATGAGAAACAACTAATGAAGAGACAAGTTCGACGCTTATAATGCCTGTCGGGTTAGGTCTACCATATTTTGTTTGAGATAGGACTAGGCCATGTGTTTTACAATGGACTTCAATTCCCCAAAAAATAACTAATAGGTCCAAGATCCTTCATTGGAAAACATAGGTTCAATTGCTTAATTAAGAGGATCAAATGAGATTTGTTATTGTCTATGATGATAATGCCATCCACATTAATTAGCACATATATAAGAGTTTCTCATGACGTACAAATTAGGACATATCATCTTTGGATTTGATAAAGCCTAGTTCTAATAAATGTAAAGTAAACTTGCCATACCAAGCACGGGGTCTAATGAAGCACATAAATGAATTTGTGCGTGCGACAGACATTATTAGGAAAATTTGGATCAACATACCAACGTGGTTGAGCATGTAGACCTCTTCACGTAGGTCTCCACGAAGAATGGCAATTTGCCGTCAAGTTGACAGATGACCCAATTTAATTGAAGAAAAATGGCCAAGACCATGTGAATGGTACCTGATTTTCCTTTGTTGTGAAACATTTTTTCTACTAAATGGGCCTTGCAATGTTGGATGGTGCCATCTGAATTTCTTTTGATACAATATAGAAATTTTCACCCCCACAATATTCATAGTGGGTGTAAACGTTACCAAGGATCTGAAGAGTGTTAAACTTGTGATCCATTCCTTGCACCATTCGACCTGTTTAAAAGCCTCAGTGAAACTTTGTGGTTCGTTTTGACGGGTATCAATTTGTCTTATAAGGAGCAGGCAATTTGTGGACAAAAGAAGTTTCTTTTTGGTGATTTCATTTTTTGCATCGGGTGGTCATAGGATGTGTATTTGTGGTGGTAGTTTGACTGGCCATGAGGGGAAAAGAAGAGTTGGTTGGAGATTGGGGGTAGGGTTATCAACGACACGGATCATGATCCGTATCCGATTCAGATCCGCTTCGATTTAATCGGATTCAGATCAATAATCGGATCATCGGGTCAGATTCGGATACCCAAAGACGATCCATTTAATATTTGGGTCGGATTCGGATCAACCTTGATCTGGCCCGTTAACGACTCGATTAATAATAAATAAAAAAAACCCAGCCGTCTCCTTCGTCTCTACTCTCCACGCACGCAACCATGCCTCCTTGTGAACAGAGCATCTCTCTCTCTCTCTCTCTCTCTCTCTCTCTCTCTCTTCTCTGGAATATGGATGGCCGGTCGCCGCTCTCTCTCTCTCTCTCTTCTCTGGAATATGGATGGCCGGTCGCCGGTCGGTGCCCTCTCTCCTGTTCTCTCCTGTTTTTGGTCGTCATTTTCCAAAACCCCATGAGCTATATCATATTTGGATATCGGGTCGGATTATATTCGGATCGGAAATGGATTTCAAAATATTTAAACGGGTCGGGTTCAGATCTATACTTGTGATCCGAATCGGATTCGGGTCGGATATATCCTTAATTGGATCGGATACGGATCATCATTGATCCAGCCCGCATCCGACCCGTTGACAGCCCTAATTGGGGGGTTGTATTCGCAATTGAAGGTGTTGGTGAAGTGGGTAGTGGAACAGGGGTATGGGGTATGGTTGTATTGGAAGGGTTAGCGAAAGTGGGAGGGAAGTGTGTTGGAGTGGTTGGTATGATTGGGGCACATCCTAGGGTGGATCATGTAACAGCAATAGAACTATAAGGAAACCAAGTCGATAGTGGGCCAAACACATTCAGGTCTTCCTTGCACATCGAAGCTGTGAAATTGGATTGTTGGAGTTAATGATTTTGAAAATGAAATAGAAATGTTTTCATCAAAGATTACATGTTGTGAGAAATATACTTATCCAACAGCAAGGGATCAAGACATCAACAACCTTTATTTATTATTTTTTATTTTTTTTAAATAAAGATGACGATTTTATTACATAGAGATCAAAGGCCTAAAGAATACAAGAAAAGGCAAAAGAAAAAGAAAAAAGGCAAAAACTACAAATCTACCTAACTTTCACATAACTAATATGCCACAATCGCCTTAGATTCAATAGCCCATTTCTTGACTAGCTCTTTTGCCATGAAACCAACCTCCGCTGAGATCTTTTCCAATTTATGAAACATTAGTTGTTTCTTTCCAACCATAGGACCCAAATCCCGACTAGCAAGCTAGACGCCATTTCTTCTTTCCTTTTTTCCTTCACCCCCACCATGCCAAGACCAAAAGAACAAGTTAATAGTGCCCAAATATGATCCATTGAATTCCAAAACTAGTGAAAAAAAAATCCTCCCAAACCTTTTTAGCAAACTGACAATGGATGAATAAATGATTCACTGATTCCTCGTCCTGATAACACATAAGGTGTAAATTTGGAAGAATCATTCCACTCTTGCGCAAATTGTCGATTGTGAGAACTTTGTTATGATAACACATAAGGTGCACATTTGGAAGAATCATTCCTCTCTTTTGCAAATTGTCAATCATGAGAACTTTGTTACTTCCAACTAACCAAGCCAAAGTGGCTATCTTCGAAGGGGAACAATATCTCCAAAGATAAGTTGTGTGACTAACCTCAAAGTTGTTTGTACTACCACTGATACTTCGATAAAAAGATCGATGCTAGATTTGTCTTCCATCCACCTCATCGCATCGACAACCTTTCTAGTTGAGGCTATAATTAATAAACATATATTTGATAAACCAATATTCTAGTTTATTATGGGAATAAGAACGGAGCCAAGGATATCAAACACTCTTAAAAAAAAATAGTTAGGAGTTTTATGAGAAAAAATTTCCCAAGGTGTGACATTGGATATTATTTTTGCACGCATGCAGCTAATAAGAAAAACAACAACTTTAAAAGCCCCTAACTAGTAGAAAAAGGGCATTTATGAATCTACTAACAACATAAGACCAATTTTCCACAATGTGGTGGTGGTGCTTATGTTCAGCCATGTCATTTTGTTTGGGTGTGGGGGGCGTGAGACTTGATGAGTAATGCCATGTTTAAAAAGAAATGAGTACTCTTAAATTCACTACCCCTTGTTTAAACAAAAAAGCTTAATCCAATGTTCTAATAAATTTTCAGCATGAGATTTAAATGAAGAAAAAACGCTGTAAACGGTTAAATGATTATGGAGAGGAAATAGCCAGCAATAACGAGAATAATCATCAATAAAGGTGATATAAAATTCAAAACCACTTATGAAGGAGATAAGGGCTGGTCCCCATACATCACTATGAATCAATTCAAGAGGTCTAGTAGTGGAAGATGAGGAAATAAGAAAATATAACTTCTTACTTTTCCCAAGTTGACGAGAATGACAAATGGAGCTGATTTTGGATGATCATGAGTGTGGGTTGATTTAAAGAGAACAACCTCTAAGATTCATGATGATGTCCAAGTCTTGAATGCCATATGGAGGAGCAATCACGAGCACCGTGAAGAGCAGAAGGTCAATAGCTTGTAATACTGATGATGATGTCCTGAGTCTTGAATACCATACGGAGGAAACATGAGCATCGAGAAGACCAAAAGGATACAATCCATTTTCATTTAGCCTACGGAAAAGAGTCTTTCCCGACGCTTTGTCATTTATAATAAAACCGTAGCATTGAAGCAAAAGACGCAGTTGTTATCTTTGGAAAAACTTTTGAACAAGAAGAAGGTCAATAGATGTTGTAGGGCAATGTAAAATATTAAGAAGTTGAAAACTAGAATTGGAAGCATGTAATGTGGAGGAAGTAGTGTGTAATAGACAAACCTTGACCATTCCCTACTTGGACTATATATATCATTTCTTTGATAGTTAGGATGACTCGCTAGATTTTCTATATCAAATGTAATATTTTGAGTGGAATTGCACCTATCGGTCTCACACTTAAGGTGCTATGCGTTGCGGAAGCTTGGCGGAGCCACTAAAATCACGGCTAAGTCTTAAAGGGGGGGTGATAAGGACCTTTTAAAAAAAAATTCACCTACTTAAATTAATCTACCAATTTAAACAAAGTAAGCAAAAACACTAAGGCTTCCAAGCCTAGTGGGTCCAATCATATAGACTACAAAAGATCTAGCAATTAAAGTAATTAGTCTATTAGTGAAAATACATCTTGTGTGTGAATATGCCTATCAAGTTCGTAGCATACATACAATTCAAAAATTCATATACTTCATCAATTAAAACAACAATGCATGAATAAAAATATGCTCAAATAGCAATCACAAATACAAGCATGTATAGTGGTTCGGTTTCCCTATTCCACTCCCGGTTTCCACACTCATCCCTCGAGTGCATTGGATTTCACTAAGGGAGTTTAAATTAGGTTCCTCCCAACTTAGGTGTTTCAACCAGTTTCACCCAACTAAGGTGTTTACGGTTCCACCCAACCCAGGAGTTTGAAGGTTCCTTCTAACCCTTCGGTCTTACACAAGAACCTACAGTGGTTTTTTGGGCTCGCCAATAACCCCTCATTCTACACAAGAACCCAACGTACATTCTCGTCGGAGGCTCTTCTTGGAGACTTGGATTTAGACCCTTCACAAGGAGCAAGGTCTTACAATCGAACCTGAATTTAGACCTTACAAAAGAGCCAAGGTCCTACAATCGAACCCACTTCGAGTTTGGTTCACAAACTCTACACTTAATCATTCACAAGAAAAGAGTGAAACTTGGACTCTTACACATGACAACTTACTTATCGGATTGAGCCTTTTTTTATGCGTCTTTTTTAAGATGCTTCTTCATGCTCTCTCGTGCTTGAATCCGCAACTCAATTGCTTTCCCGAACTTTGATATCGATCTTCTTCGGCTTCAACGATCGGTTGCCTTGCATGTGATGCTCCTTTGAGGTGACCAAGGTAAAGGGAGGGTGATGGAATCCTCTACAACTAATGGGAAGGTTATTGCCTAGATGGATTCACTTAGATGAGTCTCCTAGAGGATTTAGACAAGGTTTTACCTATTGAGATTGATGTCTAAACTCTAGGGAATGGTGGAAGATCAAGCTCATCTTCATAAGGAGCATGAAATGCCAATTAGAGTAATGAATCTCATGGAAGATGGCTTGAATCTCCTAGGACTAGAGCCCCTATAGATGTGGAGTTGTGGTGGCTTCTAATGCACTAAAAACTCATCCAAATGCCTAAGAACTAAATGCCCTTTATATACACTTGAAGCTCTAATAATAAAAAAATGGGCAGAAAATAGTTCTGTCGTCAAAGCCCCTTTCGATGGGATCGAAGGATGGTCGATGGGATCGAAGAACTTGTCCAAAGAGTTCAAATTTATTGCTAGACAGACTCTTCGATGGCATCAAAGTACCTTTCGATGGGATCGAAGAAGCATCTAGAAGTTCTGACAGTTACTGGACATTTTTGTTCAATGGCATCGAGGAGGTCTTCGATTCCCTATCGACAGGACCTTCGATGGGATCAAAGTCCTCTCGAAAACTGTTGTTTGAGTTGTTTGTTTTACAACAGCTTGCACCTCTTATTAGACTAACTTATCATGTTCTTTTAAGAGATCTAAGGCTAAGGATGATGACTAAGGGTTTACCTATTAAGTCCAAATCATCTAGAGGCTAAATGTTGTTTTGGTTCTAAGGGTTAGGGTCACTAAGGTACCTCATTTACCTATTTCTTCTTCCTTGATGCTTCTTGTTCAATTGTCTTTGGTCTTCAGTTTCCAAGGGCTCAACCGACTTCTAGACTCATGGAAGCACGTGATTGACAAACAAGGTGCACAAACAAGTGCACTAACAATGAGTAGTGTTTGTATTGGTGTGCCAAGTTTGATTATTGGTAGAGGATTGGTTGGCAACCATGATAGCGAGCTTTATCGATGGGATTCAGCCATGGTACGCATAATTCATTCTATGATGGCA
This sequence comes from Liriodendron chinense, assembly GCA_003013855.2. Lineage (NCBI taxonomy): Eukaryota > Viridiplantae > Streptophyta > Magnoliopsida > Magnoliales > Magnoliaceae > Liriodendron > Liriodendron chinense. Next base: position 8,915,908 of record ML058387.1, on the reverse strand, counting down.
GTTAATGCAAGATGTTCAACACAGTTGCAAATGTGCCATGTTGGTCGGTTAGATGGCCCAGAGTGGTATTAAGGTAGGTTGTCATCACTACATCCATGTCTTCCATGCTCACGACTGCGACCCCCCAGATCTTGATGCCATCGATGTTGTCCACGACTCTAAGGGAAAGTGTAAGTGATGAGGACATCCGAGCACCATTTAGAGTATACCAGAGGAGGATAAGAGCTTTGGCCCCCATTCTAGCATCCCTATGGTTGAATGATCATTATCTAGGGCCCTGGTCAAGTACGTAGGTGTGTTGGAAGAGTCCATATGCATATTTATGCATTTTAAGTCCCAACACTGGGAAGATGCATGTGGGCTGCATATAGGAGTCTATTGAACACATTTAGATCGTTGGATTGAGTGGACACTTTCATCAGACCGTTGAATTTCGCGCGTTGGATCATCTGGGTTGTTGGCCCATCTTGATCATTCGGTCATCTTCGTCGTGGACATTAGTTTAGTTATTTTATTTATTTTGTGATTTGTTTATGTTTTAGTTTATTTAGGGGGTATTTTGGATATTTTAGAATAATAAGGGTGTTTATGTAAAAACACTATAAAAAGTGGTATGAAGGGTTGGACGTGTTTGAATTCAAGCCATATAATAGTCCCGTGATATAGATCTAATACAATACTAAATAATCAGGATCTACAGAAGGTAGAACTTCTATCTAACATAAGTATTGTTCTCAATTCGAAGGGTTTCACTTGGTTTGTTAGGGTTTGGGTAGGTTAGGATTAAGACTCTAGGGTTTGGGAATCGAATTTTGGGAATTAGGATTTGAAATTAGGGTTATGGGTAATTAGGGTTTTGAGGAATTAGGGTTTTGAGTAAGTGAATAAAAAAAACAAGAGGGAAGATGAAGAAAAAAGAAGGGTATAAGGGATTGATTGTCGATAGAGAAAGAAGAAAAGAAAACTAGATAGAAAGAGAATAAGAAAAGTGAAGAAATACCTTTTGATAGAAGAGAATGAGAAAAGACAAGAAAAGAGGGAGGCTAATACCTTGAGGAAGAGAGAAAAGTAAAAACGATAACCAGAGAAATGCTCCTCGTGGCTTCGCACCACCAATCCAATCACAAGATGAAATTTTGCTCAATCTCAAAGTAAAATGAGAGAAATCTCTTTCATTCATAACATGCATTATGTTTATGGTGATGACGTCCAACCTTCTAGAGCCTTAGAAAAGAGCTTTTATAAAAATGCACTCTCAAATAAGATTCTCAACATAAAGATGCTTAATAAATTAAAAGTTGTTCCTAACTCCCTAATCTTAACATAAATATAAGTTATACCGAAAATAATGAAACATGTAAACAAACTAAGCAACAAAACTATTTCGTGGCCCATGGGGTCCACAATCAAGATGCTCCAACCTGTATGATCCAATGGTCCAATTATTGTGTCCACTCGATCCAACGGTCCGATGTGTCCATCAAGCTCCTATATGCAGCCTCTTGAAAAACGGATGCCTCAAATCTATGCTGAAACAGGGGCCATCGATCGATCAACTAGGGTGGTTGATCGATTGTAATAAATCGAAAATATTGAATATTTCACAACAAACTCTCTGGACAATTTGACCGATCGAGCTGTCTGATCGACTGATTGATCACATTTGCGCAAGTTTGTGCATTTTTTCAATTTTGTTTCTAATTTCGTATTAGTGCTATATAATCACTTATAATTGGGGGATTAGGATAAGAGAGACATATTTAAAGGTTTGAGAGAGTTTTAGAGAGAGAAAAACTAAGATTTTCTCTTGGGAGCATTGATCAGGGCAAGTTCATCTTTTGTAATCTTGATTCATAGTGCATTATCGCTCTGTGTCGTGGTTTTTTCCCACAAGGGTTTTTCCACTTAGATTCGGTGTGTTCTCGTGTTGATTTACTTGTGTGATTGCGACTGCTTTGCTTGATTCTACTTTGTGTGTTTTCGTGAGCCCCAACAAGTAGTATTAGAGCTAAAGTTGGGAGGCAAACAGAATCTGAAAGTAAGGTATCAATGGCATCCAGCATGAGGTTCGATATAGAGAAATATTACGGGAAAACAACTTTGAACTATCGAAGGTGAAGATGAAGGGCCTTGTAGTTCAGCAAGGACTAGAAGATGCACTCCTTGGAAAGCGACCGAAATCTATGAAAGAATAAGAGTGGAACAAGTTGGATAAAAAAGTCAATATCTCAATTCAATTATGCCTAACGGATGACGTCCTCTACAATGTCATGAGAGAGAAGCTTACGGTTAAAACATGGACGAAGTTAGAGAATATGATGCAGGATAACCTAATTATGATGCATGTTTATAAACACAATTATTCAGCGGAAATAAAAGACAATAATAACCTAATATTCTAGCATTAATCATCATAACTAAGAAAATCATAAAGGAAACATGCAATGGAGCGGGCCATCATCACAACCATGAAGTATGGAATTCAATTATCACTTAGGTTGGACCCGGCGAGGAATGAGACCTCCCGATCTTGCATGGCCATACCAAATTGATCAATGAAGATCACTAGTCCGAAGAATCAGAAGTTTCTCGAATTAGGGATTTGAGAATTTGGAGGTTTAGGGTTTAGATTGATTCTCAAAGTTTGATCGAGGAAGGATTAGCAAAACTGAAAAATAGAACGAAGAAGATGATTACCTTGAAGAATTTGGAGGGGTACAAGAAGAAGTTAGGAGAAGAAGATCAAGGAAAAAGAAGAAGCGCCATGAGAGAGAGAGAGAGAGAGAGAGAGAAGAGAGAGGCCACCAAAGAGGTTTACTTTTCATTAATAATCAACTAATCTCGTTTTTAGGGCTGAGCCCTCTTAAATAACCAATAAGAAAACATGAAAATACCAAAATATCCTTAAAAATTAAGCAAAAACAAAATTTAAAACAAATTGCGCAAAAGTTAGGGCACTCGGGCACCCGAAGATGTCAAAAAACCTCTTACACGTTTCCTCCCAATGTGGGGTCTTCAATGTGTCAAATCACATGTGTAGGGTCTTCAATGCTCCTCAATAGTCGCCTAGCCACAAGGAAGATACTTGTGGTGGGCGCTTTTTTCGCCGATAGACTTTGAAGCCTAGATGTCCGCATCATTCTCCTCAGTCTAAGAAGAACTCGACTCCTAATAGTTAAAACTCTTGTGACGCTCTAGTAAATCTGGGTTAACGCTCTGTAATTCCACTTCTATCAACCATGTAGATTCTGACAGTGGTCTATTCTTCCATTTGACAAGATATCTCTGAAACCTCCATCTCTCGTGGAAACTATCTCCTCATTCACAATTTCCTCAATTTCTCCTTTTCAAATAATAGGTGGGGGAAAGAGTGGAGTCAGTTGTGAAGCAAACCCAGAGTATGGCCATGAAAGGGAAGAGAAATCAATGGTAGGAATAGGGAAAATGACTAGATCTTCCACATTAAACTTTGGATTAATGACCATTTCAGGTGGAAGGTCTATCCTATACACATTGGACTCAATTATTTGCAATACTTTGAATGGTCTAGCACTACGTGCTTGTGATTTCTTAGTGGTACCTTGTGAGAACCGCTCTGGCCTTATCCTCACCATTACAGTCTCCTTCCTGAAAATCTTGTGATCTACGATGATTATCAGCTAAAAACTTATAATTATCATTACTTTGATTAATCCGCTATCTAATATGTGTATGCAAATCATGGATGTGTCGTGTAAATGCATCGGCTGACTCTGAAGACCTTTGGGTGACAGACATGGGTGAAACTAAAGGATTCTGAAAAAGCAACGGACTTGAAATAAACAATCCTATGACCTAGAACTTGAAAAACTGAAACAAAAGGACACTTCTCATGGGTGACACATAATTTCTCATTATAAGTATTATAAACAAGGATGATTTTCAAGTATCCCAACACTCGAGAACACACACTATTAATACCAAGTCTTGAACAGATCTTAGCATCAACCATTATGTCCAAAATGTCATTAAGATGCGGGATAGGGACTCTGGCCATCATATCCACCATGAAGTGAATACGTCGCAAGGTGGCATGACACTTGACTAAAGCGTTGTGGACGGCTAGGATATGCCCACATGTGCGCCATATGCCATCGTTTTTTAAAGTGAAAAGGGCAGGCTTGGCACACAAAACAAAACTCCAACTCAAACTTTCCTTATTGAATTCTTCCCCGAGAAGTTTATCAAATTGATGCTGCATTTCTAAATTTTTTTTGCGGGGTTCACCTGGTATGGAGGAAAGCTTCATAGGACCAACGCAGGGACAAGATCGATTGTGTGCTGAATGTCCCATTTGAGTGAAAATTTATCCCATAAATCATCTGGTGGGATATCACAAGTCATGTGGGTGTCTACCATCATATCCTCACTAGTCTCCTTTTCAAATTCATTTATATGCATTATGGTAAGAGACTTAAATTGGGACTCTACATCATTTAAGTCACACATGACATCTGGAAGTGGTGCAGTATTAATTTCTTTGGCCTTTTCATCACTAGCACACACTTCGTCATTCTCAACGATGATAAGCGATGCCTCAATTTCTTCCCTTTCCTCAGGACTGACGTTAGGCACATACTCTTCCACTTCATAAACATCATGTTTGGATTCTTCCAACTGGCCATTCACCAAGGTATTATCTCGCTTCCAAGGAAATATAATTGGTGTTAAACACTCAAATTGTTCATAAGCCAAGATTTCCTTAATGATGGGTTGGACCACTTTACAAGGAGGGGACCATATTGGTTTTGTGTTTGGACGGGAATGTGGGGTAACTCTTTTCTGAGCCAAGGGCTTTTGATGATAAGAGATGGGAAGATATTTTTCTTTCAAACGCTCTTTCATCTCGTCCCATTGTGAGATCGGAGCTCTCCCAACTCTATCAATTCTTTGCTCCAAATCTGCCCAAAACGACTTGGCTTGACCCTCCAATTTCACTTGGCAAACCCCACTCGACGATAATTCGACATATCATACCAATAAAAAAAATAGTCCAAGTCTTCAAGCCAATCAAGGAATGTTTGTTGGTTCATGTGACCATTAAAGTAGGCCAACTCATCGGAGTTCGGCTTTCCATTGAGTCTCGACGGCAGCACGACAACACTTAATGGCCCTGAAGATCTCAAACGCCTATACTCCATTCACTACGGGGAGACTCTACAGACTGGGTGACTCACAATATGAATGCGATGAATTTAAACTACAATGAACTAATACTAATTAATTCTAGCTGATGCGACTCAAATCTGAAAATTTTCCAAATTAGGAAACTTTCTAAAATTGGAAACTTTCTAAATCTGAAAATTCTCCAAATTAGGAAACTTTCTAAAATTGAAAACTTTCTAAATCTGGAAATTCTCCAAATTAGGAAACTTTCTAAAATTAGAAAGTTTCTAAATCTGAAAATTTCCTAAAACAGACCTAAAAATCAAATTCCTAATTTTTTTGATAACTCGATCTAGACAAAACCATGCAAGTCTAATCTCTGATACCAAATTTGATGCAAGATGACCTAATTATGATGCATGTTTATAAACACAATTATTCAGCGGAAATAAAAGACAATAATAACCTAAAATTCTAGCATTAATCATCATAACTAAGAAAATCATAAAGGAAACATGCAATGGAGCGGGCCATCATCACAACCATGAAGTATGGAATTCACTTATCACTTAGGTTGGACCCGGCGAGGAATGAGACCTCCCGATCTTGCATGGCCATACCCAATCGATCAATGAAGATCACTAGTCTGAAGAATCAGAAGTTTCTCAGATTAGGGATTTGAGAATTTGGAGGTTTAGGGTTTAGTTTGATTCTCAAAGTTTGATCGAGGAAGAATTAGCAAAACTGGAAAATAGAACGAAGAAGATGATTACCTTGAAGAATTTGGAGGGACACAAGAAGAAGTTAGGAGAAGAAGATCAAGGAAAGAGAAGAAGCACCATGAGAGAGAGAGAGAAGAGAGAGGCCACCAAAGAGGTTTGCTTTTCATTAATAATCAACTAATCTCCTTTTTAGGCTGAGCCCTCTTGAATAACCAATAAGAAAACATGAAAATACCAAAATACCCTTAAAAATTAAGCGAAAACGAAATTTAAAACAAATTGTGCAAAAGTTCGGGCGCTCGGGCGCCCTGAAGACGTCCAAAAACCTCCTACACATATGTCCTCCCAATGTGGGGTCTTCAATGTGTCAAATCACGTGTGTAGGGTCTTCAATGCTCCTCAATAGTCACCTAGCCACAAGGAAGATGCTTGTGGTGGGCGCTTTTTTCACCGATAGACTTTGAAGGTTAGATGTCCGCATCAAAATATCTATGTGAAGAAATCTCTTAAAAATCGTTTGTATCTGAAGCTATATATGTTCAATCTGAAGATGGCAGAAGGGGCTGATGTTGAGGACACATTAGTAACTTCAATAGGTATATTTGCAAATTGTTAGACGTAGATGAAGCGATAAAGGATGAAGATCAAGTATGTATTCTATTAAATTCTTTTCTAGAATCATACGAGTCGTTCAAGAACTCGTCGTGCGCCGGTAGGGCGACCATTAGCATTGAGATCATTATCTCAGCCCTCCAGTCGAAGGCGATGAGAAAGAAAAGTGGTGATGTGAGTTCTTCTACAGATGCATTGGTTACGAGGGGGAGAAATTATGAGCAGAATAGGGGATCTTTACATTCGAGATCCAAATCGAAGGGCAAGGGCAAAGGAAAATCGAAGTGCTGAAGTTGTGGACAGATAGGGCACATGAAGAGGGATTGTCAGAATCCCAAATCTAAGAAGGAGAAATCAGAGGAATCTTCTACGGAGGCTAATGCTGCAGAATCTACAGGGGACGTGAGTGAAGGTTGTGATGTTTTGATTGTATCCAAATTCGGGTATCTCAGCAATGAGTGGCTTTTGGATTCAGGTGCATCGTATCATATGTGTCCTGACCGGAGTTCATTCACCGCATACAAAGAGTACGATGGTGGTTGGTGTTATTCGGTGATGACTACACCTGCAAGGTTATTGGTATTGGTTTAGTGCACATCAAGATGCTCGAAAGGATCGAACAAATTCTGATTGATGTAAGGCATATCCTAGGCTGAAGAAGAATTTGATCTCTTGGTGCACTCGAGACAATGGGGTGCAAATTCACCGGGTTTTATCATGTCCTTAAAGTTTCTAAAGGGGCACTCATAGTGATGAAAGAATAGAAGAACAGTAACCTTTACAGGTTGATCAGGAGCACTTCATCAGGCGGAGCTGCAACGTTTGTACCTGGATTTCACGTCTGCACATATGTGGCATGTGCGCTTAGGCCACATGCGCGAGAGGCTTCTTGATCGTTTTTTCGTTCCTGCATTTAAAAGTTCTGATTTTAACATATACGAGCATTATATGTATGGTAAACAATCAATGTTGTCTTTTAAATTCGGAAAACATATATGTAAGGGGGTGTTAAAGTATGTGCATTCTGATGTATGGGGGATGTCGCTTGTAGTTTCTGGTGGGGGTTGTCATGGTTCGTCACGTTCATTGACAACTATTCCAAGAAGGTGTAGGTTTATTTTATGAAAAATAAATCTGATGTTTTCACCACCTTCAAGCATTGGAAGGCGATTGTGGAAAAACAGTTAGAGCTGAAGATGAAAGTGTTGATGACAGATAATGGTGGAGAATTCATTTAAGGGGAATTCAATCGATTTTGCAAAGATGAAGGGATCGTGAGGCATAACATAGCGCGCCACACATTAGAGCAGAACGGTGTGGTTGAGCAGATGAATTGGACTCTCTTGGAGAGGGCCCAATGCAAGGAGATATGGACTGAGGCCGTTAACACGGCTTGTCACTTGGTTAATCGATCACCTTCTACGACTATATTGTAAAATTTCAGAGGAAGTGTGGAGTGGTTAGCAGGTAAACTACTCGGGGCTGCAAGTATTTGGTTGTAAGGCTTACTCTCATGTATTGTCAGTTGAGAGAGATAAGCTAGACCAAAGGGCGAGAACATGTATCTTTATAGGCTATGGTGATGGAGTGAATGGATACAGGTTGTATGACCCTGTCACATGGAAGATTGCATTGAGCTAGGATGTCGAGTTTGATGAAGGATCATTATTTCGTAAGGATGAACCCAAGGAACCGGAGAAATCACGGGCAGAGACTGAAACACAGAAAGAGTTAAGGATCGGGTGGAACAGCCACCTGTGAGAAGGAAATGACCAAGGGATCGTAGGTTATCGGCTAGGTACAGGGATGACTCAAATGTTGCATTCGCCCTCATTACGGATGAGGGGGATCTGTCTACTTTTCAGGAGGCACTTGATGACGCAGATGCCGAAAAGTGAAAAGCGGCGATGCATGAGGACATGGACTTCTCGTACAAGAATGAGACGTGGGAGCTAGTGGAGCTTCTCGTTAGCCGTAAAGCGATTGGGTGTAGGTGGATCTTCATGAAGAAACAGGATAGGTACAAGACAATGTTAGTAGCGAAGGGATATGCTCAAAGAGAAAGTGTCGACTTCAGTTAGATCTTCATGCTAGTGGTGAAGTAAGTATCTATCAGGTTCGTGTTGGCGGTGGTTGCCCAATACGACCTTGAGCTAGAACAGATAGATGTGAAGATTGCTTTCCTGCATGGGAAATTGGAATAACAGATTTACATGAAGCAACTAAAATGTTACAAAATGCAAGGGGCAGAGAATATTATTTGCAGGTTGAGGAGGTCGTTATATGGCTTGAAACAGTCACCTAGGCAGTGGTACAAGAAGCTTGATTCATTCATGATGAGTCGGCAGTTTACCAGGAGTAAGTATGATCATTGTGTTTATTTTAAGACACTAAGTGATGGGAAGTTCATTATACTGGTATGGTATGTTGATGACATGCTTATCGCCAGTTATAACATGTCTGAGATCGACATACTGAAGGCTCGACTATCAGGAATGTTTGAGATGAAGGATCTAGGGGCTGCAAAGGGGGTTCTCGGCATTAATATATATGGAGTCGGGGAAAGGAGTGGACTTTGGTTATCTCAGGAAGAATAGCTTGAAAAGGTATTGGTGAAGTACGGGATGGACAAGGCAAAGTCGGTCGGTGTTCCCCACGCAACTCATTTTAAGATTTCTTCGGAGCAGTGTCCTGAAACAGAAGAAGAAAGGAAGGTTATGTCTGGAGTGCTTTATTTGAGCGCAGTTGGCAGCTTGATGCATTTTATGGTTTGTACGAGACCAAATATTTCACATGTGGTGGGTGTTGTTAGCAGATTCATGTCTAACCCTGGCAAGCAATACTGGGAGATTGTAAAATGGCTACTTCGATATATTCGAGATACGCAGGACTACGTCTTGACATTTGAGAAATCATGAGACAATTTGGTAGGGTATGTTGATTCTGATTACGCGAGCAGTGTGGAGAGTAGGAGATTAGCTTCTAGTTACTTGTTTGTGCTAGTGGGTGGAGTGATCAGTTGGATGTCAAAGTTTTAGTCTATGGTGGCTCTTTCCATAACAGAAACTGAGTATATGACAATGACAGAAGCATTCAAGGGAGCAGTTTGGTTGAGGAAAATGATAAATCAGTTGGGGGTTCAGCAAGAGGCCATGCCTGTTAATTATGATAGTGCAAGTGCTATCAATTTCACGAAGAACTCGGTTTACCATTCTTCAACTAAACATATTGATGTTCGTCACCATTTTATTCAACAGGTGCTTGAGGAAGGTAGTGTGACTCTGGAGAAGATCCAAGCAAGTGTGAATCTGACAGACATGCTTACCAAGGTAATTCTTACAGAGAAGTTCAAGTTCTGTGCGACTTCTCTGGGTTTGGTGAAGATGGAGTGAAGACGAAGTGTGCACGAGAAGAGATGATAGTGGAGCTACGATAGAGATAAAGTAGATATGGAGGATCGAGCATGACATGGTGCAGCATGAAGTAGGTGAGTCCCACGAGGGTGTAGATGACCAGGATGATCCAGGATGATTGTGAATTAGAAGAATATCACCCTGAAGGAGGTCTTAGTGATGAAGACGAGGTGGCCAATGAAGCAGCGCTTGCAGTTGTCAGGCATGTGCTAGCTCAGCCTAGAAGTAATGCCGATTGGCGTCGAAGTACTATCTTTTACACCCTCGCCAAGTGTGGAGAAAAGAATTGCAATGTGATAGTGAACAGTGGAAGTTGTCAAAATGTGATTTCTGCTAACACCTTGGACCGTCTGAAGTTGAAATTCACCTCTTATCCTGACACGTATAAAGTCTCTTGGGTTGGCAAGACCTCTCTTCCTGTCACCCATCAGTGCTTAGTTCCCATCGAATTTGGGTCATACAAAGAGTCTCTGTGGTGCGACATTATACTTATGGATGTTAGTCATATTATCCTAGGTAGGCCATGGCTATTTGATAATGATGTTACGATCTTTAGCCGTTCGAATGGGTGTACCTTCATGCATAACGGTAAGAAGATCAAACTTAATCCTATGCCACCAGAGAACACATCAGGGAAAAGGAAGGATGAGAAGGTGAATGAGCCCAAGGAAGTGAAGAAATCCAAACCTAAGTCTCTTCACATAATCAATGCGAGAGAGTTTGAGAAAGAGACTAACAAGGATTCGATGGTGTATGCCCTTGTGGCAAGAGAGATTACACCCGAGGTTCCATTAGAGTTACCCAATGAGGTAACATCGGTTTTGAAGGAATACAAAGATGTATTCCTTGAGGATTTACCGAATAAGTTGCCACCTATATAGGACATTCAACATGCCATTGATCTTGTCCCGGGGACGACTTTACCGAACCTTCCTCACTACAGGATAAACCCTGTAGAGCATGCAGAATTGAAGAGGCAAGTTAATGAACTTCTGCAAAAGGGTTTCATCCAGGAGAGCATGAGTCTGTGTGCCGTGCCTGCATTATTGACGCCAAAGAAAGACGACACGTGGCGCATGTGTGTGGACAGTTATGCCATAAACAAAATTACTGTCAAGTATGGATTTCCTATACCTAGGCTTGATGATATGTTTGACATGATGGTCAAGTCCACCATTTTCTCCAAAATTGATCTCAACAGTGAATATCACCAAATCCGCATACACCCAGGAGACGAATGGAAGACGGCATTCAAAACAAAAGATGGGTTGTACGATTGGATGGTCATGCCCTTCGCTTGACTAATGCACCCAGTACTTTTATGCGCGTGATGACGAAAATCTTGAGACCGTTCATGGGTAAATTCCTAGTGGTTTACTTCGATGATATTCTTATCTATAGCATCACCAAGGAATCGCACCTTGAACATCTGTAGCAATTCTGTAGCGTCCTTAGGACTGAAAAATTATACGTCAATTTTAAGAAGTGCGCGTTTATGCCTAGTCAAGTCGTGTTCTTAGGATTTATCGTGTCATCAGAAGGAATGCACATAGACCCTGAAAAGGTCAGGGCTATAGTTGAGTGGCCAGAATCGAAGAACATTCATGAGGTGCAAAGCTTTCACAGCTTAGCAACTTTTTACCGTCGGTTCATTAGAGGGTTAACCACGATTATGGCTCCCATCACTGAATGCATGAAAAAAGGAGAGTTTAGGTGGTCAAAAGCCGCAGTGAAGGCTTTTAGGGAGATTAATGGCAAAATGATAAACGCTGATTTTTTAAAGTCTTTGAGGTAGCGCGTGATGTGTCAGGTGTTGTTATAGGTGGAGTGTTGAGCCAGGAGGGCCATCCAGTAGCCCACTTCAGTGAGAAACTGAATGAGGCAAAGCAAAAGTACTCCACTTATGATAAGGAATTTTATACGGTAGTGCAGTCTCTTGGACATTGGCATCACTATCTCCTATCGCAAGAATTCGTCTTGTTTTCTGACCACGAGGCCTTAAAATATTTACATTCCCAAAAGAAACTTAATCATAAGCATGCAAAATGGGTTGCGTTTCTTTGTCTTGAAACACAAGGCCGGAGTAAAAAACAAACCATCAGATGCCCTTAGTAGAAGAGTGGTGTTGCTCAACTCCTTGAGTGTAGATGTAGTCGGATTTGAGCAACTGAAGGATGAGTATCCCATGTGTCATGATTTTGGAAAAACTTATGCGTCACTCTCTAGTGACTAGCATAGCACAGGTGATTATGTTCTTAAAGATGGTTTCCTTTTTAAAGGAGATCGACTTTGTATTCCCCATATGTTCCTTCATGAATTCCTCGTGTAGGAGCTTCATTCAGGAGGGATAGCTGGCCACTTTGGTCGAGACAAGATCATTGCCCTCGTTGAGGATCGTTTCTATTGGCCAAGTTTCAAGCGAGACGTAGCCAAAATTTTAAGGCAATGTCGTACGTGTCAATTGGCAAAGCAGCGAAAGCAAAATACTGGGCTATATATGCCATTGCCAATGCTACACGCTCCGTGGCAGGACATTAGCATGGATTTCGTGCTGGGACTTCCCAAGACGATAAAAAAGCATGATTCCATTTTTGTTGTGGTAGATCATTTTTAAAAATGGCGCATTTCCTTCCATGTTCGAAAACGTCGGATGTGTCTCATATTGCTCGTGTTTTTTTATGGTGTGGTGTGTCTCCATGGTTTGCCTAAGGCCATAATGTCTGACCGTGATGTCAGATTTACCAGTTACTTTTGGAAGACACCATAGCACATGATGGGTACTTGTTTATAATTTTCTACTGCATACCACCCTCAAACAGATGGACCAACTGAGATTGTAAATAGAAGTCCTGGTAACCTTTTACGATGTCTGGTGGGTGAGCATGTTAAGACTTAGGACTTGGTACTACCTATCGCTGAGTTTGCTTATAACGGTTCTGTCAACAGGTCGACAGGAATGAGTTCTTTTGAAATTGTCAGTGGTTACAAACCTAGGATGCCCGTAGATCTTTTACTAATGTCTGTCGCCCAAAGGTCTTCAGAGTCAGCAGATGCATTTGCACGACACACTCATGAATTGCATACATATATTAGACATTGGATTAATAGAAGCAATGATAGTTATAAATGTTCAGCTAACTCGCATCGTAGATCACAAGATTTTCAGGAAGGATACTGTAATGGTGAGGATAAGGCCAGAGCGGTTCTTACAGGGTACCGCTAAGAAATTACAAGCACGTAGTGCTGGACCATTCAAAGTATTGCAAATAATTGGGTCCAACGCGTACAGGATAGACCTTCCACCTGAAATGGGCATTATCCAACGTTTAATGTAGAAGATCTTAGTCCTTTCCCTTAATCCTACCATTGATCATTGTTCCCTTTCATGGCCATACCCTGAGTTTGCTTCACAACCCACTCCACCCCTTCCCCCACCTATTATTCGAAAGGAAGAAATTGAGGGAATTGTGAACGAAGAGATAGTTTCCACGGGAGATGGAGGTTTCCAGAAGTATCCTGTCAAATGGAAGAATAAACCACCGTTAGAATCTACATGGTTGACCGAAGTGGAGTTGCAGAGCGTTGATCCAGATTTGTTAGAACGCCACAAGAGTTTTACTCGTCAGAGTTGAGTTTTCCTCACCCGAGGGGAGTTAATGAGGACATCAGGCCCTTCAAAGTCTATCAATGAAGAAAGCACGCGCCTCAAGCATCTTCCTTGTGGCTAGGCGATCATTAAGAAGCATTGAAGACCCTGCACAAGTGGTTTGGTACATAGAAAACCCCACGATGGGAAGACACGTGTACAAGATGGTGAAGACCCGACTGGACGTCGTCTAGGCGCCCGACGATTGGTCATCGGGCGCTCAAAATTCGCCACTTTGAAGCAGAACTCGTCGGACAATTTTCACTGTTTTTGCGCGCCCGACCACTAGCCATTGGGCACCTAACCATTAGTCTCTAAGAGCCTGAAATTCATCAGTTTTTATGTTTTAGTCGCTAGATGTTTTTTGCCGTCATCAGGCGCCTGACGCCCGCGCAAGTTATATTTTTGTTCCTTTTCTTTTTACTTAAGTCCAAGGGTATTTTAGTCTTTTTCTTCTTTCTTAGTGTTTATTTAAGAGGGTTAAGCCCTGAACACGAATTTAGTTTCTTTTTTATTGAATAAAAAGCCTTTTGGTTGCCTCATCCTCTCTCTCTTTCTATGGAACTTCATCCCTTCTTCTCCAATCTTCTTCTCTTTTCTTCTTCCTTTCCCCTCCAACATTCTTCTAAGGTATTTATCTGATTTCCCTCTTTCTTCTAACCTATTATTTCACATCTTTTACAACCTAAATCTGAGAATTGATTGAAAACCCTAATCTCTCAGAATTTCGATTCCCTAATCCAAGAAATCCTTCGATCTCCCGGACTAGTGAATCCCGTTGCACGATTGGATCAAAACCATGTAAGATCGGGAGGTTCCATCCCTCGCTGGATCCATTCCATGTAGTAATTGAATCCCACACCGTGTTATTGTGATGTTGGCCCACATTATTGCATGTTTCTTTTCTGATTCTCTTAGATTATGATGATAGATGCTGAAATTTTTACTGTTATTGTTTTGCTATTTCGCTGGATTATATATGTTCATGAGCATGCATCATAATTAGAGCATCCAGCATCAATCACAATGCATGTAAATAGCAATCAGCATTTTAGAAGGAAAAAGCGTTTGATATCAATGGCTTGAATCTGGTGTTTCAATGCCACAGAACAACCCAGTGCAGTATAGAAGAATGTGAAGCATTGCATGCATCAAAGCAGTAACCACACAAACAGAGATGGACAGACTGGTACTGGAAAATGAAAAAGACCACAAGTTATTTGATGCCACTGTGGAACAATTTCAGTGTACAGAAATATTAAAAAAAAAAAAAAAATCAATGTACAGAAAACATTTCGGCCACATAAATTCCAATTAGACTTTGAGATACTACATAAGTAAAGCACAATCTTTCACAAGTTCTAAAGACTTTCTCACACTTCACCAGATGGTATTATAAATCTTACCAAGAGACCTCTTTTAAACATGGCACTATAACTCAGCAGGCTCCAACAAAGAAACATTTAATGCAGTTTAAAATGGTTATTTGCGCTGGATCTGAAACAGGATGTCAGAGAATGAGAAGCATCGCATATATTGAAATGCAAGCAATGAAATAAACAGCGTGGAAAGAAACAAATACCTTTAAACCATTGGTCTGAAACAATTGAAGTGGAGAAGCAGTTGCATGTTCTGAATGGGATTCAAAATATTTAAGTTAGAACTCGGAACTGCCCCAAAATCAACTTTTCTTTGGATCTTTCAGTAGGGTGACTTCATTTTCAATCGACCGAAATCTTGTAGCAGCCAGGAAAACAAAACCCAAATGGGTCGAAATGGTATTTTGTTCATTTCAAGAACTACTTCAAATGAGCAAAACATTATCATGGCAGAAAAGTATTCTACACACTCCTACTCCAAAGGTACTTCTGATATGGGCCACATGGCCTAAAACAGTAGAATCTTTCATGAAATGAAAATATCTCATCCTATCACTTCACCAGAGGTGAGTGTATGAATGTTACTCTGAGGTAAATTTCCTTCTAATAAGGCAATTGACTGGTGATGACCGAAACACAACAATAGTAGATGATTTTAGTAGTTTCTGTTAGTCCTACAAGTGCCTCTACACTGCCTGTGGGATATCAAATCTAACCTCAAGCAGGTCTCATTGGACAGTTGACCTAGCTCTAAAATCAGTCTGATCAGCTCATCCGATGGGCCGGCCTGATTTTTGGGCCATGCCATCTACAAATGGGGAGACGTGGTGCAATCTTGGATGTCGGACTTAGCGGTACTCCCTAAAACCATATGCATTAGTGTAACAAGTCCTTTTTTTTTTTTCTTTTTTTGTGGGGGGGGGGGGGAGGGAAGGGGTAAAAGCTACGTATTCTTCTACACAATGTAGATGGATATCATCTAACAAAACAACTAGCCAACTTGCAGCACTGAGTGTCTGAATTGCAATGCAAATTGAAAAGACTAAATATTTCTTCTACACAAAGTAGAGTGAAAACAGTCTAACAAGATAACGAGTCAAATTGCAAGACCGAGCAAACGCATCTCAAGATAATATAGCTGTCCCCACTATATACCAAAAATGTATCACGTATACAAATTACATCTCACAGGGTAATTATTCATTGCGACAGACCAGTTAGCAGGAAAAAGAATTCCCACCCTGAAAGAAAAACCATCCAATGGTTTGCAAAGATCTTTTCAAGTTCAGGCAGGGTTCCCACAGCTCCAAACTCCTCTATAAGTCAAAAAAATATATATTCAAAACCGAAGCAGAAACAAGCTGTGAGTTTGTATGTAACAAAGCAAATAATGAAACAAATTCGTCTATCTGGTCAAGGGCTCAAGCTGAACTTCCATCTGTTGCGACGGATGTGATTCATACTCAATAAATGTTCTGTTAGGCTGAAGAAGATCAACGGAGTCATCTTCCTCACCATTCCCCAACACCCAATTGCCGTTTCCCAATATCTCTTCCCTTCCTCGCTTCATTTCACAATACTCCAGGTATACAACTGTGAAAATAACGATAAAAACCCATACTATCAAAGCCCAATAAAGTTCTTGGATGTTTTCGCCCCCATATCTATCTCCTAAATGCTTCATGCCACTAAACAGTGCCGCAATCCCTGCTATAATGGCGCATCTCCCAACAATTACATGCACATACTCCCAAACGACCCGCTTTGAAGAAATTTCCGCTCCGTTCGCCGGCTTTTTAGGCCGTAAGGATGCATTCAGTGGCTGCATGCACGCCAAAAGAATGGCAGTCAATCCGAACTTCACATGTACCGAGCTAATGGAAAATCCCCGAAGCTCGGCAGCAGCAAAAAGAACTCCAAGTAAGACAATCGCAAGCCCTGAATACTGCAAGTAGACATGAATTTGGTACCACCCATCACCTTTCAAGTGTTTCAAGTACCTCGCTGATATTATTCCGCCAGGAAGTAGGATGCCCCACGCAATGAACATCATGAACCCATGAACAGCTAGAACCGGGCGTAGATCTTCTTCCGCCTCAGCGGATCCACGCATCAGCAGCACCCGGACAGGCCGACTGCTTGTAACCGAATGCATGTTTCTCTCGCTCAAATGATCCTCGGACCATCGAGCACCCATCGCCCAAATGACTCTAAGAGGCGTTGTTGGATCGATGATGTTGTTACATTCCAACCTTCCGCTACATGAAGGTGCCAATAGACGGGTGAACTCAAATGTAATGATACCATTTTCGGATCTGCATCGTACATGTGTCAGATTCTCATCTGTCGGATGTACGCTCAGTGCATCCTGCCCATCTATCCAATAGGTACTCACACGGCCTTTGCCGCTGTTGTCGATCCAACCCACATATGCAAAGCTATTCACCATGCCGCCACCAAACCCAATTGCAAGATAACCGCTTTTCTTCTCACCTCGGGCTGCAATTGATATTGAATCTGAACCGTCTGATAGTGTCCAAAACAATGTTACTTGCTGATCATCGAGAACAACATTGTTGTTATACATATCCGAAAGACCACCATCGACCACCTGAACCTTCCAGCCCATCTTCTGCTCATAAACTGACTGATAATAGACTTGATCTGGAGTATTTCGATCGGGCAACCAAACTAATTCCATCGGGGTGGCAGGCACACCTTCAGCTTCTGGCCCACCAGCATAGATGACCTCAGACATATTTCTTGAAGTTGCATTCCCACCAATCGGATCAGACGTGATGTAAAGTGCGATGTCGTGTCCTGCCTGAATTGAGAACTTCACTGGGACCCCCCTCTCGACCCTCAACACTGGTGCCTCCTTCTTGTTAATGTAAAGAACCTTTGAAGGATTCGGGGGGTTTGGGTAATGCAATGCAGGCCCGGACACAACAACCAGTGGCGTCTTCCCATCAGCGAACATAAGATCTTGATCTTCACTGTCTTTCGCCTCCAACGGCCCCAGGCATTCGTTCACCCGCTCCGATAAATTAAGGCTCAGATGTCCAAATGTCACATGGAGTGGCCCACCATGGTTCTGCGGTAGGTAATACGGGCGAAGCGTATCAGGCGGCCTGATCAGCCCCAGTGCCCAGATCACAGTCATGTTATCGGTCATGTTCACAGGCACATCATACTTACGGTCTACTGATTCAAGCGGTCGCGCGTAGTGGATGAATGATACTCCATCCCGGCGGTGACCATAGATCAAACGGGTGTTGTTGACAGCGACAGGATCTAACCCTTCATAAATCGTGTCCGGGCACACTCCCTGGACCGTCCCGTCCTTGTTCAGCAAGCACTCGCTGTACTTGGTGATGAAATAGTCATCCGCAAACGGCATCCCATCCTCCATGAATCCAGTCACTGCCACATCGGCACCAAGCATGAGCGACCATGACGACCCAGGAGCGGCCCACCCGAACGCCATGTAGGACTGGGATGCGGCGACAGCTTCCAGCCCAATGTCGATCGAATCCGTCTCCGGGCTCAGCGTCCACCGGAGGCGGAACTCAGGCGACAGTGTCCGGCAGTTGTCGAACATCGTGGGCTGCCTGTAGGCCCGCCTTCCAACAAGCGGCGGAGCCGGCGACGGGGCAGGCGCAGGGGGCACGGCAGAGCTCGAATCCGAGCCGTTAATCGCGCCACGAATCACAACATGGCCGAAATCCGACGCGGTCGGCCTGTCCCACACCGCGACCACGCCGATCTCATCCCACGTATGGTTCGAGAGACGCACGACGAAGCTCTCATTCCTGTAAGTCCGGTTCAGCCCTCGATCTGAGATCGGGAAGCCCTGCGTGAGATTGCCGAAATCGTCACGGAGCGCGCCCCACCAGACTACATCCGAGCCTTCGATCATGTCGAATTCAGAGATGTGGAACGAGCAGTCGTCTACGATTCGGATGACGCCACGTAATTGGTGCTGGGACATGGAGAAGTCCGACTTGAAGTCGATGAGAGGGCTGGTTTTGGGGCAGTCTTTGGTGGGCCCCGCATCGGAGAGGGAGAAGAAAAGGAAGAGGAAGAGAATGAGGGAGCACGGATTCGGGTGGTACGCCATTGAGGTGTATAGATCTCTAGGGCAAAAGGGGATCTTTGGAAGAAAATGCTTGGATTTGGTCGGGAAAAGGAAGAAAGAGGAGTTCTCTCGACATTGCATTCGTCGGTGACATTTTCAGCTTTTTCTGGTTCTCTTCGGGTGCGGAGTAGAAGGCTTTTGTCTTCCGCCGTTCGGCGCGCTGGACGGGGGAAATGTTCGTCGCTCAAGACATGACAGGTGGAAGGACATGGTGGTTAACCCAGGCGGACACGGACTGCGTCCTGCCCACGCCCGGATGCATTACCGTCCGGGCAGACCTGTGGAGGGGCCCACCGTGATGTATCCGTTTATCCACTCCGTCCATCAATTTTATGAGATCCTTATACAGTATAAGCCCAAAAATGTGGCAGATCCAACGCTCAATTGGGCCACACCAAAGAGTGAGCAGACTCTGATAACTATCGTGATGATCACCAGGTTCCATCACTATTTGGTATGGTCCACTTGAGCGTTGAATCTTACTCTTTTTTAGAGTCAATCCACAAAATGATCTTATAAAATGGATGAACAGATTAGATAATCGGATACATCAAGGTGGGCCCTCAACAGGTCTGCCCGGACGGTAATGCATCCGGGCTGGGGCAGGACGCAACCCGCGTCCAACCCAGGCCGTTCTTCTAGTGGGCCTAAGTCTCGATCCTCGTCTTTGTTTTTTAAAATGGAGAAAGAATCTGGAAGTAGTTGACGGAAGCGGATTGCGTGGTGTGGCGTACACGATGGTATGTTTACGTGGTTAAATTATGTGGGGCCCACCATAATGTATATGTTATATCCATACTGTCCATCCATTTTTTTAGATCATTTTAGCCAATGAGCTAAAAAATTAGGCAGATCCAAAGCTAAAGTGAACCACTCCATAGAAAGCAGTGGGGATAATGACGCTAACCGTTGAAACCTTTCTAGAGCCCACATGATGTTTATTTGCAATCCAACCTGTTTATAAGGTCACAAAGACCTATATGAAGGGAAAACACAAATATCAGCTTGATCCAAAACTTTTATGGCTCCTGAAAAGTTTTCAATGGTAGGTGTTCAATCTCCACTGTTTTCTGTGGTGTGGTCCACTTGACCTTTGGATCTTTCTCAATTTCGGGTTTATGCCCTAAAACGATCTCTAAAATGGATGGACGGTGAGGATATAAGACATACGTCATGGTAGGGCCCACAGAACTTTGCCCCATGGCGCCTGGTCGGTGGTGTGGTACACAACACGCAATCCTCGTCCGTAGTTGACCACCTTTTTTTTTTTTTTTTTTTTTTCACATTTGCGTTTACTATCGCACATGCTCACGAGCATCCCAAGGTCACGTGGTGGATAGATGGTATGTTGAATATTGAATGATCCTAACCATCTAAAATCAGTGGCTACAGGATGAGTGGTTAAAAGTACAGTAGTAAATGGTCGTGATTGTAGTGCAAATTCAGATGGTTACAGTTGTAGCTCCTTGGATGTTTGATTTAGATGCCCATCCAAGGTCAGATCAGTGATTTAGACGGTCTAGATCAGTGTTTGGACGATCAAGAATGTGGATTGCATGTGCCAGCCCAGGCACAAAGTTCTGTAGTTGGAATCTGTGTAGGGGTCCACAGAGATGCCTGTGACAAATCCACTCCGTCCATCAGTTTTTCAAGACAACAATTGGATGGAAATATAAATATCAGGTAGATCCAAGACTTATGTGGGCCACACTAAACGAAACAGTCGGAACAGAAACGTGCATCGTTGAAACCTTCCTGGAGACAACCATGATGTTTATATGATATCCAAACCGTTTAGAGGGTTATTACCACTCAAATAAACTGTATGCACAAATACAATCCCGATACAAAACTTCCGTGGCTCCCACGAAGTTTCCAATGGTGAGTGTTCAATTTCCGCTTTTCGTGTGGTATGGCTCACGTGAGTTTTGGATATGGCTGATTTTTAGATTCCTGTCCTACTATTGCAAAACTGATGGACGGAGTAGATTTGTCACGGGAATCTCCGTGAACCCCACACACAGGAACTTCCTGTACCTGGGCACAGGCCATCCGTGTCCAACTACACCATATCGACAGGGTCACCATCATTTTAACGCAGCGGTGAGCTATCACGATAGTTTGGCCTTGAAAATAACCTCCGAACGGACCCGTCGTAGTTGGAATGGCCCGCGTCGACCCAACAGTCCCCACACGATGACAAACGGGCCACGACCTGAAAGTGGTCCTGGGTCAGGACTGCGTTAAAACTATGGCCCTGATCATCAATTGGATAGGATCAAACGAAAACAAGTGGTAAACTCCCAAACCATTGGGCCCACCTGTCCAAAATGGAAATTGCAGTTGAAAGAGCCTTTATTTATGATGTAATTTGTGACATCGGCCCCATATGCCAGACCTATTTATTTATGTAGCTCTTTGGACTAAAGTGTCATTTGGTAAACTGAAAAATAAGGCTTTAAAATTAATGTAAGTGTTGAAAACTTAATGTGCTGAATTTTATTACTTATCAGGACTTAAAAATCTGTTTAATAATGTGCCCGAAAAAAGTCAAAATATCTGAATTTAAGCACTTTTTCACAAAAACACTGTTTGGTAAACACAAATAATAAATGTTTGAAAATTAACAATTTGTCATGTTTGCCTCCACTGTCTCAATTTATATCTACTGTAGAGTAGGAGACAAAACTTGTGATTATCATGTTACCAATTTTGGCACATTTATGCCTAATTCATACATATTCTCTCAAACTTAATTTTTTGATCGATGAAGCATATATTCTATTATTATTAATAGAATAATTATAATCCTTCAATTGGTGTCCTAAATAGGACAACTAATAAGAGAACCTAAACAACATCTCATATTTAATTTATAAAGACCAATTTTTAGTCTCGTCCTCTAAAATAAGTTTGGAAAAATAAATGGACATCATTAGTAAAACACATACACTATGGTGGGCCTCACAAAACATTGTTAGGTATAATCTATGTAACTTACATGTGTGTGTTCCATCCCTTTGGCCATTCCAAAAAAATGAGATGGCCTACCTTGAAATTTATACGAAATTCACGTCCATCCACAATATGAGACCTAGACTTGCCCAACACTGTGTGGCCCTTACTATGGGGCTCACCTTAATGTACGTATTTTGTATCCATGTCGTCCATTTGTTTTTCCAAATCTATCAGGTGGACCATACCATATGAAACAGTGGGGATTGAGCACCCTAACATTAAAAACTTCTTAGAGGTACCTTAATGTTTATGTAGCGTTTATTTACTATCCAACCTGTTGACAGGGTAACGTGGGTTTGGATGAAGGGAAAAAAACAAATATTAGCTTGATCCAAAACTTTTATGGCCCATTAATGTCCAATAACCACTGTTTCGTATGATACCGTCTATCTAATAATTAGATTTGAAAAAGCGGATGGAACAAGCTAATGTTTTTTTTCCTTCATCTAGGTTTATGTGACATTATCAACCTTATCAACTAATTTTATCAACTGATTGGATAGCAACTAAACACAACGCAAACAATAAAGTGCACCCTAAGAAGTTTTTAATAGCAAGACGTTCAATCACCACTTTTTTCCAGAGTATGGTCCACCATAGATTTCATTTTGGGTGTCATGCCCTAAAATGATCTAGAAAAACAGATGGATGTCATGGATACATAATAGATATGGCCCCACGGTAAGGGCCACAACATATTAGGTGAGGCCGCGGTCTGACCAAATCCGCTCCCGTCTGCCAGGCGCAAGGTGGCTACTAGACAATGATTGTAGGCTCTATCATGATGCATGTGTTTTATCTATGCCCTCCATTCATTTTTCTGGATCATTTTAGGGTATGAGCCCAAAATTGATGTAGATCTAAGTTTCATGTGACCACACGGCAAGAAAAAGTGGTGATTGAACACACACCATTAATAACTTCTTAGGGCTATGAAAGTTTTGGATAAAGCTGATATTTGTGTTTCTCCTTGGTCCATCTTTGTGTGACCTAATCAATAGGTTGGATGGAAAATAAACATTACATCAAGCCTAAGGAAGTTTTTAATGGTGGTTGTTCAATCATCACTATAATAATATTTTATTATGGTGTGGTCCACTTGAGATTTGGATCTGTCTCATTTTTTAACCCTTGCCCTAAAATGATATGGAAAAATAGATGGATGGCGTGGATAAAATACATGAATTATGGTGGGCCTACATAATATTGTCCATTAGATACCGGATGGTGAAAGTGTCAATAAGCAATCCGGAATTGGATTGCTTCCAAATCCTGTTGATATGGCAAAGTCTTGTGAGCCCCACCTTAATGTATTTGTTAGATCCACACTGTCTATTTATTTATTTAGATGATTTTAGGTTGAGATCCCAAAAATGAGGCAGATTCAAAGCTCAAGTGGACCACACCACAGAAAATATTGGAGTTTGAATATCTACAATTGAAAACTTCTTCGGGGCCACAAAGGTTTTTAATCAAGCTGATATTTGTGTTTTCCCTTCATCCAGGTTAATATGACCTTATGAATAGATTTGATGGAAAATACATAGCATGGTGGGTCCTAGCAAGTTTTCAAAAGTGGGCGTCATTATCCCCACTGTTTTTTATGGTGTGATCCATGTGAGTTTTGGGTTCACCTCATTTTTTGTCTCATGCCCCACAATGATCTAGAAAAATGGATGAACGATGTGGATATAACACATACATCTTGATAGTTACAAAACTTAGCCACATCATTTAGGCGTCAACCCGGCCCTCCTCCGTCAAAGCTCTTACCGCAAGTTATGAGGAGGGTAAAATTATCATTTAAAAAATATTTAACTTTGAAACCACTTACCACTTTCAGTGTTAAGCATTGAGCGGAAGGAAGATAGCTGGAAAAAAAATCACATTTTTCTAGTGAAATTTTAAAATTAAGCGCTTAATATTTTAGATTTGTCAAACAGTCATAAATTAGAAAAATCTCTGAAAATGACTATTTTCAATGATAAGTGCAAAAAATAAGTTTTACCAAACAGGCCCTAAAATGCCCCTCTGCCACACCTCCCCTCGTACAGCAACAACTTTTTGCAAAAATCGAGAGGGCCTTCTGAGAATTGGGTGTGAGCCCCACAAAATCGATTGTTGGGGTCAACCCTTAGCCGATCTGATCTGTTCACTTTAATCGAACATCTGTGAACCCACAAGAGGGTCATTTTAAAAAAAAATGAAGCTTTTTGTGGCCCACACCTACATTAACGCTATGAGTTAATGCCAAACTATTTCCTCCGGTGTGGTCCATCCGTGATGAATTTTACCCTCAAACTTGGCTAGATGGCATGAAATTAAAACCCCTTTCATGTGGATGGCTTGGATCTGCTCCAAGACTATTCAGTGGACCTCACATAAGACGTGGGATGGGTTCAATAGATTGGTCCCTTGCGTGGTTTGGTCGTTTTCTTTGTTTCTTTTTTTTTCGGGAGGGGACTATTTGACTATTAGGACAGTTGCTACCGCTATGGGTCCCACTCCAGTGAGCTTCCGACTTGCATCTGGCATCATTCCCTCCATTCCAGTGAGCTTCTAAGTGAAATTTTGGAGTGAACTGTCATAACTCCATGTAGGTTGCAAATCCCATGAAAATGGAGCCCACTTTTGGGCAATTAAATAGTGTCTAAATGAGGTGATTCCAAAGTCATCTGAAATTTCATCAAATTACCTCTCCAACAAGTACAAGATCACCCAAATTAGACATGTAATGAGGGATTTATGATTGTTTTCATCGGATATGCGAACAACAGAGTATCGACAAACGATAGTGACTTTGGGTCCACTTTTGAAAAATCAAGTGGTGTCCAAATGAGGTGATTCCAAATCCATATGAAAGTTCATCAAATTAGCTTTCCAACAAGTACAAGATCACCCAAATTGAACATGTAACGTGGGAGTTATGATCGTTTTTGTCGATAAACATTGACCATAACCGACAAACACTGAGTATCAACAATGGACAATGCAATGCCGGCGATGGACAATAACATTATCGACGATGAACAATATAATATCGGTGATGGATAGTGGCACTATCGGCGATGGACAATGAGTATTGACGATGGACAGTGGCACTATCGACGACGAACAATGAGTATCAGCGATGAACAGTGCACTATCGGCGATGGACAATGAGTATCGGCAATGGATAGTGCAATATCGGCGATGGACAATGACACTATTGGCGATGGACAATGCAATATCGGTGTGTACAGTGAGTATCGGCAATGGACATTGAGTATCGGTGACAGTCAGTGAATATCAGCGATAATCAGTGTTTATTAGTGAAAACGGTCATAACTCCCTCATTACATGTCTGATTTGAGTGATCTTATACTTGTTGGAAAGATAATTTGATGAACTTTCAGATGTCCTTATAATCACTTCATTTGGACACCACTTTATTGCCTAAAAGTGAGCCCAAAGTCACTGTCATTCATCGATACTCTATTGTTTGCAGATCCAACGAAAATGGTCATAACTCCCTTGTTACATGTCTGATTTGAGTGATCTTATTTAGAAAGGCAATTTGATTAACTTTCATATGGCTTTAAAATCACCTCATTTGGACACCACTTGATTGCCCAAAATCACCGTCGTTTGTCGATACTTTGTTGTTCGCAGATCCGATGAAAACGGTCATAACTCCCTCGTTACATGTCCGATTTGGGTAATCTTGTACTTGTTGGAAAGTTAATTTGATGAAATTTTAGATGTTTAGAATCACCTCAGTTAAACACCATTTTATTGCCTAAAAGTGGGCTCCTTTTTTGTGGGATCTGCAACCTGCATGGAGTTACGACAGTTAACTCAAAAAAAAAAAAAAAAAAATTCAGAAGCTCGCTGAAATGGAGGGAATGACATCGGATACACGCCAAAAAGCTCATCGAAGTGGGACCAACGAAAATGGGGACAATCCCAACGACAAAATGGTCCCCTCCCGAGAAAAAAAAGAAGAAAGGAAGGAAAAGACCAAATGGCCTTTCCCGTGCAAGTGACCCATCTATTGAACCCATCCCACATCTTATGTGAGGTCTATTAAATAGTCTTTGAGCAGATCCAAGCCGTCCACATGAAAGGGGTTTTAATTTCATGTCATTTGTTCGAGTTTGAGTGCAAAACTCATCACAGATGGACCACACCAAAGGAAATGGTTCAGAATTAACTCACAACGTTAACGAGGTGTGGGCTATGAAAAGCTCCAAATTTTTTTGAAATGACCCTCTCGTGGGTTCATGGATGATGAGTACCTAATATTGTATAATTAACCCTGGTTGTTAAGAGCAATATCATTGTTTTTCTGGTTAATTATCCCTCATTAGGTTAATTTTCTGTCTTCAGGTGTTCAAGAGAGATTGGACAAGATTCGAGCCAATCAAGGCGATTAAAGGCCCTAAAGTGATCAAGATAAAGTATGTGGCGATCCTGAAGGAAGTCGAACCGTAAAGATCGAAGGACCATCATGTTCTACGGTGTGGATGGTCAAGATTGGATGTCCACAATGCGGGGCCAACCGTTGACCAACATCAACTGAAGGACGGTGTCAATCTCACCATTAATGGCCATGTCTAGCTGTGAAGCCTCTCCACCATCCGGGAACCAACTGATGGAGATTTTGTCCCCAACATTCATCTGAGCCATCCATCTGCACATGTGCACTCCAACACCTTTTAACGTCCACCAGCCTCACATGTGCCAGATCAACCAGGAGGGCCACACAACAAGTCCAGCTGCAGCTGCAGCTGCTCAGCATGCAATCCAATCTCCACCGTCCAACAGCTGCCGGACGTCCATTCACATCAATGGCCAGCCCTGTGGACCCCACATGCCATCCACGTCTGATCATCTCAGCCGCTCATGGCTGCATCATCTACCAGCCATCCAGTTCTGCTCACACGTGTAGCATAAGTGCTGCAATCCAGAACCGTCCACCTGCTGGACACCAATCATCCATCATCATCATCAAACTGTCCATGGTCCAGCTGATGGACGTCCAAGCTTCAAACGTGATGCAAAGCACGTCCCAGCTGCAGCAAGCATCATCCATCAGCCGTCCACCTTGCACGTGCAGAGACCCCATCCAATCCACGGTTCAGCGTGTCCGTGCAGCTTGATCAGCATCAGCGTCATCCATCTCCACCGTCCAACTGCAGCTGCTGGAAAATCAATGGCCAGCAGTCCAGCAATGGACGGTTGTCCAAGCTCTCCAGCCACCCATCAGTTCCACTTGTCCAGCTGGAGATTGGATCCTAGCCGTCCAGCTACTCCAAAGGAGTTTCCATCCAGGCCAGTAAGGTGGACGTCATCAGCTCCATCAAGCTCCACAAACCGCTGCAAGTGGACCCCACTTCAACCCATCTTCCAAGCCCACAGCTCCAGTTGCTGGACGTCCCAAGTGGCCACCGTCCACATCCAACCAGCTTCATCCCAGCTCGTCCATCTGTCCAGATGGAGGACCGTCCATCTCCTGTCCACCGGCCATGGATCCAGCAGATCTCCACTCAACAGCAGACATACAGAGCATCAGCACCATCCAGCTGCTGGACGTCCCTATTCCACCATCCATCATCAGCAGCTACATCATCACGTCCAGCAGTGGACGTCCAACCAGCAGCTTTGATGGACCCCACCTTCATCTGACGTACAAGAGATGGACGTCATCAACTCCATCCTTCCAGCCGTCCATCCTCCAATCATCCAATCAGCAGACCTGTCCAACTCCTTCAACTATCACCGTCCACAGCACCCTAGCATCTGGACCGTCCACTCCCTCCAATCATCAGCCGTCCATCCATTTCCAACGGTGGACGTCATCATCATCAGGTGGTCCCCATCCACACGTGCAGCCCACCTCATCGCCACAGCATCCATGATCATGCAGGCCCACCTTCATCTTCAGCACACGTCCATCTGATGAAGCTCCAGAGCTCACTTCTCACATGTGCACCAGGTGGACCACTCCATCTTGTGAACATGTCTCCAGCAAAAGTGGGCCCCATCTCCAGCTAACATGCAACAAGAGAGGAGCTCTCTCTCTCTCTCTCTCTCTCTCTCTCTCTCTCTCTCTCCCCACACATGTGTAAGGCATGGAATGCCACCTCATCATCCAAGCCTCACTCCAAGCCCAAACCTAAAAGAAAAGTTGCTTTAGGCTTGGAGTGACACCTAGGCTTGGAGTACTCTTCTTGCCACATGTCTATCCAAGCCTAACTCCAAGCCCAAACCTAAAAGCAAAGTTTGCTTTGGGCACTCCAAACCTAACTCCATTCCCAAACCTAAAGAAACTTTTGGTGTGCCACCTAGGATTGGGAGGAGGCTTGGAAGCTCCTCATAAGGCTATAAAAGGAGGCCTCTCCCTCTCATTCTCATCATCCCTCAATCCCTCAAATCCCACAATCCAAGTCTTCTTTTCTTTTCTTCTTTTTCTTTGTAGAAGTAGAGTAGTTTTCTCTTTTGTAGAGAATTTAGTCTTCCATTGTAGCATGGTTGGCTAAACCTCTAGCTAAGGCTAGGGGTGAAGCCTTTGAAGAAATTTACAAGCTTTGGTTCTTTTGGTTCAACATTGTGTGGTGTAAATGTTGGAGTTCTCTTTGGTTGATTGGTTCGGTTATCCACCTCGGCGGACGCTATTGTTGTGCAAGCCCCTTGATCCATCGTCGACTCCGGGCACGTTGGATGCTTGGGATCCCTTGCACACCAATTAGCTAGTTCATGATCGATAAAGTCCCTTGATCCATCGTCGACTCCGGGCACGTTGGATGCTTTGGATTCCCTACGGTCATCGAGCTAGTGCAGGTAAAGTCATCGATCTGTAAAATCCCTTGATCCATTGTAGACTCCGGGCACATTGGATGCTTTGGATTCCCTGCGATCGATAGGCGAGATCTTAACGGTTAGATCGGTCAATCAAAGCCTCCTATCTTGTAAGTATGCATTTGATCGTATGAATTGTGATCTTATCGGTTGACTTGTTGGCAAAGTTGTTGATCTGTACAATTCCTTGATCCATTGTCGACTCCGGGCACAGTGGATGCTTGGAATTCCCTGCGATCAACTAACGAGTGCTTCATGGTCAAATCAATCGGTTCAGATCACCATCTTTTATGAAATATGCAAATGGTTTAACTGTTTCATCTTCCGATTGGAATGAATCTTTATTCAATTCCAGTTGAGTTATAGTTGGACCAATGAATCAAATCTTGTGAATGAATCAAAGGTGGACCCCTGATGCCTTAGCCCCTTTTTCTATTTTTGTCTTTCACCACACACAACTTGCTCCACTCTCGTGGATAAACCAGATTTCATCTCTCTCAGCTAAACTAATTCCTCTAAGTGTTCTTAACCCCAATCCCTGTGGATCGACCTCGGTCTTACCGAGTATTTTACTACTTCGCTACCTGCACTTGGGTGTGCAATCTTCGGATTGTAGCAAGTTTTTGGCGCCGCTGCCGGGGATTGGCATCGGTTTAAGAATATTTTTGGAATTGGTTTATGTATATATATTGTCAATAGTTTACTAACTTGTTTGTTTTATTTTTAGGGATTGCCCATAGCTGTATATTCTTCTTCTCGGGTAATATCCTTCCTTTTTCCCTCTTTTACTATTCTTTCTAGATTTTCTTTTAGTGTTATCATGCCCATATATGATGAGTGGACACAGAAATACGCTAAAACTCTTCTAGAAGATGAAAGGCAATCAAAGCACAATGGTAAGGAACGCTCCATGCGTGATTATCTACATGAGAACAATACACGTAAAGTTCCACCGGTTAAAACGTTGCGTGAGTATTGGAGTGAGAACAACGTATACGATGTTCCACCGGTTAAAACGCTCCGTGAGTATTGGAGTGAGAACAACGTATACGATGTTCCACCGGTTAAAACGCTCCGTGAGTATTGGCATGAGAACAATATATCTTATGATCCACCGGTTAAAACATTGCGCGA
The DNA here is from genome assembly GCA_003013855.2 of Liriodendron chinense. NCBI lineage: Eukaryota > Viridiplantae > Streptophyta > Magnoliopsida > Magnoliales > Magnoliaceae > Liriodendron > Liriodendron chinense. The sequence continues at coordinate 8,885,861 of ML058387.1, read as the reverse complement.
GTATTGGGATGAGAACAATATATATTATGCTCCACCAGTTAAGTCGATGCGTGATTGTTTGTATGGCTATGCTTATCAACAACCATATAGTGCGCCATCATACAATGCGAACGAACCTAATTGGCGGAACTATCAAAATTCCAATTGGAGAGACGGACCAACAACAAATGTTAACTATCCCCAAGGGCCCCCTATTTACGTGTCTCCACCAAAAAAGACCCTTGAGGATACATTGCAACTGGAAAGCACATCGCAAATCATCAATGAGATGGAAACATTGATTGAGCACATGGAATCACACCTCATTGAGACGGAGGAAGAGACTTCCCTAGTCCAACCTCCCTCTAACCTAATTGAACAACTCGAGGTGATTGATTTCAATTCTTCCGATATACTTGTTGAGCGTGACGGAGATACTATTACCTTTAGATACAATGAAGAGATTCTAATGAAGGTTGATGAATCTGAGGAATCCGAAAAATCTGAGGGTGATAATATGATTGGTGATGTTCAACAAGATGAGGACTCAGAGTGTGCTTATGAGCCCGTGGTCCCGTTTCCCCAGAGGTTGATCTCGTCTGAACCTCTAGTTAATAATCATGCCATGGAAATTCCCCAACAAAGTGATTTTGATACAATCCACCAAGTTGACACGCCCGATTTCATTAGTGATGAAGAGTTTTCCTGTATTGAGTGTCCTAATTCTTTGGAAGATTGCTTGGCTCACTTTGAAGATTCGAATGATCCCATGATTCAAGAAATAGTGAACGCCTTGCAAGACCCGGTGCATAAAAAGATGTCTTCCACGGATTCTCACTTAATATCATCTATTGTGGAAGCACCAGGAGATTCTGATTGTATGGAGAAGACACCACCATTTGAAGAATCATTTGAAGTCTCTCCATCGCTTTGGTCTTTTCAGACTGAAGTGGACCATTACTGGGAAGATCCGTTCTTGATAAACCATTGCCCAGTTAATGCATTAAGGAGATATTTTCTTGATAATGTCTCCTTTTCTCGTACATGTGGTGAGAATTTCTATTGGCCCATAATGATTAAGAACACCCATGTACATTGTCGAGCAGGACTATGGATGGTCCTAATGCGAAATTTGTTGAAATACATGATGATCCTGCTCCAGTCTATTCCCTTGATTGATCTCCTAGTCTGATGGAGATCCATTTCCCTGCTTTCCTAGGATAGATTAGTTTAGATTAGGATTTCTTTGCTTATGATTAGGTATGAATAAACTCGCTCTTTAATAATTCTCTCAGGAACTCTCTCACTCACTCCTCTTTTTGTTATTGCTCTCATATTATGTTACATTGCAACATTGAGGACAATGTCGAATTTAGGTTGGGGGGTGGGAATTCCTGCGGAATTTTATTGAGAATGTTGTTAAGTTTTTAGTTTTATGTTATTTAAAAAAAAAAAAAAAATCCTATGAATTTATGTGATTTTGAAATAATTTGAATAGTAGAATGAAAAGGCATCCAGTAATGAGAATATTAAAGCCTAGAGTTTTAGTTGCTTTAGTAAATTTCAAAATTGAGTTCTTTCCATTAATTTTCTATTAGAAAATGATAAACATTGATTGAGTCATGAATTTTCACAAGTTCACATCTAGCTTGCATTGCCAGGATTTAAGTTTGATACTATAATGTTGACTTGATGATTGTTGAGAGTGATAGGAACCAAGCCTGGAGACCCTTGTTTACTTGGTTCACAAAAAGAAAAAAAAAAAAAAAAAAAAAGTGAAAAAAAAAGGAATATTCACAGTAATTTGGGGCAAGGATTTTCATCCATTGTCGTTACCATTACAAAACATTACCATAGTACGAAGTGAGCCTTTTGGAGTCTTCGGCTATCGATTATTGATTGAAAAAAAAAAAAAAAAAAAAAAAAAAAAAAAAAAAAAAAGAAGAAAAAATCAAAAGCTGGAAAATGTTGAAAAAAAAAATAGTAGCAAGGTTCGGAATCAGTGACTTGGTTGATCTGACCATTCTCTTCAATCATCAGTGTCAACATGAAAGTAGAAGACTGAACCCCTAGTTGTGTTAAGGCTAGACCTCACCGTGCACCATGGAACTCAATGTTTAAAATGCTTCTATTGAATGACTAATGCTTTGAACCCAATTGAGTTGTCTACTAAGTGACTAGAATCTAAGTTTAAATATTTTCAAAACTATATGCCTTAGAAACTCTACTGTTTAGATAACTTGAAAATTCACATAAATACATTGAACCTTTTCTTCTCTTTCATTAGGAAATAAGAGAAGTCTTGAGATGATTTCGATTGATGAAAACTGTCGAGGATAAAATTGATTGTAGTATTTTGAAAAATCCTTTGATGATTTTCGCATGTTTTGCTCGAGACTAGCAAAATGCTGGTTGGGGGGTGTGATGAGTACCTAATATTGTATAATTAACCCTGGTTGTTAAGAGCAATATCATTGTTTTTCTGGTTAATTATCCCTCATTAGGTTAATTTTCTGTCTTCAGGTGTTCAAGAGAGATTGGACAAGATTCGAGCCAATCAAGGCGATTAAAGGCCCTAAAGTGATCAAGATAAAGTATGTGGCGATCCTGAAGGAAGTCGAACCGTAAAGATCGAAGGACCATCATGTTCTACGGTGTGGACGGTCAAGATTGGATGTCCACAATGCGGGGCCAACCGTTGACCAACATCAACTGAAGGACGGTGTCAATCTCACCATTAATGGCCATGTCTAGCTGTGAAGCCTCTCCACCATCCGGGAACCAACTGATGGAGATTTTGTCCCCAACATTCATCTGAGCCATCCATCTGCACATGTGCACTCCAACACCTTTTAACGTCCACCAGCCTCACATGTGCCAGATCAACCAGGAGGGCCACACAACAAGTCCAGCTGCAGCTGCAGCTGCTCAGCATGCAATCCAATCTCCACCGTCCAACAGCTGCCGGACGTCCATTCACATCAATGGCCAGCCCTGTGGACCCCACATGCCATCCACGTCTGATCATCTCAGCCGCTCATGGCTGCATCATCTACCAGCCATCCAGTTCTGCTCACACGTGTAGCATAAGTGCTGCAATCCAGAACCGTCCACCTGCTGGACACCAATCATCCATCATCATCATCAAACTGTCCATGGTCCAGCTGATGGACGTCCAAGCTTCAAACGTGATGCAAAGCACGTCCCAGCTGCAGCAAGCATCATCCATCAGCCGTCCACCTTGCACGTGCAGAGACCCCATCCAATCCACGGTTCAGCGTGTCCGTGCAGCTTGATCAGCATCAACGTCATCCATCTCCACCGTCCAACTGCAGCTGCTGGAAAATCAATGGCCAGCAGTCCAGCAATGGACGGTTGTCCAAGCTCTCCAGCCACCCATCAGTTCCACTTGTCCAGCTGGAGATTGGATCCTAGCCGTCCAGCTACTCCAAAGGAGTTTCCATCCAGGCCAGTAAGGTGGACGTCATCAGCTCCATCAAGCTCCACAAACCGCTGCAAGTGGACCCCACTTCAACCCATCTTCCAAGCCCACAGCTCCAGTTGCTGGACGTCCCAAGTGGCCACCGTCCACATCCAACCAGCTTCATCCCAGCTCGTCCATCTGTCCAGATGGAGGACCGTCCATCTCCTGTCCACCGGCCATGGATCCAGCAGATCTCCACTCAACAGCAGACATACAGAGCATCAGCACCATCCAGCTGCTGGACGTCCCTATTCCACCATCCATCATCAGCAGCTACATCATCACGTCCAGCAGTGGACGTCCAACCAGCAGCTTTGATGGACCCCACCTTCATCTGACGTACAAGAGATGGACGTCATCAACTCCATCCTTCCAGCCGTCCATCCTCCAATCATCCAATCAGCAGACCTGTCCAACTCCTTCAACTATCACCGTCCACAGCACCCTAGCATCTGGACCGTCCACTCCCTCCAATCATCAGCCGTCCATCCATTTCCAACGGTGGACGTCATCATCATCAGGTGGTCCCCATCCACACGTGCAGCCCACCTCATCGCCACAGCATCCATGATCATGCAGGCCCACCTTCATCTTCAGCACACGTCCATCTGATGAAGCTCCAGAGCTCACTTCTCACATGTGCACCAGGTGGACCACTCCATCTTGTGAACATGTCTCCAGCAAAAGTGGGCCCCATCTCCAGCTAACATGCAACAAGAGAGGAGCTCTCTCTCTCTCTCTCTCTCTCTCTCTCTCTCTCTCTCTCTCCCCACACATGTGTAAGGCATGGAATGCCACCTCATCATCCAAGCCTCACTCCAAGCCCAAACCTAAAAGAAAAGTTGCTTTAGGCTTGGAGTGACACCTAGGCTTGGAGTACTCTTCTTGCCACATGTCTATCCAAGCCTAACTCCAAGCCCAAACCTAAAAGCAAAGTTTGCTTTGGGCACTCCAAACCTAACTCCATTCCCAAACCTAAAGAAACTTTTGGTGTGCCACCTAGGATTGGGAGGAGGCTTGGAAGCTCCTCATAAGGCTATAAAAGGAGGCCTCTCCCTCTCATTCTCATCATCCCTCAATCCCTCAAATCCCACAATCCAAGTCTTCTTTTCTTTTCTTCTTTTTCTTTGTAGAAGTAGAGTAGTTTTCTCTTTTGTAGAGAATTTAGTCTTCCATTGTAGCATGGTTGGCTAAACCTCTAGCTAAGGCTAGGGGTGAAGCCTTTGAAGAAATTTACAAGCTTTGGTTCTTTTGGTTCAACATTGTGTGGTGTAAATGTTGGAGTTCTCTTTGGTTGATTGGTTCGGTTATCCACCTCGGCGGACGCTATTGTTGTGCAAGCCCCTTGATCCATCGTCGACTCCGGGCACGTTGGATGCTTGGGATCCCTTGCACACCAATTAGCTAGTTCATGATCGATAAAGTCCCTTGATCCATCGTCGACTCCGGGCACGTTGGATGCTTTGGATTCCCTACGGTCATCGAGCTAGTGCAGGTAAAGTCATCGATCTGTAAAATCCCTTGATCCATTGTAGACTCCGGGCACATTGGATGCTTTGGATTCCCTGCGATCGATAGGCGAGATCTTAACGGTTAGATCGGTCAATCAAAGCCTCCTATCTTGTAAGTATGCATTTGATCGTATGAATTGTGATCTTATCGGTTGACTTGTTGGCAAAGTTGTTGATCTGTACAATTCCTTGATCCATTGTCGACTCCGGGCACAGTGGATGCTTGGAATTCCCTGCGATCAACTAACGAGTGCTTCATGGTCAAATCAATCGGTTCAGATCACCATCTTTTATGAAATATGCAAATGGTTTAACTGTTTCATCTTCCGATTGGAATGAATCTTTATTCAATTCCAGTTGAGTTATAGTTGGACCAATGAATCAAATCTTGTGAATGAATCAAAGGTGGACCCCTGATGCCTTAGCCCCTTTTTCTATTTTTGTCTTTCACCACACACAACTTGCTCCACTCTCGTGGATAAACCAGATTTCATCTCTCTCAGCTAAACTAATTCCTCTAAGTGTTCTTAACCCCAATCCCTGTGGATCGACCTCGGTCTTACCGAGTATTTTACTACTTCGCTACCTGCACTTGGGTGTGCAATCTTCGGATTGTAGCAAGTTTTTGGCGCCGCTGCCGGGGATTGGCATCGGTTTAAGAATATTTTTGGAATTGGTTTATGTATATATATTGTCAATAGTTTACTAACTTGTTTGTTTTATTTTTAGGGATTGCCCATAGCTGTATATTCTTCTTCTCGGGTAATATCCTTCCTTTTTCCCTCTTTTACTATTCTTTCTAGATTTTCTTTTAGTGTTATCATGCCCATATATGATGAGTGGACACAGAAATACGCTAAAACTCTTCTAGAAGATGAAAGGCAATCAAAGCACAATGGTAAGGAACGCTCCATGCGTGATTATCTACATGAGAACAATACACGTAAAGTTCCACCGGTTAAAACGTTGCGTGAGTATTGGAGTGAGAACAACGTATACGATGTTCCACCGGTTAAAACGCTCCGTGAGTATTGGAGTGAGAACAACGTATACGATGTTCCACCGGTTAAAACGCTCCGTGAGTATTGGCATGAGAACAATATATCTTATGATCCACCGGTTAAAACATTGCGCGAGTATTGGGATGAGAACAATATATATTATGCTCCACCAGTTAAGTCGATGCGTGATTGTTTGTATGGCTATGCTTATCAACAACCATATAGTGCGCCATCATACAATGCGAACGAACCTAATTGGCGGAACTATCAAAATTCCAATTGGAGAGACGGACCAACAACAAATGTTAACTATCCCCAAGGGCCCCCTATTTACGTGTCTCCACCAAAAAAGACCCTTGAGGATACATTGCAACTGGAAAGCACATCGCAAATCATCAATGAGATGGAAACATTGATTGAGCACATGGAATCACACCTCATTGAGACGGAGGAAGAGACTTCCCTAGTCCAACCTCCCTCTAACCTAATTGAACAACTCGAGGTGATTGATTTCAATTCTTCCGATATACTTGTTGAGCGTGACGGAGATACTATTACCTTTAGATACAATGAAGAGATTCTAATGAAGGTTGACGAATCTGAGGAATCCGAAAAATCTGAGGGTGATAATATGATTGGTGATGTTCAACAAGATGAGGACTCAGAGTGTGCTTATGAGCCCGTGGTCCCGTTTCCCCAGAGGTTGATCTCGTCTGAACCTCTAGTTAATAATCATGCCATGGAAATTCCCCAACAAAGTGATTTTGATACAATCCACCAAGTTGACACGCCCGATTTCATTAGTGATGAAGAGTTTTCCTGTATTGAGTGTCCTAATTCTTTGGAAGATTGCTTGGCTCACTTTGAAGATTCGAATGATCCCATGATTCAAGAAATAGTGAACGCCTTGCAAGACCCGGTGCATAAAAAGATGTCTTCCACGGATTCTCACTTAATATCATCTATTGTGGAAGCACCAGGAGATTCTGATTGTATGGAGAAGACACCACCATTTGAAGAATCATTTGAAGTCTCTCCATCGCTTTGGTCTTTTCAGACTGAAGTGGACCATTACTGGGAAGATCCGTTCTTGATAAACCATTGCCCAGTTAATGCATTAAGGAGATATTTTCTTGATAATGTCTCCTTTTCTCGTACATGTGGTGAGAATTTCTATTGGCCCATAATGATTAAGAACACCCATGTACATTGTCGAGCAGGACTATGGATGGTCCTAATGCGAAATTTGTTGAAATACATGATGATCCTGCTCCAGTCTATTCCCTTGATTGATCTCCTAGTCTGATGGAGATCCATTTCCCTGCTTTCCTAGGATAGATTAGTTTAGATTAGGATTTCTTTGCTTATGATTAGGTATGAATAAACTCGCTCTTTAATAATTCTCTCAGGAACTCTCTCACTCACTCCTCTTTTTGTTATTGCTCTCATATTATGTTACATTGCATATTTTTCAACATTGAGGACAATGTCGAATTTAGGTTGGGGGGTGGGAATTCCTGCGGAATTTTATTGAGAATGTTGTTAAGTTTTTAGTTTTATGTTATTTAAAAAAAAAAAAAAAATCCTATGAATTTATGTGATTTTGAAATAATTTGAATAGTAGAATGAAAAGGCATCCAGTAATGAGAATATTAAAGCCTAGAGTTTTAGTTGCTTTAGTAAATTTCAAAATTGAGTTCTTTCCATTAATTTTCTATTAGAAAATGATAAACATTGATTGAGTCATGAATTTTCACAAGTTCACATCTAGCTTGCATTGCCAGGATTTAAGTTTGATACTATAATGTTGACTTGATGATTGTTGAGAGTGATAGGAACCAAGCCTGGAGACCCTTGTTTACTTGGTTCACAAAAAGAAAAAAAAAAAAAAAAAAAAAAGTGAAAAAAAAAAGGAATATTCACAGTAATTTGGGGCAAGGATTTTCATCCATTGTCGTTACCATTACAAAACATTACCATAGTACGAAGTGAGCCTTTTGGAGTCTTCGGCTATCGATTATTGATTGAAAAAAAAAAAAAAAAAAAAAAAAAAAAAAAAAAAAAAAGAAGAAAAAATCAAAAGCTGGAAAATGTTGAAAAAAAAAATAGTAGCAAGGTTCGGAATCAGTGACTTGGTTGATCTGACCATTCTCTTCAATCATCAGTGTCAACATGAAAGTAGAAGACTGAACCCCTAGTTGTGTTAAGGCTAGACCTCACCGTGCACCATGGAACTCAATGTTTAAAATGCTTCTATTGAATGACTAATGCTTTGAACCCAATTGAGTTGTCTACTAAGTGACTAGAATCTAAGTTTAAATATTTTCAAAACTATATGCCTTAGAAACTCTACTGTTTAGATAACTTGAAAATTCACATAAATACATTGAACCTTTTCTTCTCTTTCATTAGGAAATAAGAGAAGTCTTGAGATGATTTCGATTGATGAAAACTGTCGAGGATAAAATTGATTGTAGTATTTTGAAAAATCCTTTGATGATTTTCGCATGTTTTGCTCGAGACTAGCAAAATGCTGGTTGGGGGGTGTGATGAGTACCTAATATTGTATAATTAACCCTGGTTGTTAAGAGCAATATCATTGTTTTTCTGGTTAATTATCCCTCATTAGGTTAATTTTCTGTCTTCAGGTGTTCAAGAGAGATTGGACAAGATTCGAGCCAATCAAGGCGATTAAAGGCCCTAAAGTGATCAAGATAAAGTATGTGGCGATCCTGAAGGAAGTCGAACCGTAAAGATCGAAGGACCATCATGTTCTACGGTGTGGACGGTCAAGATTGGATGTCCACAATGCGGGGCCAACCGTTGACCAACATCAACTGAAGGACGGTGTCAATCTCACCATTAATGGCCATGTCTAGCTGTGAAGCCTCTCCACCATCCGGGAACCAACTGATGGAGATTTTGTCCCCAACATTCATCTGAGCCATCCATCTGCACATGTGCACTCCAACACCTTTTAACGTCCACCAGCCTCACATGTGCCAGATCAACCAGGAGGGCCACACAACAAGTCCAGCTGCAGCTGCAGCTGCTCAGCATGCAATCCAATCTCCACCGTCCAACAGCTGCCGGACGTCCATTCACATCAATGGCCAGCCCTGTGGACCCCACATGCCATCCACGTCTGATCATCTCAGCCGCTCATGGCTACATCATCTACCAGCCATCCAGTTCTGCTCACACGTGTAGCATAAGTGCTGCAATCCAGAACCGTCCACCTGCTGGACACCAATCATCCATCATCATCATCAAACTGTCCATGGTCCAGCTGATGGACGTCCAAGCTTCAAACGTGATGCAAAGCACGTCCCAGCTGCAGCAAGCATCATCCATCAGCCGTCCACCTTGCACGTGCAGAGACCCCATCCAATCCACGGTTCAGCGTGTCCGTGCAGCTTGATCAGCATCAACGTCATCCATCTCCACCGTCCAACTGCAGCTGCTGGAAAATCAATGGCCAGCAGTCCAGCAATGGACGGTTGTCCAAGCTCTCCAGCCACCCATCAGTTCCACTTGTCCAGCTGGAGATTGGATCCTAGCCGTCCAGCTACTCCAAAGGAGTTTCCATCCAGGCCAGTAAGGTGGACGTCATCAGCTCCATCAAGCTCCACAAACCGCTGCAAGTGGACCCCACTTCAACCCATCTTCCAAGCCCACAGCTCCAGTTGCTGGACGTCCCAAGTGGCCACCGTCCACATCCAACCAGCTTCATCCCAGCTCGTCCATCTGTCCAGATGGAGGACCGTCCATCTCCTGTCCACCGGCCATGGATCCAGCAGATCTCCACTCAACAGCAGACATACAGAGCATCAGCACCATCCAGCTGCTGGACGTCCCTATTCCACCATCCATCATCAGCAGCTACATCATCACGTCCAGCAGTGGACGTCCAACCAGCAGCTTTGATGGACCCCACCTTCATCTGACGTACAAGAGATGGACGTCATCAACTCCATCCTTCCAGCCGTCCATCCTCCAATCATCCAATCAGCAGACCTGTCCAACTCCTTCAACTATCACCGTCCACAGCACCCTAGCATCTGGACCGTCCACTCCCTCCAATCATCAGCCGTCCATCCATTTCCAACGGTGGACGTCATCATCATCAGGTGGTCCCCATCCACACGTGCAGCCCACCTCATCGCCACAGCATCCATGATCATGCAGGCCCACCTTCATCTTCAGCACACGTCCATCTGATGAAGCTCCAGAGCTCACTTCTCACATGTGCACCAGGTGGACCACTCCATCTTGTGAACATGTCTCCAGCAAAAGTGGGCCCCATCTCCAGCTAACATGCAACAAGAGAGGAGCTCTCTCTCTCTCTCTCTCTCTCTCTCTCTCTCTCTCTCTCTCTCTCTCTCTCCCCACACATGTGTAAGGCATGGAATGCCACCTCATCATCCAAGCCTCACTCCAAGCCCAAACCTAAAAGAAAAGTTGCTTTAGGCTTGGAGTGACACCTAGGCTTGGAGTACTCTTCTTGCCACATGTCCATCCAAGCCTAACTCCAAGCCCAAACCTAAAAGCAAAGTTTGCTTTGGGCACTCCAAACCTAACTCCATTCCCAAACCTAAAGAAACTTTTGGTGTGCCACCTAGGATTGGGAGGAGGCTTGGAAGCTCCTCATAAGGCTATAAAAGGAGGCCTCTCCCTCTCATTCTCATCATCCCTCAATCCCTCAAATCCCACAATCCAAGTCTTCTTTTCTTTTCTTCTTTTTCTTTGTAGAAGTAGAGTAGTTTTCTCTTTTGTAGAGAATTTAGTCTTCCATTGTAGCATGGTTGGCTAAACCTCTAGCTAAGGTTAGGGGTGAAGTCTTTGAAGAAATTTACAAGCTTTGGTTCTTTTGGTTCAACATTGTGTGGTGTAAATGTTGGAGTTCTCTTTGGTTGATTGGTTCGGTTATCCACCTCGGCGGACGCTATTGTTGTGCAAGCCCCTTGATCCATCGTCGACTCCGGGCACGTTGGATGCTTGGGATCCCTTGCACACCAATTAGCTAGTTCATGATCGATAAAGTCCCTTGATCCATCGTCGACTCCGGGCACGTTGGATGCTTTGGATTCCCTACGGTCATCGAGCTAGTGCAGGTAAAGTCATCGATCTGTAAAATCCCTTGATCCATTGTAGACTCCGGGCACATTGGATGCTTTGGATTCCCTGCGATCGATAGGCGAGATCTTAACGGTTAGATCGGTCAATCAAAGCCTCCTATCTTGTAAGTATGCATTTGATCGTATGAATTGTGATCTTATCGGTTGACTTGTTGGCAAAGTTGTTGATCTGTACAATTCCTTGATCCATTGTCGACTCCGGGCACAATGGATGCTTGGAATTCCCTGCGATCAACTAACGAGTGCTTCATGGTCAAATCAATCGGTTCAGATCACCATCTTTTATGAAATATGCAAATGGTTTAACTGTTTCATCTTCCGATTGGAATGAATCTTTATTCAATTCCAGTTGAGTTATAGTTGGACCAATGAATCAAATCTTGTGAATGAATCAAAGGTGGACCCCTGATGCCTTAGCCCCTTTTTCTATTTTTGTCTTTCACCACACACAACTTGCTCCACTCTCGTGGATAAACCAGATTTCATCTCTCTCAGCTAAACTAATTCCTCTAAGTGTTCTTAACCCCAATCCCTGTGGATCGACCTCGGTCTTACCGAGTATTTTACTACTTCGCTACCTGCACTTGGGTGTGCAATCTTCGGATTGTAGCAATGGATGTCCGATTAAAGTGAATGGATCAGATCAGCCAAGAGATGGCCCTAACAATCGATTTTATGGGGCCCAAACCCAATTCTCAAAAGGCCCTCGATTTCTCCAAAAAGTTGTTGTATGAGAGGTGTGGCAGGGTGTGGTAGAGGGGCATTTTGGTCTAGTGAAAATCCAAACAATGCCAAACGGGCTACATGAATAAATAGGTCTGACATGTGGGGCCAATGTCATAAATGATGTCATAAATCGAGGCTTTTTCAACTATTATCCCTCTAAAATGAGGGGCATAGATTAGGTACTACCCTCGCCTATTCTAAGCTCGGGACGGGCTGGGCCCTGAGGGGCCACCGTGATGTATGGATTTCATCGACACTGTCCATCCATTTTTCCAAATCATTTTAGATTATGAGCACAAAAATCAGAAAGATCCAAGGCTCAAGTGGACCACAAAGTGGCAATTAAATTCCTATGTTAAAAACTTCTTAGGGACCACAAAAGTTTTGGATGAAGATGATATTTATTCTTTCACTTCATCCATATGTATATGACCATATCAACAGGTCGGATGACAAATAAACAACATGGTGGGCCCTGGGAAGGTTTCAATGATGGGCATCCTTAGCACCTTTGCTTCTTGTTGTGTGGCCCACTTGAGCCTTAGATCTGCCTTATTTTTGGGCTAATAATCTAAAATGATATAGAAAAATGGATGGACGGTGTAGATAAAAGCCATACATCATGGCAGCCCCTTAGAGCCTCTGCATGTCCCGAGCTTGGAATAGGAGGGTAGTGCCTAATCTGCGCAGGAAAATGAGAAGTAATGGAAGTGATAAATTCATGAACCATGGCCCCACTTGTCTAGAGTGGAAAGTGGTGAAGTGGCAAGTGTAATTTGCCCTGATTCTCAGGTCAGGTCCCATCATTTGGCCTAGCACATTAATGACCTACATTCAAATGGCTCCGAAGGTGGGCTAGACTAAATTTAACCCAACCCGATAGCTAATGGGTCTAGCTCCAAAATTTAGACTTATATTGTGGGTCCAAATTCAATGACTCAACCACAAATACTAGATAAAGTCAGGTGCTAGAACCCAAATTTTAAATGGGTTAAATTCGGGTTATACAAAAATGGCCCAACCCTTCCAAGACTTCATGGACCTAAGAAAATGAAGTTAATCAAGCATTTTTTTAAAAACCTTTTTTGGGTGGCTAAATTGAAATAAAAGGTCCCCAACTTCACTTATAACGGTTTTCTGTCCATTATTTATGACAGTTTGGACAATGTAAATCGTGAGTCGATCCATTCTAAATGGAGGATACATCGAAGATCACATTTGGACTATCCTAACCACTTAATAATACTCGTTAAATCTTGGACCACCAGCCGTTTCATTCTTTATTATTTGTGAATGCTCTCACACAAACAGTGCTCTCACTTCGTTGACTTTCTGTTATGCTAGTGCAATTGTAGTGTTATTGACTCAAGTGTGAAAATGCATTCATTTTGGAGTAGCTATTGACTAAATGAAATTTAGAATCTATGGTCAGCTAAAAATCAAATAATTGCTTAAGGGTTGGGAAATTGCGAGATTCCCCAATTGAAGTAACTCTTGCAATTGCTTTGCAACTGTAAATTCAAGCAAGGGCTTCGATGATAAAAAAAATGAATGAGTTAGGCACCATTTTTCGCTCGCAAGACATGTGATCTTTACTTTATAGGACTTTATGGTTCTTTGAGGGATTCAACAAAATTTCGGCACTTCTATATTTGATTTTGCTTCATATAACCCCTAAGGGTTGGGTAGGTGGAAATAAATAAAAAAAAGAAAAGAAAAAGGAAAAGAAAAATACTTAATCTTACTTTTGCAGAACTTAGTGACCATGGGTAGGAAAATAAAATAAAAACCCGATAAATGAAATCCAACCTAGCTTTACTTTATAGAGCCAAAAGCATTGGATAAGTAAAAAGAAAATAAAGCAGCTTATAACACTTCTTCATGAGGTTTAAGACATCGGGCATGTAAAAAGAATATAAACAACACTTAATCTTGCTTTCACAGGGTTTAAAACCTCAGACCGGTAAATAAAGTAAAAGATAATAAACATGGGAGAATAATGTAGAATAAATAAAAGAAAAATATAAGTAGCTATAGTAGATGTGCTTAGAACGTGTGAAGTAGAATGCAGCTTGAATCGAGATGTGGGAGGAAAAGGGAGAGAACACAATCTTTTTTCTACAAAAGAGATAGATATTCCCGATCTCGACCCTATTCTTGACTTCAATGACTTCTTTAATGGCTTTTTTATTTCCTATGACGGGCAATATGTTGGCATATCGAGAATTTTTTAGGCACCTGGACGAACCCTCTTATGAACCCCACCTCTCTGAGATTCTCTCTACACTCTCTGTCTTTATCTTTTCCCTTTTTGTTCTCTCTGATTTTTTTTTCTCCCCTTTCCATCTCTGCTCATTCCCTTTGTCCCTCTTCATTTCTCTCTCTCCTTTTTTTATCCCCTCCCACTTGTTGGGATAGTCTTCAAACTATGCACGAATTGAGTACTCCGACCGGTCGGACAGTGTGACCCAGATGCAGTGAAAAATCCCATGGACAGATTTCCTATGCCCCAAACCAGTCGGCTGACCTGTCTGCAAGGGGCTCCGGCCGTTAGTGAGGCAGCAATGTGTATTTCTCCTTGGACTGTCTGTGCACTGGTCGGACGTACGCGCTGATTCCTTGCACAACTCGCAGTACTGCGCAAGGTGTTTCTAATTTTGGAATTTTTGCTTATTTAAGGAGTTGTAATCTGACTTAGATTTGTATCCTAAGGTGTCTAAGGTTTCCTAATCGTATTAAGAAGATGGGAGTGTGTGTGTGAGAGAGAACTTGGGGTTTTCTCTGTTTTTCTTTGCTAGGGGGCTGTCAATCTCTGTAATCTTCTGATATTCATAGTGGATCGCTTTGTGCCGTGATTTTTTACCCGTTGAAGGGTTTTTCTATGTAAAATTCGGAGTCTCTTGTGGTGAATGCTTGTGTGTGATTGATTGCATCTTGTTTACTTGTTTGATTTTGCATTGCTTCACGCGTTGGGCATTTCGCTTCTGTTGTCGGCTTTCCCAACAAGTGGTATTAAAGCTAAAGTTGGGGTGGAGTAGGTTCGAATCTGAGACGAGAAGATGAGATCAGGCGCAAGGTTCGAGGTAGAGAAGTTCTCCGAAAAAAATAACTTTGAGCTATGGAATGTGAAGGTTGAATCCTTCCTAGTTCAGCAAGTGCTTGATGAAGCTCTTAAAGCGACCCGAGGCTATGAAAGACGATGAGTGGACGAGGCTCGACAAGAAGGCAAGAACCTCAATCCTGTTAAACCTTACGGATGATATTCTTTATCATGTCATGAAGGAGAAAACTATGGCTGAAACGATGGCGAAGCTAGAGAAGGTTTATGCCAAGAAATCTCTAGAGAATCGCATGTACGTGTTGATGCAGTTGTTCACCTTGAGGATGACTGAGGGAACTGAGGTGGAGGACCACCTGAGCACGTTTAATAGGCTAGTTTGCAAGTTGGAGGAGATCAATGAACCGATGAAGGATGAGTATCAAGCATGCATTCTGTTGAATTCTCTTCCAGATTCATATGAGTCGTTCAGGGACTCTGTGTGCGCAAGGAGGGAAACCATAAGCGTCGAGACCGTTATCTCAGCCCTTTAGTCGAAGGCGATGAGAAAGAAAAGCGATGACATGCCTTCCCGTTATTCCTCAGAAGCACTGGCTATGATAGGAAGAAGTTCTGAGCGTGGAGGATACTCGAAATTGGGATCTAGGGCTAAGGGCAAAGGTAAGACTAAGGTGAAGTGCTGGAATTGTGGCCAGGAGGGCCACATGAGAGGGGATTGTCAGAATCCCAGATTGAGACAAGAGAGGTATGGAAATTCTTCTAGAGAGGGAGTCAATACCGTAGAGGACGGTGACGATTTTAGTGAAGTTCTGACTGTATCTGGCAAGAGATCTCACGATAGTGAGTGGATCCTTGATTCAGGGGCTTCATGTCACAGTTTGTCCTGATCGGAGTTCATTCACGACATACAGGGAGTATGGTGGAGAATCGGTGTTTGTGGGCGATGGAGTCACTCATAAGGTTGTGGATATGGTACTATGTGCATCAGGATGTTTAATGGAGTCGAACGAGTCCTAGAAGATGTGAAGCACATTCCCAAGATGAAGATGAATGTGATTTCTCTTGGTGCACTCGAGGCGAAAGGGTGCGTGTTTATTGGCCGCGATCGTTGTTGTGAAGTGATGAAGGGGGCACTCATGTGTATGAAGGCACAGAGGTGTGGCCATCTTTACATGTTGATCGGGAGCACAATTCACGGTGGAGTTGCGGGAAAGGCAACGAGATCCACGGTTGCTCGTATGTGGCAAGTGCCCAAGGGCCACTTTGCAAGGTTAGGGTCGATGGTGGCACGAGAAGCGGTGGATCTATGATTGAAGATGAGACGACGTTGCAAGAATGGTGTTGATTCATCGTTTGAAGCCTCGATGGAGATTGTTGGGATAATCTTCAAACTATGCACGAATTGGGTACTCCGACCGGTCAGACAGCGTGACCCAAATGCAGTGAAGAATCCCATAGATAGATTTCCTATGCCCCAGACTGGTCGGCCGACCGGCCGGTGGTGAGGCAGCAACATGTATTTCTCCTTGGACTGTCTGTGCACTGGCCGGCCGGCCGGATGTGCGCGCGAATTCCTTGCGCAACTCGCAGTACTGCGCAAGATGTTTATAATTTCGGATTTTTGCTTATTTAAGGAGTTGTAATCCGACTTAGCTTTATATCCTAAGGTATCTAAGGTATCCTAATCGTATTAGGAAGAGGGGAGAGGTATGTGTGAGAGAGAACTTGGGGTTTTTTTTTGTTTTTCTTTGCTAGGGGCTGTTAATCTCTGTAATCTTCTGATATTCATAGTGGATCGCTTTGTGCCATGGTTTTTTACCCGTTGAGGGGTTTTTCCACGTAAAATTCGGAGTCTCTTGTGGTGAATGCTTGTGTGTGATTGATTGCATCTTGTTTACTTGTTTGATTTTGCATTGTTTCACGCGTTCGACATTCCGCTTCCGCTACCGTCTTTCCCAACACCACTCCCTTATAATGCTTCACTTTATATATGAGAAGCAGTTGCAGGAGGCGGGTGTGACTGCAATCATTTTAATATTAAAACAATACGTATATAAGAAGTAGTGGTGTCGAGGCTTTGGGTTTTAAAATATATACAATAATCTCTTATATTATAACAATATATTATATAACTTTATATATTAAAATAATATATAAGTTACTTTTATATATTAAAATAATATAAAATAAATGATGGTTGGATTGCTTTTGTAACATTTAAATAATATTAAAATTATTTTTTTCGGTGATTGTAAACACCTCACTCAACACAAGATCAAAACTATTCTTTGACTTTAGTTAAATTCATTGATTGGTTGGCTAGCCTATTTAACTCACGATTACTAAACCAGATCTTGTATATTTTGTACAAATTTTGAGTTAATTCATGAGCAATCTTCGACATCCTCGTTTAGATGATGCGTTTCGTATTTTTCATTTCTTGAAGGGCTCTCTAGGCCAAGGCTTATTGTTTAAACCCATTTTTAACATGCCTACGTGGTTCGACAAGAAGTTGCCACATGCGATCACTACAGTAAATTACATGTACCCCTTCCTCTAATTTGACATCGTCTACAAATCTGACATCAAACTTATATGTGATACTAATTTTAACACTTCTTTCAACTTTGCTTTTTTCTATTGAATATATCTTCATATACTCTTTCTACACCGTCATACGCAACATCTTTTCAATCTTAAGATTAAGGTATCTGCATAATTCATTGAATGTTTTGCTCTCGATGAATTTGAATAACTTCTCTTTGACTATGACTAACCGTGCAATTAACTCTTTAACCTCCTCTTTCTCAAACTTATGAGTCGTGATCTAGCTTGAGAATCACATACAGATGGAGCAAATGAGAGCATTTGTTGGCCTCCTTTCGTAGTTCTTGGTCGCTTGGAACACTGTGAAGGATGTCTAGTATAATGAGTAACTGTTGACCCTTTATGTTTTTTGAACGATTCATTATAATACGAATATATCACTTTCGTCTCACTACCTTTCGTCTTTTCGTATAAATTATCTTAAATAGCTGACCTTTTTTTCCCCTTTAATTGTTGATCTAGCCGGACCAGCCCTGACATTTTCATCATCTCCCTCTAGAGGAGATGTCGCCGACGCGCTTGGGGTATTTGGTACTTCATCACTAGTCATCTGTAATTAAAAAAATAAAAAATAATTACAATACCTAAATACTTGATATTGTAAATTTGAATGGTGTCATTCTAATTTGTACGTGGGCATCTCCTGAAGCCTAAAGTTCTAATATCTCAAAGTCTCTATAAATTTAATTTCATTTTTTTCCCTATTTAATGATATATCATGTACTGTACTCACATGATTTACATGGGAGTCAAAAATTCGACAGCATCTCCCCTAATTCTCCAAATATATGCGAAATTCTATATTGATTTGGTGCCATCAACATTATCTGTTATTCACAGACGAGATATTCATCAATATAGAACCGTGTATATAGAGAATAAATTGGGAGATGTATCGAATTTCTTAATGCATATAAATCATGCAAGCAACATAAGTACATGATATATTACAAAACTGTCCACAAATTTGGACAGTTTAAGAATACATATAGCACAAACATCATTAACCAATGACTATAAAGGGTAGTTATAATTATTGGATAATACAATGTAGTTCTACATACATTCTTAAACAGGGTGAGCGGAGTATTAAATTAAATAGGCAACTAGTCAACGTGAATCATATAATTCTAAACAACTCAACTATTCAAATATTCAACTTTAATAATTAAATACTAAACAATTTAGTAATTCACAGAATCATAATTCATAACTTAATGTATGTAAACCATTTTAAACAATAATATAAAATTATAAACAATTCAATAATTCACAAATCTATAGTCTATAAATTTATAAAATTTTAAACAATTCAATAATTAATAAATTTTAAATTCAATAATTTCTAAATAATACTAAACAACAAATGAAATGAACAATTAAATAATTTAACCCAACCCAATGACCCGACTCGACCCGACCCGACCCACTAACCTAACCCAACCCAACCCATTGACTTGACCTAATCCGACCCACTGACCTGATCCAACCAAACCTGACCCACTGACCCAACCCAACCCCATTGACTTGACCGGCTGACCCAACCCAACCCGTTGATCCAGGCATCCAACCGACCCAATCAGCCCCCAAAAATGCCCCAAATCAGCCACATTTTTCCTATTTTAAAAAAAATAGTTAAAAATAAAAAAAAACCCACAAAACCTACCTAAGATTAGGAAGAATGAAACTGGGAGGACGGGTAGTCGGGTTGGTGCATGCCGTACAACTAGATTGAGTCAGGCGTTTGCTAAGGCGCGGCCGTGCGGTAGCTGGAGAGGAAGCATATATATATATATATATATATATATATATATATATATATATATATATATATATATATATAGAGAGAGAGAGAGAGAGAGAGAGAGAGAGAGAGAGAGAGAGAGAGAGAGAGAGATTTTCAGATTTAAAATGAGAGGGGGGAAAGGAGAGAGGGTAGGGTGCGGCGAGCTGGGTTGGGAGAAAAAAGAAAATGAAAGTGGTAAGATCGGGTTAGGGTTTTGTTTTAAAAACTTTAAAATATTATGTATATTTCAAACTTGAGCTGAGCCAAGTTCAAGCGAACCGAGTTTTTTTTCTTCGTATTTTTAGCCAAGCCAAGCTCACTTATGCTCGATCTCGGCTCATTTTCGAACAAGCTGACTTATTGAAGCTCCGCCTTAACTAATTTGCTCTACAAGCCGAGCCAAGTAGAGCGAGCTTTTCAAGCTAGCTCGGCTCATGTGCTGCTCAATATGTGACTACATCCACATTGTCCAGCTGTATTGAAAGATCATTTTAGAGCATGATACCAAAAAATGAAGCTGAATCAAATCTTAGGTGGACCACACCACACCACACCACACCACACCACAGGAAACAGTCGTGATTGAATCCTCACAATTAAAAACTTCATGGATTCCGCCATAATGTTTATTTGACATCCAACCCGTTGATAAGGTCACAAACGCCGAGACGAAGAGACCACACAGAGATCATCTTGATTCAAAGCTTTTGTGGCCCGTAGGAAGTTTTTAATGGTCAATCACCATTGTTTCCTGTACTCTTGTCCATATGGGATTTGGAACTGCTTCAGTTCTTTGGATCATGCCATAAAATGAGCTTTCAATACGGATGGAAGGCATAGATGTAGTCACATACATCACAGTGGGCCCCACAGTTACGGGTCTCACCTAATCCACTTCCCCGCGCCCCTATCTCCCTCTCCCTCCTTCCTCAAGTCATTGAGTGCCTTCGACGATCTCTTCCATCTCTAATGGTGCCTTCACCAATCTCCTCCCATCTCTCCCTCTCTTGGTGGTAAGTCTCTCTTTGCGCTCCACTTGAAAGTCGAAAGGCATTAGACAACATCTCTCTCCAAACGAACCGGCATAAACATTTTGAGCTTGGGCTTAGACCCAGTAAAAACATCACGGGCTTGGGCTTGACTATTTGGGCCTATTGCGGATAATGCGGGCCGGGCTTTAACAAAGATGGGCCCGGTCCTAGCCCCTAACTCATCTTGCACACGTGGGCAACGCGAGCAGGTACTCGCGCAAGCTGATCTTCCCCCACCGCTCTCTCTCTCTCACGCAGGCAATGGAAAAAGGAGATGAGTGGCTAGCCCTTGACAAGCTCTACCATATCCTCTTCTGCTTCTTCATCTCCATTTCTTTCTCTTCTCTCTGTAATCTGAGCGATACTCTTTCCTCCGCAGATGGAGCATCTCCCTCGGATCACTCGCCTCTCTCGCCGCCGGCGCCGCGAAAGAAGCTGCCTGACGAGATCGGGCTCTGGAAATCCTCTGGCGCTTCTTTCAAAGACGCCGTGGCCGATCTCATTGGTATCGGAATCGCCTGGCTTGCTCTTTCCATCTGGAGGCAATTCCATCCGCGGAAAGTCCTCGATGAAACGGGTCGGATTCGAGGGGCTTCGATGGTTTAAAGCAGATTTCAATGGCGATGAGATCAGGTGAATGTTCTAAACCCTAACTGAATCATAGTGAATTATGCACAAAATAGCGAAATCTTTGTTGTATGTGAAAATCATTGTCAAAGTAGAAATAGAGGGAATTGATAACGACACCCTCTTCTTTCTGCTTTTGGTAGTACTGTAGTACAGAAATTGTGCAATTGTACTACCAGAAGTTGAGACAAAAGGGTGTTTCCTGAATGAGAGGTAAATGCCAACCCCAATGCAGAATGAGCCCTTCATGGGTTATTGGTTCATTGCCGACATGATTCATAGCAAAAGGGTGGTTATGTTGAGGGCTCCTTAGCTCAGGCGAAGTCATACAACATCGTTTTATAGATTTGAGGGAATTGGCATCCTTAGCTCAGACTGCATGCCTTTTTGACAAGATGCCAATCCATGTCAAGTATCAAAGATGGTGGTGGGCCTTCTTCACCAATGAAGTCTTTTGCCACACCATCCAGACCTTACATTTGCTGATAGATGCTGCCATGTGCTACACTTGATCTTTGATTTCACATGTATCATACCTCTCTTCCACCCATGGGATTATATGAGTATTGCCCTGTTCAATCCCGTGCATTGCTTCACTGGAGCAAGTAAAAAAAAAACATTGAAGGCATGATGTACTGCTTTGAAGTGATCTCTGGGCCCACAACTAATCTAAGCAAAAGTGTGATGGCAGCTTGGATGGGAGATGTAGAGGGTTGGAGGACTGGTTTGGGTACAAAGTGGTTTCTCTTCCTTTCTAGTATCTTAGGCTCCCATTAGATGGGAATCCAAAGTGACAGTTTCTTTGGACCAGGTAATAGAAAGATTTGAGAAGTTGGCTTGTTGCAAAAGAATTTTTTTTATTATCCCTTGATGGCAGAATAACCTTGATAAAATCCACCCTCTCCAATTTGCCGGTGTACTTCTTATCACTTTTTAGTATGCTTGCCAAATTAAGAAGAAGGTTGAGGGGATTCAGAGGAATTTCCTTTGGAAGGGGGAGGGTGTGAATCATTAATCCCATCTTATGAATTGTAAAGGGGTACAAAAAAAGGAAGAAGGGGGGATTGGTGTTAGCAAGTTAAAGTGGAGGAATTGGGCGCTTTGTAGTAAGTGGTGGTGGAGTTCTCAGGAGCGGAACTCTGTGTGGGTGAAGTCATTAGAAGCAAAGACAATACTTCAGAAAGGGGATGGTTAGTCCTGTGAGGAGGTGGGTTTGAAGATTCAGAGCAATTGCTAATTTCACACACGCACAAGGGGGAAAAGCAACGATTTGGCAGGTAGGATAGGATGTCTCATTGTAAATGGTGTTAAATTCTTACTTCAAATTGGGATTAAATTCTTGTTTGTAAGATTTATGGGTAGCAGAGGAACACTTGACTTCGTGACTCTCTCTCTCTCTCTCTCTCTCTCTCTCTCTCTCTCTCTCTCTCTCTCTCTCTCTCTTTATCTCTCTCTCCCCATTGAAAGGGGGTCTTATGAGGGATTCCTATGAAGTTACTAGGTGGCGGTGTGGAACACTATCTTTTGAATTAATCTTAAGGTTGAGGAGATCAACAGTTTTAGTAAGACGATGGCAATGCTGAAATAGGTTTGGGTCAATATAAACAACGCTGATTGGGAAGATGTGGAGGTTGCTTTCCAATGGATGCTTCACATGATCGCATCCAAACCATTCTTCCATCAATGTGTCAACGGTGGTGGTGGTCTTCCCCCTTGGGCCAAATTGTGGAAGAGGAATTCCATTCCTCCTAGACTTGAAGCTTTTGCTTGGACATCAACAACTAATAAAGTTATGACCATGAATGGTTTGTGTAAGTGGCAATTTTCTTTCCTGAGTGAGTCCATCGACCATTTGTTTCTTCACTGCCCCTTTGTGTGGGAGGTGTGGTTCCTTTTATTTATTTATTTTGTGTGGAGTGAGTTTCTAAGCAAATCATTGAAGGACATCATGTGGTCTGGAAGGCCTTTCTCTCTTTGTTAAGGGTAATATAATTTGGAAGATGCTCCCCTTGCCATCATGTGGTGTTTGTGGAAAGGAATTGGAGGATTTTGAAAACAATACGTTGCGTCGAGGTCATAAAAAGAAGAATTTCTTTGGTGATTGTGGATTGGTCCATGGAGAGATTGGAATTTCATGGTGTTCCAAGAGTTGAGATTCATGGAGATTGGTGTGGCGTGGTAAAAGTAATTCTAGCTCTTGGATTGGCTTGTAATTTTGGATTCTTGTGCTTTTGTTGGTTTTTGTTTTTTTTGTTAGTGGGGTTTTTCGTGTGGTAGATGCTCTGTTTCGATTTAAGAGGAAGTGGGGAGAGGGCTAATCATTATTTTGGCTCCTCGGGTCCCCTTTCAATAGCATTTTCTTGTATTCAACTTTATTTTAATAAAATTCTACTTATCTTCTAAAACAATTAATAGAAACAAGAGGAGGTAATGGGAGAAATAAGAAGAGATGGGGTTTTGGGCTTAGTTAACTTTACTCTCTCTCTCTCTCTAAAGGGAATAGAGTTTCAAAAGGGAAAAAAAGGAAGAAAGGTCCATATTGAAAGAATCTGCCTTTTAGAAAAGAATACGGAATTACAGATTATGAGAATACCATCATAGTACGGTATATATATCTCTTTTGAGTGGCTCATTGCACATAGATATTGTAAGAATACCTTCATAATGAATGTTTTCCCTCAATGAATGTTTTCTGTTAACATAGGTATGTACATGTGGGGTCCATGGTTTGGTGATCCAGACGATCAAGTGCCCACTTGAATGAGAAGGAGTGATATACCACAAAAGCAGAATTCAATGCGCCAACTCAAATAGATTCCACTAACTTCAAAGTGACACACTATCATTACCATCAACAATTGCTACTAGAAGAGTACTCGAGGTGTTAGCAGACGAATCCATACGGATTCTAAAGAAACCTCTTGAGGAGTGGGACCTCTTTAAAGCAGACCTACTCATCCACATGGAAAACTGTAGGAAGAGGGTTTGGATTGACCTGATGGACCCCGTGGTGGGTGGGGGTGCTCTAAAAATATCCCAATTGGTAGAACCTAAATGTTTGATTATTGGCCTCTTTTCACTGAATGTGAACTGTTGCTGTATTTTTTTTTCCTTTTCTTTTTAAACTATCTATTTGTAGCCACGAACCGATAGGGGCAAAAGGATAGTTATGGGAAGCTGTTGCATGTCTGGTAATTGCATGGTATTTTCACCGTCCAATCCCATGTTTGGGATCAAATTCTTGCTATGGGAAAAACACTGGATTAAGCAAAATCCTGTTTGGTGGACCATGGATTTGTAATCAACAAACCAAATTCACAACGAATGTCGGTCACTTGTACATGTATATAACTATAATGTCATGTGTAAAGGGCATATATGGATGGACGACATGGATAAAACATATACATCAATGTGGGGCCCACATGTTTAGTGGATTTCAAAATCCACGGAAATCCCGCATGGGACCAAATGCAATTCCATCCCACCTAATCCCAACCCTCCCATCCTCCCCAAATGCCAAATGGAATTTGCACGGAACCCAATGCAATTCCATCCCACCTAATCCTATCTAATACCATGCGCCAAATGCCCCCTTAAGGACAAGATGTGCTCCCTATGCAGTCTAGGTCTGGTTTTCTCTATGTGGGTTTGGCTTTTATAGTTCCTTACGCGGGATTTCACCCTGAGGCCTATAAATACCCCCCCTCCTCGGGTGCCTCATTTGCATTCATTCGCTCCCCTAGAGACTCAGAGCTTCTGCCAGAGCTCAGAGCTCATTCCAGAGGTTCGAAAGGTACGAGAAGAAGACTCGTGTATCTTCTCCTTCCTGAGTTGAACGCATCAATTGCGATCCTTGGGATTGTAAAGAACGACGGGGACTGAAGAATGAAGAAGTTAGAAGGATGAAGGAAGTGCTTATGGGGCAGCCTTTACGCGGGCCCAATATGCTTTACGCGACCCGTGTAAAGCCTCAGTATATGCTTTACATGACCTGCGTGAAGCAGCTGTCTGTTGTTTGTCAAGCTCTTCAAAGGATTGTGGGGAGCATTTCTTCATGAAGAAAGGCCCATGCCTGTTTCGTATGTGTTCAAAGGAGCCTGGAGCATATTCAAAGTATTCTAGAGTAAGTCTCGAAGGATTCTGAAGTAGTCCAAGATGAAGAAATGCGGTTTTGGAATACAGAAGCCGCACAACTTCCCTGCCACTTTGGCAGACCATCAAACAAAGGCGAAATGTTGCCGAAATTCACTTTCAAGCAGTTTGTTGCTTATATTGTATCTTATTTCAGAAGCAAAGGCAATGCAAGGAATGTAATAAGAACTCAGATGAATAAAATTCTCAATGATGAGCATTCTTCCATGTTTATTTATTTTGTTAGTTATTAGAGTGTAGATATTCCAACCCCAAAACCCTAAACAAACCAAAGACAATTTTGTTGTGTAAACACCCTCCGAAGATAGCGACTTTTGGGTGGCTAGTGGGGAGGAAGAAAGTCCCTATTGTAGATAATCTTTGGGAACCTAGTGATTCCCAATGTTTGCATTTTATGCTTTAATCATTGCCCTTTTCTGGGCTCGATCTGGGCTAACCTTTTGAATTGCTTCCACGCCTCGTGCTCCTCACTAGGATTTGTTGACTTTTTGTTGTTGGCTTGGCACATGATGAAGTTGGGAAAGGCGAAGACCATGCTTTGAAGAATGGCACTTCTCGTACTATGGTGGATGGTGTGGGAAGAGAAAAATACTAGATGTTTCAACAATGAGAAGAAGTCACTGCCCTTAATTCCTTAAGGGCCAGGACTGATCATCGAATGGTCCTCTTGTGTTTCTAAGCTAAGAGATTGTAATTTTGATTTTGTTGGATACTTTCAGTCGCCTGCTTGACGCCCCTTCCTCTTTGTAATTTTCCCTTCCGTTAATATAATTTTCATTATCTCTCTCTCTAAAAAAATAAAAAATAAAAATGAAAAGCTATTTCCCTTGAGGGCTTGTTTGGATTCATGGAAAGCATAGGAAAGGAAATAGTGTTTATTGGGAAACCTTATTTTTAGAAAACTATGGGAAATGAAACATTGTTTTCATTTTTTGTTTTTCAACAAGGTTTTCCTAGAAATTTAGGATCTATTTTCAAATTTGTTGTTTGACAAAACAAAATATTTTCTTGAGAAAAAGTTCTAGAAAAGCCACTAGCATGTGCCAAACTAGCACATGTAGCACATGTGGGATGCTTGAAGATGGATAGTGTCACATGTGGCATACGTGGCACATGTGGGTGCTTGAAGCTGAATTGTGGCACATGTGGTACACGTGAGGTGCTTAAAGCTGTATGGTGGCACATGGCATAAGCAGTTTGTTGCACATTGGAAACATGGGCACCTAAAGCTAGATGGCAGCACTTGTGATTGTTGGCACCATTGGCACGTGTGGCACATTTGGAGCGATTGAAGATAGGTGATGGCACATGTGTCTTATTGGTGCATGTGGGGCGCAAGAGAAGATGAATGGTGGTACATGGGCCACATTAGCACATGTGGGATGCTTTACACATGTGGGGGTGCAAGAGAAGATGGATGGTGTTACATGTGGCACATTGGCACATAACCGAAGATGACAGTGGTTCATTTGACACATTAACACATGTGGCACATGTGAGGCAATTGAAGATGGATGATGACACATTTGGGCTTAACCCTCGAGAAATCCATTTTCCTTCCATCGGGGGAAAATGACTTTCTTAGGGGTAGATGTGGGATAAATTTGTTTATTTTCCAACGAAGAAAGTGGGAAATGGTGTTTCCCACAACTTCCCACAAAGAAAGGCTTGACAAACAACAAAAAATGAGTTTCATGGGCAACAATGTTTCTTTCTTTTTATTTTCCATTATCCAAAAAGGCCCTAACTGTTTTTCAAGAAGATTTTCTTGAAAAAGCTTTCTTCATTTTCAAATTTGTTATTTGGAAAAAAAAATGATTTTTCATGAAAATGTTACCCGAAGATGGAAGGTGACATGTGTGCTCTAAAGATGGATTATGCACATGTCACATTGTCACACGTGAAACACTGGCACACGTGGGATGCTTGAATGAAGATATGGATGGTGGCACATGTTGCACAGGTGACATGTTGACACATGTAGCACATGTGGAGTACTTAAAGATGGATGGTGGCAAATGTAGCACAATAGCACATGTGGGGTGCTTGAAGATGAGGGTGGCACATGTAGCAGTTTGGTTGTGTGGCACGTTAACACACTTCACAATGAGTGATTGTATGTGTTGCACTTGTGGCACATTGGCACTTGTATGCAATTTTGTCAAAATCGTCATCGTATCGCAAATTGTAGTAGGGGTTGAATCGTATCGGATCGCGAATCGTATCGTAAATCGTAAGACTTTTTTACAATTTTATTAAAATTTTGAAAAAATATGAAAAATATAAATAAATTAGATTTCTTTTTTAAACTCATCTATCTTCCTTTTGCCATCAATGCGCACCAAGTAATACCATGTCATAATAGTATTAAAGAATTCTTATTCCTTCATTTTTTGTCTTCCATGAAATTTCCCTTTGAAAAACATACAGGGGTCCTTTAACAATTTATGTTCTTGCTACCTTTCTTGAATATAAAATCACAGTGGAAAAGCAGCCTTTGATACTACAGACTGACAAAAAAAGATATTTTGATTTGTAAACATCATTCCATAATACATATAAGTCATGCTAATCGTAACCATCCATAAAAACATTACAAGTAGGTTATACATCAATTTGGTGTTTCGACCAATTAAGAAGTAACGAATCACAAAAAAAAAAAAAAAAAAAAAAAAAGCTACGTGATTTAATGTTGAAGAGAATATATATAATTTAATCTCTTATAAAGAACAAATAAAAATAATTTACCTTTTCTAAACAATTCTTAAAGCCGCCACCAATTTAAAAACATAAAATGAAAGCCAAGTGAAGCTTAAAGTAGAAGAGAACAACTATAATTTGAATTGTAAATTGTAGGATTCAAATCATAGAATCGTAGGATTCATATAAAAATGGATTCAAGGTTGGGATTCAAATCGTTTTGCTTAGGATTTGACTAAATCATTAATCCTAAGATTTTGACAACACCGCTTGTATGGTGCTTTAGGATCGACTATGGCACATATGTCACATTAACACATGGGACACTTGTGTAAGACCCCATCCCTTCCGTACTCCTTTCCGAGTATGTATGCATGATGTCCGACGCCCCTGGCAAGCCTCGGACTACCTGTGCGTAGTGTGCACCCGAGTGATTGGAACCCTGAGACCTCGAGACCCCTGCCATATCAACAGCCTTGTCGCCGCGATCACGGAGATACCACCTGCGTGTCCGTGTGGCACTCAGTTGGCGAGATATGCTGCGAAGAATCCAACGTCTTTTATGTGCGCATGACGTCGCACATTCCGTATCCACACATGTAGGTCACACATGCCTCTCACACATGCATCACACTCCACATGTGTGAAAGGGAATCTTTACCATACCCCCATGATATCATCCTCCATACCTCCCTCTCCCATGACATTAGTATATGTGTAAGTTTAACAAAGTCAACTTTCTCCTTACCTTTTCATGCCACCCCATACCCATGACTTAAGCAACCCATACCCTCCCATGCTCTTTAATCCATCATTAAGCCCTAATAATGGATTAGCTATACTAATCCTAATCTAACCCCAACTATGGTTACTTTTCTAGCCATAACCTAACCCAACACCCCACCTATGGTTTATTCTCTACAAATCCCCTTTCCCTTAGTCATCTCACCCACTTCCACTCTAAGTAAGAGAGAGAGAGAGAGAGAGAGAGAGAGAGAGAGAGAGAGAGAGAGAGAGAGAGAGTTGTGGTGATCTTGGTGGACTACTATCAATCTCAACCATTGATCAAGAAAATCAATGTGAGTGCACTCCCTCACTTTTCCTTCCCTTTGTCTCTTTTGATTTCTTTCTTGTGATGTAGGTGTGAGACCCACTATTGTGGGCTCCACTTTTAGGATTACAGGTCATCCGGATCGTTCATAATGTCCAATGGGTTGGATGAAGGGAAAAGCATAAAAATCAACTTCATATATAGCTTGTGTGAGACCACTGACCGTGGCCCCCACCATGATGTTTATTAGCCATCTGACCTGTTTATAAGGTCATAAAGATCTGGATGAAGGGACCATATGAGGGAGTGCACTCACATTGATGGTATGTATTTGTTATAACATATGATATATACATATATGCATTTGTGATATAATGTATGATATATACATATATGCATTTGTGTGTGTGTGTGTGTGTGTCGGGGGGGGGGGGGGGGGGGGTTGACCACCCCAGTGGGCCCACAACTTGGATGGTTTGGATTAAAACAAATACATCCTAGTGCATAGTGGGCCCTGTTGGTCCCTAATCAAGTTGATATTTGTATGGTCCCTCCATCTAGATCTTTGTGACCTTATAAACAGATCAGATGGTTGATAAACGTCATGGTGGGGCCCACGATTAGTGGGTCCCACACAAGCTCTATATCAGGCTGATTTTTATGCTTTTCCCTTCATCCAACCCATCGGACATTATGAACAGTCTAGCTGGCTTGTAATCCTCAATGTGGAGCCCACAACAGTGGGTCCCACACCTACATCACAATGAAGAAATCAAAAGAGACAAAGGGAAGGAAAAGTGAGGGAGTGCACTCACCTTGATGGTCTTGATCAATGATGACCTACTAAGATCACTACAACCCACACACTCTCTCTGTCCCCACCCCCCCTCTTTTCTCTCTTAGAGTGGAAATGAGTGAAATGGCCAGGAGAGGAGATTTGTAGAGAATAAACATGGGTGGGGGGGTTAGGTTAGGGCTAGAAAAGTAACTATAGTTGGGGTTAGATTAGGACTAATCTATGATTAGGGCTTAATGATGGATTAAAGGAGCATAGGAGAGTATGGGTTGCTTAAGTCATAGATACGAGGTGACACAAAAAAGTAAGGAGAAAGTTGAATTTGTTACACATATGATGATGTCATGGGAGAGGGAGGTATAGGGGGTGATGTCATAGGGGTATGGTAGAGATTCTCTCACACACATGTGAGGTGTGATGCATGTGTGGGGTACATGTATGGATATGGAATGTGTGATGCCATGCGCATATGAAAGACGTTGGATTCTTTGTGGTGTATTTTGCCAATAGAGTGTCGCACAGACGCGCTGGTGGTACCTACGCGACCGCGAAGACTGGGTGATCGATATGGCAATGGTCGTAGGGTTTTGGTCACTCAGGTGTGCACAAGCAGTCCGGGGCCTGCCAAGGGCACTGGGCATTGCACATACATGCTCGAAAAGGAGTACGGAAGGGATGGGTCTTACAACTTGAGGATTGTTAGTGGCACATATTGCATGTCTTACATTGGCACATGTTGGGCATTTGAAGATGAGGGTCGCATATGTTGCATATGGCATATTGGGGTGTGTGGCAAATTGAAAAGCGGGTCATTAAAGATGGGTGATGGCAAATGTGTGGCGCTTTAAGATGGATGGTGGCACAAGCTGCACAAGTAGCACACAGGCACATGGGGCACTTGCAGATGGACAATTGCATTGGGGAACTTAGAAGATGGGTGTGGCAAGTGTGTCTACCATGCGGGGGCATTTTATAAAAAGAGTGGTCATTTCTTCTCATTTCCCTCATTTTCTTGGAAAGAACGTTTCTTAAGTCTGAGCAAGGAAACCAAAAAGGGGCATTTCAGGAAACAAGAGGGAAACGGAAATGGAGTGTCCAAGAAATTTAAGAAAACAAACAACAAGAACATCGTTTTCATGGAAATGACATTTCTTCAATTTATCTTTCAATGTATCCAAGCAGGCCCTAAAGCTAAACGAATGTTAGCAAAATGGGCCAGCGCAACTAGCATCCAAGGGGCTTTCTTTGGGGATTTGATGTAGGGCTTGGGGATTTTGTATTTGTTGCTTGCGAATGGCATCTTGTCATCCTTTTGTTTCTCCTTTTCTTAAAAAAAAAAACAATAAGATGAGATCCTCTATTCTAGGGGATTTTCAGGGCATTCCTATGGACCTCATCCGCAACTCATGAGATCAACAGGATAGATCACTGTCTACACGTGTGGAATACTGTGCATGGCAATAGTTTTGCCATGCTACAGCAATAGCAATAGTTTTGTTGAGGCTTGCGAGCTGCGACCCCATGTTTAGAATTGTGGAGAATGAAATCACAAAATGAGTGGTACATCTCTTTTTGGTTTCAGGCACCATAGTTATAACCACAGAGAGAGACCGAGGTAGTCTATTTGGGCCCAGTTGGTGAGGACCTGAAATGAAACAGAAGAAAGAGCCCTCCTAACTGGTTTGTAGAATTGTAACAAGCCAGTTCATTGTGGGGTCTGAGTTGAAGTTGATTCTGCGAACACCATCTAGTTGAAAAGCTGCAATCCCAGACCCATGGCATTTAGATGCCATCATTTACGAGATTAAGAGACTTGAGTCCCATCTCTTGATTTAACTTTTCCACGAGAGAAGCTAACAGTAAGGCAGATCAATCACAGAAGTAGGGGCACACAGAGCTGATCTTTCTGTATGGCCATCTCTGCCCCTTTTGTAGCATTTTTCTTTTTCATTGATATAATGCTTCTTCTCCCTTTAATGTTGTATTAATCACAAAAAAAAAAAGAAAAAAAGAAGGAAAAACTATTTATGGGTATCAAGCAGCTGGCTGTTGCTGTTTATTTAATTCCTTTTTTTATTTATTGTTGAAGTATAATGATTAAACAAGGGAAAACAAAACAATTAGCAAAATCTGACTTTTATGTAATTGCATTTTAGGTGCTTCGAATTGAGACAATGTTGGGTTGATTTTTCATAGCGAGATTGAGTCATAGGTGAAGGTGAAAATCATCGAATAGAAGAACCTTCACAGAGCGGTGAAACATTCGCCAAGGTAATTAAATAGGAGAAATTATCTGCTGTTAACTGCAAATATCTGAGATATCAAGCACTTAACTGCCATGCATTGTTCATCTTTAGGGCTCTAACCTGATTGAGGAGAGCCCAAAATCATGACCATTGGACTGATCCTAGCCACTGGCTGGACAACTCTTGAGGATTACAATCGTGGAGTTAGAGAAAAGTTGAACCAATGGTCAACAGTCTACGGATAGAAGTCTTCCAGATGTTCTGGTCATTTGTCCCACATGGCTTGGCAAGGCAGTTTCGGGCCATGGGAGACCCGGCCCCAACTATGTGAGACCTATTGCACATGCTCACCTTGCATTGGTGAACCAACTGTAGAATTACTCAAGGAGGTGCTCCTGCTCTAGTCAATGACTCAATATTACTTATTCTGGTATTTTCAGTGGTGCCCAGCTAGGATCATCTAAGATTGGCATACGGCATGGATGGACTCAACATATGAAAGATCTAGATTTGGTACATGTATGCTACATTTACTGCAATTGAGGGCTTGATTATTAAGTTATTAGCATTTAGTACTAGGTAAAGTGTTCCAATGCATGGGAGCCTTCCCATGTACCTGGTTGCATCTGGGGGACATGCAAAGCCCCATGTCAATAATCAGGACAGTCTGTTTAGTTTAAACCTCTTCATGGGCCACCTTGAAAAAAATCATATGGATCAAATAACTGTAATGATTTGATCGATGGTTTGTAGAAATGGATGGCCAAGATCATTTATAAACAAATAGGTCCAATTGCTGATCACAATCATGGTGAGGGCCCCACTTTGGATTGCTTATGATGGTAAAGAATAACTTTGGTCAGACGGTGTTAACCGTCTAATTTCTTGCTCCTAGATGGATGGTTACATAAAACTGCCTAGGGCAGCATGCAAGTGGTTAGGATCATGCAATCGGCACAATCTTTTCAAGATGGCCTATGAAATGGGTTGTGCTGAAGGGACAGTTCCAATCGATCATATGAATAGCCCACATATGCAAATGCAACTAGGTGCGTGGGAAGATTCCCATGCACAGAGTCTACATTAAAAAAGATCAGCATATAGATCGATGTTAGGGTCATCAGTTCTATCGTATGGACTGCCCACATGTGCAAATGCAAGTAGGTGCATGTGAGCCATCTCGGTGCATTGGAGTGTTCTCCATGTACTGGGTCTTTTACTATTTAAGTAGAAGCTTGAGCCCATCAGCTTTACCAATTAGTTTATTAATTGACTTCATGGCAGATTTATACGACGTCTCCCACGGCATCCCTGCTGACAACTGAGTACTAATATTGTGGATTTGAGGTACACACTGTTTTACCATTTGCCAAAGGTGGGGATAACATTACTAAAGTGTTTCGTCTTCCTACCATCTCCATTAGTTAACTAACAATTAACTTTTTATCTTTTGAAGATTACTCGCAACTTACTTTTCATATTTACTTTCTACCTTCGGATCCACAAATTACTAGAATTTGATTAGAGATTGGATTTATTGTTCCCTATTTAATATGTTTGTTGTTCTTTTCCTCAATGAACTCACACATCTTACCAATAGAGGGGGGAAAAAGATTGGCTTCCAATTGAAATTTGTATTTGTTATTCTTTACCTAGCCTTTGATTTTTTTCTTTTGTCTGCATTTTTCTGTAATTTCTATGGCAAAAATCCTTAATATTTATGAATTTTTTAAAACCTGGACTTTTACACAGTTTGGAAACAATATTTTTGGAGGTGAATGATGAAATTCCCTTAAACCTTTTTTACTACCAAGAAGTGGTGGTGTTAAGCATTATAGGTCCATGAGGTGCCCGTGCGCGCGCTGTGCGTGCGTGCGTGCGGCATTGTGTGTTTGTGTGTGGCATCCAACCGGTCCAATAGGTGAACCTCACCATTGTCATTATAGATGGCTGTAAAGTCAGGTAGATCCAATCATCAGGTGGGCCACACCTTAGAAAACAATGTAACCACCACACTAACCTCTGAACACACATGTAGCACACCTTTTGATTTCTTTGGCCTGATTTTTGGATGGTCTGATCATCATGTTGGGGTGCACCTGTTGGGTATGGGTTGGATGTCATTAACAAATCGAGTAGACCCCACAATGCTGACTCCACTTGAAAAAAAAGCCGAGCGACATTTTAATCATTTTACTCTTGGAAAAGGTTCTTTTGGGATTTTATAACTGTCAGGGCCCTTTTTGGGAAGTCAGAAATCTTTAAGGATTTTTGCTATAGAAGTCTTCCTTTAAATCCTTTTTAAAGTAGGAGCAGGTACATTCCTCTCTTTCTTTCTGCTTATTTTGGCGTGGATGAAATCGGATCTGCCAAATTGCAAGTGAGCTGTCCTCATATCACTTCCAATTTGACTTAGAAATTTGTTGAAATTGGGAACTGCTGAAATGTTGGTTGTATTTTTCCTGACTGTCCCAAACACGGGAGTGAATTAGCTGTTACCCTGGTAACACCTTAGTGGGTGTTACCCCTACCGTGTGGGGCCTACCTTAATGTATTTTTTGTATGTCTATACTGTCCATCTGTTGTTACGTCTAATTTTAGGACGCGATCCAAAATTATAAGAAGATCCAAATCTCAGGTGGACCATACCAATAGAAAGAGTGATGAATAATCATTCAAAGCATTTTGCGGGCCACAAAAGTTTTAGATCAAGCTGATCTTTAAATTTTCCCTTCATCCAGACCTTCTTGACATTATCAAGAGCTTGGATTGCAAATGAACATTACCAAAACCTTACAATGAGTTCTTTGGAATTTTTAATGTTGGGCACTCAATCAGCACTGTTTCGGTATGGTCCACTTGAGATTTGGATTTGCATACTTTTTGGAAGACCATCCTAAAATGGGCTGGAGAAATGGATGGACGGCAGTGGATATACAAAATACTATCCATGTGGGCCACACAGTAGGGGTAACAAACACCCACTAAGATGTTCCCGGGGTAACATCTAATTCGCTCCCTCAAACACAGCGGATTTTGTTGCACTTAGGAAGCAGCAGCGGAACCAATATCAGGTACATCCAAACTGGCCTTTCAGCATTTGCATATTCAGTAAAGATGTTGCAATTGACATGAATGCAGATTCAACATCAAATGTATTCATCCTGGTTTATATATATATATATATATATATATATATATATATATATATATATATATATGGCAGCTTCTTTCAATACTTCTTCACAGGCAGCTCATGTGCCAACCTGGCAAGCGCATGGGACATGGGACGCGGATTGCTTGCTGATGCTGTCATTAGCCAGTAGCCACTTGACGGTGCTGTGAGCCCCACCATGATATATTTGTTTTATCCATGCTGTCCATCCATTTTTCCATATCATTTTATTGCATGAGCCCAAAAATGAGGCAGATCCAAATCTCACATGGACCCCACCACAGGAAACATTGGTGATTGAATGTTCATCATTAAAAACTTCCTGGGGGCCACAAGTTTTGGATGAAGCTGATATTTGTGTTTTCCCTTCATCCAGGTCTGTGTGGCCTAATCAACGGGTTGGATGGCAAATAAACATTACAGGTCTGAGTGACCTAATCAACTGGTTGGATAGCAAATAAACATTACAGTGGGCCCCCAAGAAGTTTTTAATGGTGGGAGTTCAATCACCACTGTTTTCTTGTGGTGTGGTCCACTTGAGATTTGGATCTGTCTAATTTTTGGGCTCATACCCTAAAATGATCTGTTAAAATAGATGGACAGTATGGATAAACACATGCATCGCCTGCAGTACTTTCCAGTAGCCACCTTGCTACTGGCCGCCTTGGTAGGCAATCTGCATCGTGGGAAATGCCAGTTGCTTGTAAAATGGGCCCCACCTCCACACATTGAACGGGCTACACATGTACATTGAATGTGGACTTGCTGGATTTTTTTTCTTAGTATGTTCATCTTCGGTGGATTCTTCCTGCAAAGCACCATCGTGGGATGTCGATCAATCGGATGCCATGGGCCCAATGCTCGAATCTGGGCCAGAATGCAGCAAAACTGGTTTCTGAATTTATCACAAGCAGATTGTATCCATAGTAATCACTGACGTCCAAGACCGGCCATTACCATAGTAAATCCGCCTCAGTGATCAGGTCCATGAGGATGCCCGAATGGCAAGACTGGCCAAGATCAATGTGTGGAATGGCTTAGAACTGCCAACCACGATAGCCTAAGTCAAAACTGTAATCTAGATTCATGGCTCAATGCCGGTCAATACTCTGGCCTAACACGAATTGGCATACATGGCTCAGTCATTGATCATTGATGCTCCAAGGGGTGATCTAATCCATTATTTGTTAGGGTCTATGTCTGGGTCGAGTCCACCATCTTGGACCAATTAAAAATGGGCTAGGTTTTGATAGAGTAGTTAATTGTTATAGTAATATTATGTGTTAAATATGAAGCCTGGTTTGCTATTTTTCTGAGCAGGGAACTATCCTGTTCAGAACCTTGTTGGTAATGGTAGATGTGGGGGCCATGGTTGGTTTATCCAAGCCATTGATCTGATGGCCCCCATCATGGATGGACCATTGTGCTAAAATCTCTCAAATTGGAAAGTCCTAGCCATCAAATCTCTGGCCTTTCCTACATTGAATGGGGGTTTGTTTGTGCACTTCAATTTAACCATGTATTTGGATGCCAACAAAAGAAGGTTTGGGTTGACCAGTTGAGAGGATATTCTGGAAATCATAGTTCAAAAACTTAAAAAAAGTCTACTCAATGTCTAGCTAGGTCAGGTCAACTCGAAGACTCCACTGGGTATTTTAATAGTTACATTTTTATTGTTTAATGGATTTAAATTTTTTTGAAAGGAATAAAAGAATGAAAATACTAAACACCACACTGTTTGTGTGATCTTATGAACAGGTTAAATGACAAATAAACATCGTCATGGGCCTTGGGAAGGTATTCCCACTGTTACCTGCGGTGTGGTCCACTTAGGCTTTGGATATGCTTCAATTTTGGGCTCAACCACTAAAATGAGCTAGAACAACAGATGGACAGGTATGATAAACCACATACATTCATGGTGGCCCCAACAGAGTTTACTCAGTATGATAAAGCATAACTCAGTACGCAATAACTCAGTACGCAATCCCATTTGGTAGTATAGTGGCAGCATGTCTTGGTTCTTAGAAATGAGGTTGCCTCTTCAATTCATGCCCCTTGTTGATTGGGCTGAATTTCGAGTGGACACAACTAAGGTGCCGTTTGATAAAAGTTATTTTTAGCACTTATTACTAAATTTTCAACCCTTTCCAAATTCAAATCAATTTTGTACTATTAAGTGCATGAATAATTTTCATTGAAGATATACTTTTTATTTTATTATTATTATTTTTTTATCTTTCCTTATGGTAAAGACTAAATGTTCAAGTGTGGTAGAGTTCAAAATCCGGCCTCAGCTAGGGCCTATTTGGTTAGCTGTAAATGCATGCAAATAATGGCAAAGTTACTTTGAAAACCTCATAAAAAGTGCTGCCCAACGTATTGTTTGTGCTATGTCCATGCTGTCTATTCAAATTTTCAGATCATTTTAAGGCATCAGCCGAAAGATGAGGCAGATCCAAAGCCCAAGTAGACTACCCCACAGAAAACTGTAGGGATTGAATGCCTACAATTGAAAACTTCTCCGGGCTGTATTTGCCTCATTTTTGGGCTCATGCCCTAAAATACTATGACAAAATGAATGAACCGTGTGGATAAAATACAATAGGGTTAAATGTAAAAAGTGGGTGGTCTTGAAAGCAAAAGTTGGAGGGGAAATGGTCAAATTAACGTAGTTCACAGTACCACTGAAACTGAGATCATCCCCACCACCCTACATGGGCCCACCTATGTCGATGTAACCATCGCTCAATCAAATCGTTGCATAGAATCCTCACTTTAGAACTTGTAGAGAACAGAAAATCCCTGCTCCCCATCTTACATTTTACACCAACCTTGATCTCAACTGTTCATTCAGTGGACCCCATAGAAAACGGCCCATGACGCCTAATCCACACGTATCAAAAATATCTCTACCATTGTAGAGTTTGTACTCAACTCACAACCATCTGTTTAGTAGACATCAATCGGAGGATTAAATCTCGTATTCGACTTAGCGGCCACTTCGATGTATGTATTATATATCTAGGCTGTCTATCTATTTTTCCAAACCATTTTATGGCTTGGGCCCAAAAATGAAGCAGATCCAAATCTCAGGTGGACAACACCACAGGAAAAAGGATGGACGGGAAGGTATGCAATGCGTACATTGAGGTGGGCCCAATGGTCAGGGTCCATGTGTGGGGCCATCTTGATGTGCGCGTCGCATCCAATCCGTCCATCAATGGATTCTCCTTGGCGCCCAGAAATCAGGCTGATCCAAAACTCAGGTGGGCCACACCAACAGCCGGGATAGAGATGTGCACCATTTCTAAACTTTCAGATTCTCTGTGAGGCCTGCAGTGTGTTGCATATTCCACAACCTAAAAATCAGGCCATTCAGGTGGGCCACAGTACCTAAGTTTTAAATCGCTTTATTTTTTGATGCCAAGAACAATACGAAGGGGCACACACGATGGATGGATGGGAATGCACTGACACCTAATCACATCCA
Organism: Liriodendron chinense; assembly: GCA_003013855.2. Classification (NCBI taxonomy): domain Eukaryota; kingdom Viridiplantae; phylum Streptophyta; class Magnoliopsida; order Magnoliales; family Magnoliaceae; genus Liriodendron; species Liriodendron chinense. The sequence continues at coordinate 8,847,297 of ML058387.1, read as the reverse complement.
CATTAATTTAGGTTTTCGGTCAAAATAGCACTGACGTTTTGTGAAAGGATGAAAATAGCCCCTGCCCTCAATCATAGTAATTGTAGCCTCTAACATTTTGTGAAATGATGAAAATAGTCCCTGCTGTCAATCTCCATAATTGTAGTTTTTGACATCTTTTTAGATTTTCTATGAACCATTTTGTACCTGACCATGTATGACCAACGAGTTTCTAAAAAATAAAGGGCCCTCTTAACTCGTCGATGAGACACATGGCTCACTAGTAACTTTTATGGCTAACCAATGAGACACATTGTTTCGACCAAGAACACAAGGTTTCTACTTGGAAGTCATGGCTCGCCGATAAGACACATGGCTTGTTGATGAGATACAATGTTAAAACCTAGAAGTCATAACTCGTCAATGAGACATATGGCTCACCAGTGGCTTAAATTTTGAGAAACTCATTAGCACACATGATTAAGAGCAAAATGGTTTGAAGAAAATTTAAAAAGGTGTGAGAGCTATAATTATTGAGATTGAGGGCAGGGGTTATTTTCATCATTTTAGAAAATGTAAGTACTACTTTAACTGAAAATCTTAATTTTCGATCTAAAATAAGACCTATAAGGGGACGTTTGGCATCTCTACTCTAATTCAATAAGAGCTTTTTGAATAAGACTTATTTCAATAAGCTCCTTTTGTTCTAGCTCTTGTCTTAAATAAGCCCGTTTGTTAAAATCTCCAAAAAAAAAAAAAAAGCTCTTATTTAAAATAAGCATGTTTGGTAAAACTTTCTAATAAGAGTTTTTTTTTAAGGTTAGTTGATTTTATTTCCAAAGATTACAACAACTTAAATATAAGAGCAATCCAAATGATTGTTTGGGTAGATCGTCCATCATGTAGGACCCAACATCAATGCCAATTGCCCTTTATATGGGTCCCTCAGTATCCACTAGCTACCCATCACCATTACGTGGACTCCACATTTTGATGTGTCCATAGCGTGGGCCCTACCTTTGAAGTGTATTGTCCATCATGTGGGGCCCAGTTTTGATATACCATTCATCGTGTGAGGTGCACCTTCTATATGGATCATCCATCATACGACCCACTTTGGATATGGGTAATCCATCATGAGAGATCTTGGATGTGAACTGTCTATTAGGTAGGGCCCACTTGATGTCAACTGTCCACTATGAGGGGCCACACTTTTATGTGAACCATCCATCATGTGAAGCCTACTCCATCTATTATGTGGGCCCATCTTAATGTGGACCATTCTTTGTGTGGGGCCCCACCTTCATTATGGGCCGTTCATCATGTGAGTTCATCTTTGATATCAACTGACCATCATGTGAGCTCACCTTCAATGACCATCATCCATTGTGTGGATCCCACCTTTAACATGGACTGCCATTTAAATGGGACCTACTTGATATGCATGTTCCATCATGTTGGGCCACAATTTGATGTGGGCCATCTATCATGTGGGGCTTACCTTTGATGTGAACCTTTCATTACATGGGCCCACCTTGATGTGGGGCCCCACTTCAATATGAGTCATTCATTATGAGGGGACCCATCTTTGATGTCTACCATCCATCATGTGGGTCCTACCTTTGTTGTGGACCACTATCATGTGCGGCCCACATCAAGTAGGTAGTCCATCATCTGGGACCCGTTTGATGTCCACCATCCATCGTGTAGGTCCCTCCTTGGCTGTGGACTGTCCATCATGTGGGGTCCAACCTTCAATATGGGTCATTCATCATATAGGCCCACCTTTAATGTCAACCTTCCATCACGTGGTCCCACATTCAATATCCAACATCTATCACTTGGATCCTACCTTTGATGTAGACCATCCATCATGTGGGTCCCACCTTTGTTGTGGACCATCTATCATGTGGGGCCAACTTGATGTGGATAGTCCATCATGTGGGACCCACCTTTGATGTCCACCATCCATCATGTAGGTCCCACCTTTGCTATGGACCATCCATCATGTGGGGCCCAACCTTCAATATGGGTCATTCATCATGTGATCCCACATTTAATGTCAATCTTCCATCATGTGGTCCCACATTCAATGTCCACCATCCATCATGTGGATCCCACCTTTGCTATGAACCGTCCATCATATGGGGCCTACTTGATGGATAGTTCATCAATCATGCGGGGCTACATTTTAATGTGGGTCATCCACCATGTGGGACCCACCTTTGGTGTTCACCGTTAATCATGTGGGGCCCAACCTTCAATATGGGTTGTTCATCATGTGGGCCTACCTTTGATGTCAACCTTCCATCATGTGATCCCACCTTCAATGTCCCCCGTCCACCATATATGTCCCACATTTGCTGTGGGCGTTCATCATGTGGGGGCCACCTTTGATGTGACCTATGCATTATGTGGGCCCACCTTGATGTAGAAACCCACATTCAATATGGGTTGTTCATCATGTGGGCCCACTTTAGAGATATTCTAAAGAAGAGAAGGGGGCAAGATGGGAATTACTTAAAAAGTTAATTAAAAATGTTTACTCGCTTAAGCTAAATAAACTTTTAAAGAAAAATTGACATCCCTATTACTAGGCCTGGCAACGGGTTGTGTTGAACTATGTTTGTGTTGTGTCAAAAATTTGCTCACCTAAACTCGGCCCGTTAGTTAACGGGTTGAGATCTAGAAACCCAAACCCAAGATCTAGAAACTCAAACCCATTCATTAATTTAACGGGTTACGAGTAACCTGTTAGGCCAGTCTACTCATCAGATAGATACACCGTTTATGAGGACAATTGACAATTTGACCCAACATATAGCTGTGGTCCACCTAGTGGGCACATTCTATTACTAGAAACAATAGGATTCACTCGTGAGACAAGGAAGAGTAACTTGTATATTACAATATTGTATATGAGAGAGTGTTGAGGTTCATAGGTGGGTCATGGTTTGGTGAGTTAGACCATTATGTTAATGGGTTAAACGGGTTCGTAGGTGAAACAATGACTTGACCCGTTTTGTTAATGGCTCTTAATGGGTCAACCCATTAGTAACCTGACACAACAAGGCTAGATCCAAACATTGATTTTTTCTTGTAGGTTTCATGCAGGGTTAACGGGTCGTGTGGACTTTTGCCAGCTTACCTATCACTTATTATTTAAGAGTTTTTTTTTTTTTTTGGATACTTTATAAAAAAATAAGCTCTAAAATGAAAGTTTTAACCAACGGTTTATTTTCATAATAAAAGCTTATTTTTTTTAGAATAAGTAAATAAGTTCTTATTAATAGATTTGCCAAACGCTTCCTTAAATCATTAATCAATATTCAGTGATGCATCAGGACCAACTTGTAACCATGACCCATCCACAACTGGCTGGACGTTTCAAACGGCCCGGATTACCTCAAATGTTGGGCCACGTTTACAGTCGACCTGTAACCACCATTTTAAACGGAGCGGTTAGGTGAGACCCCGGATTCACCAAGGTAGGTGGGAACCCAGACTGTGGGGCCCACTTTGATGTATGTGACTACATCAACGCCGTCCACCCGTATTGAAAGCTATTTTAGGACACGATAAAAAAATGAAGTAGTTCGAAATCCTAGATGGACCATAGTAGAGGAAACAGTGGTGATTGACAGTTAAAAACTTCTTCTCAGCCACAAAAGGCTGGGATCAAGATGATATTTGTGTGGTCTCTTCGTCTACGTGTTTGTTACCTTATCAACAGGTTGGATGGCAAATAAAAATTCTGGTGGAATCCATGAAGTTTTTAATGGCGATGATTCAATCAAGACTGTTTCCTATAGTGTGATCCACCCAGGGTTTAAGTCATCTTCATTTTTTGGATCATGTGCTCAAATGAGCTTTCAAAATGGTTGGACGGTGTGGATTTAAGGCACATACATCACAATGAACCCCACAGTCAGGGTCCCACCAACCTCGGTGGGTCCGGGACTCCGGGGTCTTACCTAATGCGCTCCCCTTTTTAAAACGGTGGTTAACTATCACCAGACTCGTTTCCTTCCTTCGTCTCCCTTCTCTCGCAACGGAAGAAGAACAGAATCTCTCTCTCTCTCTCTCCCTCCCTCCTTCCCCATCTTCAAGAAAGAAGGAAAGAAACCCTAACCCTAACCCTAACCCTAGAAAGCAACAAAAGACGAAAATACCCCTCCTCTCTGTCTCTCTCTATGCGCCGAGGCTTCTCTGAAAGGATCTTCCCCATCCTACCCTCACGGAATCCCCCAAAATGCCAACCCTATCCCCATCGAAGCCCAACCGTCCGATCGTGATCCGCAACGTCTGGGCCAGCAACCTCGACAGCGAGTTCGACCTCATCCGTGAGGCCGTCGACAGCTACCCGTTCGTCGCGATGGACACTGAATTCCCCGGCATCGTCCTCCGCCCTGTCGGCGCCTTCAACTCCTCGGCCGACTACAATTACCGAACCCTCAAGGCCAACGTCGACCTCCTCAAGCTAATCCAGCTCGGCCTCACTCTCTCTGACGCCAATGGCAATCTTCCCACCTGCGGGACCAACGAATCCTACATCTGGCAGTTCAATTTCCGTGAGTTCGATCCCGCCTCCGATGTCTTCGCTCATGACTCCATTGAGCTGCTCCGCCAGAGCGGCATCGATTTTGTGAAGAATTCTAAAGAGGGCATCGAGGCAGCAAAATTCGCTGAGCTCCTGATGTCTTCGGGGATTGTGCTCAATGACGCTGTCCATTGGGTCACATTCCACAGCGGGTACGACTTCGGGTATTTGCTGAAGCTCCTTACATGCCAGAACCTGCCGGACACGCAGGTGGGGTTCTTTGAGCTGATCAAGGTGTACTTCCCGACGGTCTATGATATCAAGCATCTGATGAAGTTCTGCAACAGCTTGCATGGTGGGCTGAACAAGCTGGCCGAGCTGTTGGAAGTGGAGCGGGTTGGGGTGTGCCACCAGGCAGGGTCTGATAGTTTGCTGACCTCGTGCACGTTCCAGAAGCTCAAGGAGTCGTTCTTCAATGGGTCAACGGAGAGATTTGCTGGTGTGTTGTATGGGTTGGGTGTTGAGAATGGGCAGACTAGTCATTGAAATGGATAGGAAAGGGTAAAATAGGTAATGATGCTTGTTTGATTGCATTTAGGTGTGAAATTCCCTCTTGCCCTTTCTTTCCTTTTTCTTCTTGTCTCTCTGTGTACACCTTTTGCAGAAGATGTTGTTGATAGTAATGAATTTTCGCTTCTGTTCATTTCTTGTTCTTCTTCATTTCGTGCAGAATAATCTTTTTTTTTTGGGTACATGAAAACAAATGGGTGCCTTCTTGTGGTAGAGTTTGGGGTGTGTTTGGTTGTACTATTCAATTGAATTGCGATGGTTTGATAAAGATTTGGAATTGCAAAATTGTAATTTTGTGTTTGGTATTCTTATTGACGGAATTGGCTATAAATTGCTTCTATGTTGCTTTCAAAGTTGAACATGAAAGGAATATAACTTCAATTTGCGGGATACTCGTTCATTTTTTAATACTTAAAAAGCATTTGCAATTTGGTTATTTCTTCTCTATTGAACTTATTATTGCAAGAGAACTGATCACCTCTATCCCTTTTTTAGATGCATATATTTTTGAAGGGAGGATTTGAAACCAAAATTTTGAAGGCATAACAAATGGTTGCAGGTGATCAGTCTTATTTGTAATTCGATTCATTTCAGTAGTGCATGCAGCCAAATGCAGCATTAATTTTCCAAATAGTTCATTGAATTGGATTTCCTACAACTTACCCCATTATGGTTAGTTCTGGGAAATCATTCTGCCATGTGCTCCTTTATTTGGGGCTATTGGTTACTATTGCATTCTTTGATATGGAGAGTTTTTTTTTCTCCCCTCCATTACTGGTGAGATTTTTGTTAATAGATGTTCTTAGGACACTAGACAATGTGGGGTGTCGAGTTTAGCCTTTCTTGTTTTAGTTGAGTATCACCAAAGATGTATGTTAGGAGGTGGGATGCCATGATGCATAAATCTGAAGTGCCTTTGGTTGATTATGGAGCATATCTAACACCTAATCTTTGAGGCATATGAATCTTGATCTTTCAGAAAGAAGGTATATGGATCATGTTTCTACTTTTCTATTTAAATCTAGTCTACCTTCGGATGTTGTCAGTTTAATCTGTGATTTTTGTTGTGTAATGTTATGTTCTTGAATATATTTGATATTTTTTTAATACTGGCAAGATCATGGTTAATAGATTTTCTTAGGTCATAATAGAACATGGGGCATCGACTGAGGTTTTTAAAGGTCTGAAACGTATTTGCAGTGTAATCCTATGAAGTGAGGTATAAACATCAAGGCTTACTGAAACGTAACGTTGAAAATATGTCTAAAAAATTTAGAACAAGTAAAACTGTTAAAACATTGGGAAATTGAAAATAATTGAATAAATTGTTCACAATGGTGTTGTGAAAACTGTTAAAACATTGGAAACTTGAAAATAATTGAATAAATTGTTCACGATGGTTTAGCGTGTAGTATGTACATGGTACATGGGTTTGCATTAGTCTATTTCTTCCATTGCCAATCTACTCTGAGGCCCACCAGATTAACATCACAGATTGCAAAAATTGGTCAATGTTATATTTCATATGAAATAGTTATCATGTAGTGCTCTTGAAGCACAACAGTGTGTAGTGCATTGAGTTGGATTTGAACACATGGAGAAAAATCAATCTATATGGACAGTCCATTAGGCCTAACCTGCACTTCACTAGGCACCATGCAAAGATGACATGAATCAAATAATCATATGTTTTCCAAGCCATGATTGGGATGGTTTAGAATCTTCAGATCTTATCAAGATTAACCTAATCATAAGCAATCCAAGTTGGGGCGACCAAATGAATGGTTCAGATTGATGATCATACCTATTTACTATAAGTGATCTATTTTGTAGGCCATTAACTGGACAGTTAGAATCATCTAAGCAGTGCGGTTTTTACTCGATGGCCTTGGACATATGGTCAGAATTGATTGATTAGACTACTCATGTGTCTGAATAACACCCATAGGTAAGATTGACTTCAAAACTTTACAAAGAGAAATCATCATCATCATCATCTAAGACTTATCCCAACTAATTGGGGTGGGCGACATGAATTCTTTTTTGCCATTCCACTCTATCAAGGGCCATAACTTCAGTTAGACCATAGGTCAAAAAACATTTACCGTTCAAAAAAAAAAAAACTTCAGTTAGACCATAGGTCATCAAGTCTTTTCTTACTACCTCCACCCATGTCCTTCTGAGCCTTTTCCTTGCCCTTTTAGAGCCTTAAAGTTGTACCCTCTCCCTCTAAGTGGTGTGGTTCTTGGTCTCCACTCCACATGAACATACCATGTAAAGTCTACTTTCCCTCGTCTTATTACCTACTGGCGCTACTCCTAAGTTCCCTCAAATTCATTCATTTCTAATTCCGTCATTCCTTGTCTTGCCATGCATCCATCTCAACACCCTCATTTCAATTACACTCATCCTATGGACATTTTTTTTTAATAAGAAAGAAAGAAAAAAACCCAAATATGTGAAGCTTATGCCTCATGTGAGGTGTGCCTCGAGTCTAAGGTTATGCATCAGCTATATGAAACTTAAGCATCACATAATTTAGCCTCAGGAACAGCCTCGAGCAGCATGCAACTTGAGCCAAGCATTCTGAATTTAACGGTTTAACCTTTTTCCAGTTAGTGTAGTTCATCATCTTCAAGTTTGTATTTTAAGAAGGTGGGAAGCCATGTCATGTAAAGCTGAAGTTGTGGCTTTTGATACGGAGAAATGCTGGAGATATAATCTTTCAAGGTATGTGAATGATGCGTTCTTTGCACTCTAGATTGTTTACTTACCCTCCTTGTCAACTCAATTTGTGATTTCATGTATTTAGATTGCATCTTATATGTTTTGTGTTTGAAAACACTTTCGGTTCTCTGTTTTAGCTTAGCACACAACTTTTCTTCCTCTGCAATATTGCTGCCTGTGGTTGGCCACGGCATCACAACATGGTAATAAATTTGCTTCACTGAGGTGTTAGAACATCCTACTATTAATAAACCTAGTAAGCATGTCCATATGTTTTCAATTAGTTTTTTACCGCCCTTTGCAACTAAAACTTCTTGGAGCAAACTTCTGGGTCTCAGTGTGCAAGGGCTTCAGGATTTGAGGAGATGGTTTGCTAAGAGATTGGATCAAGGTTTTGAAGGACTCTAGGAAAGAGTGCATGATCTCATATAGTGGGTCCATCCTCCTATTGGAGCTCTGATGCTAAACTTCGATGCATATCTGAGGGGGAATCTGGGACCTAGTAGTGGGTTAATTGGCATATTTAGAATGATTCTAGAGGGAATGGTGTGAGGGTATTTTCAAGTTTGGTTGGCTCTACTCAGAAGTTGACATTTGAGCTTTGTGGATAGGGGTTCGAAGAACTCCTCTAATTCTATTCAGGGCTTGTGGATGGGGGAGATTCCGTCAATGTAATTTATCGTGTGAACAGTTCCACTTCATAACCTTGGAGCAATGTTCGCAGTGTTGGTATCGCGTTACGTTTCGCACCCTTGGGATACAAATATGTATCATGTATCGCTAGGGATATATCGTTTGTATTGGCTAATGTATTGCACTTTTTGGGAAACATGGGGAAGCATTGGGAAATTGATTGATTATTTCAATGAAACTTCAGGGATTGTTAAAATGGACCTTAATACACACTTTTAAATCATAATATTTAAAAAAAAAGTCCACATAATGGGGTTCCTTTGTAAAGGATCCCAATCTATGCGCTGTCTGACTGAACTAATGCAACTTTTGTTCAAATTGATTCTATAAGATATATAAATGTAAGAAGACATTAATGAAAACGCAACCAATTCATTGGCAAAGTCCATTTCAAGAAAGAGAGTTGAGAAATATACCTATGGAAGATGCGACTGACTGCTGCCTAGACCCACGTAGAGTTGCGCGGTGGCTTGTAATCATCGTCTCCATCTCGATGGGGCTGGGAATAGTACTGCTGCTCCACAAATCGACAATACTGTGCAAAGGTCATAGTAGAATGGTACCACCGAGCTCGAGAAAGAAGGGGCCAAATTCAGATTTGCTTCGAAATCACCGCTTTCCTCTCAGATTGGTCCAAGGGAAGGATCGAAATCCACCCAAACTAGGTTGGCAAGGAGAAGTTACAAGAAAAATGGGGAGAATGGAAGTTTTTTTTCCTCAAAAAACACAAGTAGTGATGAAGTCATGTGCGTCTGGACAATATCTAGATGATATCGTCTAGGTATCATCGATATTTGGAACCACTAAAAGGCAAAACGCACGATATATTGACGATATATCGTGCGATAATGTTGATATTGCATGATAATATCGTTGATATCCTGGAATCCAATGAATTTTTTGTTACTCTTTTTGGTTTTCGTATCAGCGGACTCGCGATGTCGATAATATCGGCCAATATAGCAATCACTGCCTTGGAGGTTGGGGGACTGAGTTGCGGAGATCGAGGACATGTGTGGGGATATCCGTGTTATCTTTTTCTCATACAAGGGAGTTCACAAGTTGATTCCATAGCCAAGGAGGGTGTGTTTAGGTCCTCTTGGATTTAGGATTGTCCCCTTGTAATTTTGTTCTATCCTCCTCCTCCTCCTCCTCTCTCTCAAATCTCATCCTATTGTATTGCATCCCATCTGGGTACAGGAAACCCACATGGATTCAATCCATTTGTATGGGGATGGACGCTGAGAAGGCTATTGAACAAATGGGCCCTTCTAGGTTCATTATTCTTTTGAATTCAAAACAATTTTTTTGATGTTGTCAATTAAAAATTGTCATTGATTGTATTTCATGCCTAATATGTGCCCATGTCAAAGTCTGTCCTCCCACACGAGTGGATCAAAATTATGTGTTTCTTTAAACAAATTTTTTTTATTGATCAACTCTACATAATTGAAGCATTAACAAAGAAAGTAAATAATAAATGATTTGTAAAAATTCCTTAAATGGTGGCAATGGGCTGGGCTTGGCTCACTTATTATCTTCAGCGGTTGGGCTTAGGCTTGGTTGATTAGGCGGAATGACACAAATTCCCTACCCTCTTTTGTTTGTTTCAGGGTTTAAGAGAATTTTTTTATCCCTTCCCAAATAAAGGAACCAGGCTACTGAACAAATGACAAAGATACGAATGACCCCATCTTGTTTTATTAAGAATTATGTTGTAAGGTCCCCAATAAACACCCAAGCTCTAAACCTCTCTCTCACATATGGCGAATGGACAAAATTTGAGAATTCTTATAACGAAATTCACATAAGTGAATCAATGATATAGAAATAGAGTGAATGGAATGCCTGTACCATCCTTTCTAAGGAACATGAAGAAATTACACGCAACCCACACACACACTTGTATATATAAACAAATCAAGACCTATTTTTTTATATATGAAATGAATGAAGAAGTAGGATTTTGACGCAGGGGGGAACGTGGTGAGGTCGATTACCGTGTTGCTCATGGGATAACTACCTTGAATGTACAAGGCTTCTTGGACTTCTTAACAGGGCTTCCTCGAATCCATGAGGGAAACTCTCGAATGCATGAGAGAAAATTGATAAAAACCAGAATTTTATTGAATAATAATGAGAATGATTCATGAAAAACGAATTTAACAACCTTATATATCCCTAAACAAACCCTAATTTGTACGTACTAAAAATAGTAAGTTTTTTGAAATAGAAAGTTATTAAAAATAGTAAAATACTAATTAAAGACTACTACTAAGTAGAGTCTTTCTAAAACTCATTATTCAACAAAAGTAGAAACTCATAAATAAATAAAAACTCCAAAAAGAATGAAACACACTAAAAATTAGAATAACTAAAAATAGTAATTTTTTTCTTCTTCTAAAATCCAGTTTTTCTGCTGTAACCACACTTTTCTGGCGAAACGGACGGACACGACCCACTTTAGTGGTCGGTTCACCACAAAACGTAATTTCAGTAGGAATCCATATGTTGTGCGTCTTGTAACTCCTCCCGGATCAAAAGTTATGGCCGATTTACGGTCCACCTTCTTTTGGTCCATCCATGTGAAGAATGTGCTTGAACCTCATCCTCCATCTGGGGGTCCTTGTTCTGCATCAGATTTTAAAGAGAAGGAATAAACTATGGGTGAATCCAAGCAACCCGTTCATAAATCCAATGATCTTTTAGTCATTTGCCCTCAATTGGATCGGGGGATCGAATTTGATTGTAGAAACATGAGTTTAATTAGTCAATTTATTAGTGAACAGTGAAAATAATATCTAGATGAATGAATGGATTGACCTTGAAAGAACAATGATTAATTACTATTGCTATAAAATAAGATTGATTTTAGTAAGAAACAATTTGAGAAACTGAGTCGATCCCAAGAACCACAAATAAATAGGGCTACTCCTCAATTGAATAAAAACAACTCTAGTTGGAATTCAAAATTAGTTTTGATTGATTTTTCTCCCATTGTGGGAAGGAAGAATGACAAAGGGATTTGACTGGTAAAAATAAGGCTGTTAATGGGATGGTATCCTCTCTCATTACCACAGAAATCGTTTCCAAGGTCAACCGAAAAAAATCTCTCCATCATCTCAGCATTGGTTGGGGCAGAGGTTGTTCTGGGGGATTTCAAACCTCCCTGTCTTTGCAGTCACACAGTAGCTGTGACTGTGATGCTGTAACTGCTGCGGAATGAAATTTGCAACAGTTTACGTGCATTATATGTGCTAAAACTGAAATTTGAGTAATTCTTCCCATATTTGTAGTAACTCCAGAACACCTGAACTGATTTTTTTTTTTTTTGTAGCAAAATAGAAGCAGAAAACTATAATTGGATGCAAAACTAAATTCGACAGAGTGGAAGAAATGTCACTTTCTGCTTTGTAATGAGGAATTCGTCCACATGAAGTACGCAGAAAACCTGCTTTGGAATCTCTCTACATGGTTTGTGATGGAGTCTGACAGAGGATTGCAGAATCTTTCTTCAATAAAGTCCAAAGACAGGAACAACAATATAAGATTTATATTCATCTATGGTCAAATGTCATATTGAAATTTGTGGCTCCCCTTGGGGCCATAGTCATTATTTTATTATTTATCACCACCGAGTCCTTGAACCCTCAAGCCTGATAGGGTGTGGAGTCCATTTACATGGACCTGCTAAGCAATGGAGAGGATTAGTCAACTTTTAGGATGAAATAGTAAAAAGTACACTCATAATCCTAACACACTCATTGACTTTGTTGACATGTCTTTATAGAAATAAGCTGGGCCCTTTTTAGGCACCATCAAAATGGGCCCTAAAATTTTACAAAAACCAACTCAATTCACATTTGGAATAAAGCAACCATAAAACTAACACTTGAATACATGCTAAACATGCTAAACTAAAACTAACGTTGACATTTCTAAACCTCCAAGCCATAACCCTCACGGGAACCATTGCTAAACCATACTACTAACCCAGCTTTTGTTTTTGGTTTATTTTTATTTTTCCTTCCTGGCTGGTTGGGAAGGATGGTGCTTGAGGGTGGAGAAAGTGGGAGAGTGTTGATGGGGAATTTGCGGATGGTGTTTTGTTGGTGAACACCCAATACTAGATTCTTTTCTCCTTTCATTCCCACAATGACCCTCAGGTGAAGCACGAGTGAAGTGAGTTAAGTGTAGCCCAAGTGCCATCCCCTGCAAGTTTCTTTTTAATCATCTATTTTGAGGCTACTTCTTGAAGGTTAGGATCCTTTGAGGTTTGTTAAGAGTCTTAAGACTTTTGAGACACTGCCTATCGAGTGTCAGGTCCATCATATCAATGGTCTTGATCACTAAAACAAGGGCTCTGCTTGTCCGAATGGGTGTAGCAGGATATCGTACAAGTCTCATGCATGGGGACCTTATAATTTTGGAGTTAATGGTGAAGCTATCTCAAGACTATCCAAACTGTCCAATGGTGGAGGGGATCAAGTGGAGGCAACGCTGCAGAGCCATTTGGCTTAAGGAGGGTGATAAAAACACTAGTTTTTTTTCACAGCATTGCTAGTGCATGGGCTGGATGCAACAAGATTAGCAGCATTGTTGTGGAAGGCTTGAGGAGAAGATCAGGTGTGTGACTGGATGGTCTAGTTTATAAAGAACTATTGTCAAGGGAATTGTGAAGGAGACCATGCCTAGATAAACTAAAGCATCATTAGTCTTGCAAAGGAAGAAGTTGATTCACTCAAGAGACTTTACTGAGGATGAAGTAAAGGCCCCCATGGATTCTGGGGGAAGGGATAAAGCTTTGGGCCCCAATGAGTTCCCTTTGGCACTCTTTTAGGTGTTCTAGGAAGTTGTGAAAGGTGATGTTTTGAGCTTCATGTCAAATTCTTTGATAGGGGGCATCTATTGGCAGAGCTTGGGGCGTCCTTTATAGCTATTATTCCAAAGGTGAAGGTACGGGAAAATCTGAGAGACTAATGACCAATTAGCTTGATAGGAGGGTCGTATAAGATCCTCGCCGAGGTCCTGGCTTCCTGATTCTGTGCAATCCTAGCAAGCGTCATATTCAAGAACTAAGGAGCATTTGTTGTGAGACAACATATTCTGGACACTGCTCTTTTAGCAATCAAGTGCATAGATTCAAGACAAGGAAGGCCTAGAAGGAATCGTCTGTAAGTTGGACATTGAAAAGGCCCAAAACTACGACCATGTATATGTTGGGCCAGATTGGGTGTGGAAGGAAATGGAAGGGGTAGATTAGGGAGTGTATCGATTTAAGCTAGGTTCTCAGTTATGGTCAATGGCTCACCCAAAAGCTTTTTGAAAAGCTCGAGAGGTATTAGGTAAGGTGATTTTCTTTCTCCCATTGGGTAGACTGTTGGAGAGGGGTCAAGAGGTTGGTCTTTTTCAAGGGTTTAAGGTGGAATGGTCAAGTTCCCTGATATCCCATCCTCATCTTGCTGCCGACAAGATCCTCTTCTGCGAGGCCGATGTAGTCATGGTGGACAAGCTCAGATTGCTTATCGGATGTTTTGAAGTGGTGTCGGGCTAGTTAACATTGCCAAGAGTGAGACGCTGAGTGTTTTGAATGCTTAGGGGATGTTTGTCTTTTCAGTTACATATGTAAATGGGGGTAAATAGCTAATAATAACTTTTGAATGGTGTTTGTTTATATGGAAAATACTCACCTAATTATTTAGGCCTAAAAAACAGTGTCAAATGCATGAAATCCAACACAGATTGGGGTACCATTAAAATCCGTGGGTCCCACAGTGATGTATGTGTATGATCCACGCTGCCCGTCCATTTTAGCATCTCATTGTAGGGTATGAGGCAGATTGGAAGGTCAAGTGGACCACATCACAGGAAACAGGGGGTTAATGACATCAACCGTTCAAAAATTAAAACCTTCTTAGGGCCTACAGCAATGTGTATCTATTATCTAACCCGTTCATATGATCACACCGACATGTATGAAGGCCGTACACAAATATCAGCTAGATCCAAATCTTCTCGGGACTTCTGTGGTCCCCGAGAAGTTTTTAACACTGGGTGTTCAATCCCCACCATTTCCTATGGTGTGGTCCACTTGAGCTTCGAAGCTGCCTCGTTTTTTGGCTCATGCCCTAAAATGAGCTGGCGGAATGGATGGGGACAGCATGCATACGATTCATATATCATGGTGGGCCCCACAATTTTTGAATGTGGAAACCCTAAGGATGAATTCCCTGGACTTCGAAGCTTTGCAAACAAGCTCCATATCATTGTCAACTTCGGGACTTTGTTGTAATTACATGGGTATTTAATCATTACTTATTTACTCTGAATTACATTGGTGAATGAAGAAACAAACACCCCCTTATAGTAGAGGTCGAGCGGATGGCGGGGATCTTTGGTAGTTATAAATGAATTAATTTAACTAATAAACATTTTTTTTGTGGAAAAACACAATGATTTCAAGATAAAATCATGTGAAATTAAAAATTGCCAAGATTTTACACATGCATGATGAGGAGATTGGATCATCTCTTTGTGCATTACCCTTTCGCAGGGTTCCTTTTGGGCGGATGTCTTGAGTTGGTTCGGTGTCTCTTCGACATTGGTGGGATCAGTTGAAGCTTTATAATTCGCTTGCCATGGGATGAGGTTTGGAAAGGGTAAGACCATTCTTTGAAGGATGGTCCTAATTGCGATATGGTAAGGCCCTGTGGGAAGAGAGGAACGCTATAACTTTTGACAATGCTTCCAAATCGGTGGATGCTGTTTCTAATAGGGCGAGAGCGCTTGGTGTGGAATGGGCCTCTTGTTCCTATAATCTTTTGGATTGTTGTCTTGATTTTATTGAGTAATTTCAGGCCGCTGTCCCCTTCTTGTAATTTTGTTGCTGCTTCTAATAAAATTTCAGTTATCTTTCAAAAAAAAAATTTAGATAATATTGTTTTATCAATTTTCCGCAAGCATCTCTCCAAAATTTTGAAAATCTCGGTGGTACAATGCCCATAACTTAGTCATTCCTTTCGTTTAAAGCAATCATCATTGAAAACTAAAACGGTTTGCGCTCCAAGGAACTTAAAAAATAATCTAAAGTCCTCATGTAAGGCCCCATGTTGCCATTCTTTTTATTTTATTTTTACACACTCATCCCACACCCACCCATACACAAACCCCACACCCACCCACCCACACACACCCCCGCACTCACGCTATAGTGGGATTTCACGACCTATGGGACTTGAACCCATAGCTCATGTTGAAACTCTCTAGGAGTCTACCACCGAGGTAAGGATAAGAATCCAAACAAATAAGGATAAACCATGTTGCCATTCGACCAATAAAAAAGGTCGAATATTCTATTATTAGGACCTTCCAAGTACATGGTTTATTTTGGTGCATGGGCCATCGATGGTGAGTCCCATCTATCAACGTTTCAGATCAATTAAGCATGTATTCCACTTGTAGAAACTAAAGACTCAAGCGCATTGTTCATTTCTTTAGCCTAAGCAATGTATAATACATTTTAGTTTTTTTTTTTTTTGTTGCGTATTTCAGCGTCAATAATATGGTATTTGTAAATACCCACATAAAAATATATAGTTTGCAAATAACCACAGTGTTAATTCCCGGCCTTTTTTGGCAAATACTCGTGTTCTGTTTGTTTTTCATAATTTTTATCAGCAAATATTAGAAAATGATGAAAATGGCCGCTAGGAGCATATTACAAAATTCCCCTCCATTGAAACATAAATTCTTTAATTCTCTCCCATTAAGTCACATAGCCACTGAATAATTTTAATTGGTTGTTGTTGTGAGTGAGTGAGTTTTAAAGGTGGGCTTTCAATCACCATTTTTTCTTGTGGTTTGGTCCACATGAGATTTGGATCTAACTCATTTTTGGGCTCATGCCCTATAATGATCTGGGAAAATGGATGGATGGCGTGAACAAAACACATACATCATGGTGGGGCCCATACAGAGCTCTGTCTAGTAGCTACTGGTTTCTATGTCTGACTCTTGGATGAGAGCATCTGAGTAGTGGCAGACCTCAGATGAATGGATTAGATCTCCCAATTTGCTAAGCTGGCACATATGTGGCATATACACGAACCACCTTGTGTATGTATGTGGATTGCGTGGTGGCCCTGTCGCCATGGACCTCCATGGACCCAATGCGGTGGGATTTGATTGATTGAGCATCTCTGACAGGGGCACATGATGCAATCAAATCTTATCATGTCGGGTCACCACGATACACTGATGTCAAGCAATATTTGGAAGCCCAAACTTGCCCGGAAGATATAGAATTTATAGATCGTTGCCTGACATCCTAAATCATGATTCCCTCTGTACAAGCAAATCTCTCAACTAATTCTTGTTACGATATGTGGACGAAACAAAAACAATGAAAATGATCTCCAAGGTCTACAAAGAAGCTTGTGGTCCATGCGTGAATGGACACTTGACGACTAAAAAGATTGCTATGAATGACAAGGATACCATTGGATGTCTATGGAGTCAGATTGCTACCAACATAACAGGAAATGCTTCAAATGCTACCAACATTTCTGAACTTTACAACCTGACAACACCTTATTCTCAAATGTGGGACATTGGCATCATCGGTTAAAATGAGTCTGAAAGCATTCAATGGTCACAAGCGCATCCTTGTGATAATTGATTACTTCACCACCGAATGAATGAAAGCAACAGCTTACACAGTAACAACATCACATGTAGGTCCCGTTTGGATACCACCAAATAAGTTACTTTTTTTGCTGATAGCAGCAGTTAAGTAACTTATTTGAGATAAGTTAGTTTGGTTAATAAATAGTGATCATTACTTATTTGTTAAAAATCAGTTAAGTATTTCAGCATTTTTATTTTGCTTTTCAACTTTTTCACCACCGACTAAAACAAGAGGTGCTCGTTCATATCTGTAAAAGTGGCAACTGCCCAGCCCACGTTGACCATCCAGCTTGCTGGGTCCACTGCGATATATTTAATCAGCGCCGTCCATCTGGTTTGGATGTGAGTGGGGCTAGCATGTGAGGCAGATCTAAACCTCAGGTGGACCCCACATCAGGAAGCAACAGTGATAATGATGACACTGTTGAAACCTTCCTGGGCCCAGTGTGATGTGTTTTACTCGTGCCATTCATCTGTTTTTTCCAACTAGTTTTGAGAGGCCCACTGGGTAGTGGGGCCACCTACTGTGCACATGAAATGCACACCGTCCACCCTTGTTGGTCCATCCCAAAAATGAAAGAGAATCCAATCTCAAATAGACTGCACCTCAGGAAACAGTGGTCACTGATGCCCACCATTGGTCGGCCCTAATGATGAGTGGCTCATATCCAGGGTGGGCCCTTCATGATGGACGGCCCACATTGGAGGTGGGCCTCACATTTGGGACGATCCACATTAAAGGTGACTCCACATGATGGGCAGTGGATATTGATGGTGGGCCCACTTGATGGATGACCAACGTCAAAGGTGGACCCTACATAAAGAACGGTGCAAATGGCCCACATCAAAGGTGGGCCCCACATGATGTACTGCCACATCAAAGGTGGGGCCCACACAATGAACAATCCACACCAAAGGTTGGCCCCAAATGATGGGTGGTGGATGTGCAGGGACTAAACAGACTTGAGGAATGATGTTGGAAACAAACATGCTTTTCTACTTTTTGGTAGATCAGCATGTTCTTTACCAAACATACTTATTTGCTAATTAAGTAGAAACCAAGATAAATTACTCATCTAATAAGTAGCTTATCTTAAGTAACTTACAATCCAAACGGGCCGGTAGTGAGAAGTTTTTAGAATAACATCATCAGCCTTTATGGATTTCCTGCAAATTATCACTATGGGGAACAAGACACCCTTCATATACCAGATGATTAAGGACTTCCTCGAAGTTGAGTGGCCAACGGCTTGCTGCGATCAACTATACTAGATTGATGAGGCATGTCACTCTCAGAGCTATCAAAAGAAATTGCGATAGCACTTGACAAGTGGGTTTGAAGTAGAAGCTTTATAACAGGTGCATGATAGTAAAATGAGGGCAAGTTCAAGCCTGGCCCGCTAGTTATCCAAAAAGGTCTTCTAAGAAGCACTCCTTGCCTTACCAACTTTGGAGGGTGAAAACTTTCCTAGCCAGTTACTATTGATCATGTCAAGGTCTATCGTTGGTAACCATAGTGATTGTGAATGCAGTTTGATGTTAGCAATCAGAATGAGAAATTCCATCCTTCTCCTGAAACATGCCCCAGGTAACAAAAAAAAAAAACCCAAGCTCCAAAGAATAATAAGGGGATAAAAAAAGGAAAAAGAGAAAGGAAAAAATAATAATAAAAAAATGCCTTTGGGGTAAACCCTCCATCCCTACCACAAATAGGGTTGTAAATGGGTCAGCGGACCCGATGGGGTACTTAGACCTAACCTAGACCTGACCCATTTGTTAAATGGTACGTCTGGGTCCAAGAATAGACCCAATTGCTAAACGGGTCTGGATCTGGTTTCCTATATATTAGGCCCAGCCCAGCCCAGCCCACCCTGAACACATTTAGTACATGGATAGGTTTGGTCTATGTTACAAGGGACCCATCCAAGCCCTGACCCATTTAAACCCGGTTTTAAACTTGGTAAAAATACTTGCATACCAGATCTAGACCCATTTATAAATGGGTCTAGGTGGATCTCCTTTCACCCGACCCATACCCATTTATAAATGGCTTTGATGGGTTGACTCAGACCTGACCTAGACCCGCCCATTTAGTAAAAGGCCTGGGTAAAAAAATTGGACCTAGACCCATTTAATTAATGGGCGGGTCTAGTTTTGGCTAAACCTGCCTCAAACCCAACCATTTACAACCCTAACCACAAAGCTTTTCAGACTGGTCTAAAGCCTAAGATCTTGTTGTTTAAGGTTTTGCATTACCTGAAAAGATACCATCTAGATGGGCGAGGTAAAAATCTGAAAAGGGCACCTGAAATAAAAACAAGGGACACAGTGGACTCGGAGAAATCCGAAAGGGCGCCGGAGGCAAGAAGACACAATTGTCAAGGGCCAGGCAAGATCAAATACTTAGAACGTAGTAAAAATTTAAAAGGGCACTATGACAAAAATGACCGATAAAGTGGACATGGCGAAAACCCGAAATGACGCTACAAGTAAAAATGATCAGAGAAAAAAAAGGCAAAAGAAAAATCACAGATCCAGCGGACGCATAGTTTAGGGCAGATATAATAGTCACAATGTTTCAATAGCCTTCGATCTCTGCCCAAACTTAAGACATAATTGTCTCTAAACACTTTTCAAAGATATCATTACTCCCAGGAGTCCATCTGAAAAAATCATTAGGAGATACATGGTTAAGTCAATGTGTCTGATCCTGGCAATCCGAAGCACTAAAATCCAAATCTCGAATCATACAATCATACGGACAGACTCTCAAAAAAGCTTTTTCATTTCATTTCTTCCGTAGATAGTTCCACTTGCCTTTAAAAAAAAAAAAAGGGTGTGCATGCACATAAATAAACAAACACCCAATAAAAAAATCTAACTCTACAGGTTGCATCACTCAAGCTAGGAGCACTTCTCCAAAGCGCCTAACATATAACAACCTCATCCTTACCTAGATGAGTCTTGCTCTCTCTACTCCAACTCTTCAACCCTCCAACTAAAGTGGTCTCTTTCTCTTTCCAAGTACAAAAGTACCTTTGATAATAAAGAAATGATCATTGTGTTATCTAAAAACATACTTGAATTTGGACACCAATCAGTGAACCCATCTCAATAAAAGCTAATCTTAATTGCATCCATTAGATTGTAGGATGATGGTCATATTTATCTTCACAAAATCTAAAAAATACTTTAATAAAAATCAACTCCTATTGTAACCATTGCAACCCCCAGTGGAAATAAGAGTTAGTTGAACTTATTTGAAAGTAAAAATGAAAAAGAGGTCAAAGAAGAACCTGCTCGACGATGCCTACCCGTGAGATCAAGTGAATGTCTTAACATAAATGGCCTAGAAAATCTTTCAAAATTCTATTTTACAGCAAAAATCCCATGGAACAATGTTCTACAAGTGGGGATCTTTTTTTTAAAAAAATCAAAATTATAATAATTTCAAAATTTTAAAAAATACACACGTGCATGATATTTGAGGCACTCGGTGGCCTGCCATACTTCCCTGTGGGTACTAACACAATAACCATAATTGGTTTTGAGATTTCTTCAAATTCTTGGTCTCCTTCGAAATCGTAAGTGTAACATGGGACGTCTAACTTGAATTTTCAATGTTAATTTGATTGTCCTGAAATGCAGAATGATTACATCCAAGTTACCACAACTGTACTTTTAGTTGTGAAAAAACCTATTACTACCTAAGTGTTAAAAAAAACTCCAGTGGCAAAAGGATAATCTGGAAGGCTCTAGTCCGGGACACTTCTCAAGCTTAATACATTTGTAACATGAGAGATCTATAAAACTGTAAAAAAGCGCATGCAACTGCCCGTTATAAATGATTTGTCTTACAAGCGATCCTAGGGGATTGTGCAACATCGAGAAATATTTCTTCAGATCTAAATAAGTTATCTTCATAAGACTGCAAAAAGTGAAGGGGCTCTAATCACAAAAAATCCAGACTCGAAGGCACACTCGATGTATAAATGCCGATTACGGTGTGAAATGATTACGATTTGATGTCTCGTAAAGTTGCAGAAAGCGTAAAGACAAATCACAACATTTTCCACAACCCTCTAGAGACGCCCAAGTTAATCTTCAACAAGATGAGCATTTTTTACAATGACACTTAGGTTGGAATAGACTAGATCGCGTTTATCATGTTAAACCCAAAAAAGTCGGGTGTCTACTCGCTTTAACATTCAATTGTATGCAACCTCCACTGAGTGGGTATTTGTAAACACCCCACCCAAAACAAGATTAAAGCTACTCTTCGACTTCAGCTAAGTTTCAATTAAAAGTATCTTTACGGGTCAATACTTACCATACAACTATACAAGTTTTACAGGATATGACTCAGGGTAAGTTTCGAAAACAACAACAAGCCAGATTGGCAAATTGAGGGGCTAGCCAACCCATTTCCATCTAAAATCATGAGGGTCTTCATAACGTTCAAACATACACAATTTTGCAAAAACAATCCTAGCCACCTTGAAAGGCCCTAAAAGCTCAAGGGGATAGCTTGGGAAGACCACCAGCATGACTAAAAAATGATCAACGGAATGGAATGACGAACCCATGGCCCATTCAACTTGGTCTTGGTTGCTCGCTAAAATGTGATGGTAAGTCGCAAACCAATTGAAATTCATTTCCTCAACTATAACAATAACACCATCTTATGAAAATCTAGCCGAAGGATCCTCGAGACATTTTGTGAATAACTACTAGATCCGATCGGCCAGAGCCAAAGCAAGCAAGCGATATGGTTAAAGGTGAACACCAAAGCCCTGAAGACCATAGAAGCATCGAAATGGTGTCATAAAGGGGTCCTTTAAAAAAATGGCCCTAGCATAAAGTATTTTCTCTTTTAGAAAAAGACCACGTGCAGAGGAAAAGCAAGGGCAAAAAATCATCCCATGAAGGGCCATTTTTAGAAAAGTCCCCCAATTTTGTAGTACCTTTTACAAAAGGATTTGTAACAAATGTGTTAAGTAAAATAGTTTGCCTAAAAATGACCCATGAAGGGTCGTTATCAGGCATACTCTACCTATTTAAAGGCCACAATTGCGAGCCATTGAAGGGAAAATGAAATGACGGAGGTGCTAAAGGGAAAGACAATAAGAGCCGTTTGAAGGCAGAGCTGTTGCTAGAGAACCTTCCAAAGTCAGTTCTGCGTTAGCTAGGGCGAGCTGAAGCCGGTGAGCCATTGCCCAATCGAAGTTGTACATGCATCAAAGTCAGTTTCAGCTCCCTTTTTAGTTAAAAAAAGGCTCGGCTATGCCATTACCTTGTCTAACTAAAAGTATGGATTTTTCAAAGTTGAGATACTTAAGTCAAAAGATTAGGGTTGGAAGTAAGGATATCCGACCATCCATTTTGTAGAAAAATGGTGTTAGGTCTCTTTTTTTTTTTTTTATTTTTACATTTCAAATTAACTTGCATTCCAAGTCACACATCCCAAATACATCAACAACAAACATGTTTTCCTTTTTTTTTTTTTTTTGCAATCCTCTCTCCTATTTACCTTCCTTTTCATCTATGTGGGGTCTTAAACCTTGCGAAGTAAGGCTAGGTGTCGTTTATTTTATTTTTCACATGTCCAGAGTTTTAAATTCTGTAAAGCATGACTAGATGTGGCGACGCTGAAATTCTATCTAATCTTCTAAAAATAGATGAAAATTTTGTAAAGTATAGACCGCACATCATGTAGGTAGAAAATGGTGTCTAACCCTTTCCTTTTTCGTAATTGAAGCCCTTACTCAAAATCTATGGTTGCAGACTAACTGCATGAGTCATTTGAGTTGAGGAATCTTATGATTTCCTGACCCTTTAACAATTCTACCATATCTAGCCGGCCATAGATTCTAAGCTTTATTTGGCTAACAACGACTTCAAATCAAATGCACTTCTACTTTTGAGTCATTTCCACATTCAAATCAAATCAAGCCATAGTAATAAAGAGAGAGAAAAAAAATGAGAAAGTGAGGGCAATAAGTGCGTTCATGCGGGCAGGAGGGCGTTTACAATGCCCTTAAAAAATTTAGCTGGTTATGATTGTCATACAATTGTAACGTGTGTCTTCGCTTTATAAGTTTAGGTGATAAATCTTTTCATTTTGCCTTTATCACTGTCTTCCGGGTCTACTTCTTTAGGGCTGTAAATGGGTCAGCAGACCCGGTGGGGTACCCAGACCCGACCCATTTAGACCCGACCCAAACCTGACCCATTTATTAAATGGTACGGGTCTGGGTCCAAGAATAGACCCATCTACTAAACGGGTCTGGGTTTGGTTTCCTTTATATTAGGCCCGACCCGACCTGAATCCATTTAGTAAGTAGGCAGGTTTGGTCTATGTTTCAAGGGACCCGTCCAACCCAGACCCAGACCCATTAGACCCGACCCATTTATAAATGGGTCTAGGTGGATCTCCCTTTACCAGACTCGGACCAATTTATAAATGGGTCTGATGGGTTGACTTGGACCCTACCCAGACCCAGACCCACCCATTTAGTAAAAGGGTTTGAGTCTAAAATTTGGACCCAGACCTGTTTAGGAAATGGGCGAGTTTGGTTTTGGCTAAACCCCCACGCATTAGCGACCCTAGCTACGCCGGGTGTAGTAATAACCCCACCATGATGTATGTGTTGTATCCACACCATCCATCCATTTGGTGAGACCATTTAGGGCATGATACAAAAAATGAGGCAGATCCGAAGCTCAAGTGGCCTCCAAGGAGTTCTTAATGGTTGGTGTTCAATCCCCACTAGTTTCTGTGTTGGGTCCACTAGAGTTTTAGATCTGCCTCATTTTTGGTGTCCTGCCTTAAAATGATCTCCCCAAATGGATGGACCGCATAGATACAACACATACATCATGGTGGGGTCATAGCTACATCCGCGTAGTGTATCAAATTTTCTCTCTCGTTACCTTGTCAAGCCTACAATTTTAACTAACCTACTCTTTTTAACCTGCGCAATTACGGGTCTTCCCTTGGACTCCATCCCACGATCCGACTCACCAGGTCAGCGACTTAGGGGATGGAAAAATCTGTCCACTGAATTGCCATGTGAGACAGACAATGCTGGCCCACTCATAAGTTGGGCTGTCCTTGGTCTTCCTTTTTTTTTTTTTTTTTTAAAACCTTAGGTAACTGTCTACATTGGCCATACCGAGCGCGGAACTGCCAGTCCCACCAGGGATGGTTTTAAATCTATGTGGGCCCCACCATGATGTATGTGTCTTATCCACGCCGTGCATCCATTTTTCCATCTGAATTTAAGGCCTGAGCCCAAAAATGAGATAGATCAAAACCTCAGGTGGACCACACCACAGGAAAACAATGGGGATTGAACGTCCACCATTAAAATATCCCTAGCACCCACTGTAATATTTATTTTCCATCCAACCTGTTGATAAGGTCACATACACCTAAAAACAAATATCAGATTGATACCAAACTTCGGTTCCCCAAAAAAGTTTTCAAGGGTAAGCGTCAACTATTTTTCTATGGTGTGGTCCACTTGAGATTCGGATCTGTCTCATTTTTTGGGCTTATGTCTTAAAATCAGATGAAAAAATGAATGCACGGCGTGGATAAAACACATACATCATGGTGGGCCCTCAGAGATTTGAAACCATCCCTTGTGCTAGTCCCACTTTGAATAGCAGATCTGCGCTCGGCCATGCCTGTTAGATCCTCCCACGGGGGAGCGGATTAGATGAGACCCCGATCCATCGAGGTGGATGGGACCCTGACCGTGGGGCCACTGTCATGTATGTGATTACATTTACGCTGTTTATCCGTACTGAAAGCACATTTTAGGGCATGATCTGAGAAATGAAGCAGCTCCAAATCATATATGAACGGATGGACCATAATACTTTTATTTTATTTTATTTTATAGGTTAGTTCACACACCCCATTGTTAGTACACCCACCACCCCTGTTAGTCACGTCACAATGTTAGCCACCCCTACTATGGGATTCGATGCATGACCTCAGTGTTGAAACGAGTCTATCTTCACTCAGCCTGCCGCTTGAGCTATGGACCTGGGTGTAGATGGACCATAGTACATGAAACAGTGGTCATTCATCATTAAAATCTTCTCATGGGTTACAAAAGCTTTGGATCAAAATGAGATTTGTGTGGTCTCTTCATCTAGTTGTTTCTTACCTTATCAACAGATTGGATTGGCAAATAAACATTCTGGTGCAGTTCATAAAATATTTAATGGTAGGGATTCAATTACAACTGTTTCCTGTGGCGTGGTCCACCTAAGATTTGAGTCAGCTTCAGTTTTGGGATCATGCCTTAAAATGAGATTTCAAAATGGTTGGACAGTGTGGATTTAAGGCACATACATCAATGTGAGCCCCATAATCAGGGTCCCACCCACCTCAGCGGATCCGGGGTCTCACCGCTCCCCTCCCACGGAAGGCGCTAAGAGCCCACGTGTCCTGTTATGTGCTCTTAAATGTCCACTCGCGCGAATATCCATAAGCACTTCTGAAGTAGAACCAAACCGCGACGGCTAAACCGTCAACCTCGCCGAGCAAACATCGTATCTACTCGGTCTGGTAGTTGTTTGATACTCTGGCCGAATTTGATTTTACGTAAGCATGCATTGAGAAACAATACACGCGTCACTCAAATAAGTCAAAGAAAACATCGAAATCATGGAATCCACACAAATATTCTATAAATAAATAACAAGGAAGGTGTTTTTACTGGCCGACGTGGCTTCAAATCGAGTCCAGACCCACCAAGCCGGGTGTATTTGAATTAGCGGCGTCAATAACCATGCTCGCGAGCCTGAAAAATCATAATTTTAAATAGAGCCAGCTCAAAACAGTTCGAAATTTAGGGGGAGACCTACCCCATGAATTCTTTTACACCTTTAAATTAGAGGGTGGCTGTAACCTTAGAACCAGTGATTTGGGTGAACTGTGACTGTGGGCCTACTTTGATACATGGATCATATAGATATGCCTTTATGGGTTTTGATAGATCATCTTATAGCATGGGCTAATAAGCAAAGCAGATCAAAGGCTTAAGTTGTCTGTGCCACAAGAAATAATGGTGAATGACATTTAAACACTTTTAGTAAGCTACAAAAGTTTTGGATCAAGCTGATATTTGCATTTCCCCTTCATCCAAGTTGGTGTGACCTTATCAAAAGGATGGATGGCTAAAAAAAAGAGGAAAAAAAACAAAAAAGAAAAAAAAAGACCGTTGGACACTTTTAATGGTCGCGCCCATAGTGTGGTTCACCTTACATTTGTATCTGCTTCTTTTTTTTGGCTCATGCACCTGAAATGAGTTTGCAAAATGGACGGACGGTGTAGATAAACAAGGCATGCATACAGGTGGGCCCCAAGGTTAGGGTCCCATCCACATCGCCGGATCTCGAGTCGGATACGAGTGGTCCAACGAGGGTTCTTGCCTCGTAACGAGGATCCAAATATAAAAATGCCGAGGTCATTGGTCGCAAGGAAAGGCCACTGGTGGCACTTATATCAACTCGTCACACGTGTAACTGATCCAGGACGTTCATCAGGTGACCATTCCAAACATCTACGTCGAATCCAACCGTTGGTCTTCCTTTTTTCCTTCTTCAACCGTCCACTTTGGTCATCCTCGTGTTTATAAAAGCGGCTCCAAGAATATTTATATCCTCTCACGGATGCTCTAAGATCGCACGTGTCCTGCTGATGGGTTCTTAAATCTCCACTCGCGCGAATATCCATATCACTTTTCTAATAGTACCAAACCGCGACGGCTAAAGCGTCAACCTCGCCGAACAAACACCATATCTACTCGGTCGAGTTGTTTGATACTCTGGCCGAATCTGATTTTCTGCAAGCATGCTTCGAGAAACCATACAAGTGTCACTCAAATAATTCAAAGAAAACCATCCAAAACCTGGAATCCACTACAGATAGTCTATAAATACAAAACAAAGAAGATCATAACGTTTTCTTAATGGACATGTGTTCATTAATCCGGGAACGTTGAATACTTCGATTTCAACTGTACATCAGATTTCTAAAACTGTATATATATTAAATTAAATTAATGTAACTTTAAAATAACAAATAATCTCTCCAAAGAATCAGATGGATTGATTTCAACTGGATTCAGGTGAAAATTCAAGCACATGAGTATGAATACTTATAGTCTCGCAGAATACGGAATTTTCTTCTTTATCTTCTCACTCATTCCTTGGGACAGAATCTTGTTTGTCCCGAAAAAATTCTTTTCTGGCATGGAATTTCTATTGATACACTGGTAGCGTATCACGCTTGATACACATGCTTAATAAATTACACAGTAATCGTACATTAATATCGAAATTAAAACCGTCTAAGTTGTGTTATCTATTTTAAATAAGTAATGGCCATAAAATCATTTTCTTTTAACGATTTCAAGATTTGATTTTATGGTCACTTTGTTATTAAATTTTGACCGTAGGATATTTTCCTTTCAAAAGTACAATAAATCTTCAGCAATCCGTTATATTTATATAATAAATTTTTTTTTATGAAACATCCAAGCTGGGGCACACAATTTGGACAGCTCATTTTTAATTGGTTCTATGCCCAGTGTACAAATTCTCACTGCCTGCGTATCATCCATCACACTCTGCCAGAGTATAAAAGTTTTCATCTTAATTAAAAATAAAATGCAAAAATCAAGGAAGAAAACGGACAGAATCCTCAAATAGTACCTGTTGTTGGTAACGGCTAACATACTCTAGAGCTGTGTGGCCCAGTGATTTATTTAATTAACATCCAACCGTCCATCGGGTTCCAACCTGGAGTGTAGTTAATCGGGACAAAACTCAGCCAGATCTATGGTTAAGATGAGCGACACCACAAGTAACAATGGAAATGGAGACACACACCATCGAATGTTTCCAGATGCTCTGTGGGCTCCACAGTCGATGTCAGTTCACATCCAAACCATGCATATCAGGATGATGGGACACTAAAAAAATCAGCCTTATCTAAAATCCTGTGGCAAATACCACGTGAATTTAGAACATCTATCCATCATATTATATATTTTTGTCCACATGAGATACTTTACTGGATTTGGTTTTTGTATGTACGGTGGAAATAAGGTTTTTCACCTGATGAACGGAGTGGATTTCACAAGGAGAAACAAGGTGGGCCACAAAGAGATGGGAGTTGTGGAGGGTTCCGGTTGGAAGAAAACAGAAATGAAGGGAAAAAATCCCGCGAGAAAAAATACCATCGCAGGCCAATCAACTCTCAGCCTTTGATCTCCGCTGACGTCACTGACACGTGTCACTCACTCAACTGGCCTTTGGCTTAGGGCAAAAACCTCTCCCACCATTCCATCCTCTTAAAAAAATAAAAAATAGAAAAATCCTAAAAATACAAAAATCTAATCTCTCTCTCTCCAAAATCTCTAGAAAAATGCTCTCGTACGGACGATCGGAGATCGGATCTGGTTTTCTTGGGTACGCCTTACTTGCGATTTTGAATTCTCTTCTCTGTATTTCTTGTAATATCAATCTGATTTTTTGATTTTTGTGTTTGTCTTTTTATTCTCTCTCTATATATTTATTTATGTATATATATTGTCGTTTTGAGAATTTTACGGTGTTTGGATGACGTTTGTGTTAGCAGAAATTTGAAGTTTTCAGTGTTTTTTTTTTAGTTTGATTGAATCTGTTTTGATTTTGGTACATTCTCAATGTCTATATGACACATTGTTGTTATATCTGGAGAGATCTCCTTTGATCTGAAATCGGGTATGCAGCATCTGCGGATCGATTGGGGCTGTTCATTATGTGGGCCTTGCCGTGTAGGGTCTTTAGCCCTAACGGTTGGATCGAGTGTGGAGATTGACGTTAAAGAAACGGAGAAGTGGTAAGATTGAATGGTAGGATTTGTTCTATTGGTGTGAATTTTGAGTGAGGATCCCTCACAGCAGGGCCCAGTTAATGAGTGGTTCTGGATTGAGGGCATTTTTTTTTTTGTGTTCATCAAGGGCACAGTTTGTACTATGGATTGTCTTATATGTATGAGATAGTGGGGTTGTGCGTTGTTTTAGTTATGATTTATGGGACTGATTTTCGTGTAATTATAATTTCATGGCATGTGGATGGTTTTGGATGGTAGGGTTGATTGGGGGATTTAGGTTGTATTGATGATAGATTTATATTGTTTCCATTTTCACACAAAAGAGGCTTTTGATTTGTTGGCAATTGATTAAAAAGACAGATTTTTCAATCTGCTTTGGCATCCATTTATGTGATTGTTCTCTATTTCACAGAGAGGAATTATAACTTATGAGAGACGAAAGTTGCTTTTCCATTTACATGAAGCATATAAACACACAGTGAATTATGCATATTGTACACGAATATAGGTACAGTATAAACAGAGATAATGATACATGGTTACATGGTTACACTTACAACTGGGTTGTTACGCCGGTGACAATTGGATTTACAACTGGTAGGATGGACGCGTGCATGTAACTCATTCACTTTTGTCACACTCCCCCTCCCCTCAAACTGATGCGGAGTATCAAACAACATCAATTTGTTAACCAAGAAATTGTGCCGTTCCCAGCATCATTGCATTGGTAAATATATCTGCTATCTGAAGTTCAGAACTGACATGAGGTAGAGTGACGGTTATGTTTTCCAGTTGTTCATGAATGGAGTGGCAATCAACCCCATTGTGTTTGCTATGTTAATGGAAGTCACTTTGTTGAGTCTTGGAGGGGGTACCATGTATACTGTTCCTTCAAGTCTCTATGTAGAAATGCATTCTTGACGCCCATCTGCAAAATGGGCCAAGATTTTGAAACTGCAATTGCTAGAAAGAGTTTGTAGCATGGTCATTTTCACAATGAGCACAAATGTCTCATCATAGTCAATCCCATGCTCTTGCTTATATCCCAATGCAACTAGATGAGCCGTGTATTGGTCTAGTGTACTATATGATTTTAATTTTACTGAATAGTGAATACGGCCACTTGCAGCCAATAAGAGTGATATTGGGAGGACACAACCAAATCCCATATTGGGAGAACACAACCAAATCCCAACTGTGGCTCTCTAGTAATGCCTTTAGCTCCTCTACTAGAACGATACGCCAACATTCATGTGCTATCACCTGTTTACAAGATGTGGGGACAGACTGAATCTAAATAAGTAAAGAGGGACTATCAATTAGGGGCTTGAACAATTCAAGAAGAACGGTGAATAGGAATTGTTGCAAGAGTAGAAGAGGAAGTTACATTGGAAGAGATACTAATAGGAAAATTAATTGAATCATTTTCGGGAAAAAAAGCTTTTCTAGGAGGGGCATAAAGCCATATTGATGTGGACGCTAGACCATTCAAAGTATATCAACGCAGGAGGTGTGCATTACTGTCTCAATGTGATTAGATGATGGGTACGGGTTGGGTCTCTAGAGGTTGAAGACCTTACACATGTGTAAGTTGCTTGGAGGAGATAGTTGGACCGTTGGATCGCGAGGATGGTGTGATTGGATTGTTGGATCGTCGCGGCCCACCTTAATCGCGCCATCATCAGGGGCCCATCGGGCATCTTGGATTTGAGTTTATTTTATGTACATTTTATTTAATTGAGTTTTGAGACGGTGCGCGCACATTTTTTGTGCGAATTTCTTTTCTTTTTTTTAAAACTTTTTTAAATAGGGGTATTTTGGTCATTTGATGTAATTCCGAATTTATAAGGGTGTTTGCCCTAAACCTCAAGAGGTAATGCTATGTTATGTTTATGAAAAAGAGAGCTTTTACTTCTTCAAGGTTGGACGATTCCGTCTTCGATTTCCAATAATTGGAAGAGGGCATGAGGCTCAGGGAAGTGATTTCCCCACCTTCTCCTTCTCTCATCTTCTTTCTTTTCTCAAGGTATTCTCTTCTTTAAAACTCTTTTCTTCATTTTCTTCTAAAATTCTCTAGAACTAGAAGTTGATCCTTTTTCTTTTTAATCCAAATCATTAGATCTTGGAAGATCTTGATCCTACATATACATATTTTGATCTTCTTCAAATCTCATCACCCAAGACCTTAGATTTTGAATTATAATCAAAGATCTATCTTTTTTTTTCTTGAATTTTTCAGATTTCTCAATCTAGAAAATTCTTATTTCCTGGATTAGAAAATCCACTTGGATCGTCGAACGGACCCCTTGCGAGACGAAAGTCATATCTTTTGTCGGATTTGATCCGGATTTCTCAAAATCCCGAAAATTCCTATTTCCTAGATTAGAAAATTCACTTGGATCGTCGAACGGACCCCTTGCGAGACGAAAGTCCTATCTATTGCCGGATTCGATTAAATTCAGATTTTAAGATTTAATATAACGTGTTTGTGATGGATGACCGTGATCATTGCTAAATTTTTCTTAGTTTATTCTTGTTTTATGATGTATAATGCTAAATTTTTATTGTTAATGCTTGCATAAATTTGTCCCTTTAAATTCCGCATTCATTTAGGGTTGGATTAGGCAAATCTGAAAATTTCATATCTAGACTCTATAATGATCTAAATCTATACACTATGCATGAAATCCTAGGAAAATAAAAATCTCGACCCTTGATAACTCAATTTAAGATGACCCAATGCAAAATCCTAGGCTTTGATACCAAAAATTGATGTAAGACGGCCTAATCTAACTCTAAATGAATGTGGAATTTAAAGGGGCATATTTATGCAAGCATTAACAATAAAAATTCAGCATTATACATTATAAAACAAGAATGAACTAAGGAAAATTCAGCAATGATTACGGCCATCCATCACAAACACGTTGTATTGAACCTTAAAATCTGAATTTAGTTGGATTCGGTGAAAGATAGGACTTTCATCTCGCAAGGGGTCTGTCCGATAATCCAAGTGGATTTTTTAATTGAGGAAATAAGAATTTTTTAGAATGGAAAATTTGAAAAATTCAGAAAAAAATGGATGGATCTTTGATTATAGTTCAAAATCTAAGGTCTTGGGTGATGGGATTTGAAGAAGATTAAAATATGTATATGTGAGAATCAAGATATTCCAAGGTCTAATGATTTAGATTGAAAAGAAAATGGGTCGACTTATAGATCTAGACGATTTTGGAAGAAAAGAGTTTTAAAGAAGAGAATACCTTAAGAAAAGAAAGAATGAGAGAGAAGGAGAAGGTGAAAAATCACTTCCTTGGGCCTCACGCCCTCTTCCAATCACTGGAAGTCGAAGACGGAATCATTGGGCCTTGAAGAAGCAAAAACTCTATTTTTCATAAACATAACATAGCATTACCTCTTGAGGTTTAGGGCAAATACTCTTATAAATTCGGAATTACATCAAATGACCAAAATACCCCTACTTAAAAAAGTTTAAAAAAAAAGAAATTCACACAAAAAATGTGCGTGCACTGTCTCAAAACTCAA
The DNA here is from genome assembly GCA_003013855.2 of Liriodendron chinense. NCBI lineage: Eukaryota > Viridiplantae > Streptophyta > Magnoliopsida > Magnoliales > Magnoliaceae > Liriodendron > Liriodendron chinense. The sequence continues at coordinate 8,814,658 of ML058387.1, read as the reverse complement.
TTAAATAAAATGTGCATAAAACAAACTTAAATCCAAGATGCCCAATGGGCCCCGATGATGATGAAGGTGGGTCGCGACGATCCAACGGTCTGATTACACCATCATCGCGATATAACAATCTAAATATCTCCTCCAAGTAACTTACACATGTCACGAACACATGCGTAAGGTCCTCAACCTCTAGAGACCTGACCAGTACCCGTTATCTAACCACATTGGCACGGGTAACGCACGCCTCCTGCGTTGATATATTTAGAATGGTCCGATGTCCACATCAAATTCTTTCTGAAGCTTCATTAAAAAATGTTGTTGTTGAATTGTTTCATGAACCTCCCTCACATCAGGGAGTGATACGTCAGCCACATAAGCATATACCTTAGGCCCTTACTCCAGCCAAAGTGCCATGAACTCGGAGTATTAGTCTTGAATGGATTTATCTCCTTGATTGTACACCACGATTTCATTCTTCAGCTGGAAACATCTAGCATCATTATCCTGATGATAGACTCGTCATAAATATTCTGACATATCATGCGCAGTTTTATATGGTCGAAGGATCAGGGCAATATGTTGATCAACCAAACTTAACATCCAACTAATAACACGAGCATTATTAGTGTTCCATGATTCAACGGCTTTAACATGTTTGGAATCAGGGTTCATTTTCTGATCCATCAACTATTTTCATGGAGTTTTGCCTTGGACAAAGCCTAGAAGGTGAAATTCTTAATGATAATAATTTTTCCCATAAAATTTGACAGGAAAAATGTGGGCATGATGCAGTGAGGCCATGAGGGCGATGCAAGGTGACGAAATCAGGGATTGGTGATGGGACTTCCGATAATAATGTGGCTACCTTTGGTAGTTGCAGCACAAGAGAGTAGATCACACACACACACACACACACACATGAAAGAAGTAGACAGCAAGAGATCTGAAGATGGAAATCGAAATCTAGTCACCTTTTCTCTTCAAAAGAAACGAGACGGCAACAACGGGTGTGATGATTGGGGTGTCTGGCAACAATTAGCATTTCGAATTTGGGGCAAAACATACTTGAATCTAGCAACTGTGATGCGGACATCAGTGGTGCACCCTTTAGAGTGTACCAGAGGAGGTGACGTCGCAGATCGAGTGTTGGGGCAGACGAGCTGATGTGGATGGATGTCGGGCCCATTGGACCCATTTTCTGACGCGTTATGAGCACGTGAGCTGTAGGATCGTGCAGGAGCATCATGACCGCTGGACCGTGGAGCGGATTTACTTTTATGCGTTTTTTCTGTTTATTTCCTTGTTTCTAGGCGTTTTAGTGTCGTTATTTAGTTTATGTGTTTTTATGTTACTTTTTTTTTTTTTTTCAGGCACTTTAGTGCACTTTTTATTTTTGTAGCTTATATATACTGTGAGAAACCCTATTTCGAATTATAGAATTAATACAAATTTCGGTTGCTTTTCTTCCTCTTGTTTCAAGAGATCAGGGTTTCAGGATTTGCCATCGGGTGTTGAGGATTCCACCCCGGTTTCTATATTTTCTTGGCTCTATTTCTTCAAGGTGAAGGAAAGGTACGATTTTCCTATTTTTATCATCTGTGTTATCCTTCATCTCGAACCTGTTCCTTCCCCACCACATTCATTCTTTCCCGAATCTACCTCTTTTGTTTCGATCAGAAAAGAGGGATACCTAGCCTTGGGAACCGGATCTAAACCTGACTGTGGATTGGTCTATGCTAGATCTGGGATATCCTCATATCCCTAGATTTTCCCTATTTTACGGTTTACGTGATTCTTATGCTGAGGGGCATGATCCGGACGGACGGATCTCATCTCCGTGTTGATATTTATTAGTTTCCTTTTGAGCGAAAATAGTTAGTTGTTAATTTTCTTACTTGAATATCTTCCAACTGAATATACAAGCATCTAGGGTTAGGTCATCGCATGCCCCCTGCATCAAACTGTCTAACTGGGACCGGATGGTGGTGATGGCCTTGCTGGAGATGGAGACAAGGAAAAAAGCAGGTGTCAGCAACAGGTTTGCTCGAGAAGATGCAAGAGGTCTGACTGTCAGGGAAAATGTATTTGTTGTTTAAACAAGATGAATATTGGCTGCTGGAACGGAGGCAGCATGCATGCGTGCTGCACTCATTGGAAACAATCGCAAGATCAACAAAGGTGTGCAGGTGGGCTGAGATCAGTTTGGGGTGGCTGGTAGTGTGGATTCCCCTCATTTGAATATGGCTCTGATACTATATAACTTACGAGAGATGAGAGTTGCTCTTTCATTGATGTGAAGCATATAAACACATAATGCACTATGCTATTGTACACGGATACAGGTACAGCTATACACGGAGATATAGATACATAATTACATGGTTACTACTGGATTTACAGCTGGTAGGATGGATGCCAATGCACATAATCATGTACTTCTGTCACAGGAATGACGCGGCGTTTGTGTTTTGGAGAACTTGGGTCTGCTTCCTGAGATGCTTTATTTAAGAAAATAATCACATAAGCGTGAAAATCATGCAATCTTTATTTAAGAAAATAATCACATAAGTGTGAAAATCATGCAATCTAGTGCAAATTTAGAATGACTGAATAAGAATAAGATGAAAATGTCAGGGTAATGAAAATGGGGGACTGATACAATTCTCTTCTAGGATGGATCACTTTGAAGTAAATCTTTCACTTAGGCCACGTTTGGGTGTCCCGAAATCTCGTAGATGGAACAAACCAAATGGCTATTTCGGGTTGGTTTATGAAAAAAATGGGTGGTCCGCTCCACCTGTAAATGCTAAGTTTCCTCAAAAGGTTTCTTGTGGAACATGGTTTGATCATACACCCAAATGCAGCCTTAGCTATGAGCTTGAATGGCAGTAGATCTGTTGGAAGTTTCAGCATTTCTACTCAAAACCTTCCCTTTTGTTTCACATCTTGTCTTTGTTATTTTTGTCCTATAAGTCTTCTTATATATTTTTTGTGAATTAATTTAACCCTTAAAATTCACGTATACAGGTTCCAAAACCTACCTATGATGTGTCACTTTTATATAGGTCAATGAAAGATATGACAGCTGTGAGTTTGCCAGCCATCAGCTCTGCTGATGTTGACATGAAAATCAACAGTGACAGCATGTGCGTATGCAGTTCTGAAGATCGGTTGCAAAGTCTTTCTCGGGAAAGTATGCATCAGATTAGAAGTACAATGCTGCAGCATGAAGAACTATTCAAGGAACAGGTTTGCATTCCTTCCCCTGTAATGTGAGCAGTTTCATGTAGGAGAAAACTTAAATAACCTGCCCTTTTTCTTCCTTTTTTCTTTTAATTATTTTTGCTGTTCGATTTCTCACAAAGTAAGCCCACCCCAAATTGCTGGAGAAGGCTAAGATGGTGTTGGTGATGATGATGATTCCTCAAAGGACATGAAGTTGATTCTCACGCATCACTGATATGATGGTGAGGAATATAAGGTGCTGATGCTTCAGGGCATGATCAAATCCTGATGTGTGAAGCCCATATTTTGGAGAAAGCCCATTATGGTTGGGGAATTCCTCAAAGATCTCCCAGATCAGAACACTCTGGCCATCTAATCTTTGTCTTTCTTCTGAGAGATATATAATCCACTAATCAAGCGGTTAGGATAATCTGGTATGAGAGGCTTTTGGAACATATCCATCCACAGTGGATCCCATGAAATCAATAGTCTGGATCGTAGAACCATGACCCCATTTGTACAATCCGATGCATTTAGGCACCATTCATGTCATGTTTCAAGGGTCCAAGATACCTTACTGAAAGTTTCTACAGAAAAAGGTATATTTTTGAGTCACCTGTCAAGGCATTTTGTTACCATTTCTTGGCTTTCATTTCAGCTAAGAAGCAACCACTTGTACATTGATATCTTTTGGCCCGACTTGAACTCAGTGCATTTAACCTAAAAGTTTGATTGTATTGTAAACTCAATATATATTTTTATTAATTGAGCATGACTGAATAGCTTGGTATCATGATGTGTATCTTTTCCATTCATATGGCTGAAAAAGTCAAGTTTTGTGTAAAAACTGAAGTAACACCTGCATCCATAAAGGAAGCAATTTAATGTACTTTTAAGAGGTCTACTAGCAAAACTTGATCACTTACCAAATAACTAATATATGAGCAATTTAAGGAAATATCTCTCATTCCTTCCTCTTTTTTTTTTTTTTTTTTTTGAGCAATTCTCTCATTGCTGTAGCCTTCAAACATCTCGATCTCTTCATGGTAGCCATGTGCCAACCATTCACAAGTCTGGTTGAAGGCAGTTTGATGTCGAGGAGGTATAGTTGTTGAACTTCCGTCAACCAATCATAAGAAGGTTACACCAAAGAGCTAGGACAAGGCTATTATGATGATGCCAATGATGATGATTCTTCAAATCAGCAAATTAGATACTGGTTGATTGTGAATATGTTAAGATTCTTCCTCGACTGTCCAAATTTATATTCAAAGATGGTGGTCTGAATTTCTTCTATGTAAATTTGGTTATTGTTGGTGAGAATAAACAGTCACATCTTTTGGGGTCCATCACATGGACTGCTCTTACACCAGCATACGATGGTGTTGGGGCCAATACGTGGGCCTTCTTACAGTCCTATTGCCCATGCTTGAGGCAAATGACATATGTGAAACATATTTTTCTTTATACACTAATTGCCTTTTCCCCATATCTGTTTGGTTGAAATTCTCTGACAACCACTCATCCATACGTGTCACATGAGCTAGTTGTGTGCTTGTACTGACATGTGACTGTGTGATCATCATTTTCTAAGATATACAGCCATAGCTGCCTCTCCTGAATTTATAGCTGTTTGCTCTATTATTACTGCAAGGAGTTGATAGACGAGAGTGGCTAATGTATTATTAAGATCGTTTAAGATTCATAGGTGCATACATCCAGTTCGATGTGCTTCAATATAAGAAACATCCTATTCATTCCATATTACAGATCTTATGGTGATATTTTAAATAAATACAAAGAAGATACAGCTCTAGCCTTAAATGGTCATGGCTGATGCATCCAAATGTAGCCTTAGGAAATTTTCTGTCCAAGTTATTCTCTCATCTTCCAGAAGATTTCAATATTATGTAACACTTCCATTACATATCTTGTCAAATCTTTTCTCCCCCGACATTTAATTACTAGCTACCTCTTTCAATGTCAGGTTCAGGCTCTGCACAAGATCTACAATGTCCAAAAGGCTGCAATGCAAGAAATAAGGAAATTGATTTGTAGTCCTGCTCAACTGTCAGCATCCAACTCCAACACCAATGAAGCCTGTGATGGTCAGATTCATAGTTCTGTGGTAGAAGGGAAACCTTTAGGGGCAGCTTATATTTGCAGTCAAGATTACATGGAAGAATCGAATGTTCTTTCCACATATCCTATTCGTGCGGCCATGGAGTCTTCAGGTAGCAATCCCCAAAAACAATTCTCAATCAATAACATGGAAGCCAAGCTTCCACTAAATGTTTGCAATACATTGAGAAGAGGTATTGATCTGGAAAGGCCACCGGAAGAATATATGGATGAATCTGATTACCAGACAGAGTCAAACAACTTTGACATACAAGGTGCTAATGCCGGTTCATATTCATTCATGGGATGCAATCGATCGGTTCTCCAAATGGGTTCCTATGGAGCACCTTCAAAATCAAGCCAGGAGACTTGTCGAGATTTGGGAAGTAAGATTCGTACAGATTATTCGAAGTGCATCATAGGCATTCAGAGTCTGCAAGATGCTTTCCGGCGCAACATATTGCAGGACTTCTCATGGAATCATCTACCCGCTGTTGGAAACTGCTCCATCAGCGGGGAATCAAACTTTTCACTCAACCAGCATGAAAGAAAGCCGTTGTGGTTGCTTCAGGTTTTATCTTTCTCATAAACATTTCAACATGCAAGCATGTTAGTTAGGACATTGTGTGGACAACAGATTATATTTCTTTTTTCATTTATCTATTTGGTGAATGAATTGAATACAGCCTGTGTTCAAAGTATCAGTATCCTTGCATGTATTGATGATGATTGGGGATATGGAAACTTGTACCGATATCACCGGTACTTGGAAAATATTGCTAGCCGAGGGAAACATTAGGAGGTGGAATTTTTCAGTAGAACGTTAGGAGATGTTAAGAGACATATGTTTACACATTTAGGAATCAAAATATTGCAAAAAATAACTATTACATAATAAGTTTCTATTTTATAGGGGCATAAACTATGTGCTGTTGGAAAAAAAGCAGCGCAATTATATCCAAAATGAATTTATATCATTCAAATACTATACAATAGTAATAAAACATCCATTCTCAATTTGAGGGGTAAAAAAAGTGGAGGAAATTAAGATTTTCCTAAAATTTCCTCAGTTACCCACTCAAATGTTGATTTATTTGCCACAAATCAACATCAATACATGAGAATCGTGCATAAACATTGCAATATATGCTAACATTTGAAAACAAAAAGTTTCTATGGATTTTTTTGTCACCTTTGAGCTCAGGCCTATCTCCACTTGGAGTCGAGATTTCTCCCCTGAATCCAAGCTTTGATTCAACAAAAGGCATCACCAAAATTCCAAAAATCTTGCAAATTTCCAGTGTTTTACAGAAGTATCCCAGTTATTGGCAATATTATTTCTGGTATCGCTGATTCCAGGGAACTTTTATACCATCCAGAGACCAGAATATCTCTAGTATCGGAAAATATGGCTATTAATATCAAAATTTTCAATGATATTTGGTATTTTCTATATAACTTGGGATTTTGGTATCACTGACCGGTCAATTCTGATAATATCGGCGATATTATCAACAAGATCACTGATATTTGGGATATTGAATACAACATTATTTAAGTGATACTCTTTACAACTTACCAATTAAAAAATTACTATATTAATATTTCAAAAATAAAGATCCATTTGATTCCTATCAATTCAAAAAATAGAATCAGTAAATTAATGAAAATGTTGATACATAAGATAAACACACAGAGAAAGAAGAGATTTGTTTCTCCTTGTATATGACACCTCTACTGCAAAGAAACCTGCATCACCAGCACCACTTGTAATTCCATCGATTACTCTTTAAGAAAAATTATTCAGGTATTCCTTTTCTGCCCTTCGTTAAGGATGTTGCATAACAAACATCTACGCGATTAAGATTGTATAGCTGATTGTCCCCCTTTGTTATGACTCTAATGACCCTGCAGTCTTAAATTTAGGACATGGGTCTTAGGTAGAATTCATCTGTTACCATGCCATTGTTTGTGGATGTTTGATTGGACGGCAACTCTATATTGTCATGATTCATCCTCATTTTCAGGGAAGAAATTATGCTTATCTTCCAACTTGCTGATGAAATACTTTTGAGAAAGACAGGCTACATTTGTGGGTAGGTTTGAATCATACTAGAGGGCACACATGCCAGTGTAGCACACGTGTGGGTGATCAGGCCATTCATCAGGTGGCAACACTGTTTATCTGCCCTGGCCCAAAACTCGTGAATGTTTATTCATCAGTTGCACAATTGCACTAGTACACTAGATGTAGTCCATTGGTCAATTCTCTTCATATCTGTGGCCCAACTGATGGGTGGACTGGCTTTATCTTTGGGCTAGGGCATGTACATGAATGGCCTGTATGATGAATGGTTTGGTTCTCACACGCGCCACAATTGATGTGTCCCATGAGTGGCATTCAAATCCTAAAATGAGTAAGCCTTAATAGTCCTATTTCAATCAGAAGTTCTACGGAAGCAGTTTGGAACCATTTCCCTTTTCAATGAAAGTATTATATTGTGGAATCAGAAAGAGAAGAACTCTGAAATATGCCCCTAGTCTGTAACACATCTGGTGAACATGGCAACAAAATCAACATGATGATGCATAAATAGAGGCCATCAGGCTACATTTTTTGAAATCGTGGTTTCTGATTGGAATATTAATGAGCATTGAGGTGGGAAAAATCACATGGAAGGTTTACCAACTACTTATTAATGAAGATTCCTTTTGCAAACCATGTATTCTGTATGACATGGTTTTGTCATTCGTTGAAAATCCACATGGCATTGTACTTAGCATAAGTCAATTTTACCATGCATTAATATGAATTGCTGCTTCAATTATCTCATATCATCTTCTCCCGGATATTTAGATTATATGAAGTCGAAACTGATATCAGTTGTTAGGAATCCGGCCCCAATTAATTGGGGTAAGGTTTAGATGATGATATCAGTTGTTAGGAGGAATGCTAATCGCATCTTTGATTGGTTCAGATAGGTGGTGGAACCCCACGCACCCGAGTATGGGTCCCTTCTTCTACTTGGTTGTGTGTGTGGGCATTTTTTCCAAGCGTACATGTGGATGCACATTTTTCCACTTGATACAATCATCAAATTGTCTGTTTCCATCATTTAATGAGCTTTCTGTGATTTCAATTATTGATGTGAGATTTGTGGCTGGTTTGTTCTTCTCGCAGCAATCAACACCTTTCACTGCCGAAAGGTTGAGTTCTGGCTGCAAATCAGATTCGCCTGAATCCGAAGAACTGCATCCTGAGAAAAAAATTCATGAGCAAGTCAAAGCCAGCAGTCTGTCCCCGAAGAATACCTACATTCCAGGTTCAATCGAGTTACATCAGCCTCTCGAAAGTATCAGCAATGTCAAGGTACCTCATTTGGTATTGGATGAACAACTGCAACAAGATTCTGCCGGATGCCTTCAATGTAGTGAACCCTTGCTTGCTTCAAATCCTGTCATGTATCCTCAAGTGGGGTCCACCCATAAATCCATGCTGTCTGATTCAAAAGGTACCAATGTTATCTGTATCCAAGGGTCAGGAGACCGTAACTCATCGTGTGTTTTAAGCTGTCAAACAGGCGATAATGACGGGGCCGAAATCCCGAATCGCTCTAGTCATGGAAGCAACAGTCCTGCATCGCAAGGCGGAAAGGCTTGCAGGTATAGAGATCTCAGCACCATTGCTGTCAAGAGTGATCAATGTGGTTCAGATAGTGGGCCAGTCCAGGTGGGCCATGTCGAAGCAGGAGTGCAATCAGAGCCTAAAGAAGTACCCCAATTAACTAACGATGACATCAAACCATCTCTTTCGCCTTCCGTTCAGGTGGGAACTTTAACAGACTGCCAAAGAGAGGGCGAAGAACCTGCCGTGACTAAAGAAAATGAAGAAGAACTTGAAAATGATTCGACTGTTGAAGAAGCATGCGAGAGCATCGCAGCAAAGATACTGCTAAGTTTTGCACCATGCAGATCGCAGTGTGATGCCAAATGGCAGCGCTTTGAGACTCAGATAGAGATGGAATCGAGCCAATCTAGTAGAGAGTGCGCAGGCCGCAGCAACAAACAGAACCGGCGTGTGAGAAGGGGCCCAAATTACAGCAATGGGGTCGATGTAGATGCTGTAAAATGGATGAAATCTGTACGTGGAAGGAGGCGGCGGACATCGAGAAGGCAACGGTAATATACTTCATGGTTAGATACAGTTTGTGTATAGTTCTGTTATTAGTCTTTGATTTTCTTCCATTGGGAAGATATACACGGAAATATGGTGTATCGGAGCCTAGCATGGCTTTGATGAGAACCCAAATGCTGTCTTGCTTATATATGCATTTACTTGAAGAGAAGGAATGGTGTAAATTAACCAGGACATTGCTGTTATAGAGTTATACTGTAAATGTGTGTTTTTTAAAGCTTGCTTCCTTTTTGGGTTTTGTTCTTATCCCAAACAGGTTGGGAAATCTGAAGTTCTTGTTGATTTTTTTTTCCTTTCAGAACCTGTTATGACTTGGAGGGGAAATGAGCCAGTGGATCATCATCCCTTTATACATGGTGATGGGGCTTGGAGTAGGGTTGTCAATATGTACCCGGTCCGTCAGGAATCAGATGGACCTGGAGCCACAAATCGGGTCCAGGTCCAATTTTTTTAGACCCATCAAGGAATTGGGTTGAGTTTGGGTCTCGCCTTTAGGGAGCCAGTTAAATTTGGGTCTAGCTGGATTTGGAGAGGGTCCATTAACTTGGACCTGGTTAAAAATTGATTCAGGTCGGTTTTGGTTAATTAAAACATAGCATTACACACTCACATTGGTTTAAAAACAATGGTTTGGTAATCCTTCCAAACAGAATATTTTCTATATATATTTTGTATTGTTTTGGCGGCATGACCGAGTAGTAAGGTGGGGGACTGCAAATCCCTTTCTCCTCAGTTCAAATCTGGGGGCCGCCTGATCAACAAAGGACCCGAAACCCCTTATCCTGCAGGGACAGAGGTGGGGATATATATGGCTTTGTGGATGGGCTCCACCTTCCTTGAAGGTTAGTAGCGTGCCCAAAATTTTTAAATGACACACGGGGTGACCTACGTTGATTAGAACCTTTCATTAATTCATAAAACTAGGGGCAAGCCATGGTGCAAAAATCATGTTAATTGGGTGATCCTGAGCTTATGATCAATAATATGAAAATGGACAGTCATACAGATCCTAAATTGTATTTCTTATGATTGTAAATTAACAGTTTGATTTAATGATTATAACCATGTGATTTATGGCTCTTAAAGAACAAACAGTCATAAAATTTTTGGCCTGTTCAAAAGGGTTTAGATCATCACATTGGCGTGATTCTTGCATGACAGCTTGCTCCTAGTTGTGCGAACGAAAGAGTGGCTCCTAGTTTGTATGAATGAAATAGGAGCTCCTCCTAGTTTGAATGAATGAAAGAGGAGCTCAGATTTTGTGTGAACGAAAGAGTGGTTCCTAGTTTGTATGAATGAAAGAGGAGCTCCTCCTACTTTGTATGAATGAAAGAGGAGCTCAGATTGACGATAGGTTACCCTGTGTGCCATTTAAAAGGTTTCGGGGGTTGTTCGCATACCTACAGGGCAAAATCCATATATGGTGAAAAATGCTGGCACAACTAGCTGTGTGAGGCACACCATGATGTTTGTGTAATGTCTCGTCTACTCAATAGGGTTGTCTCACCATGAAAATGGGACATTTCCAAAGTTAGGCCGACCACAGAAAGCAATGAACAACCACAAAAAAAAAAAAAAAAAAAAAAAAAAAAAAAAAAAAAAAACACTCGGCATTCAGGATAAGATGTCGTACAAACACCACGGTGCGCCCCATATATCAACTAGTTGAATGTACTATGTATATATAATATATATATATACACTCGCGTGCACACACACATGCATATGGGTGCATACGTGTGTACACATGGAAAAAGAAACTATGAGGTAGCGGACATGTACGCACATATATAAATGGGTTTGCATGTGCGTGCACACACATGCATGCACGAGGGGAAAAAAGTTGCTACGACGTCAGCCTCACGGGAAAAAGGTAATACGAGGAGCTTCCATGAGGTTGAGCCATCAGCCCCACCTTAATGCCGTGTCAAACATCCACACCATCAATTAGATGTACCCTTCCATGGTGAGCCATGGGTCTAAAAATCAGGCCAATGCATGCCTTAGGTGGGCCACACCACAGTCAACAGTTGAGAGTAGTTTTTATGTTAGTCATGTAACACACCCACCTGTTAGCTTGGCAACGCACCCACAGGGTTAGTCATGCAACACACCAACAGTTGAGAGTAGTTGCCCACTCATTAAAACCTTCCTGATTGTTTATAGGCCCACTGAGGTGTGATTACATCCAGTCGATCCATTGCATCTCACTTGGATGAGGGGTCACCAAATTTCAGCCCACCAAATGCACAGTGCGGATGTCCGACACACATCGCAGTGGGCCTACAGAGCTCATGATGGGAGCTTCTCATGCAGTAGAGCTTAGTAGACCCCACCGTTTCCCTGCTATCGGCGTTATAATATAGGTACCTGGAGCGATTTTGGTCATAATATTGCTATTTATTTATTTATTTTCATATATGCAATTTAGAAAAACAAAGTAATTAAAAAAACGCAGTGTGATTGGATTAAACAGGTCAGCAACTTCCAATTAAATTTAATTGGGTCAGCAAGGCCATGTCTCTTTGATCCGGACCATTGATGTGATGGCCACCTTTCGAACTTCAAGGTTGGGGCCTACGGGACTCGCTCTCCCAGTAAGCGGTGGAGCCCCTTCTACACACTTCGTTTCCTTTCTTGACACTTCTCTGCTTTCGCGACATCAGCAGCTTCTGGAAACCGAACCAACTGTAATTGCATTTCCAGCAAAACCAAAGAAAGAAGAGAGAAAAAAAGAAAAAAAAAAAAAAAGGAAAACCCTACAATCGTCAAAACCCCAAACCCTACTTTCTCTGCGACGAATCAATGGCTGGTACGTCGTCGAAGCTCGCACGGTCCGTCTCCTCCGTCACTGCTGCCGGAAAGACCTTCTTCTCTTCCTCCTCTTCCAAACCCCCCCTTCCTCTCTCCCGCGTCGCACCTATCTTTGGTATAGTCGGACCGACTCCCGCTCCGACGACTCCACCTCCTACCGGAAACAGCGATCTGGCATCAGCAAAAAATGTCTCTGCTGCCGCCAAGAATTCTGCGAATCGCACCGAGCTGGGTTTCCAACGACGGCAGTTCCATTCTTCCATTCCTCGATCCAGCTCAGCTGCCTCGTCTGCGGTCCGCACTCTTTGTTTTGTTTCCTTTTTTTATTATTTTATTTTCTCTCTTATTGGCTTTTATATATTAGAAGAGAGAAGCTTTGATACTCTGGCAGAGTGTGATGGATGATACGCAGGCATATAGAAATTACTAATAAATTGTATGTGTCAGAAGCAATTCAAATTAAATGGTCCAAACTATGGATGGCTGTTTAGATGTATCATGTGTTAGATTGAATTGCAGAATGTAGGATTGTCTATGCATTATTTATGGAGATCATAAACTTAAATGTGTACCTCAATGGTAGTAGATTGTTTGGATGAGGATCGATGAACTTAGGGGTCGTTTGGATGCCTGCAAAGTTTTAAGTTGTAAACACATTACACCTGAAAAGAGTTTCAGGTGTAAACGGTTTACATGCTATTCCGTTTGGCTTTTAAGTGGTAATTTGTTTACGGGTAAACAGATTGTATATTTGGCTAGCTTGTAAAGTATTTACAATGGATAAAGTAGGAATTCATACCATAGAGTTGGGGCTGGGCAGTAAACCTTCCAAAATCTGCAAATCACATTAGGACTTGGTTTTTTCTAGGAGCCCTAAGAGAGCATTAAAGCATGCACACACTAGATGGATTGGATGTCCTCCACCCATCATAGTGGGCCCCAAATGCAATATGGAAAATTTTAATGGTGGACGTCCCATCCTTCCCTCGTGTGGTTCAGTTGATGATCAAGGAGCTGTTTTTTAGGGCTATGGGAGAGCATCAAGGGAAGCACATGATGGATAGATTGGATGTACCATACACATTACTGTGGGCCTCACATATCATGAGCGTACATCAACCATTGCGTTCTACTATGTATGATGTCTTTTTAGTTGTAAAGACTTTACCTGTAATCTGAAGCATGCTTTTTGCTAGGTTTCAGATTACAGTATAGATAAAAGCTGTAATATGTTTACAGCTTGTAAAGCCTTCACAGGCAAATACATGCATCCAAACAGCCCCTGTAATTGGATTACGTGTAAACCCTTTACAACTTAAGGACTTTACAGGCATCCAAACGACCCCTTAATCTTCCACACCTTACACCCTTTAGGAAACCCTGCAATGGTATCCTTTTGGAAAGTTTGCAATGGGACTTGGATTTTTTACATGTAAATGAGGGGACCAAGACCCGCATTTATAGAAAAGAGGCTAGAGTAGTTCAACCTATCATAACTACTTATCCTGGAGTCTCCACACTAGAAGAGTTAATGTCTCTGCGAATTTGTTTATCTAAAACACTCTGCATATGTGGCACAGTCCAAGTGCACCACGGCATTACATATCTGAACTGATCACAACTACTGTAGGGTATTCTCAATCAAAATATCCAATGGTTAGATCATCCAAACCATTGATCATGTGGACCCCACCTAATAGAATTCTTACATAATGAACAAAAATTACTCTTATTTGATTATCTGAGTATCAGATCGGTGGGCATTTATTGGACAGAAAAATATCCAATGATCTTATCTCAACAAACAAGTGTCGATGAATTCGAGGTTAGAATTGTTCAACTAGTCTAATTCTGGATTGTAAACTAATGTATTGGATTCCATAATTTGGTCAGTTTAATTTGAGTTAATATATTCCACGTCTAACATTTCTAAGTGCCTGCATATCAAGCGTCGTAAGTAGCTAGAGTATCAGATATCTTCCTTATTAGCACTGTTAATATTCGTATACAACTAGTGTTCGATGTATTGGTATCGCTACAAGTTTTGCTGGTTGAGGATACGAACAATATCAATATCACTAATAATATCGCCAATACTCGAAAATGTGGGGAAATATTGGAGAAACATGCGGAAGACGATGGAATTTTTTAGCGTATCTTTAGGAGATGCTAAAATAAACATATTTGCATATTTAGGAATAAAAAAACTGCGAAAGGAATGCGTACATAATAAGTTTCCATTTAATTGGGGCCTAAAAGCATGGCTGTAATAAGAAATCAGTCCATTAGTAACCAAAATGAGTTTATATAATACAAATACAGGCACCATACAATGACTAAGACGTAAAAGTAAATTAACTTAAAAAAAATACCTATCTGGCTGTCCATCCATCCATTCAACCATCCATCCAACTATCCCATCCATCCATCTATCCAACCATCCGTACATCCCATTCATCCATTCATCCAACCATCCCATTCGTCCATCCATATCCATTCCATAATATATATATGTCCATCCATCCATCCATACATATACACACATACAAACATGCATTTCATTATACAACCATGCGCCCATAAAAAAAATTGAAATGATTTTCTTTAATAAACAATTTTTAGGTGATATCGATATGTCGGTGATATTATCATAATATTGCCGATACACTAGCGATAGAAGTAACATTTTAAATTTACGCAATCGAAAATATTGGCGATACTGATACATTGGATATACAAGCAACATCTTGAATTTACACTGTTGAAAATATTGGAGATAATGATACATTGGCGATACTTAGCAATATATCGCCGATACCTGGAATTTCTAATACTACTAGTTATCAGTATCGCTAATAGTGTTATCATCATCGCCGATCTGGAGATACAGATAATATTAGAGATATTATCTTTATATCGGGGATACTTTGAACAATGTATACAACTATGCACACAATTGCCAGCGTGTCATACCTTTACGGCATTCAACCTGCCCAAATTGTTGGCCCCATTTGGAAGATCACCTGGTGCGAAAATCAGGGTGATCTGCACATCAGGTGGGCCATGCTGTAGAGAGCAAAGGCAGCCATGAGTCTGATCCAAAGCGCATGTATGTCCAACTTATAAGTGGGTCCGCCTGATTTTTGTGCTTGGCAATCTTCATGGTGGGGCCAACCTTTTGGACAGGTTGGATGTTGTGCGCACTAGGCACATTGGCAATTTATTTACCTAACCAGATGTCTATAAAGACTCCTCTCTTTATTTATCTTATTTATGTTTGGAATTCAGTATTAATTGGAAATTGTAAGACTCGGGTTATTTTAGACTCGTCAAAAGGTGTTTGATTTGGTAGGTTTTGTCATCATTGTTGGAATTCCATTAAAAAAGAGGCAAAGCCTCAGAAATCATAAAAACACCCAAGAAGAGGATGAAAGCACACAATCCCTCAAGGCCTTAATATTCAAGTCCCACTCAATAACATATAATTTAGCCCTTCCGAAAGCCTCCTTTGTCCACGAGCTCCGTTCACAAAAGCTTCTATTGTTCCTTTCACTCCACAAGGCTTATAAACCTGCCAGCAAAGCAAGTCTCCAAAGCATCCTGCCTCTTCTTTGAATATCACTCTTATGCCATACAATGAAGAGACTATCAATCTGTCTCAGCATAATCCCAGAAAACACAGAAGACTGACAAAAACCTAGATCACAACCTTGAGCAAATGAGCAATGGATGAAAAGATGGTCAATTGACTCCTCATCATGCATACACAAAATATAAACATTGGCGATCACCATTTTCCTTTTTCACAAATTGTGTATAGTGAGCACTTCCTTGCTTCCCACCAACCAGGTGAAAGCAGCTACCTCATAAAACCAAACGAAGGATGCATGTGAAGAGACTGATGGGAGTCCGGAAGAAGCTTGTAAAAAGCGCAAACAGAAAATCGGCCAGATCTGTCTTTATTTCAAACCAACTCAATCCTTCTCCCAACATTAGGAAAATGCCATGAAAACAGTTCATCAAGCCGATGAACTCATGCACCTCCTTCTCCAACAGGCTTCTTTTGCACAGAGGAGACCACAACACCTTATTGCCTACAATGGAGTAGCATTGGCCAATACAAATATTAACAAGTGGAGATAGACCACGTCACTAGCTATAGACCAGGTCACTAGCTAGCTTTGGGAAATCATTGTGGAGTGCTCTTCCCAACCAAATATCATTACAGAATCGAATTTTCGAGCCATCACCTAGGGAGAAACCAACTCCATTGAATTTGTTACCCAATCTTACTATTGATTTCCAAGTAGCCGAAGCACAGTAAAGTGAATTCTCCCTCGCACTCCACCCTCCCTCCCTCACCCCATACTTGCGCCCAATCACCTTCTTCTATAAGAATCCCTCTTCAGTTCCGAATCGCCAAAGCCATTTTCCAAGCAATGCAATTTCTTTATTCTCGCACCTTCTTTGGTTGGCTTGCACAGTTCTTCCTATTCAAGAAGATAAAATTTATGCTTCTCTTCAACACCTTACCAAAAGAAATCACACCTTAGCCTCTCATGTCTACTAAACACTATCCTTGGACACTTAAATATGGACATGAAATAAAGCGATAAATTTGATAAAGCTGCCTTAATTAGCGTTAGTCTTCCCCCTAAGGAAAGATGACGACATTTCCACCTAGCCAACTTTCTTTTAACTCTGTCAATTAGTTTGTTCTATAAATGCGTAGCTGGCTTGCCTTATACAAAGTGGAAGATCGAGATACGTCAAGGGGAAAGACCCCGCAATGCATCCTAATGTTGCCACCAATTCTTTCACTTCCTCCTTCGACCTACACCTAACATCTCACTTCAAGCCTCGAGATAGCCTTGAATTACCGAATAATCTTACTTAAATTATCAAGCTTAGTTTCATCCGCATCACAAAAAAGCAACATATTATTAGCATGTTATAGGTAAGATATTTGGCGCTCCACACTATTCACCAAGAACTGTTTATGTGAACCACCTTCATACCCCTATCCAGCATCTTGCTCGAAGCCTCCATCGCTACTACAAAAAAAAAAAGAAAAAGAAAAAAAGAAGAAGAAGAAGAAGAGAGAATGGATCTCCCTGTCGACACCTTTAAGCTTTGAAGAAACCCTTTGAAGAGCCATTCACTAGGACTGGAAATTTAGCCGATCGGATGCAAGTCTGAACCCACCCTTGCTAATGCTGACTTTACACCAACCTTCGTAGCATATAGTTCAAAAACTCCCAATCCACGTGAGCATAGACTAATTCAATATCAAGCTTACAAATAATGCCTTTCCAACCTTCCTACTTGCTTGAATTAATGCATTTTGTGGGCTATTAAAGCAATCTAAGATCTGCTTTCAAGCAACAAAAGTACTTTGGGCGTCTGAGATCACAAGTGTTAGCCCTGAGCGAAACCATGTAGCCATGACTTTCACAATATTTTTATAGGGCCCTCTGACCAAACTGATGGGCGCGAAGTTTTTCAAGCATTCTGTACCCTTTCTTAGGAATGAGTGTAATAAAAGAAGCCACCATTTTTTATGCAATCCGACCCCTTTCAAAAAATTCCACCATGAACCCCACTATATCGCATTTGACCTCTTCTCAAAACACTTGGAATAAGGCAACAGGAAAATCATTTTGCCCTGGTCCCTTATCTCTACCCAAATTATCCATTGCCAACTTAATTTCCTCGGAGATCAGGGCTTCAAGACTGGCAACTGCATCAATTGGAAGCATATTAACAACCATATTGTCTAGCTTTGGTCTAACCTACTTTTTATGCGAGAGAAGATCCTTGTAAAACTGAAGTACTCCCTCACAAACCTTAGATTTTTCCTCCACTCTAACCCCGTCCACAACCACATTGTGGATTCTGTTAGTCCTACCCCTCACACTTTCCATAGCATGGAAAAAATTCCGTATTCATGTTGCCCTCTTTTAGCAAAGTGGCCCTCGACCATTGTTTCCATTTGATTTCATCTTCCTTCAATTGCTTTTTATAATCGAGCATTAGGCTATATCTCACGGAATTCTCCTCTTTAGATAGAGCCATCACCTTTTCCATGATGTCAAGAGCTTGGATATCACAAAGGACTCTTTCTGTCTCCTCTTTCCAATTTATAACCACCTCCCTCCTTCTCACCTTAATTTTTTCTTTCAATAATTAAGCTTTTGAAACAACACGAAACCCGCACTCCCCTCCAAATTGAAAGAAGACCACCATTCCTTCACTTTGTCAATGAAACCTTCTACCTCGAGCCAAAGGAGTTCAAATTGATGACTTCAGCCCCAATCATCATTCTTAACCTTCGTCATAATAGGGCAATGATCCAAGATGGGCCTTGGAAGCTCCCATTTGAGACACTAGAGGAAACATCTCCACCCATTTAGGAGAAATGAAGAACCTATCCAGCTTAGACTTCACCACCTTGTCCTGACCATTGGACCACGTAAATTTAACATCACTCACAGGAAAATCCACTAAGGTGTTCCTATTAATCAATAAGAGAACTCCCTCATAGTTCAATTAATGCGGCCCTTCCCCGACTTCACAAAATATAATTTCATCATATTAAAATCATCACCCGAGCACCACGACAACTCCCACCTCTGGTGAATGGAATCCAACTCTGTCCAAAGATTAGCTTGCTAACCGGGAGAATTGGGACCATTAACCGCCATAAAGACCCATGTAGAAGACTGAAGCTGAACCACTCAACTAAAAAGACCGAGAACTGACTTAGCCAATAATCCTCCCAACGCCAAAGATTGGCATCCCACAACACTAGAATGCCTCTTGCAGACCTTGTTGCATCCAATGCCAGCCAATCTTTAGGCCTTCCACCCCAAATTCCGAGACCAGTGTTTTAAATAGCGAATAGTGTGTAGCGTAGTGTTCACCCCTCTGAAGCGTGAGGCATAAGCTACATAGCATGTAGCATAAGCTACATGCTACTTGTAGATTTTTAATCGAGGTTATGCTTGGTTGCACTAATTTCTTTCTTTCTTTTCTTCAAAAGGCACTTCGTTGCACCAATTCCATGATATTTTGAACAAAATTAGACTGATTAATAATGAAATTTAACAAAATTTCATGATATTTGGTGCAACCAAACACAATCTAAAGTGATAGGAATGGGCAACGATTAAATATAAAGGTAAAGAAAGAGCAGCGGGACTGATTTAATATTGTTACTTGTATTATTTATTTTTTCTTGTATTATTTTACGAAAAGCATTGAAAAGATTTACTAATTTTTATTGAAAATAGAAAAATGTAACAAATCAATGAAAACATTAATTGATTTTAATGTCATAGTGAAAAATAACTTTGTAATGTGAGCTATGTAGTATGTAGCGTATGCAAATTATCATGTAGCTCAAGCTCAATGAGACTTAAGCTATTTTAATGAGCTACATAGTGTTAAGGCTAAGCTACGCTGCACAGCGTAAGCTACACACTACATAGCATAGCTATTGAAAATACTGATTGAGACATAGGGCCTGTTTGGTAAAACTCATTTTCAGACCTTATCACTGAAATGTGTTATTTTCAGTGATTTTTCTATTTCAGATCGTTTGGTAAATCTAAAAAACTATGCACTTAATTTCAGTTTTCACTGAAAAAATACGACTTTTTTTAAGCTTTCATTTTCTAACTTAACACTTAACGCGGAATGCGGTAAGTGATTTTGAATTAAATTTTTTTTATAAATGGCAACTTTACCCTTGAGCTTTTGCGGGGCTAACTACGTAGGGTGGTTGACATGGCAAAGCTCTTTGGCCCCATTATGATGCATGCATTATATCCACACCATCCATCCATTTTGACAAATTATTTTAGTGCATGAGCCAAAAAATGAGGTAGCCCAAAGCTCAAGTGGACCACACCACAAAAGGTTGTGGGGATGATGACGCCCACTGTTGAAACCTTCTTAAGGGCTACCATGATATTTATTTTGTAGACATGGATGAAAGGAAAACAAAAATATTTGATTGATCCAAAACTTATGTGGCCCAAGAAGTTTTCAATGTTAAGCATTCAATCCCCACTGTTTTCTGTGGTGTGGTCCACTAGAGCTTTGGATCTGTTTCATCTTTTGGGTCATGACCTAAAATGATCTAAAAAAAAATGGATAGACGGTATGGATCTAACACATACATTATGGTGGTGCTAATGGAACTGTGCCACGTGTAGGAAGGTTGTCCCTCACGGTGATTGTGGGCGAGAATTGCGGAGGTGGATTTCTTGCCAAAAGTCTCTCCATAACTTCATGCGCTGAGGGCCCACTTTAATATTTATCAGAAATCCACTCCGTCCAAATGTTTTGTGAGCTCATTTTATGACATGTGACGAAAAATGAGGCGGATCCAAAACTTAAGTGGGCCACACTAGAAGAAACAGTGGGGATTGAATAACCACAGTTGAAACATTCATATGGCCACAGGATGTAGTCTTTTGTGTTTTCATTTCATCCCAATGACAATGACCTTATGAACAGTTTATAGACGGTTTGGATGGAATATAAAAATCAATGTGGAGCCCAAGAAGATTTCAACGGTACGCATTTTTCTTCAATTTTTACTCTCGAGTGTCTCAATTGAATTTTGGATTTTTGCTCTCATGCCCTGAAATGAGCTAAAAAAGAGGATGGATGGAGTGGATTTCTCACAAACATCACGGTGGACCGCACCTAGCTGCCCACGTGGCTTTGGCAAGAAATCGGCGTCCATGGCTTACTGGAAGCGGATTAGGTGCGGACGCGGATTGCCTGCGTGAATTGGGTGCTGCCGTGCTGCCTCCACAGTCGACGGTCCTGTCAAGGGATTTGTAGGGCCCACCGAGATGTAAATATTTTATCCATGCCGTCCATCCATTTTGACAGATCATCCTAGGGCATGAGCCCAAAAAGGAGCAAGATTGAAGGCTCAAGGGGACAACACCACATGAAGCAGTGGAGATTAAATTCCTACCATTGAAAACTTCTTAGGGCCCACCGTGATGTTTATTTGCCATCTAACCTGCTTATAACGTCACAATATGGACCTGTATAAAGGAAAAACATAAATATCAACTTGATTCAAAAATTTTGTGCCCCAATAAGTTTTCAACGGTAAGCTTTCAATCCCCATTGTCATGGTGTGGTCCACTTGAGCCTTCAATCTGCTTCCTAGGGCCCACATTAATGTTTATTTACCATCCAACCTGTTGAGTAGGTCACACAGACATGGATGGTGGGAAAACGCAAACATCAGCTTGATCCAAAAACTTTTGTGACCCCAAGTACTTTTTAATGGTTGCCATTCAATTACCACTGTTTCCTATGAGATTTGGATCAGCGTCATTTTTGGGCTCATGCCCTAAAATAAGATGGTAAAATGGTGGGACAGTGCAAATTTCACAAAGACATCAAGGTGGGCCATCTTAAAATTTTTTGGATGGCCGAGGGAGGTTATATATATGGATTGTATATGATAGTATTTTGTGGGGCAAGCCATGATGTATTTGTTTTATTCACGTTGTCTGTCTATTTTGCCAGCTTATTTTATGGTATGAGACCAAAAAAGGAGCCGATCCAAATCTTAGGTGGATGACAACACAGGAAAAGTGGTGATGAATGCCATCAATCGGATGGTCGTGATTACTTAACGTAGCAACTGTTGAGCCATGAATGATAAAAATTTAGTGACATGACACACTTGTAAAAAATGCTATTAACATGGGGCCTACTATGGATGAATCATGCAAAAAAAATAATAATAATAAATAAATAAATAAATAAATATTAGATGATCCTAACCTTCAAATTGGCATTTATCAATTAAATATGAGATGTTTAATAAACCAATTCAAGGACATTAACTGAAGGTTAATGATTGTTCTATTAAGAAGAAGACGATGCATGATCTATCAATTCAAATATATGTTTGAGAGATGTATGTGAATGGTAATAACATATTTTATCTTATACTTTATAAAAGATGAAAATTTAGATAATAGGGGTAAATATGACAAATCGCCAATTTTCAGACATTTATGGTTTGTGCTTGCCAAACAGATTTTTGTGAAAAAAGCACTTAGTTTAAGATATCAGGACTTTTTCAGACAAATTACCAAACAGATTTTTCAGTACTTGTAAGTACTAAAATTCAGCACTTTAAGTTTTCAGCACTTAAATTAATTTTCAGACCTTATTTTTCAGTTTACCAAACGCCACCATATTCTACATTTTGGTTTCCTGCGAAGTGCTATATGGGCTTTGAATCTTTTATACACATCTTTGATCTGGAGCCTTTTTGACAGCATCCCAAACTTCTCACATCCCAACTGATTATCTTCATTAAACACCCTTTCTCAACCCTCTGCCCTTGTCTGCGCCCCTAGACAAATCTCTATCCCCATAATTCATGGTAGTCACCAAGTTCTTCAACTCTCTCCCACCTTTGTGTTAAGAACCTAACCAATACGCCAAAAGCCCCATGATTGATGGAATGTGTCAAGCGAGGCTCTTTAAATCATTGGGATCATAATATTCCACCACGCTCCGCAGCCAACGTCCACGACGGCCCACTCTGTGGCGGCACTCAATCTGACCTCTTTTCCAGTTAGCCATTTCCAGGGCATGACGGCTGCACTCTGGTTATCCAGGTAGCCCTTTCCACTGGGTGGCTGCACTCTGGTTGCTTTGGTAGCCCTTTCCATGTCTTGGCAGCTTTCACTCTGGTCTAGGTTGCCCTTTCCACAGGTCGCCCTTTTCGTGACTTAGACATAGGACGTGGTGTTGTGTCTGATTCCATTTGTCAAGAACCTAACCAATACGCCAAAAGCCACAAGATTGATGGAATGCGTCAAGCTAGGCTCTTTAAACCATTGGAATCGTAACACTTTGATAGGTTTGCGACCTTCATTCTGACACCTCAGTTTGGCATTTAGATTTCTCCTTTCCTCCATGAATTGGAAGAGGGCGAAGAAATCTTCTTCACTATTGATGTGCCCTAACGCATCCGTAATGCATTGCATTCCCCTAGCCATGGAGACTGCACTTCCATCTACCCTAGGTAATCACCGAATAGTCGCATGACTTAGCTCTCTTGCTCTTGACCATCTTTGTTGCTCCTCGAACTGAGACTTGTAGCAGGGTAATATCCATGGCCTCTAGCAGCAGACTCTCCCTTTGCCGGGCCAACTGAACTTCTTGGGTCACCATCTCCTGGCAATTGGTGATACTTGCACTGGCTGGAGCCTCCAAACTCTGCTTCAACTCTACTGATCCATCCTCCTGCAGTACTGATAAGGTCCTGTCCTCCCCTGGACAAGGCTTCGCCACTGGATCACCATCACAACAGCCTCTAAACTACTTCCCGATGTCATGGGATAGGTTGCCTGCCCACAAACCAGAACCGACTTGCTACTGTCTGGAGAAGGCTCAGGAAAGAAAAGCAAAGGAGGCTCGGAGTCTTATACCATATCAACTAAATGAGAAGGGGAGCCACATGTGTCTCCAATTAAAGGCCCACCCACATGTGAAGAGGCACCCGTAAACTTCACAGGAGCACTCTCCTATGTGTCGGGATGACAGGCAGCTACACTGCCACTCTCCTGGAGATGAATCCCCCGACCCCAACACCCACGGCACCTGTCACCACAAGAGAGCATGCAACCCCATCACTAGCTGCCAAAATCTTCACACAACTCCTGGACATGCGTCTCCTTGAGCCCAGCACCTGTGACACTCGTCGCCCTGGGAAAGCCTGAAGCCCCATCTCAGCCGCTTGTTTGCCTGCATTGACAGCTGCCAGGACAGGACCTGCCTGTCGCACTCCCCCATTTTCAGTGATGTGACTGAGGAGATGGCGGCCACTCGACTGCCCTAGCCTGGGAAGACAATTCAAGTGCAGAACTAGAACTAAAATTCGATTGGATAATTCGTAGGTATGATTGGCTGCAGTGGATATTTAATCACTGCATCCATGTAAAGATGGTAAAACTTTCAGATCAAAGTAGAATTGATTTCGGTATTGAATGATATTTATTGTATTCCCAAATATTGTGGGCTGTACATGGTTCATATATGCATCACAGGGCAGACAAAAAAAAAGCTTATCAAAATGATACTTTTGTGTATCATTCCACATCTTTGTCCCATCATGATTCATGTTATTTCGTATGGACCAATATGAAGCAACATGGGACAATTTCTTTCCATCATTTCCAAAAAATGATCTAATGTTAAAACAGACAGTATATAATGCTATACATTATTACCCTAAAATAAAAATAAAAATTCAATAATGCTATATGTTATCCCTCTAATTTACAATTGGTAGTTTATTACCCTTTCTGTTTTTCTGTTTTTCTTCTAGTCTCTGGCTTGCTTAGTTTCTTTCTCCTCCTATTTTAAAATTCAATTGTTTTCTGCATATTTTGGATCTGCTGTGTATTGCAGATCTGTGTATCTATCATTTTGAAGTGCGTGCTGGACATGCTTTGCTACTGATATTTAAGACCTTGAAACTGAGATTGAGAAAGTCGTTGAGCAATCTAAAAACAGATGGAGAAGCATTATTTTATGTAACTTTCAGTTTCAGATTAAGTTTGGCACTTGCTACATTTTAGTTGGTGTTTTGTTTTTACATGCCATCTTTTTTGTCATTTTTGAATCATCATCATCATAATCTACACCTTATCCCTATTAATTGGGGTTGATTACATGAATTCTGTTCCACCGTTCCACTCTGTCAAGGGCCAGACCTTCAGTTAGATGATAGGTCATCAAGTCTTTTCTTACTACCTCCATCCACATCCTTTTGGGCCTTCCACTTGCCCTTTTAGAGCCTTCAACTTGTACCAACCCACTCCATCTAACTGCCATGGTTCTTGGTCTCCGTTGCACATGAGCAAACCATCTAAGTCTACTTTCCCTCATCTTATTATTGTTAGTTGTTACTACTCCCGAGCTCCCTCGAATGTGTTCTAATTCTATCTTTCCTAATCCGGCTACTCATACATCTCAACATCCTCATTTCAACTACACTCGTCCCACGGAAGTGTTGTTCTTCAGCTGCCCAACATTTTGTCATTTTCAAATGATGTCTTAATTTATAGGATCACTTATTATCTTGGAAGAATTGGTATTTGGTGATTGAATTATTTTTTTTTTATCAGGTTAATCAAACAGAATTCACTGATATGGCATGGGAAGGAATTATTGGTGCCGTAGATGCGGCACGACTGAGCAAGCAACAGGTAGTGGAATCTGAACATTTGATGAAAGCCCTTTTGGAGCAGAAGGATGGTTTGGCTCGGAGAATATTGACCAAGGCTGGAATGGACAACAGCTCAGTTCTTCAAGCTACAGATCAGTTTATTTCCCAGCAACCGAAGGTATGCTATATGCAGTGGGGTGTTCATACCTCTTTGACAAATATAGGAAATATGTGGAAGATCTCATGATTTCTTTTCACAATATTTGAAGAAAGTAGGAAAACATCGTAGTATTAATTATAGTGGAAATGTATTTATATTATCACAATGAATTATATTTATTTTTACCACTTACTTCATTAATTTCTGTCATTTGTTTTTTTATTTTCTATGAGATATTTCCAAACATATCTCAAGAAAATCACCGAGTTTGAAAAGTCCTAAGAAAGGTATGCTATATGCAGTGGGGTGTTCATACCTCTTTGACAAATATAGGAAATATGTGGAAGATCTCATGATTTCTTTTCACAATATTTGAAGAAAGTAGGAAAACATCGTAGTATTAATTATAGTGGAAATGTATTTATATTATCACAATGAATTATATTTATTTTTACCACTTACTTCATTAATTTCTGTCATTTGTTTTTTTATTTTCTATGAGATATTTCCAAACATATCTCAAGAAAATCACCGAGTTTGAAAACGTCCTAAGAAATTTTCATGCTGAGAATAGGTAATAACGTGATCTATTAAATGCTGAACATCTATTTTTGTGGCAGGTGGTAGGTGATACTAGCGGTCCTATAATGGGCACAAATCTTAAAACACTCATGGACAATGCCAGGAAGTATCAAAAAGAGCTGGGGGACGATTTTTTGTCTGTGGAGCACTTTATGTTAGCATTCCATTCAGATAAAAGGTTTGGAAAGCAGTTATTCAAGAACCTCCAACTTGGTGAGAAGGAATTGAAGGATGCTGTTTTAGCTGTGCGTGGAAATCAAAGAGTAACTGACCAAAGTATGCATCACTTTTTTTTTTTTTTTTTTTGGGTTAGTACACATCCCACTGTTAGTACACACACCCACACTGTTAGTCACCTTTCAATGTTAGCCACCCCCCACTGTTGGGATTCGATACCTTGACCTCAGTGTTGAGACGAGGTTATCTTCACTCAGTCTAACACTGTCGCAAAGGTATTTATGGTTGAATTCTCATATCATTTGGTGAGGAAATTGGACTACTTTGTTGTCATCCAAATTTCATCATGGGAACTTGTGTCTAGTGCTAGAAATGATTGGTCAAAAGTTCATATTCATTAGACAGACCTTTAGAAGGTGAAAATCGCATGGAAGGTTCTTTTTTCCTTTCTGCCAAGAGAACACCCTTATGAAGTTTGACCACATTGGC
This sequence comes from Liriodendron chinense, assembly GCA_003013855.2. Taxonomy (NCBI): domain Eukaryota; kingdom Viridiplantae; phylum Streptophyta; class Magnoliopsida; order Magnoliales; family Magnoliaceae; genus Liriodendron; species Liriodendron chinense. The sequence continues at coordinate 8,787,676 of ML058387.1, read as the reverse complement.
ATGACTGTCCAAGTGGTTGGGTTTCGATTGGTCTGCATGTGTGCACGGGAATTGAACCTTATATGCTGGTCTGAGTACAGGTCCTTATCATTGAATTTTGATATTCATATTGAAATAGGAAAAGGATTATTCTGGATAACATCACCTATAAGTGAAGAACATGGCGAGTCATGCAGGATGATAAATATCAGAGTAACAAAGCAATCACGCTGAATTGTAGTCACAATTAATGCAAATGACGACTTGACCAAGGACAATCCTCAACACACTAAGCTGGCATTAAATGGATGGTCAACATAGATGCTTCATTTCTACAGCATAACGAATCTGCACTCTATATCTTGTATTATATAGATGCATACTTTTTTGGACGAACGCTTTTGACTGAATATAGAGGATAGTTCCTAGAGAATACCTCTAAAGGATTTTCCAGAAAAAAAAGAATTGAAATGACAATATTGGGTCACCTGGAAAATAAGTTTTCCCTCATCGACAAGTGCCCTAACCCATCTAGGATAATGCATGTACAGGTAATAGATCTTATTTGTCTGGGACATGATCGTCATCATCAGTGTCCCAGCTATTTTGGGGTTGTGTACAATATTCAAAACAGGATTCATTGTCGTGGTAACTTGGGAAAGTTTGGCAACTGGCTGCCAACATGTGCAATTATTACTGGGTAGAATTTGGTTGACCTAGTAGTATTTTATATAGATGTAGAAGTACAAAAAATATTCTTGTTCTTCTACATCTGTCTTTTTTCCAACTCAGCAGTATGCTAAGGAAAGTTTAACTAGAGATTAAAGTTGATTGCAGCCCTCCTTCCTTTAAAAGGTCAAAGTTTACCCAGTTTGTTTTTCTTGAATTGCTTTATTTAGTTTATTTCGGTGCGGCCCTCATGCATGCTGTTCTTCTCTCTGTAGATCCGGAAGGAAAATACGAGGCACTAGAGAAATATGGAAGTGACTTGACAGAGCTTGCTAGGCGAGGTAAACTAGATCCTGTTATAGGCCGTGATGATGAAATTCGCCGTTGCATCCAGATATTGTCCAGGAGAACAAAAAATAATCCTGTCATTATCGGTGAGCCTGGTGTTGGAAAAACTGCAATTGCTGAAGGGTATGTTTGTTGGGTTTTTTTTTTTTTTTTTTTAATTTTCTGGAAGAGCCAACTTTATAAACATCATTTTGCATTAAATAAAAAAAAGCCTTCATAAACATCATTTATGATGCATTTGGAACTTGGTTGCAACATCTCTTACTGGAATACAGGATGCTTGGCTGGGTCAGAGGACTACTAAAAACCACGAGGAGATATATTCAGAAACTAATGCATGGTGAAAGATTGTTAGGGTGATAACGACAATAACAACTTTGAAAATTTCATCTTTGAGAAGGCAATGATAAATAAATCAAAGTTGGGGTATTTTTTCAAATATGAACGACATCGAACTCAAATTTACTCTTTCTTAACGTATTCCTCCAAAAGGTCTTAACTTATTCCTCTGGGAAAAAAAAAAAAAAAAAAAAAAAAAAAAAAAACTCTTGAGGATGTGTGATGCAAAGTCATTCCATGGACCATTATCATATGATACTTGGAAGGCCGTGGATACAAAATCAAAAAAGCCGTCAAGGAGAAGAATCCTTATACATTCATGAAGGATAGAAAGTTCATAATGAGGCCCTTGCTGGTGAAGATTGGGATGTCCCTAAATCCTTAAGGAAGAAGTGCAAGAGAAGTTAATGAGCAATTATAAGAAAAGGCCCATGATGAATCTGTTGGTGGGATCAACAGCCAGATTAGAAGGCGAATCAATGAAGAATCTGAGAAATCAGGGGAAAGTGGGTGAATAGATTGACAAAAGTGACGGTCGGATTAGCTAATGAATCCACTGTTGGGTTCACTAGAGGGGCCATCTTTGGATCAGTTAATGAAACCTACGATGGATCAAATGATGCATCAACAATTGGACCAACTCATGAATCCACCGGTGGATCAACCAGATAGATCCATTGATAGATGGGTAGTTGAATCCGCACTTGTAGTGGTATACAGGCAGATGGATCCCTACCAAGGATACCTGGATCAAGGGTTGCTTCAGTACATTCTTTTGGAACGGGTAAAGGCGGCAGCGTGCCAATTTCTCCAATACGTGGTATGCAAGGGGTAGGATCATGGGGGTCGCTCTACATATTACGAAGTATGGAATATATATATATATATATATATATATATATATATATATATATATATATATATATATATATATATATATATATATATATATATATATATATATATATATATATATATATATATATTTTAGTATGGAATATAGTTACATATACAATCTAATATTGTAATTTATATATGAATAATGAATATTTTTATTGTAGATCCCACATGCTTTAATACGAAGTATGGAATATAGTTTTTTATTTTTTTTATTTTTTGAACTTTTAGTATGGAATATAGTTACATATGCAAACTAATATTGTAGTTTATATATGAATAATGAATTTTTTTATTGTAGATCCCACATGCTTGTTATTATTTTGTGCGCCTACCAGTGCATAGATCAAAGAATAAATCTCTACATTCTCAGTATAAATTTACAGTAAGACTTGATCAATGATAGGAGTAGAGACCTGCATTCCATTGGATTGTCCCAATGACAGCCATTTGGACCGTGGGGCCCACAAGTCCAACAGTATAAAATTTCTAGTATGTACACAAATCGTGTAGTGTACGCAGACTTTAAAAATTGTACAACCCCTCCCAAATAATACGATTGTGTATAGTCTTCTTTTAGTAAAGGGGAATGCTATATTCAATATTCTTTTTACTATCTCTTTCATTTGCAAGTGGAGACAATTTAGGCAAGTTTATTATTTAGACCTATGGGCTTTTAGCCTTAGTTTCTCTGACTTCAAATAAGAGATTGTAAAAGACGAAATGTCATCATCATCACCATCTAAGCCTTATCCGAATTAACCTGAATCCTATTCCGCCACTACACTCTATCAATGGCCATACCTTCCATTCAGATTTGGACCAAAAGTCTTTTAGCATTGGTTTCTTTAATTTTGAGTAAGAGATTGTAAAATACGATGTTTAGAGTCTATTTATGGAACTATAATGTAATGTTTTCTTCTTCTTCTTCTTGTTTTCCTTTGATATTGATATTTTAAACAAAAGAATGCTTTCCTTGTTGTTCCTGAGACCAAAGAATGTCTAGGAGTTAAGACTCTTCTAGAGATCCTAGGGAAGAGATTTCCTTAGGTTTCTCTGGTGAGACTCCACATAGTTGTCTCCTTTTTAATTGACTCCATTATTTTTCTGCTGGAATTGGTGATTATCAACGTAAGTGCTTAGAGGTGGAGTTTGATCTCTAAATCAGTGCATGTTGAAACCCCATTCAAGTGAATCTAATTTTATCCTGATAGTACACTTATGCTTTACTTTGTATTGTTGCCTCTTAGCGTAGCACATTAGTATGCCCTTTTCACTCTAACATCCATCACCATATTCTCTATGACATCTTGTATTTCATAGCGAGTTGGGATTTTACCTATGTTTGTGCTCATTATGTCCTTTTATCAGAGATGCATCCATCTAATGTATCCATTTTGTAAAATTTATTTGTTATGCAGGTTAGCGCAGCGAATTGTTCGCGGGGATGTTCCTGAACCTCTCCTGAATAGGAAGGTTGCGAGATTGTCCTTAGCTAGATGCTCATATTCAACTTGAGTTCCACATAGGTTTTCTGAATTGAAGTCATGCTAAGTAGCTTTCTCATGTTTTAAAGTTCTCATAAGACAGTCTAAGCTCTAGTTTTATTAGAGAAATTTGATTGCTGCATTTGTTATCACAGTACATGTTTACTAATGCCTATGTTTTTCGGGAACCTTGACCTTTTTCTTACCCAGATGTAAGCATTCATGATATCTATTCCAGAGTAGTGAGCATTTCAGTTATACCTCATAATCATCCACACAGGCATTTCTCATGGCCACTGCCTGTGAGGTTCATGTACTTCTTGACACTGGTACTTCCTGATACCTGTGTTTCTATGTAAGAGATCTAAAAATTTGTTTGTTTATAATCTCATTTTCAAACTTAGATTCAGTTCATTGAATGCGGGCAGATGGACCGTCTTTGGCAAGTTCCTTATATGTTAATGTCAGAAAGATTGTACTTCCGATTATGCTAATATATATATATATATTTTAAATTAAAAAATGTCAGGTTGCGTTTCTTCATGGTCTCTTTGAGGTCCCAATGATCAACGCATTACTTCGCTGCTGTTACAATATTAAACTTCCACATTTCGTCATCTATCTAGTTTTTAGTTTTTGGTGCAAAGCATGTGCATATTTTGGCTGTATTTTGTCTTCATCAGGGGGTCTTGTTGTTGTGCAGTTGATCTCATTGGATATGGGTTCCCTAATTGCTGGTGCTAAATTTCGTGGAGACTTCGAAGAAAGGCTGAAAGCTGTTCTGAAGGAAGTCACTGCTTCCAATGGACAGATTATTTTGTTTATTGATGAGATCCACACTGTTGTTGGTGCAGGTTTGTGCTTAAGATCATCTGCTTGGTATCTCTATTCATCATTTTTGTTGTTGTCAATATCATTGTTCTTGTCATCGTTATATTATTCTTGTTATCATCATCTTAGCGTTCTCCCAGCAATTTATGATCAGCCTTTAAAAAGTAAACTGGCAAAAATTTGTGATTGACTTCCCACCACACATCAACATTGGGGTTTTGAAAACCAGTCATGACAGAGTCTCACATTGACATACGCCAACATTGTCCCACCCAGTACTAACCTCAGCACTGCTATGGTCATGGAGGGGCAGTTACTAGGTAATACCACTCAGCACAAGTCACACAAGCACATGAAAGGTCATGCTAGTGTACATGCTCAGGTGTATGTCTGTCTAGGATAGCAACTAGCCTATCGATCCATTTTTATTGGACGCCAGTTACATGCCAACACGGTCATGCCCTGAAAGATCTCCGAGATAGTGGAATCCTCTTTTCTTTTGCCAAAGTGTGATTGACAAGAGAGGGTTACTTGTCGAATCCTTTCATCCTCTTAGCTCGTTTTCTTGTATTTTCTCTGTTTTTTTTTTTTTTCAAATAAAGTTACCATTAACTAAAAAAATACTCTTTAGATAGGAAGATCCTAACCTTCTGATCAATAAGAGGTATTCATTCAAGGGCTTGGTTGCATTGAGTAAATCAAAAGGGATTTGAATCCAAGACACTTCCCCACAACGGGCAACTTCAGCCCTCTTTTCCTCCTTTTTTGGGGAAGGGGCCTTATGTGCCTTTGATTCTTTTTTTTTGCTTTTCCTTTTTTTTTTGGTGCACCTTGAAGAAACAAAAAGGATTGGAGAAGCAGTGTCTGCTCTGCAAACAACAAAAATGGGGCTCATGTGCTCCATTTTTAGTAATCCGTCTTGGATTCAAATCCTTTTTGTTTTACTCAAAGGAACTTGGCCCCAAAATACTTGGATTCTTTTCTCTACTTAACAATATTGACATGATGCCATGCCAACACTGACATTTGATATAGGATACTTGCAGGATAATTTTTAACTCAAACCCCATTATATTAAGTTCATCAATTCAGACTCACTAACAGCTCTCTATATTTTGGCCATTGAAGACAAAAACCCTCCACGTAATCACGTTTTACCAATATAAAAAAAGAAGACGGGGCAAAAGGATTGTTGTAAAAAATCTTTCTGTAAGGTCTCTGTAAATGTTAATAATTTTGTTAAATTAGTGTTACAACTTACAAAGATTGGAAAAAATATTTTGTTTAGTAGATCTAAAAAATAGTAGAATTGTTGAAATGTTTCAACTAGAAATCGTCAAGTTATTAATGGGTTATCCACGTTCACACCAGTTTCTATCTTTCATTTTTTTTGAAAGATAGTTTCTATCTTTGATTTTAGAAATGGGGAGTCATATTCCATTTTCTTGTATGATGACTATATTTCCATGTCTATCTATGTATCATAGATTCACACCATGACATTTGGAAAGTGCCTCTTCATAATGCCATTGCGGTTTTGAATTGGCAGCTAGATGTGACACATAATCTAATCCCGGATGCATCAACCTTTATCAACCTAGGCACACCAATAATGGTACTTGAGTTATGGTGCACATCAATGTAAGACAGTGTTGCTCAAACGATGCGCACTCTAGATTTCAGAAGGCCAAGTTTCATTTTTTGGGTTGTGGTCAAGTTTTTCTTAGGGTGGTCAATGGGTAACAGCTAAAAGCAATGCTTCCTTGGCAACTTGGGACATGGATTAGCATTGTTTTCTTATTCCATGTTGTGATCCAAAGGTTTTAGTTGTGCAGAATGCCTTGCATTCTGCCTTTTTGGCTGTAGGGGTAGTTTGGTTGACTGAGAAATTCCAGGGTCGACCGAACCTTGCTGTGATGTTCCTGGTCATCTGAGTACTGTTTTGGTCGACCGATAGTGAGGAGGACATTAGAGCACCATTTAGGGTCTACTGGAGGAGGAGATCATCTCCAGTTTCCCTCTGGATGAATGACCACTACGTGGGCCCGAGTGGGTCGAGTGGACCGTTTTGAAGACACCACATGCATTTGATGCATCTTCGAAGACCCTATACTAGGAAGATGCATGTGGGCTGCATTCTTGAGGAGTTTGGACAGTTGGATCGAGTGTACATGTCGATCGAACCATCAAATCACGTGTATTAAGCCGTTTGACCACTTTAGATCATGGCCCGCCTCGATCGCAGACACTTTAGGACTTAAGTGTCCTAGTTTTTTTTTTTTTTAATTTATTAGATTTAGTTTATTTGACAATTTGGACCTTTTCTAAGCTTTGCTTTATGTTTTGTTCTAGTTTTAGGGGTATTTTAGTTAAAAAACATTAGTAGGGCCATTTTTTGTAAATTTCTGCACTTAAGTAGGGCTATTTCTGTAATCACATTTTATCGATATAAAAAAAACAGAAGATGAAGCAAAAGGATTGTTGTAAACAATGTTTCAGTAAGATCTCTATAAATGTTAATAATTTTGTTAAATTAGTGTGTTACAACTTACAAAGATTGGAAAAAATATTTTGTTTAGTAGATCTAAAAAATAGTAGAATTGTTGAAGTGTTTCAACTAAAAATTGTTAAGCTAAATATGAGTAGAATGTTATTAATGGGTTATCCACGTTCACACCAGTTTCTATCTTTCATTTTGTTTTTGAAAGATAGTTTCTATCTTTGATTTTAGAAATGGGGAGTCATATTCCATTTTCTTGTATGATGACTATATCTCCATGTTTATCTATGTATCATAGAATCACACCATGACATTTGGAAAGTGCCTCTTCATAATGCTACTTTGAATTGGCAGCCAGATGTGACGCATAATCTAATCTCTGATGCATCAACCTTTATTAACCCAGGCACACCAACAATGGTACTTGAGTTATGGTGCGCATCAATGTAAGACAGTGCCGCTCAAATGATTCGCACTCTAGATTTCATAAGGCTAAGTTTCATTTTTTGGGTTGTGGCCAAGTTTTTCTTAGGGTGGTCAATGGGTAACAACTAAAAACAATGCTTCCTAGGCTACTTGGGACATGTATTAGCATTGTTTTCTTATTCCATGCTGTGATCCAAAGGTCCTGTTGTGCAGAATGCGTTGCATTCTGCCTTTTTGGCTGTAGGGGCAGTTCGGTTGATTGAGAAATTTCATGGTCAACCGAACCTTACTATGATGTTCTCGGTCGTCCGAGTACTCTTTTGGTCAACCGAGAGTGATGAGGACATCAGAACTCCATTCAGGGTCTACTAGAGGAGGAGATCACCACTAGTTTTCTTCTGGATGAATGACCACTACGTGGGCCCGAGTGGGACGAGTGCACTGTTTTGAAGACCCGACATGCATTTGATGCATCTTCGAAGACCCTACACTAGAAAGATGCATGTGGGCTGCATTCTTGAGGAGTCTAGACCGTTGGATCGAGTGCACGCGTCAATCGGACCATCAGATCACGTGTATCAGGCTATTTGACCACTTTAGATCGTGGCCCGCCTCGGCCGCAGACACTTTAGGACTTAAGTGTCTTAGTTTTTATTTAAATTTAGTTTATTTGACAATTCGGACCTTTTCTAAGCTTTGCTTTATGTTTTATTCTAGTTCTAGGGGTATTTTAGTTTAAAAAAAATGTTAAAGTAGGGCTATTTTTGTAAATTTCTGCACTTAAGTAGGGCTATTTCTGTAATCACGTTTTACCGATATAAAAAAGAAGACGAAGCAAAAGGATTTTTGTAAACAATCTTTCTGTAAATGTTAATAATTTTGTTAAATTAGTGTGTTACAACTTACAAAGATTGGAAAAAAATATTTTGTTTAGTAGAGTTAAAAAATAGTAGAATTGTTGAAGTGTTTCAACTAAGAATCATTAAGCTAAATATGAGTAGAATGTTATTAATGAGTTATCCACATTCACACCAGTTTTTATCTTTCATTTTGTTTTTGAAAGATAGTTTCTATCTTTGATTTTAGAAATGGGGAGTCATATTCCATTTTCTTGTATGATGACTATATCTCCATGTTTATCTATGTCTCATAGATTCACACCATGAAATTTGGAAAGTGCCTCTTCATAATGCCATTACTGCTTTGAATTGGCAGCTAGATGTGACACATAATCTTCTAATCCCAGATGCATCAACTTTTATTAACCCAGGCACACCAACAATGGTACTTGAGTTATGGTGCGCATCAATGTAAGATGGTGCTGCTTAAATGATGCGCACTCTAGATTTCAGAAGGCCAAGTTTCATTTTTGGGTTGTGGCCAAGTTTTTCTTAGGGTGGTCAATGGGTAACAACTAAAAACAATGCTTCCTAGGCTACTTGGGACATGGATTAGCATTGTTTTCTTATTCCATGTTGTGATCCAAAGGTCCTATTGTGCAGAATGCAAGGCCAAGTTTTTCTTAGGGTGGTCAATGGGTAACAACTAAAAACAATGCTTCCTAGGCTACTTGGGACATGGATTAGCATTGTTTTCTTATTCCATGTTGTGATCCAAAGGTCCTATTGTGCAGAATGCCTTGCATTCTGCCTTTTTGGCTATAGGGGCAGTTCGGTTGACCAAGAAATTCTAGGGTTGACCGAACCTTACTATGATGTTCCCGGTCGTCTGAGTACTGTTTTGGTTGACCAAGAGTGATGAGGACATCAGAGCACCATTCAGGGTCAACTAGAGGAGGAGATCATCACCAGATTTCCTCTAGATGAATGACCACGTGGGCCCAAGTGGATTGTTTTGAATACCCCACATGCATTTGATGTATCTTCGAAGACCCTACACCAGGAAGATGCATGTCGGCTGCATTGTTGAGGAGTCTGGACCGTTGGATTGAGTGCACGCATTGATTGGACCATCAGATCGTGTGTATTGGGCCGTTTGACCACTTCTGATCATGGCCCACCTCGATCGCGGACACTTTAGGAGTTAAGTGTCTTAGTTTTTATTTGAATTTAGTTTATTTGAGAATTTGGACCTTGTTTGAGCTTTGCTTCATGTTTTGTTCTAGTTTTAGGAGTATTTTAGTTAAAAAAAACATTTAAGTAGGGCTATTTCTGTATATTTCTGCACTTGAGACTATAAGCGGGGGGGGGGGGGGGGGAGCCTTAATGCCTTTATTTTGAAAAAAAAAAACTATGTTTTTTCTCTTCTTCATGTGATTTGAAGAATGCTCCGTGTGATTTTGAGCTTAGGTGTAGTGTGATTCCATCCCCATTCAACGGAGGTGCGGGTGTAGTGTGATTCTATAATCTTTATTCTCTCTTCCTTTCTATCTCAAAAGCTTTATCTTTCTTCTTCCCTTCCCATCCAAATTATCTTTCTCTTCAAGTTTTCATAATGCAACCTCAACCCCTGCCGAACCCAACCATTGAGGACCCCAAAATCCTAGCCAACGACCCACACGTGACCGTACGACCACATGTTGAGCCCCTAGACTGACCGTACGGATAACCCCTCGATCCCTTCATTTCCTCTTGCTTCCTGATTCCTCATCCATAACCCTACTTGAAACCTTAGATTCCCAATTTCATATTTTCCCAAATTTTTAAAAACTCTAATTTTCCAAATTTCAGATTATCCAATGTCTGGGGGCCAGTGACAATACTGTCTAAGGGAGGAGCATGATATTTCATAAGCTTTATAGATGATTACTCGAGGAAGGTTTGAGTCTACTTTTTGAAGCACAAGTTTGAGTTGTTTGCCAAGTTCAGGGAATGAAAGGTGGGAGTAGAGAAGCAAACCGGGAGATAGGTTAAGTGTCGTAGGTCAGACAATGGTACAGAGTACAAAGAGGCGGGATTCATTAAATTCTGCAAGGAACAAGGTACTTCTCAACTTCGGGGACCCCACAGGAAAATGGAGTGACAGAGAGGATGAATAGAACTTTATTGGAGAGGGCAAGAAGTATGCGGTTGGATGTGGGGCTACCTAAGAGCTTCTGGGTTGAAGCGGTTGACATGGCATGCTATATGGTGAATCGGTTACACAAAGGTTGTAGAGGAAGTCTGGACAAGCAATGACGTCGATTACTCAGGGTTGAGGATCTTTGGGTGTCCAGCATACGTCCATGTGTAGAGTGGACAAAGGATGAAGTTGGATCCCAAATCTAGGAAGTGCATTTTTCTCGAGTATGAGAAAGGTATTAAGGGCTATAAGTTTTGAGATGCAGATTCTCAGAAGGTGGTCATTAGCAGGGATGCTATCTTTGGTGAGGCATCTATGTTGAAGGCCAATAAGGTTGTTGCAGGGAAGTCGAAAACAAAGTGGTGATGTAGAGAGATTATCAGTGTAGGTGGAGCAACTTGAGTAGGTTACTGAAGGTGAAATTCATCAAGGGAAAGAAATTGAGGAAAGTGATCGGTAGGATACCCAGGAAAGTATAGCTAGGAATAGGGAGAGACGGACCATTAGACCCTCAGTTCGTTGATACTTTCATAGGATTAAGGTATTTGAAGTGAAAGCAATTTTGAGAAAGATGAAAACTGGAAAGGCCCTTGGACTAGATGGTATGCTAATAGAGGTTTGGAAGTGTATGGGAGATATTAGGTTATCTTTGTTGACAAAGTTGTTTAATAGGATTTTAAGATAAAAGAAAATGCTAGATAAATGAAGGAAAAAGTACAATAGTGCCTACTTGTAAGAATAAGGGAGAGATATAGAGCTAGACTAACTATTATAGGATTACATTTATGAGTCATACTATGAAACTTTGGGAAAGAGTGATCGAGGAAAGACCAAGGCATGAGAGGAATGTCTCAAAAAATCAAGTTTCTTTTATGCCAAGGAGGTCTATCACTAAAGCTATTTTCTTACTTAGACAATTGATGGAGACATGTAGGGAGAGGAGCAAGTTTCTCCACATGATCTTTATTGACTTAGAGAAAGCTTATGATAGGGCCCCTTAATAGTTAATCTGGTAGGTGTTGGTAAAGAAAGGAGTTTTGAATTTATTTACATGATTAAGGATATGTATGCGGGAGCAGTAACAAATGTGAGGACCACTAGAGGAGAGGCAAGTGTTTTCCTAATTACTGTAGGCTTGCACAAGGGGTTGGCATTGATCTCATACCTTTTCGCATTAGTTATGGATGAGTTAGTGAGGCATTTGTAACAAGAAAACCCTTGGTGTATATTGTTTGTAGATGAAATAGTTTTGATTGATAAGACAAGGAAGGGTGTAAATGCAAAGCTAGATTTATGCAGGGGTTCTGTAGAATCTAAATGATTTAAAATTAGTCGGACTAAAACAAATATGTGGAGTGCAATTTTAGTAACAATATGAGTGGAAATGAGGAATTAGTTAAGATTGCTGACTAAGAAGTATTCCAAAATGACCACTTTCGATATCTTGGGTCGATAATTCATGAGAATGGAGAGATTGAGAAGAATGTTGCCAATAGAATCCAAGCAGGGTGGAAGAAATGGATATGTTGCCTTTGGAGTTTTATGTGATCATCCTATACCACTCAAATTGAGAGGGAAATTTTATAGGATGGTTATATGACCAGTCATGCTTATGGGGTAGAATGTTGGGCAGTTAAGAAACAACATGTTCATAGGATGAGTATAGGTACACTCAAATTGAAAGGGAAATTTTATAGGATGGCTATAAGACCAGCCATGCTTTATGGGGTAAAATGTTGGGCAGTCAAGGAACAACATATTCATAGGATGAGTGTAGCTGAAATGATGATGTTGAGATGGGTGAGTGGCAAGAAAAGGATAGAATTAGAAATGAATGCATTTGAGGGAATTTAGTAGTAGCATCAATAGGTAATAAGATGAGGGAAAGTAGACTTAGATGGTTTGGTCATGTGCTATAGACACCAAGAACTGTGCCTATTAGAAGGAGTGGGCACAAGTTGAAGGTTCTAAAAGGGCAAGGGGAAGGCTGAAAAGTACGTGGATGGAGGTAGTATGAAAGACTTGAAAATCTATGGTCTAACTGAAGTTATGGCCCTTGATAGAGTGGAATGGCATAAAAGGATTCATGTAGCCGACCCAAATTAGTTGGGATAAGTCTATGATGACGATGATGACGATGATGACCTGTCCATTATCTTAATGGATTATGCCTGCACCTTCTTATTTTAATAAAGCACTGTTGCTTATAGATATATATCTCCCCACTTGCCTTGAGCACTTGCCAGAGGGACGCTTGAGTTTTGTATCATTTCAAAATATATCACATCCCTTAGGACAACTCCAACGACGATGGTTATAGTGGAGATGAATGTCGACACACAACATTTGAGATTTGAGTGATTCATTTGGGCCTTTGGCTTTAAAACTTGGAACTTGGAAGTTTGAAGCCCAGAAAGATGTTTATTTTCAGTTTCTAAATGACAACCGAAAATGCATTATGTTGTTATGTTGATATTTTGTGCATATCTTGATGTGGTACGATAGAACATAGACAATTTGATCATATCCCCTTTTTATAGTTTCTAATATGATTATATTTTTCTATTTTTTTCTGGAAAATAATAAAAATACTACAATTATCATCTCAGCACCCTTACAATTTTACAATCTGAAATGGCTTTGAAACACCAACTTTACACCTATTTGTTAGTCACCCTCATTTTAATCTAGCTGGCTGCCAGTGTGAACTTCTGATTATCTATTTCTTTCACAGAATCATTGAATATGGATCTTCATCGCCAACCATGCAGTGTTTGTCTGCTTTAAATGAATTTTCCGTTTTGTCTACCATGTGTATGTAACTTATAGCTGGTTACCATGCATTATTCTACTTTTACATGTAACTGTTTTTTTATCATGGTATTTTCTTTGTTTATAATGGATGTAGGGGCTACAAGTGGAGCAATGGATGCCTGGCAATTTGTTGAAACCAATGCTGGGCAGAGGGGAGCTCCGTTGCATTGGAGCAACAACACTAAATGAATACAGGAAATATATTGAGAAGGACCCTGCTTTAGAGCGTAGATTTCAGCAGGTGTACTGTGCTCAGCCATCTGTAGAAGACACCATTTCCATCCTTCGCGGGTTGCGGGAACGTTACGAGCTGCATCATGGTGTGAAAATATCAGACAGTGCTCTAGTTGCGGCTGCAGTTCTTGCAGATCGGTACATCACAGAGCGATTTTTGCCTGACAAAGGTTCAAGTTTATGATCATATTTCAAGTTTTTATCTTAAGGAATTAAAGGGAACTTTTGCATTCGGTTAAGTACTGATGTGCCCGTCTGTGCAAATGTGGATGATTTTCTGGTGATCCGGAATGTTGATGATCTGATGGGACATTGATGAAAGGGGATGCCCAAGTAGAATCTCCTAGATTGGAAGATTTTAGATCCTGATCACTGGCCTAAAATAGACAGTTAAGAGAGAATACAGCAAATGTCAGAAAAGGCCAAAGATTGAATTGCTAGGGTCTTCCCATCTTGAAGATTTTTGAGATTCCCAACCACAGCAGGGCTCATGGGATACATGGTCTGGATCACTGCCACAGGCCCTGCTTTTGCAAACTGGGTGCATGAGGGCTCCATTCATGTACTTGTGCATCTGGACCTTATAATTTCTCTTCAATCTTTTGCCGAATCAATTACATGATTGTCAACCATAATTCTCCAGAATGCTTTATGGACTAGAACTAGAAATTTCAAGTAAATGAATATCTACCATCAGTTGGAACACAATCATTGTTTGGTCTAACTGAAGTTATGGTCCCTGATAGAGTGGAATGGCATAAAAGGATTTATATAGCTGACCCCAATTAGTTGGCATACGGCTATGATTATGATGATGGGTTGTAACATGATCATTGTTCGGTTGCAGCCATCGACCTTGTTGATGAAGCAGCCGCAAAGCTGAAAATGGAGATCACATCTAAGCCCACTGAGTTGGATGAGATAGATAGAGCAGTGCTAAAGTTAGAGATGGAGAAATTGTCCTTGAAGAATGACACGGATAAAGCATCGAAAGAACGTTTAAGCAAGCTGGAAGCTGATCTGGGATTGCTTAAACAAAAGCAGAAAGATCTTACAGAACAATGGGAGCGTGAGAAAGCTCTCATGACTCGAATTCGATCAATAAAAGAAGAGGTTTCTTCTTGCAGCTTGATGTATATTCCATCAAAATAAAAGCAATATTCACACAAGTGTGCTTCCAAAGGATTCATAGCTAACATGTAAGATTTGGCGCACATGCAATATCCAAGCTGTTACTCCTAAGGTTGGGCCCCACCATGTGTAGACTCCTAGGCCAGAAATCAAGCCAATCTGTTTATCTGTTCAGCCACATTTGTATGTTGAATGCAGTCTCATTCTGCAAGTTACTTGAACTGTCCATTTCTTTTCTCCGTGTGCTAGTAGCCTGATGAGAAGATGAGCCTGATTTTTTTATCTGGGGCGTCTACACTGTAGGGCCCTACAGTTTGGATCCTGACAAATGTGCAGTGTTGGTACTTGAGAGCTGGTGGTCCCTTGGAAAGTGCACTCAGCTGGGCTCTTATTATTATTTATCTTTCCAGACTAATTTATTTATTGAATTTCCTCATATAGATTGATAGAGTCAACTTGGAGATGGAAGCCGCGGAACGCGAATATGACTTGAATCGTGCTGCGGAGCTCAAGTATGGGACACTGATGTCTCTTCAGCGACAGCTAGAAGAAGCTGAGAACAACCTTGCTGACTTCCGGAAGTCTGGCAAATCAATGCTTCGGGAAGAGGTCACAGACATCGATATTGCAGAAATAGTCAGCAAATGGACTGGTATCCCATTATCAAACTTGCAGCAGTCAGAGCGGGACAAGCTGGTTATGCTAGAAGGGGTCCTTCACAAGAGGGTTGTTGGCCAGGATATTGCGGTCGAAGCAGTGGCGGATGCAATCCGTCGTTCGAGGGCAGGGCTCTCAGACCCAAACCGCCCTATAGCAAGCTTTATGTTCATGGGCCCCACGGGTGTTGGTAAGACGGAGCTTGCAAAAGCACTTGCAGGCTACCTTTTTAACACAGAAAATGCACTCGTAAGGATTGACATGACTGAGTACATGGAAAAGCATGCAGTTTCCCGCTTGGTCGGTGCTCCGCCCGGTTATGTTGGCTATGAAGAAGGGGGCCAGCTGACGGAAGTTATTCGCCGAAGGCCATATTCAGTTGTCCTTTTTGATGAAATTGAGAAGGCCCATCATGATGTTTTCAACATTCTATTACAGCTGTTGGATGACGGAAGGATAACCGATTCACAGGGAAGAACAGTCAGTTTTACAAATTGTGTCATCATAATGACATCCAACATAGGATCGCATTATATCCTACAAACTCTCCAAAACACACAGGGTTCGAAAGATGCGGTCTATGATCTGATGAAAAGGCAGGTTATTGAGTTGGCTAGACAAACATTCCGCCCAGAGTTCATGAATCGCATTGACGAATACATCGTCTTTCAGCCGCTGGACACCAAAGAAATCAACCACATTGTTGAGATACAGGTAACTACTTTCTCCTGCAAAAGAGAATTCTGGCATTTCACTCATTTTTTATTTGGTTGATCTATTGCTGATAGTAATTTAAAGCATTTATAATTGCATGAGCTTCATCTGTAGTCAACCTGTTTCTCCGGTAGATTAAGCACATTTCATGATTTCAGTTTCTTGACATATGATTGGCTGTAATTCAATCATCATAACTCCGCAATCATTTCACACACACACAGACACACACACACACACACACACACACACACATCAGGCGTCAGGGGAATTTCATGATTTTAGTTTTTCTTAATATATTAATGGTTGCAAGTTAATCATCATGACTGTTGAAATTCAAAGATCTTGTCCGTTGATTAGGTGGTAGAGGCTGTAAACATGCCCTGGTCCAAAAAATTAATGCCAATCCTCTAATCTGGCAGGTCACACTTGCATGAGAAAAATGGACCGTTAGAAAGCAAGTGCAATAGTTCAAATTCCATGTACATGTGTTTCACTTTATCAGCTGCCTACTCTGATTTATGGTTTATGGCCTGTTCATAGTGTGCACTAACTAACGAAGGGCCGATATTGTTCACAGCTGTGTTGTGTTCGGAATGTCATGTTTAAGATCTTCCTATGCTTGTGTTTTTTATTTTGTGAAGTGAGGGAGGGAGGGAGGGAGGGAGGGAATATGAATACGAAGGAAAATGAATAGGAGAGCATTTGGTTATTCGTGAAGGATAAATATTGCAGCTGGACAACATCACCCGCACTATCTCTAACAGTGGGGGCCATTTTGTTACATTGTCCATTGTCTTGTATTTGAAGAGTTATCTCCATGCTGTATATTGCTTAATTTTGCTAATCGATGATCGAATCTTCTGTGCTTCCCTCAGAAATTTTCTAACCTGAAGATGGTTGTTGCAGCTGAACCGTCTCCAGGACAGGCTCAAACAAAAGAAGATTGATCTCCACTTCACAAAGGAAGCTGTCAATCTGCTGGGAGCGTTGGGCTTCGACCCAAATTTTGGGGCGAGGCCAGTTAAGAGGGTGATCCAGCAGATGGTCGAAAATGAGATTGCTCTAGGCGTGTTGAAGGGAGATTTCAAGGAAGAGGATTCAATCATTGTCGATGTTGAGATGTCTCCGTCGGCCAATGACCTTGCTCCCAATAAAAGGTTAGTCGTCCGAAAATTGGAGAATTCTACTTTGGGGGATGCATTGGTAGCCAATGACTGACTTTAGTTCACAGCTCTAGCCCCCCCAAAAAAAAAGAAAAAAAAAAACAGCACTCTTTGGAAAATAGCCATTTTTTTTCTTTTTTTTTTTCTTTTCTGTTACTGGCCTTGTTTTGTAGATGATGTAGAGCTTGTAAAAAATAACTCTAGGCTTCTTTACTGATTGTACCTGAACTATATGCATACATCAGTTCTAGGGCTGTCAACGGACCGGACCGGACCAAGCCGGTCGGGGGCTTCATGTTGCCCAATCCCAGCCTCTAAGCTAGCCCAAGCCGGGGGGGGGGGGGGGGGGGGGGGGGGGGGGGGACCTGGCTTATCATGACCTCTTGTGCATCTTGGCATGCGTTTTGTAATCCAGCCCAAGTACCTGCCCAGCTCAAAAGCCCATGGTCCGGCCTGTTGATAGCCTTAATCAGTGCATGCAAGATGAAATATTGTACATACGTCTGCTTATTGATGAGTTGCAGGTAAGGGGTCCGCTAGTCATCATGGGTGTGGGTGGCATTGTACATCATTAGACAGGTGCCTTCTCTGTTTTCTTCCTAGGGTGCGACATAACCCACCCAGGTGCCTTCTCTGTTTTCTTCCTAGGGTGCGACATAACCCACTCAGGTCTGAGTTGACTAGGCTGTGTAGTCATGTTTTCACTGGAGAATGAAACAGGTTGCCCTCCCTGAAGCATGTGTTGGATGGAGAAACTTTAGATGTACCATAGACCTGAAAATCTCCACCGTCGAGCGATCTGAACATCTCAGCCATGTGTTTCAGCTATACCCTGCAAATGGATGGTTAAGAAGAGAAATGTGAGGGCCTGTATTAAGCTTAAAAAAGATCCGAAATCAGTTGCTGGGTTTTACAAAACTAGGGATATTTTTCGAGGCATGGTGGTCCATCCACGGTGGGGTGGGGTCAGTAAACCATTGGTCTGGATATAGCTGAACCATGGGCCCACTTATGGGAA
Organism: Liriodendron chinense; assembly: GCA_003013855.2. Taxonomy (NCBI): domain Eukaryota; kingdom Viridiplantae; phylum Streptophyta; class Magnoliopsida; order Magnoliales; family Magnoliaceae; genus Liriodendron; species Liriodendron chinense. The sequence goes on along the minus strand of ML058387.1, from coordinate 8,769,445 downwards.
GTTAATGCTAGAGTTACTGCATATCTTCATGGTAGAGGATCTTAGGGCCTGTTTGGATTCATGGTAAGTATGGGAAATGAAGTAGTGTTTCCCACATGAAGGTGCCCCTTAATGGCTAGGCTATTACCCAGACGGTCCATCCCATGGGCCCTACCATGGTCAGGTGGTGGACAAATGACTATAGTATGTTTGTTCAAATGATGAAAAGAATCATTTCTCTGTCCTTTTTTTTTTTTGGAAAAAAAGAAAGATTGGAGAGAATCTCCCCCAAGTAGGAATGGAAATGGGGGGCCATCATTCTGTTGCATCCGACCATGGATGTACCTTGCTCGCATCAATCAACCATATCGGAAGATCCTACCCATCCATCTTTGGACGTTTTTCAGTTGACGTGGTCCGTCGCTATATACCATTCATCCTTGCAGTAAGAATTGGGGAGATTAAGATTCTCGTGTGGTGGACCGGCTGAAATTGTGATCTATGGCTTCTGCTCTGCTAGGCCAAACTACCAAGTGGGCCATGTTGGCACGTGGGCTACTTGAGCTATACCTGCGTGTGGGGTTAGCAAACCTCTCAATAGCATTTTATGTACAAGTTAGGTAATAAAGAAATGTAGTGATTTGCAGCACACATGCCAACATGGCACACGTGAGGGATCTGGGCCACTCAAAACAGGTGGGGTCCATCATGAAAATGCCATGACCTTAAAATCAAGAAAGATTTACTTATTAGACTAGCCACGATTGTACATGAAAAGTAAAGTGGCCCATCTAATGAGTGAACTTTGTCTGATTTTTGGGTCAGGGGCATGCATGCCCTAGGTGCCCCACGTTGATGGCTGGACAAGATGCTGCACACGTGTGCTACGTTGGTATGTGATGCAGTCGATTGTTCGGTCCCTCGTGGTCCTGGAGTCAATGGTGGCTGCCTGGCCATGCTGTCATGGCAACCCATGTCTATTATTAGTAGATTGTGACCGAAGGAACATCTGAATCCGTTAGAATGGAACACGTTTCTCAATCCGTTAGTATGGCACACGTGTCTGAGTATAGACCGTTCGTCAGGTAGGCCACACTATGAACATGCCATGTGGTAGGCATCAAGTTAGCCAAAAAAAAAAAAAAAAAAAAAAAAACAACATTGAATTTGGACTTTTGGACCATTTACTCTAATTGCCCATTTTTCTCAACACAAGTTTGACTTGCCTCGTAAGCTGGACTGAGGTTATTTTCGGAATATGGCACATCCATAGCTCACCCAGGAATGGGTCGGCCTGACCTTTTAGGTTTAGTCCAAGTTGAATTGGTGGATTGGGTCAAGTTTTGTGGCGCGGCTTTGGTGGATACCTGTGGGTGGCCTACCTTGATGTAAGTGCCTTATATCCATCCATTTTGAAACTCATCTCAGGGCATGATCAAAATTTAAGGTGGACCATAGTACAAGATGTTGGGCTGCCGTAGAAGCAACCGTAGAGTTCAATCAAACAAGCAATAGATAAACGCAAGCAAAGCACACGAAGAATATAGTTTTTATGTGGAAAACCCTTGTGGAAAAAAACCATGACACAAAGCAACATGTATCCACTATGAAACAAATTATAAGAGATGGAAATCCGAACTTACAATGATGAAAAACTCTAGCCTCTTTGCAAACCATAAAAACATTTTAGCCCTCCCTTAAATACTCTAATCCCGCATTACACCCACTTATATAGTATTACACCTGAAATTAGAAACAAAATAATGCACTCACGCAAAGCAACGCGTACCATTGGTCGACCAATCGATATCGATCGACCAACCCTCGATCATTTGACGCCGACAAGTTCGGTCGATAAAACTTGCCTAAAACAGTCCAACAAGTTTGCGAATAAATCCATCTAGGGCTCGATTGACCGAACTGGTCCAAAAGTGGCCAGAGACTTTAACTGTCTCATTTGTGGTATATTCGATCAATCGACCACAGCAGTCAGTCGATCAATGACCCCCAAAACAGAAGATTTAAGACTCTTTTTCAACAATCTTCATCTAGTCTTTAATCTACCATTGATCATTTACTGCTTCAAGCTAATTCCTCCATCTCTATTCGTCTCCATCATAGCATCACTTGCCTACATCACTTCTCATGCACACTTCATCCTTATTCTTTCAATGCCAGACCCAGAGAAGTTAAACAAAACTCGAACTTCTCTGCAGGTACCACCTTCATAAGCATGTTCGCTGGATTCACGCTTGTGTAGAACTTTTCTAGAGTTACTCTGCCTTCCTCAAGCACTTGTAGAATAAAATGATAACAAACATCAATACATTTAGTACGAGAATGATAAACATATTTTTTTGCCAAATTGATCGTGTTTTCACTCTCACAATTAACCGACACGATCACTTGCTGAAGCCTCAATTATTCATCACACCCCTCAACCAAACATCTTCCTTTAATGCTTCCGTCACTGTCATATGCTCAGCTTCTGTTGTGAGAAGAGCTACCACAGACTGAAGTTTCAACATTCAAATTGATCGTTCCACCTACTAATACAAACGAGTAATCAGAAGTCGATCTTTTATTGTTCACATTTCCTGTGTAATTGAAATTAATGTAGCCTACAAGCTTTCCCTATGATTTTTTGAATGTCAAGACGTAGTTTTGTATCTCGTAGATATCGAAGTAACCATTTCACTACCTTCCTAATGTTGCTTGCTGGAGTTTGACATGTATCTGCTCACAACACTGACTGCATGTGACATATCCATTCTCATAGAGACCATTGCATACATCAAGATGCCAACCACGTTTGAGTAGGGCACACGAGACATAAACCGCTTTTCTTTATTTGTAGTATGGCATTGCTCTAAAGAAAGTAAAAAATGAGCAGTGTGGGGTGTGCTAACCGGTTTAGCCTTATTCATCTCAAACTTGACTAAAACCTTCACAATGTAATCTGCCTAAGACAACCATAGCATTCTCCTCTCCTTGTCTCTATATACATCAATGTTAAGAATCTTCTTTGCAGCCTCATATCTTTCATGTCAAATGTTCCTGATAACTAAGTCTTTGATATGTTAATTTCAGACTTGTTATGATTGACGATAAGCATGTCATCAAAATACAATACTAGTAAGACAAATTTTCATCACTCAGTGTCGTGAAAGTAGAAACAACGATCATATTCATTCCTAGTAAACCACCAACTCACCATGAAAGCATTAAATTTCTTATACAACTGCCTTGGTGATTGTTTTAGGTCATATAACAACCTTCTTAACCTGCAAACTTGATTCTCTACTCCCTGTATCTCGAATTCCTCTAGTTGCACCATGAAAATTTGTTCTTCTAACTACCCATGTAAAAACGCAGTCTTCACATCCATTTGTTCCAGTTCAAGGTTGTATTGAGCAACCTAATGCCAACACAAACCTAATAGACACCTTCTTGACAACCGACGCAAAAATCTAACTGAAGTCCAATACCTTCTTTCTAAGCATATCCATTTGCAATTAATCTCACCTTGTTTATATCCTATTTATTCTTGAAAATCCACTTACACTTGATCATTTTTCATTCGACGGGAAGCTCCACCAGCTACCAAGTCTCATTCTTATATAGAGAGTTCACCTCATCTTGCATCATCGTCATTCACTTCTCAGCATCCATGTCATTTAATGCTTTTTGGAAGATGGATCCCTCTCATTCGTAATGAGGGTGAATGCAATATTTGAGTCATCTCTGTATCTCGCTGGCAACCTACGATCTCTAGGTGGATTTCTCCTCATAAGTGGCAATTCTACTTGTTCATATACTTTTGCTTGCTGCTTGGCTTCAACCTGTGTCTCGATCTTGTCAATTTCAACATTCATCTTTGCTGAATTTTTTGTTTTTCCTTATGTTCATTCTTACAGAATAAGGAATCTTCATCAAATCTGACGTCCCGGCTAATCATGATTTTTCGTGTGACTCAGTTATACAGCCTGTATCCCTTCACATAATCCGCATAGCTAACAAAAACATATTTCTTCGCCCTTTGGTCATGCTTATTTCTCTCAATTGATGATACATGAGAGTAAGTATCGCAACCAAATATATGCAGTCCTGAGTAGTCCACTTCCCTCCATACCTCTTCTGGAATTTTGCAATATGTTACCATAGAAGGGGACTGATTCACCAAATAACAAGCCGTATTCACGAATCACGACCTCAGTCCGTAGTTTTTTGTCCAACCGAACGTTACTCAACATTCTTTGGGCTCTCTCTAAGAGAGTCTGATTCATCCTTTCACCCACACCGTTTTACTCAGTATGTGCGTAACTGTGTTGTGCCTGACGATCCATTCCTCTTTACAGTACCGATCAAATTCTTTTGAGGTGAACTCACCTCCATTGTCCGTCCTCAACACTTTCACCTATCACCCTAACTATTTTTCAACCATAGCTTTCCAAGACATGAAAGTAGCAAACATGTTAAATTTATTTTTCAGGAAATAAACTTATAGCTTTCTGAAGAAGGCATCAATAAAAGTGACAAAGTACGACAATCATCCTCCAGAAACCACGAGTGACGGCCCCCATACATCATAATGCACATAGTTAAGTACACCTTTATTAATATGTTCTCTTGATTTAAAAGACAGTGTAAATTGTTTACCATATATACAATGCTCGCATATATTGAAATTTATACTTTTAAAAATAGGAATTAAACATCAATCAGAAAGTTCATTCATCCCTCGCATGCTCATGTGGCCTAAATGTGCATGCCACAAATGTGACGTGTAGACTCCGTTACAGATGTTGCAGCTTTACCAGATACTGTACTTTTAATCAACGTGTAAAGGTTACCGCCACGATATGCCTTCATCATAATAAGTGCCTTCACTACTGTTTTTATTTATCAACTCCTTCAAATGAAGGGCCAAGATAACAATCTCGATGTCCAAGATATCTCTACCATAGCACAGAGTATCTACTAGATACTCGTAATATGCCGAAAGAGACTTTAAAAAGATTAGAGCTTTATCTTCTTCCTCCATCTTCACTTCCACGGTTGTCAGTTTGCAGAGTAATTGGTTGAACTTGCTGATGCGTTCGTTAATGTCCGACCCTTCTGATAATTTTCATATTATAGAATTCCGTCTTCATGATACAGACTGATTTGTAAGGGATTTCGTCATGTACAAACTTTCTAACTTTGGCCAAAGCCTGATGGTGATCTTCTGATCAAGGACATTATAAAAGACATCGTTGGATAGGCATAATTAAATCGAGGTTACCGCCCTTTGATCAAGTTCTTCCCATTCTTCTTCGTTTATAGTCGTAGGATGCTTCTCTTTGCCAAGGAGTGTATGTCGTAGCTTTTGCTGAACTAAAAAGCCTCTCATCTTCACCTTCTATAGTTTAAAATTATTTTTTCCTGTAAATTTTTTTGTTTCATACTTCACGTTAGATCCCTTCCTTGTTATGTCTTAGATTCCAACTCAAATCTTAATGTATATCTTTGATATCACTTTTTGGGCCGCCGTGGAAGCAATTACAAAGTTCAATCAAACAAGCAATAGATAAACACAAGCAAAGCACACGAAAGACACTTGAATTTTAAGTGGAAAACACTTGCAGGAAAAAGCTACAGCACAAAGCGACAACAATCCATTATGAAACGAACTACAATAGATGGAAATTCGAACTTAAAATAATGAGAAACCCTAGCACCCTCCTCACAAACTCTAGAAATGGTTTAGATCTCCCTTGAATACCCTAATCTTGCATTACACCCTCTTATATAGTGTTACACTCAGAATTAGAAACAAAATAGCTCACTTATGCAAAACAACGCGCACCGTTGGTTGATCAGTCGACATCAAACGACTAACCCTCGATTGTTCGACGGTAGTCGAACTTGCCCAAAATAGTTCAACAAGTTTGTGAATAAATCCCGCTAGTTTTAATTGATTGAGCCCCAGTGTTGATTGATCAAACTGGTCTAGAAGTAGTAAGAGACTTAACTGTCTCATTCAAGGTATATTCGATCCATCGACCACAGTGGTGGGTCGATTGATGACCCCTAAAATAGAAGATTTAATACTCTTTTTCAACACAAGAAACAATGGTAATTAACCATTAAAAACTTCTTGTGGGGGCTCAAATCTTAGATCAAGTTGATATTTTTGTGGTCTCTTCATCCAGGTCTTTCTGGTCTTATCAGTAGGTTGGATGGAAAATAAACATTCCGGTGGTCCCCATGAAGTTTTTAATGGCGGGGATTCACTCACGACTGTTTCCGGTGGCATGGTCCACCTAAGATTTGGATCTGCTTATTTTTTGGACATGCGCTAAAATGAGATTTAAAAATGGATGGATGGTGTGGATACAAGGCACATAAATCACATTGGCCCCACAGTTAGGATCCACCGGAACTATACCCCAAGTTTTGGGACCCTGCAATTGTTGAGTGTCTCGTACATCAAAATATTTAGGGCCCCGTTGAGTGTTTCGTACATCAAAGATTTTTAGGGCCCGTTTGGATACCACCAAATAAGTTACATTTTCTACTTGTAACAGTAGATAAGTAACTTATTTCAGATAAGGAAGTTTCTTTATGACCAGTAATAACTTTTTTACTTAAAGGTACATAATCACTTTAGCTAATTTTTTTTTACTTTAATTTAATTTAATTTTTTTTTTTTTTAACTTTTCCATAAAGATAAAAGAGAGGAAAAACTGGTAAGTATGTTGTTTACCAAACATACTTATTTTCATAATAAGTTGAAAATAAGATAAACTACTTGTGGCATAAGTACCTTATATTAAGCAACTTACGATCCAAGTATGCCCTTAGTTAAAAACTCTATGAAAGTTTACTACCATTTTTTAAACGGTGGTGACTTTTCATCGCTAATCATGTCATGGTCATATGGCAATCCAAACCCCAATTCCAGATGAATCATATAACGAAAGAATTGAGAAGATAATGACAATCTGATTTTCCCTATTGGAAATTAAACCATTTGCTAATCATCCATGTGATAGTCATTGATTTATGGTTTGGATTTCTTGATCTGTTTCATTTTATAGATCTGCTCCGTCCATAATGTACACCGAAATTTAGATGGTCTTGACAGCATTCACGTGCTACATTTGGAGAGGTCCAAGTGGACGAGTCACCCCTTATCAGCATTCTTAAAGTGGTGGTAAACTACCATCCGCATATCTATTCTTAAATTATAAATCCACGTGTAATCCGAGGCACAGGGGGTGCTCGGATACATTCCTATGTATTGCAGTACCATACGTTGAGATATTTGCCTTTGATTTTGGGTCATCTTCCAACGATCCAAACCGTTTATATGATGAATCTCACATTCTAGGTTGGAAAATAAAAAATAATAATAAATAAATAAATCAATCTCAGTTTGATTATTTCAACCCTTTGATAATTTAGCTATTTTGCTTGAGAAGATGATTAATCCAAGAGTTTTTTTTTTTTTTTTTTAATTTTTATTTCTGTCATCTCCCATCCAATGAGAGCTCTATCAAATAAGGCGATCAGGATCATTGAAAAGATCCCATCAAATCATCATGTGGGCCCCAAATATTGGAAACAGATGAATGGATTGGCAAACTTCAGCTAAGTTTTTAGAGCCGTACATGTGATTCTCAAGGCCCATCTGACCAGTAGACCAACCTAATTTTTGATCCAGGCCATCAATTTAATGGTGCCGTTCCCATGCATGGATGTTTAGATGCTGGACCTATTGTGCCATGCTGGCACATGTGCAGCGTGTACGTGAGCTTTATTGTACACGCGTGTGGACTTAGGAAAATCCCTCAGGTAGACCTGTAATTCATGTGGATGCATCCTGTTCTAGAGTATGCATGCACGCATGCAGGTAGCAAAGACACACTGTTCTTAGGCATTTGTGCTGAGGCATGCATGGCATTTTTAATTCATGTGCATGCATCCCATTTCCTTTCGTTTAAGTAAAAGCTACCATATGCAATTCACTAATGTGGAAATGGGAAGTGCACCATTGTGGTTGGTCCCCTCCCCATGTGCCATGAGCATGTGATGTGGTGGGGCCAGCCGGCAAACATGTCAATGTTGCAGGTGTGTGCAAGATTTGGGTCACTCATCAAGTGGGGTCCACAGTCAACATTCCTTGACACTAGAATCAGGCCGTTAACTCATCAAGTGGACCACTCTTGTGTGGTGCGTGTGTATAGAGTGAGATGCTCCAGTGCCCTCAGAGCACTATAAGTTATAGTGCGCATGGTTCGGTTTTGAGGGGTGATACCCAACCGAACTGACTCAGTCGGTTTTGAATATTTAACAACCGAATTGAACCGATGAAACCTCACTAACTGAATCGAATTGGATAAATTCTGGTCGATTTAATTTTGTTAGTTTTATTGGTTTCATGACAATGTTTAAAAATTTAAGAAGATCCAAATCTCTGGTGGACCACGCCAATGTAAAAACTGATGAATGACCATTAAAACTTTTTATAATTATAGGCTACAAAAGTTTTGGATCAAGCTAAAAGTGAAATTTGACTTCTCCCTTCATCCAGGTCTGTTTGACCTTATCAATGGGTTGGCAAATACACATTGCAGATCTTCTTCAAGGGGGCCCTAGGATATTTTTAATGGCAAACGCTCAATCAACACCTTTTCCTATGGTGTGGTCTACTTGAGATTTGAATCTGATTGATTTTTTGAAACGCGTCCTAAAATGGACTGAGAAAATAATTGGATGGCATGGATATATAAGATATGATCAAGGTGGGCCATACAGTAGGGGTAACATATATATATATATATATATATATATATATATATATATATATATATATATATATATATATATTGATTTGGTTGAAAATGATTTATAATTTTCACAAACCGACATTCTTAATTTTTAATATAAAAAGCTGAACTGACCCGAAATAGAATGGAAAACCGATCGAAACCGACTGATTTTATCGATTTGGTCAGTTTTTTGAACAACCCTACTAGTTGCATTACTGTCTAATCCATATTGATCTAGTCTATTCATTAGGAACAACATACACTTCACGAACTCTACCATGCATACATCACTCTCATTTGACAAATATCAACCTTTGATCAATGATCTTTAATATGGACGATCAAGATCGTTTACACAAAAATAGTCCCATCAGTAATTTGATCCATCTATTATTTTAAGGCCACCATGTATTGCTTATGATTCTAAAGAATTACTTTTGTTAGGCAATCATAACCATGCCATCCCCGGTTTGAAAAAAAGGATGGCTATAAAAAATGGGCAAATCACAAAATGGACGAGATTTATTGGTTTTGAATTTGGTCGCGCATGTTATTATATATGCGCGTGTGTGTGACAAGTGTGTTGAGCCAATAGTGGCTCAACTCGAATTGAACGCTTTATGACCCCAGGCACTAAAATAGTTGGCTTAGGGCCAGATCCGTGATAATTGACTTGACTACTTAACCACCAATTAAGTAGAATAAGGCAATTTTTATAGGGCAGGGTTTAACCTTCTAATGAAATCATTTTACCTATGGAGCAGGGACTTTGCTTTCTAGTAAGTGTGTGATTTACTTTATACTATTCAACAATATAAGAATATAATTAAAAAATAAATAAAACTAAGCTGAAGTTGATCAAATGATAACTAATGAAAATCTATTTGTAGCGAGATGGTTATTGGAAATGATTGTCTGTGTGGCAAGAAGTTTTGGACCTGTAATCAAACTGTAATCATTTCTAAGACATGTAATTAGACTGTAATCATTTTCAAAACCTGTGATTGAATCGTTCATGGGACCTGTAATCAAACCATAATCGTTCATGAGACCTGGAATCTGACTGTAATCGTTCCCGAGACCTGTAACCAGACTATAAGCATTGTCGGAACTGGTATCTGGACCATAATCGTTTCCGAGACCTATAATCAAACCATAATTATTCTCGGAACCTCTAATAAGACCATAATCGTTCTCGAGACCTGGATTGTCTACTCAGTTAGCTTCATGGTTAGACGATTGTTAGGATTGATAATCCATTTGTCGTGGCTGGGTTTTGTTATGTGAGATAATCGTGATTTATGCAAAGAAGTAGACATCTGTTCATCCCTCAACTGGCTTTGTGGCTAGAAAATTGTTGTGACAATCGCCTGTTCATTACATATGATAGGGTTCTGTGGCAAGACGACTAATAATGGACGAATCTTCGGCAGTCCGTTCGTCATACAATTGGGTTTCATGGAAATATGGGCCTTGAAAAATGATAGTCTGTTCGTTACCCCGCATGACTGAGTTTCGTGGGCAAGTTGTTCATTGTTTAGAAAATTAATTGGTTGTCACTCAACCATATTACTTAGTGGTGGGAAGGTCGGTCGGATGACCACTTGTTCATCACTTCCCGTCCTCACTGTGTGATGATACAATTATAGAAACGAATGTCCATTTATTGCTTGGATCCTGATTCCATAGGAAAGGCTGTCATGGGACGACTACCTGTTTGTCGCTCTACTAGGCTTCATGGGAAGACAACTGAGTTAAATGGTGACCTGTTCGTAACTTGGTCGAACTCTGTGACAAGATGGTTGATTGAAATCTCTAAGCACGTGGCAAGATGGCTCGCTGGCCATCTGTTCCAAACTTAGAGATCTTCCTAAGTTTGACGACGTATTTGCAGACGACATAGGGTGCCTAACTAACTTGTTCTAACCTACTTAATCCAAGCTAGTTTTGTTGCATTGTGCTGACTTGGCAGTAGATGAGTTATATTGAATAATAATGATGATGATGATGACAAGTGTCCATAGTGGACCAAGGATAGGCAACATTGAGCTGAAATTGTAATAGTGTGTTGTATTTGAGTGGCATGAGCCCCGAGCCCTTCATTTTCTGTTGAACTATCTGCAGGGTGATTTAGTGGAGACACTTATTAGAATTGGCCTATGGGATCTTCTCTTAATTGATTCGCTAGTTAGTAGATGTGACCAATTACACTTCTAACTCAAGACAACTTTGCGAGATTTTCTTCCAATTGTTAAATTATTAAGCAAGTGTAACTAATCGAATTTCTATCTTGAGAGATGTCTAGTGATTTTTGGTAATCAACTTGCTTCCAGATACGCTTAGTGAATTACATTACAATATATGTCTTTGTTAATCATTGCCTTACCTAATCATGCGTATTAGAGCTCTCTACTTATAGCTTCATGTATGCGCAACTAATCGACTTTTGTCATGTGTTATGAGAAGTATGATTTCTATCTAAAACAGTGGTGTGACTTCTTTTTTAGGCCACCACGAAGTGTACGGCTTTTCTCGTGTCATCATGTATAATGCAATAGCTTTTCTTAAGGCGTAATGACACGTATCTCGTAGTAGCAATGTTCCTTTTACTTCAAGATCTCCTTCCATTAATTATATCAACTGTAAGGATTTCGTCTTGATCTTTTGTATAATGGTGTTGCCATGTGTTGGTCGATTAACCGTCAGATCTAGCACAATTAGATTGAGTGTAAATAGGATTATATTATTAGTGCTACTTTTTCAAGAGAACACATGAAAATGAACAATTTAGATCAGTCAATTGTATTGTCTAAGCTAATTGATGCAACTAGGAGCACTATAACTTATAACGCTTTGGAGCATAAGAGCATTTCTCATATTCATATGTATAAAATGTTTCCAATCTAATTGGTTAGACCATAATTCTTAGTCCATTTAGGGAATATGTAAATCATATCGCGTGCATGCAATGTTTAACTATTTTAATACGTCGCTAAAACCATAAAATCACTTTTTACAAACATCAGCCCCATGGAATCATCAGGTAAGCATATAATTAAAAATAATTTCTATCTATTAATAAATAATAATACACAAAGTAAGCTATTCGTAAAGTAGATATGGCTACTTTTACGGAAAGTGATCCTCATGATGTAGACAAAATATTTGAAATGTTGGATGTCAGACATATATAAAAATTGTTGTTTTAAAATATAGAACTATAGTAAAAAAAAGTATTTGAAGATAGATAAAATTGAAAATGAAAACAGGAAGAGTAGAAGAATGTTATTGTTATTGTCTCAAAGATAGATCTACCCTCAAAAGGGTCATATCATCGATGCATTGGGGCTCAACACCTTTTTCCTTTGGATGCAACAACTCTCATCGATGATAGATGGCCTGAATCATGTGAATCACGATTAAAGCTAGTTGAAGCTCTAGATGACTTTCTAATTGCCATGTAGAAAAGAAGAAGAACAGAAAAATAGAAAAAATGGGAAGGGAGATAAAAAATATTTGATCTTGTGTTTCAAATTGTAAAATAATTTTTTTTTTATATATATAGAAGAAACAATAAAGGTAGCCTAGGACATGTGGCACACTCATGGAAAACACTGGCATGTTGGTGCGTGCATGACACGTAATGTAGCTTTTAGTGCAGACATGGTAAATTTATACACGTGTGACGTCATCCAGAAAAGCAAAAACAAAAGAAGACTCAGGACAGAGACACAATTATGCAGCGTATGTGTAAAGATGCCCCTGAGGCATTCTCTTAATTTCCAATAAAAACTATTAGGAGAGAAACTTAATATAAAAATTTCCTAAATCCCATCTCTATTTGATCGATATGGGATAAAACTTCTTCCTATTTGGATTATATATAAACATTATGGTTAGCACCAAGAAGGTTTCAAGGGTGAACGTTTCTGTTCCTACTATTTCATTGGTATGGCCCACCTGAGTTTTTTCTCTACCTTATTTTAGATCCCTATACTACTACGGTCTTTCAAAACAGATGGACGGAGTGGATTTAGCACGGACATCTTTGTGGGCTCCACACAGTCCTGGCACAGGTATATCTCTGTGCCAGTGGTCACAAGCAATCTGCTCCCCCCATGCGCACACACCCCATAACCACGTCGTAGTGGGATTTCACCACCCATGGGACTCAAATCCTAGACCTCGTGAACCATCTAATTTCAGCCACGTGGGATATGATTTTAATTGGGAGATTTTTGTTAAATTAGATTTGAACACGATCCAAGCTAGCTTGGTTAGCTCTCTCGACTCGGCTTGAACCAACTTGATTCGATTCAGTTTGAAGGTTGGGTTCGAACCAAGCCGAGTCATTTTTCTAAGCCCAAAAGGATTTTCAAGCCGAGCTCGAGCTAACCCAAGTTTGATTCGGCTCGGCTCGATCGCGGATCGATTCAGCTCGACTAGATTGGAACTCAACTCGACTAGCTAGAAATGTATATAGTTTAATCCCACATTAGAAGAGAGCAAAGAAATGAGAGGTGAAACTCTCTATAAAAGCAAGTAGTGGTTGTCAATGGGCTTTGGGCTGCCATTGGATCCAGATTTTAAACAGTTTTAGGTTGGGTTCTTGGTCTGGGCCTATTTAAAATTTTGTTTTATCCAGGCTCGAACTCGGCTCGAAAGCTTAGTCGAGACAACTCAATCATGTCATTCGAAGGTTAAGCCAAGTCGAACACGAGCCAGGATTGAACAAGCATAGATCGAATAGGGCATCTAGGCTCGTTCAATGACCACCTTGGCACGTGTTCAGCTCGACTCAGCCTTTGAGCTGGACTGACATGATTGAGCTTGCTCAATCGAGCTTTTGAGCCGAATTTGAACTTGGAAAAAACAAAAAATTAAATAGGCCAAGCCCTAAAGTCCAACCCAAAATGATTTAAAATCTAGGCCAGAGGCAACCCAAAGCCCATTGACAACCCCTACTTACTTTTATAGAGAGTTTCACCTCTCATTTCTTTGCTCTCTTTCGATATGGGACTAAACTACATACATTTCTAGCTAGTCGAGTTGAGTTCCAACTGAGTCAACCGAGTCGAGCTAAACTTCAAGCTAAGCCGAATTGAGCTTGGGTTAGCTCGAGCTTGGCTTTAAAATCCTTTCGAGCTTGGAAAAATGGCTCGGCTTGATTCGAACCCAACCTTGAAATCGAGCTGGTTCGAGCCGAGTTGAGCGAGCTAACCGAGCTAGCTTGGCTTGTGCCCAGCTCTAACTGCAGGTGTGGAATGGACATGGACTAAGGGCCCGTTTGGTTGGCACCTGGAAACTCGTTTCCAACTTAAAATTAGGATTCTACTACTGATGTGTTTGGTGACAAGTTCTAGCAAAAAAGGATTCCGTATGGAAGCTTAATTTAGTAAGAACCGCGATTAGTGGAAACGGTTCCCTACACCGTTTCTATCAGAAGGGAAAAGTGGCAGAAGTTAGCGTCACCTACCTCCATATGTGTTGCGCATCTATGACATATGTGTTTTATATCCACACGGTCCATCCGTTTTGAAAGCTCAATTAAGTGCATTAGACAAAAGATGAGGCGAATCTAAATCTCAAGTTGACCACACCACAGGAAAACAGTGTTGATTGAACGTCCACCATAAATAACTTCCTAGGGCCCACTATAATGTTTCTTTGCTATACAACTCGGCCATCTATCTTGCGGGACTACAATAGGCCAAGGGTCAGGTTCTATGGCAGATCTGAAGCCCAAGTGGGCCATGCCACAAGCAACGGTTGGAACATAATCTAGATTACACAATTTTCAACCAAATAGCAAGCTCCATATCGAGCCTGGTTTCTGTTTAGTTTATGCAATTTTGGATTCCAACAGGTGGAATCTTGTTTTTAGGTAGAACCTGGTTGTATGGCAAATAAAATAATGGTGGGTGTCACTGTCTTATTGATTCATGCGGTACCGTTCACTTGAGATCTAGATCTGTTTCATGTTTGGCTCATGCTCTAAATTAATGGACCGGCGAAACAGATGAACGGCCTCGATATAACACATACATGACATCACGGTGGGCCACAGTGATGCAAGCAATCCCATCATTCATTAGTGAGGGGGTGCCTACAGCTATCCGAGCCCCTCATGGGGAGAATGTCCGTCAGCATCTCAATCCCATCATTGAGGGGGTGCCTACAGCTATCCGAGCCCCACATGGGGAGAATGTCCGTCAGCATCAGTGAGCTGTCACATTTTCACTATGGATATTGAAAATCAGTCCAATCCAAGGCTTATGTGGGCCCACCGTAGAGAACCCCATCGAAACCCAGGTCACCACCGTCAGTGTCTCCTTCTTCTAAACGTCCCCGCATTCGCATGGAACGTTCCCAAACTTTTTAAACTGCACATTGGGTGAACTATCGCAGATCTCAACCATTCATTCATTCATTCATGCAAATAGAAGCAGAAATAAAAGCAGAGAGCGGATTAGTCGTGGCCCTTACCGTGAGGCCCACCATAATGTATGTATTCTATATCTAGCCCTCCATGTGTTTCGATCAGATGATCCTAACCCTTCGAATTGGGTTAATGTGTTTCAACCATCCATTATCTGTGAGCCATAAATCACGTGGGATCAGACACAAATCAAAGTATTACTTTAGCCTCATAAGAAATACAAAGTAGGATCTATGCCAAGAAAATGATTAGACCTATTTTATTTCTCCAGTTAATCTTGACGGTCCATTTTAATGCTATTGATCCAAAGCTTAGGATGACTCAATTGGCACAATTTTTTGTAGCACGACCTGCTCCTAAATGGATGAATGCATGAACGGTTTGGATGGACATTACATCACTCCATGTGCCATTTAAAAGGTTTGTAGACAGTAGCTATGGTGCTCCAATTTTCACGCCAAATACGTATTGCCCACATGATAGATAGTCCACATCAAAGGTGGACTCCACATGATGGGCAATTAATAATGGTGGGCTCCATATGATGGATGGATGATCCACATCAAGGTGGGCCTCACATGATGGACGGCCCACATCAAAGGTTGGGCTAACAAGAATGGCCCATATTACAAGTAAGAACGAAAGAAAAGTATAATCAGGCAAGCTGCCCCTAGCTTAGTTACACCAACTCATCCACCATACACGTGGCATGAATGCATGCCAATGTGGAATATCCAAATCATGGCCCCTGTGTTGATTATTCAAACCGACCCAGAAGATCCTGACCATCCGATTAGTGACCCTAAATTGGATTGCCAAAAAGAAATGGGCAGTGATCTAAATTTTATTTCCCAGGCATTATTAAGGTTGTTCGATTTTCCAAACATGATCCACCCATGATGTGGCCAAGAATTCTAACGGTGGAAAACTGAGTCACGTGCGGAATGGATGAGTTGCTGCACCCTTATGAACGGGCGTGAATTAGGTGTTACCCTGGTAACACCTTAGTGGGTGTTACCCCTACCGTGTGGGGCCTACCTTGATGTAGTGTTTGTATATCCATGCTGTCCATATGTTTTGTTAAGTCTAAATTTAGGATGAGATCGAAAACTATAATAAGATCCAAATCTCAGGTGGACCATACCGTAAGAAAACGTGATGAATAATCATTAAAAGCATTTTGCCGGTCCATAAAGTTTTATATCAAGATGATATTTAAAACTTCTCTTCATCCAGGCCTTCAGGACATTATCAAGATCTTGGATTGTAAATGAACATTACCAAAACCTTGCGATAGGCTCTTTCGAATTTTTAATGGTGGGGTACTCAATCACACTGTTTCTAGTGATATGGTCCACTTGACATTTGGATCTGTATGATTTTTGGAACCTCATCCTAAAACGGGCTGTAGAAACGGATGGACGGAATGGATATACAAAATAGCACCCATGTGGGCCATACGGTAGAGGTAACACCCACTAAGCTGTTCCCGGGGTAACACCTAATTCGCAGCCCTGAATGAACATGGAAAAAGGAGGCGGATTGTGTGGTTCGAAGACTCTACCTGTATGTGTTTCATTCATGCCGTTCGTCCATTTTTCCCCCCTCATCTTAGGGCATGAGCCAAAAATTAAAGTATATCCAAAACTCTAGGTGGACGAGTCACCCCTTGTCAGCATTCTTAAAGTGGTGGTAGACTAACATCCGAATATCTATTCTTAAATTATAAATCCACGTGTAATCCGGGGCACAGGGGGTGCTCGAATACATCCCGATGTATTGCAATACCATACGTTGAGATATTTGCCTTTGATTTTGGGTCATCTTCCAACGATCCAAACTGTTTATATGATGAATCTCACATTCTAAATTGGAAAATAAAAAATAATAAATAAATAAATAAATAAATCCCAGTTGGACTGTTTCAACCCTTTAATAATTTAGCCTATTTTACTTGAGAAGATGATTAATCCAAGAGTTTTTTATTTTTTTATTTTTAATTCTTTCATCTCCCATCCAATGAGAGCTCTATCAAATAAGCGATCAGGATCATTGAAAAAATCCCATCAAATCATCATGTGGGCCCCAAATATTGGCAACAGATGAATGGATTG
Source organism: Liriodendron chinense (assembly GCA_003013855.2). NCBI lineage: Eukaryota > Viridiplantae > Streptophyta > Magnoliopsida > Magnoliales > Magnoliaceae > Liriodendron > Liriodendron chinense. Next base: position 8,752,097 of record ML058387.1, on the reverse strand, counting down.
GGAAACTTCAGTTAAGTTTTTTAGAGCCGTACATTTGATTCTCAAGGCCCATCTGACCAGTAGACCAACCTAATTTTTGATCCAGGCCATCAATATAATAGTGCCATTCCCATGCATGGATGTTTAGATGCTGGACCTATTGTGGCATGCTGGCACATGTGCGGCGTGTACGTGAGCTTTATTGTACACGCGTGTGGACTTAGGAAAATCCCTCAGGTAGACCTGTAATTCATGTGGATGCTTCCAATTCGAGAGTGACCTGTAATTCGTGTGGATGCACTAGAGTATGCATGCACGCATGCAGGTACCAAAGACACACTGTTCTTAGGCATTTGTGCTGAGGCATGCGTGGCACTTTTAATTCATGTGCATGCGTCCCATTCCCTCTTGTTTAAGTAAAAGCTACCATATGCAATTCACTAATGTGGAAATGGGAAGTGCACCTATTGTGGTTGGTCCCTCGCCAACTTCATGTGCCATGAGTATGTGATGTGGTGGGGCCAGGCGGCAATAATGTTGCAGGTGTGTGCAAGATTTGGGCCACTCATCAAGTTGGGTTCACAGTCAACATTCCTTGACACTAGAATCAGGCCCTTAACTCATCAAGTGGACCACTCTTGTGTGGTACGTGTGTATAGAGTGAGATGCTCCAATGCCCTCATAGGGCTATATGTTAAAGTGCTCCTAGTTAGGGCCGTGCACGGTTCGGTTTTGAGGGGTGATACCCAATCGAACTGACTCAGTCGGTTTTGAATATTTAACAACCGAATCGAATTGATGAAACCTCACTAACCGAACCGAACTCGATAAATTTTGGTCAGTTCAATTTTGTCAGTTTTATTGGTTTCTTGACAATGTTTAAAAACTTAAGAAGATCCAAATCTTTGGTAGACTACACCAATGTAAAAACTGATGAATGACTATTAAAACTTTTTATAATTATAGGCTACAAAAGTTTTGGATCAAGCTAAAAGTGAAATTTGACTTTTCCCTTCATCTAGGTCTATTTGACCTTATCAACGGGTTGGCAAATGCACATTGCAGATCTTCTTCAAGTGGGCCCTAGGACATTTTTAATGGCAAACACTCAATCAACACTTTTTCCTATGGTGTGGTCCACCTGAGATTTTGATCTGATTAATTTTTTGGAACGCATCCTAAAATGGGCTGAGAAAATAATTGGATGGCGTGGATATATAAGATATGATCAAGGTGGGCCATACAATAGGGGTAACATATATATATGTCGATTAGGTTGAAAATGGTCTATCATTTTCACAAAACGACAACCGAATCGACATTCTCAGTTTTTAATATAAAAAGCTGAACTAACCCGAAATAGAATTGAAAACCGATCGAAACCGACCAATTTTATCGCTTTGGTCGGTTTTTTGAACAATCCTACTCCTAGTTGCATTATTGTCCAATCGATATTGATCTACTCTATTAATTAGGAACAACATACACTTTATAGACTCTACCATGTAAACATCACACTTATTTGACAAATATCAACCATTTGATCAATGACCTTTAATATGGACGATCAAGATCGTTTACACAAAAATAGGTGCTATCAGTAATTTGATCCATCTATTATTTTAAGGCCACCATGTATTGCTTATGATTCTAAAGAATCACTATTGTCAGGCAATCATAACCATGCCATCCTCGGTTTGAAAAAAAAGATGGCTATAGAAAATGGGCAAATCATGAAATGGACTGGATTTATTGGTTTCGAATTTGGTCACGCATGTGATTATATATGCACGTGTGTGTGACAAGCGTATTGAGCCAATAGTGGCTCAACTCGAATTGAACTCTTTATGACCCCAGGCACTAAAATAGTCGGCTTAGGGCAAGATCCGTGATAATTGATTTGACTACTTAACTACCAATTAGTAGAATCAAGCAATTTTGTAGGGTAGGGTTCAACCTTCTAATGAAATTATTTTACCTATGGAGCAAGGACTTCGCTTTCTAGTAAGTGTGTGATTTACTTTACACTATTCAACAATAGAAGAATATAATTAAAAAAAATAAAACTAAGCTAAAGTTGATCAAATGATAACTAATGAAAATCTATTTATAGCGAGATGGTTATTGGAAATGATTGTCTATTTGTGGCAAGAAGTTTTGGACCTGTAACCAGACTGTAGTCATTTCCAAGACCTGTAATCAGACTGTAATCATTTTCAGAACCTGTGATTGAATCGTTCATGGGACCTGTAACCAAACCGTAATCGTTCTTGAGACCTGAAATTGGACCGTAATCATTCCCTGAGACCTGTAATCGGACTGTAAGCATTGTCGGAATTGGTATCTAGACCATAATCGTTCCCGAGACCTATAGTCAAACCATAATCATTCTCGAGACCTGTAATAGGACCGTAATCATTTCCGAGACCTAGATTGTTTACTCAGTTAGCTTCATGGTTAGACGATTGTTAGGATTGATAATCCATTTGTCGTGGCTGGGTTTTGTTATGTGAGATAATCATGATTTATGGAAAGAGGTAGACATCTATTCATCCCTCAACTGGCTTTGTGGCTAGAAAATCATTGTGACAATCACTTGTTCATTGCGTATGGTAGGGTTCCGTGGCAAGATGATCAATGATGGACGAATCTTTAGCAGTCTGTTCGTCGTACAACTGGGTTTCATGGAAATACGGTCCTTGAAAATGATAGTCCGTTCATTACTTCACACGACTTGAGTTTCATGGGCAAGTTGCTCATTGTTTAGAAAATTAATTGGTTGTCACTCAACCATCTTACTTAATGGTGGGAAGGTCGGTCGGATGACAACTTGTTCATCACTTTGCGTCCTCATTGTGTGATAATACAATTATAGAAACAAATGTCGATTCATTGCTTGGATCCTGATTCCATAGGAAAGGCTGTCATGGGACGACTACCTATTTTTCGCTCTACTGAGCTTCATGGGAAGACAACTGAGTTAAATGGTGACATGTTCATAACTTGGTCGAACTCTGTGACAAGATGGTTGATCGAAATCTCTAAGCATTGTGGCAAGATGGCCCGCTGGCCATCTGTTTGAGACTTAGAGATCTTCCTAGGTCTAATGACGTATTTGTAGACGACATCGGGTGCCTAATTAACTTATTCTAACATACTTAATCTAGGCTAGTTTTGTGGCATTGTGCTGACTTGGCAGTAGAGGAGTTAGATTGAATAATAATGATGATGATGATGAAAAGTGTCCATAGTGGACCAAGGATAGGTAACATTGAGCTGAAATTGTAATGTTGTGTTGTATTCGAGTGGCATGATTCCTAAGGTCTTCATTTTCTGTTGAACTATTTGTAGGGTGATTTAGTGGAGACACTTATTATAATTGGCCTATGGGATCTTCTCTTAATTGATTGGCTAGTTAGTAGATGTGACCAATTACACTTCTAACTCAAGACAATTTTGCGAGATTTTCTTTCAATTGTTAAATCATTAAGCAAGTGTAACTAATTGAATTTCTATCTTGAGAGATGTCTTATGATTTTTGGTAATCAACTTGCTTCCAGATACGCTTAACGAATCACATTACATTGTATGTCTTTATTAATCATTGCCTTACCTAATTATGTGTATTAGAGCTCTCTGCTTATGGCTTCATGTATGTATAACTACTCAACTTTTGTCATATGTCATGAGAAGTATGACTTCTAGCTAAAACAGTGGTGTGACTTCTTTTTTAGGCTACCACGGAGTGTATGGCCTTTCTCGTGTCATCATGTATAATGCAATAGCTTTTCTTAAGGTGTAATGACACATATCTCATAGTAGCAACGTTACTTTTACTTTAACATCTTCTTCCATTGATTATATCAACTGTGAGGATTTCGTCTTGATTTTCTGTACAATGGTGTTGCCATGTGTTGGTGTACTAATTGTCAAATTTAGCACAATTAGATTGAGTGTAAATATGATCATATTATTAGTGCAATTTTTTCAAGAGAATACATGAAAATGAACAATTTAGATCGGTTAATTGTACTATTCAAGCTAATTGATGCAACTAGGAGCACTATAACTTCTAACGCTTTAGAGCATAAGAGCATTTCTCATATTCATATGTATAAAAGGTCTCCAATCTAATTGGTTGGACCATAATTCTTAGTCCATCTAGGGAATATGTAAATTATATCACGTGTATGCAATATTTAACTATTTTAATACGTCGCTACAACCATAAAATCACTTTTTACAAACATTAGCCCCATGAAATCATCAGGTAAGCATACAATTAAAAACAATTTCTATCTATTAATAAATAATAATACACAAATGTAAACTACTTGTAAAGTAGATATGGTACTTTTACGGAAAGTGATCCTCATGATGTAGACAAAATATTTGAAATGTTGGATGTCAGACATATATAAAAGTGTTGTTTTAAAATATAGAACTATAGTAAAAAAAAGTATTTTGAAGATAGATAAAATTGAAAATGAAAATAGGAGAGTGGAGGCAATGTTATTGTCATTGTCTTAAAGATAGATCTACCCTTAAAAGGGTCATATCATCGATGCACTGGGGCTCAACACCTTTTTCCTTTGGATATAACAACTCTCATCGATTATAGATGGCCTGAATCATGTGAATCACGATTAAATCCAATTGAAGCTCTAGATGGATTTCTGATTGCCATGTAGAAAAGAAGAACAGAAGAATAGAAAAAAAATGAGAGGGGAGATAGAAAATATTTTATCTTGTGTTTCAAATTGTTAAATAATTTTTTTTATAGAAGAAACAATAAAGGTAGCCTAGGACATGTGGCACACCTGTGGGAAACATTGACATGTGGGTGCATGCATGGCACGTAATGCATCTTTTAATGTAGACATGGTAAATTTATACTCGTGTGATGTCATTCAGAAAAGCAAAAACAAAAGAAGACTCAGGACAGAGACACTGATTATGTAGCGTATGTGTAAAGATGCCCCCGAGGCATTCTCTTAATTTCCAATAAAAACTATTAGGAAAGAAACTTAATATAAAAATTTCCTAAATCCTATCTCTATTTGATCGATATGAGACAAAACCTCTTCGTATTTGGATGATATATAAACATTATGGTCAGCACCAAGAAGGTTTCAAGGGTGAACGTTTCGGTTCCTACTGTTTCATTGGTATGGCCCACCTGAGTTTTTCCTCTACCTTATTTTTAGATCCCTATACTACTACGGTCTTTCAAAACAGATGGACGGAGTGGATTTGTTACAGACATCTTTATGGGCTCCACAAAGCCCTGGCATAGGTATATCTCTGTGCCAGCGGTCACAGGCAATCCGCTCCCCCCCATGCGCACACACCCATAACCACGTCGTAGTGGGATTTCACCACCCATGGGACTCAAACCCCAAACCTCGTGAACCATCTAATTTCAGCCACGTGGGATATGATTTTAGTTGGGAGATTTCTGTTGAATTAGAGTTGAACACTGAGCCAAGCTAGTTCGGTTAGCTCACTCGACTTGGCTCGAACCAACTTGATTCAGGCTTAGTTCGAGGTTGGGTTTGAACCAAGCCGAGCCATTTTTCTAAGCTCCAAAGGATTTTCAAGCCGAGCTCGAGCTAACCCAAGTTCGATTCGGCTCGGCTCGATCGCAGATCGATTCAGCTCGACTCGGAACTCAACTCGACTAGCTAGAAATTTATATAGTTTAATTCCGCATCAGAAGAGAGCAAAGAAATGAGAGGTGAAACTCTCTATAAAAGTAAGCGGGGGTTTTCAATGGGCTTTGGGCTGCCATTGGATCCAGATTTTAAACAGTTTTAGGTTGGGCTCTTGGGCTGGGCCTATTTATTATTATTATTTTTTATCCAAGCTCGAACTCGGCTCAAAAGCTCGATTGAGACAGCTCAATCATGCCAATCGAAGGCTGAGCCAGGCCGAACACGAGCCAGGTGGTTATTGAACGAGAATAGATCAAACAGGGCATCTAGGCTCGTTCAATGACCACCTTGGCACGTGTTCAGCTTGGCTCGGCCTTCGAGCAGAACTGACATGATCGAATTGGCTCAATCGAGCTTTCGAGCCGAGTTCGAGCATAGGAAAAACAAAAATTTCAATAGGCCAAGCTCAAAAGTCCAACCTAAAACTGTTTAAAATCCAGGCCAGAGGCAGCCCATTGACAACCTCCACTTACTTTTATAGAGAGTTTCACCTCTCATTTATTTGCTCTCTTCCGATGTGGGACTAAACTACATACCTTTCTAGCTAGTCGAGTTGAGTTCCAACCTGAATTAACTGAGTCGAGCTGAACTTCAAGCCGAGTTGAATTGAGCTTGGGTTAGCTCGAGCTCGGCTTAAAAATCCTTTTGAGCTTGGAAAAATAACTCAGCTTGAATTGAATCCAACTTAGAAATCGAGCTGATTCGAGTCGAGTTGAGCGAGCTAGCCGAGGCTCAGTGCTCAGCTCTAACTGCAGGTGTGGAATATGAACATGGACTAAGAGTCAAAGAGGCTATGAACAGGTTGTATGGCAAATAAAATAACGGTGGGGTGTCATTATCTTATTGATACATGTGGTACCGTTCACTTGAGATTTAGATCTGTTTCATGCTTGGGCTCATGCTCTAAATTAATGTGCCGGCGAAACAGATGAGCAGCGTCGATATAACACATACATGACATCACGGTGGGCCACAGTGCTGCAAGCAATCCCCATCATTCATTAGTGAGGGGGTGCGTACAGCTATCCGAGCCCCACGTGGGGAGAATGTCCGTCAGCATCAGTGAGCTGGCACATTTTCACCATGGATATTGAAAATCGGTCCAATTCAAGGCTTATGTGGGCCCCACCGTAGAGAACCCCATCGAAACCCACGTCACCACCGGCAGTGTCTCCTTCTTCTAAACGCCCCTCATTCGCAGGAAGCATTCCCAAACTTTTTAAAGTGCGGATTAGGTGTGGCAGATCTCAACCATTCATTCATTCATGCAAATAGAAGCTGAAATAAAAGCAGAGAGCGGCTTAGGTGTGGCCCTTACTGTGGGCCCACCTTAATGTATGTATTCTATATCTAGCCTTCCATACGTTTTGATCAGATGTCCCTAACCCTTCGAATTGGGTTAATGTGTTTCAACCGTCCATTATCTGTGAGCCATAAATCACGTGGGATCAGACATATCAATCAAATCAAAGTATTACTTTAGCCTCATAAGAAATACAAAGTAGGATCTATGCTAAGACGTTGATTAGACCTATTTTATCTCTCAAGTTTACGGTTCATTTTAATGCTATTGATCCAAAACTTAGGATGACTCAATTGGCATAATTTTTTGCAGCACGACCTGCTCCTAAATGGACGAATGAATGAACGGTTTGGATGGACATTACATCACTCCATATGTGTCATTTAAAAGGTTTGGGAACAGTAGCAAAAGCTACTGATTTCTTATCTCTATGGTGCTCCAATTTTCACGCCAAATACGTTTTGCCCACATGGTAGACAGTCCACATCAAAGGTGGACTCCACATGATGGCAATTAATAATGGTGGGCTCCACATGATGGATGATCCACATCAAGGTGGGCCTCACATGATGGACGGTCTATATCAAAGGTCAGGCTAATGAGAATGGCTCATATGCAAGGCGGCTGGGCATGATGGATGACCCACATGGGAGTTGGGCCCACATGATGGATGGTCCACAATAAAGGTGGGCACCACATGATGGGCCATGGATATTGAAGATGGGCCTCACGTGATGGACAATAACATTGATGGTGGGCCCCATATGATGGATGACCAACATCAAAGGTGGGCCCTACCTAATAATGGCTGCACATTAAAGGTATAGGACCCTACTACTAAATGGCCCCAATCTAAGGTGGGCCCCACATGATGGACGGCCCACATTAGTATGGCTACACAATGAATGATCCATATCAAAGGTTGGCCCCACATGATATACAGTGTATGTGAAGGGGACCAAATAGACTTAAGGGATGATTACTTAAGGATTTTGGAAACCAAACATGATTTTCTAGTTTTGGAAGATAAGTATGTTGTTTACCAAACATACTTATCTACTGATTAAGTAGAAACCAAGATAAGTTACTTATCTGATAGTAGCTTTTCGTAAGTAACTTACAGTCCAAACGGGCTCTTAGAATGACCTGTTTATTGTTATTTTCTGGTTTAGATCGATGCATGTGTGTCCCATCATTTGGACGGCTGGAATTGAAAACTAGCATGCCATGTGCATGCAAACTGTGCATACACTATACCATACCCCACAGGGAATGATATGATATTATCAGCTTGCTATAAAATAAAAATAGAGAAGAACTTTGATACTCTGGTGAAGTGTGATGGATGATACACAGGTACTTAGAAATGACATGCGTGGCATGCATATAAGTAGTCAATTAAACCGTCCGAATTATGGTACCTGGTATATAGATCTATCATGAACCAAAAATTAAGCTCATGAGACTATTGGATTGGCCTACATTTAAGTATTGGACAGTTAAAAATGAAAATTATCCAAGTATCCATGAATGAGAGGTTAGGGTTGTTCAATCAATCCGATCTTGATCTTGGGACTGTAACCTGGCGACAGTCAATATAGGCCATTCACACAATTTCTGAATGCCTTGGTATCAAGTATCATATGCAGATAGAGTATCATATATAACTCATATAAAAATAGCAAAAACAAATAAGAGGTTGGCCCTACGAGCACCCTCTCCACAGTCCACACACTAACCTTGCACACCCAGACATGTGCCGATCGACATGACAAGTTTGGGACATCAGAATGATGCATAAGGTGGCCCATGCTGTGAAATGACCATACCTGAAAGTCAGGGTAGCCGAGGACTCGAAGTCATTAAGTAATGAGGACCACCCTCAATACAAATTAATGGTTTAAAAGTACACTGTCGATATTCCACAATCAAACTGCATGTATGGCCCACCTCCCTAGTAAAACAGCTTGATTTTTTTTCATGTTCATCTTGGGCTGGGATCCATCTTGTGCACTGATTGGATGACCCACATGGTTGTCAGGTTTATGCTGTACCATGTCTAATGCTGGGTGGGTAGATAGCACATGAAACCTACCTAGAGAGAGTGGGGGGAGAGAGTTCCAAAAGAAAAGATTTTAATCGAGTCTTAACTTATAGGTCAATGGTAGATGTATTGTGTTTTAACATTTAAAATAACCGAGTCTTAACTCTTTAGTCTTAAATCTACCTCATTTTTTGTGTTGAAGCCATAGTTAGCAAATAACATATGACAAAATAAATAAATAAATAAAAGTACAAGAATAATTTGGTCTTAATTGTTAGAAATATAGAAAAAAATGAAAATATCATAAGTTCAAAAAATGAAAAGTTAGGGTTTAATACAATTTGGACTAAAAAACAAATACACACACACACACACACACACAAGTATGTGTGTGTTATATAAATATGATTAAAATGATAATTTTTAATTTAAATTATTAAAAATTTGATTCAAATCCAGTATAGCCCTTATGAGTAGTATCGAATTGATTCTTTCTAATGAATAGATCCAATTGCAACTTTGAATCATCTAACAATAATAAAATATACAATTAAGTGAAGCTGATTGAATTTGAAAAGAGTAGGAAGAAATGAATTGATCTCACACCCAATTATATCTTCTAAGATTTCTCGAAATACTGTCTTATGATATTTCATTATAGCATTTATAATTGCATGTTTAGGTGGGCAACCGGACAAATATGCATCCATACTTATCAATTCCACAAATAGAATTATAAAAATTGGCATTGAACATCCGTCCTATGATAATACAAGCTCTCATAGTAATGACATATTTTGGTTCTTGCATTTGCTCATAGAGTCTCACTAAAGAATGGGCAATTTTCATTTTTATTGTGTGGATTATTAAAATTAGATCCACTTGCCTAGGGCTTGAACTTGGTACCAGTCCATAATTATATATATGAACAGTAATGTGTGTGTGTGTGTGTGTGTGTGTGTGTGTCATTTTGGGCCGGTAACAAGTTCATAACAACACTCTTTACCTGATGTAGAGTGGGCCGCAGACATTTTCATGGCCAAGATGGACAAGAGGAAGCCCGATCGAAGATGGAAGTGATTCAGGCCGTTAAGACCGTAAAACAGTTGTATCTTACAATTCGAGATGAGTTATGAGACGTATAATATATGATTTTGAGGTAGCTCGAGCAACTTAAGCAAGACAACCCATTAAACCAAGTTACCCATGCCGGATTTATGAGATTCCATCTGATCGACGGTCAAAAGTTTAGTTTATTTTCGTTTTGGCTATAAATAGTAAGTTTTAGATCTAGTATAACTTTTGATCCTTTGAGTTGTAAAAGTTGTGCCCAATATGAAAGGGAAACTTATGAGAATAACATGATTGGGCCGGATTGAAAACTTATTATTTTTGGCTAAAAACCACGAAGTCTAGTAGGAACAAAGATCGTCTATAAATAATAAGTTTACTATTTATAATAAGTTTTGTTTTTAGGATGTTTGAGTTGGAGTTTAACTCTACAACTTCGTCTGAAGGTTTAGTTTCTTATTTAAAGCATTGTAATTCCATTTTTTAGAATCAATCAATTATTTACTAATTTCTTAGGAATTATTCTTGTTTTAATATTTTCCCTCATAGTTCTTGAGGAAGTCCAGTTGAGGAGTCATAAAATCCTTTGTGGATTCAAAGTAGTTATTCAGTGAGGGAGACTGTATTCGACCTTACCACGTCCTCCTTGCGTTACTACCTCTCCTAAAACTTTCCTTTTCAAGTAATCCTCTTATAAATAAATTTATCTCTACTAAAATTTGTCAATTTTTACTCAATTGCATTCATGATCAATAGGACCACTAATCTCTATATTTAAAAATTTCTTTTTAAGTAAAACATATTTTGTTAAAAAAATACATATTTAATAAGGTTTGTTAGAGAGAGGGAGAGAGAGAGAGAGATTTTTTTTTTTTTTTGCCTATCCTTCAAAATATATGGAGTTATAAACTTTTGATTAATTGTACAAAATCATTTTTTAAAATTATATGATTTTTTTTTTTTCAAAATTGTGGAGTTTAAAATGGAACAAGAATGGGGTAACAGAAGTACAAAGTGAATGTCACACGTTTATCATGGTGGGCCCCCATAGCCTATGTTTTAGGAGCTTTCTAATACTACCATTGGTGGGGGAGTGAATGTCACATATTCATCACGGTGGCCCCCCATAGCCTATATTTTAGGAGCTTTCTTATACTACCATTGGTGGGGGTTACTTGCGAAGAGGAGATAATGAGAGTAGGTTACATTAAAAAAAAAATTAAAAATAATAACAAATATATCTTCAACTAAAAGACCACACAAATTTCATTTTTCAAAAGTTTATGACCCTCCTTATTGCTAGTTGTAGGGGTACAATTGGCCAACGCTGCGTGCATTACGTACAGTAGAGATAGTATCAAACCATCTCATCAGGGAATCTATTTGTGCCTCTTGGTTAAGAGACAGAATAGTAAGCACCGTAGAAAATCAAAACGATAAAAAGAAATACTTCAATCCTCTAGCGTGGATGATACACATGCACTTAGAAATTGCTCATGTGGCATATGTTTACATGAAACTAAATTGTAAAAAAAAAAAATGATGGTTTCCATCTTAGATGTACAATGAACCAAACATTACATGCATTTCATAATTTACTACTCGATTAGTGGACATTTATTGGATGATTAAAAATGAAAAAATAAAAAACATAAAATAGTCACATTGCAAAGTGTCCATGAATCAGACAATATTTTATTTCATTTATTTATTTGTTAGTCATGCAATGCACCCACCATGTTAGCTGGGCAATGCACCCACTCGGTTAGTCACAAGATGCACCCACCCACCAGTGGGGTTGGTGTCTCCTTAGCACTCAAACCTGCTGTGGAAATGCCTAGGCATCTTCCAGCTGGGCTAGAAGGAGAGACCCCACGAATCAGAGAATGTGTGTGTGTGTGTGTGTTTACCTCGATCACAGAATGATGGGTTTCTTGCAATGGTTGTAAGATTTAGATTTGAACAATTTCTAAGCATCAGATCTAGCCTAGGGGATCAATGCGATAATGTTTTAAGTAATGAGATTCAATCTTAGCCCTCCATTTGATCTATTATAAATTAAGAATCTTGCAAGCTCAATCTTAGCCCTCCTTAATGACTTTTTAATCCCATAATCTCAATAAAAATTTCAATGAACGAGTGGATCCGGCTTCTTTGATTGTAGGGTTTATAAAGTAGCATCTATAGTGGATGGCCCATGGTGCAAAAACCATTGCATCTGAACAATATTAACCATTGAAATAATGAACATTTGCTAGGTGAATGTGAAGCATTGGTTTCCCAGTTTTAACTGTTCTTTCTAATCAATGCAGTCCATTAGAACCAATGGTGGACCCCACTGATGAGCTAGTTCGATAAGGTGGGACCCAAGTAATGTGAAGCTCTTGCAAGGTAGGTAACTAACAGCTTGTTCGCATGAATTGTCTTTAACTGAAACAAAAATAGTAGAGTTTTTTCATTTCTCTCATTTCTTCCGGACATTGAAGTCGGTAAACCAATTGGCTTAGTAGCTGATGAGGAAAACTTGGATACTCTGATACTCTGGCAGAATGTGATGATTGATATGAAGGCATTTGGAAATTACCTAGAAATTACATAGTGGCATATGAGCAATTTAAGTTGATCCGTACAAATTATGGTTTCCAGTTTGTATGTATCATCTAGCTGTTAGATTGAAGGCATTTATTGGACGGTTGAAATGAAAAATATCCAATGGTCCTGTTTCAATAAAAAATTGTTCACGTGGGACATTAGGATTTTCTCAAACAATCTGATTTTAGATCTCTGAGTTAGAGATACTGCCATCCACAGTTTAGTCGGTCCCTTTGAGTTAATGTTTGCTACTTATACTGTTTTGAGTGTCGTGTATCAAGCGTCTACTCTGCTAGAGTATCAAATACTCCCTTAGGGCCCGTTTGGCTTCACTAAAAAAAAGTATTTTTCTTTGTGATATTAATTCTGAAAATCATTTTTTTTTTAATTTTAATTATGTATGGTTGACTACAAATCAATTTTAGAAAAATAATTTTTCAAATCTTTTCTCCCAACACTTGGCCGCTCATTTCTTACGGTCATTTTTGTTGTTACAAACTTGCCAAATGCACTCATAAAAAATAGAAGATCTCTCCGTTATTAGGTTTGTTAATTTCGAATGAGTTGTACACCTCCAACACGTGCTATCATAGGAGTATAGAGCTGTACACCTCTACACATGTGCTTTCATAGCAGGTAGGTATGAGACAAATCTATCTACTAACTGGTATGGATGATCTGCTCCGTTCATTAGCTCGATCAGCCTATAAAAAGCCCAAAGAGCCTGATATTGGGTAGCTTTTGGTGGCATATACACGTCATAGTGGGCCTGAAACGGTTTCAATGGTGGACACACAATTTCATTGTTCCTTGTTTTATGATCCACCTAAGATCTAGATCTTCTCCAGATTCGGGCCCATAGCCTGAAATGATCTATCAGGATGGATAGACGGTATGGATGTAACATATATATCATGATGGGCCCCTCGAGTGGGCCCTAGGACCGCTTTTCTCAAAATGGTTCGGTTGAAGAATGCAATAGTGAGGCTACTAGATCTGGATCCGACCCGAATATGATTCGTATTTATTTTTGTGGATTCAAATCCAATCCATTTAATTAATCAGACCTATTTTAAGATCCAACTGTGCATTACATGGGTTTGGAGCAAATTGGATCTCGAATTTGACCTGCTCCATTGAGAGCCATATGCCCATGTTTTTCACTAAAATTAAGTGGACCACTTAAAAGGTAGGCCCTAATATTAAAAATGGGTGGATGAGTTTGAAAACTTCAACTAAGTATTTTAGAGCCTTACATTAGTTTTGCAAATTGTGGCCCATCTTACCTGTGGATCGACCTGATTTTTTTGGCTAGGGCATTAATATAGTGGTGCCTCCTCATGAATGAATTGAGTCACACACCTATGTGGTATGATGGAAAATGTGTGGCATGTACATGAGTTGTATTGCATATGCATAATGGCTTAACAAATCTCTTCTAGAGAAGCTAGACGGTCCAACTTTCCTATAACCCTTGCCAACATTGTTGTGAGAGCCCACCACAATGACCATGTGACATCCTGTACGTTTATTTGTTTCAGTATATCATACTAGGGATATGGCTCCAAAAATAAAGTAGATCTGATAATTAAGCGGGCCTTAGCTATAGGAAACAGTGGATGTTTAACAATCAGCAAGGGAAATTGTTTTTAGGAAATTTTACATAATATAAAATTTACATTTCTATATCTTTTTCAAAAAGGTTCCTAATAAGCTAATTATCACTAAGTTGGGGTGGGCCTTGCAAGCAAAGGGGTTAGTGGCTCAGGTGGCCCCCACCATGATGCTTATGTGAAATCCAACCCCACAACTAGGTGTATCACTTCATGTTAGGCCCAGGGCTAAATAATTAGCCCCATCTATGATTCAGGTGGACGACATGATTGGACACAATGTATAGGGAAAGCTTGACCCTCTAATGCTTCCTATAGTGTGGTTCATTGATGGGCCTGAAGTTTGGATTCCATACCTAAATTCTTATGTCGCATCTAATGGTTGGAGTGGATTTCATATAATCATCGTGGTAGGCCCTTTAAAAGTCAAGGGTGAATGACTTTCTTCCAACTATTTCCTTTGGTGCGACCTACCTAAATCAGAGGTCAACTTGATCTTTTGGCCCCTCACGTGACATTACACATCTAATTGTTGGAGTAGATCCCACATAAACATCATGGTGGACCCTTAAAAAATTAAGGTTGGGCATCTTATAAATTCCCTTTAAATTATTTATTTAGTATTATTATTATTATTTACACTCGGAGGAGGGTGCTGATAATTTTTTACGGGGTCCACTATATATGATGTGCATATGAGATTGTCACGCCCCGAAAATCAAGTGTCGGGCAGTCCGCGGTTCCCAACTCTTCTGAGGTGACTGAATTTTGCGAAAGTATAGTTTAATGACACAAATCGATGGCATCAACTCATAAATAGAGATTTAAGCTAAACAGTGTATAATTCAGTTTGAATTCAAAGTGTAAATATATACAATTATCCACACAATCAAGGAGTCCACTCAGCTGAGGCTCAATTTTATACATGTACAATGAATTCTTTAAGAATATCGACCCAAGACGTCCAATTCAAGGCAGAAAATGAAACGCATGACATAGGTGAGCCAACAGGTCCTGCATCTCATGCATCAAGTGGAAGCAACTCCTGCATTAAAATAACTGGTTGGTGTTTTAAAACCCCCCCAGGTGGGAGTGAGTAATCATACTCAGTGTTACCATTCCCTAAGTTAAATATATCATCAACACAATCAAGTACAAGTAGTGAAGTATAACAAATGGTGGGGCTCTCACACCTATCATCCTAGCATCAACAGATAGCATAACCTCACAATCAAGTTCTTTTTCTAGTTGAATAATGCATGTAGTCATGATATGCAAATATTATGTTCCGGAGAAATAAACGGTGGGGTTACCACCCAGCAGCAGCATCAGACCAATGCACGTGAAAATATGATGCATGCATGTTTACCAAGCATTTATTTAATCCCGTATTCAATCAGCAGTATTGACGAAGCCAGAATACCTCAATTTTATCAAGAGTCTATTAAACAGGAACACAACCGATAAGAACGTGACCGAACACTGGACAGCGAGGAAAGCCGAACACTAGACAGTGGCCTTACTGAACACTGGACAATGCCAGGTCGGGGTACCCTCTACCAGGCCGGGGCCCACCGCCAGGCTAGGGTGTCCTATGCCCGGCTCCAAGAATCCCAATTTGGGTCCGTCACCCAACATAACTGAATAATGAATCAAACGGTAAGGGTCTCGATGCCCTAGAATGTCATATGCATGGTAATGGGTCGTCACCCAAGATTAATGATGGTAGGCTCGTCACCTAGCATCGGTGCTCAAGACTCTCGATAAGACCATCAAGATCAATACCGACAAAGACAGCACAAGCACAGTTACCCATATACCATGCCTGGCCCATGAGCTTCAGTATGTAGGATTCAATGCTCAAGGCTATTGGAGGGCTCATCACCCACACCAGGCAAAGATAGCACAAACACAGTTACCCATATTCCATGTCTAGCTCATGAGACTTGATACGTACAGTTAGAAGTGACTGCGTAACAATGGTAATTGTGGTATTCGAGATTCTACAAAATATGTAACAATGATGAAACAAATATGATTAACCCTGAAATTGACTGATTTGGTAGGCCGAGCAAAACATCAACCAAACCGGCGTAGCTAGGGTCGGTCGATCATATTACTCCCAAGTCGACCAAACAAGTCCGTGACGGCCAAACCCAAGTAGGCAGTCCATAAATTGTGATTTTTCAGAGATTAATCCCAATCATGTCAATTAAATATATATTATACTAAGCATGTTGTGTGAAGAATAGAACATTATAGCATTCATTGTCTCAATCAGGGATAAAACCAAACAGTTGATATGCGATATACTTCATTTCATATATTGGCGTAAAATCAAACACTTGGCGTGCTATTGCAGGCCAACTCATCAAATTCACAATCAAGCACTAGCCTAGGTGGATGATAATCTACTTACTCAAGCATATGTGAACTTCTGTTCACTAAGGAATTTCATCAAACACTTGATATGCAGAACACATCAAATCTCATATTTTCATAAATCGATTCAAATGGGCAATCAATCCACACATCGAAGTAAGCATGTAATTAATTAACATATATAGAACATCAATCATAAACATAAATCATTCGGCACTTAACTTTGAATGGAATTAAAGAAAAACCTAATTTTCACTATTTGGGACCCCTACGGGCTGATAATAGCCAACTTAGAAGAATAGTTCTCACTTGATTGATGAATCCACGAGATAGGAATGAGTATTCCTCAAGGATTTGGAGAAAATCCAACTAGCTAGAACACTTAAATTAAACAAAAACCCTAATTAGAAATGAGAATCCCTAATGAAACTTCCTAATTTCTACAATATGAGAGGTATCTTACCTCAAAGCACGGCCCACCTACGATCGGTAGAAGGAATGGTGACAGAGTAAAAGGGTTTGAGCAAACCCTAGAAGAAAACTGTTCGCTCGTCCTCAAGTGTAAGGCTGCGATGTAGTAATAAATCTCGGTAAGACCTGAGGTCGATCCACAGGGAAATAGAAACAATTTTCAAACTACCCCAGCAACTCAATTTTGGAAGAAAATCAGATTTAATTGGGTGATTAAACTAAAACAGTAACTTAATGGAAATTCAGTGATTTAAAGTACTAAGGCATTCAAGGATCCACTTGTAGCAAGCCCATGTCAATTCAGTCAACCCAAGTAGAGAACACAACTAGATTTGAAGTCCTATCTCTCATCTAGTTGGAAAATAAAACATTCACACATATTCAATCCAAATCAAGTTGAACTTCCAAGTTCTAGTCCCATTCAATCAATGTAGAATTCAAAACCATAGCCTTCGGAGTAACAGCCATGCCTATGGACTATGGCCTGCTCAAGGATTACTATAATTCGAATCTTAAACAAGCATCATATGATAATCTCAGAGAATTGCAAGGAATTCATGTCCGGAGCACATGAACTCTCATAAAACATCTCAAACTACCACTTTACGAACTAGAATATGAAAAATCCAAACTTGAATTAAAAAGTACTTGAATTAACTTGAATCAAACATGAAATTAGCTACAAGCTTCACCTCTCAGCCTTAGCTGAGAGATTCTAGCCGAGCATTGTCATACTACAACTAGAACTCATAATAAAAGCATAAAAAACTAGAAAAAAATAAAAAATTGGAGAGTTGCAGACGCTCCACGACAGCTTTCTCTCTCTAAAACCACGTCCCTTAGCTTCTCTGATGCCCTAGGAAGAGCCCCTATGTGTCCTTTTATAGTATGGAAGCCCCTTGCGTCGGAAACATCCAGAAATTGCACAAGGTTGCGCACTGCGCAGAAAATCTCGGAGCTTCACGGAGAAGTTTTATTACGCAGACGACCGGTCCCACGACCGGTCTGAGCCCCTGACGACCGGTCGCACGACCGGTCGCAAATCGTCAAAAACAGTCCAGAGAGTTTCGCCAAAATTCTGATTTAAAATTTTAATTCAAGGACCGGTGGCACGACCAGTCTGGGCATCGGACGACCGGTCGCACGACCGGTCGTGAATGGTCCAGTGACCTTCTCTGAACTTTCTTCCTTCTGTGCATAATCGGATCGATTGGACGACCGGTCCTGGCGATGGACGACCGGTCGCACGACTGGTCTTAACCTCTGTTTTCTGCTTTCTCCTTGGACTTCTTTCTTCCTTTCTTCTCCTCTCTTTTCACTTTCTTTGGTCCTTCTTTCTTCTTCATTCAATGGCTTCAAATGGCCCTTTTTAGTCTCCAATTTGGTGAAGTCCGCTCTCATTCCTGAAATCACAAAACATGCATTAGATAGGCCTTTTAAGCATGAAAACCGTGCATATAATGTGATGTACTAGGCAATGCAATGTATAAATTTGAGGTTCAACAAAAACCCAAGCAAAACCCCCAAATTTCATTTGAAATTGAATTCTCAAATGGGTTTGGTATTTATAGTTCCAGATGGTCCTAAGGTTGAGGTGAGTCACTACAACTCACCCTCTCTGGTCTTGATCTAAGTTGTGCAGTTCGGGATAGGGTGTCGGGTATCTGATATACGGGAAAGGTCAAGCCCACTAAGGCAATTGATAAGTACCTAATATTGTATAATTAACCCTAGGTTGTTAAGGGCATTATCATTATTTTTTCGGTTAATTATCTCTCATTAGGTGAATTTTCTGTCTTCAGGTGATCAGGAGAGGTTGGGCAAAATCCGAGTCAATCAGGACGATTTAGTGCCCAAAAGTAATCAACGTCAAGTGTGTGGCAATCCTGAGGGAAATCAGGGCGTAAAGATCGAAGAATGAACCATATTCTGTGGTGGATCTAAAGTCTCAGAGGGCCTCATCAAATCGACATATTTTGGAGGTCCATCTGAGACATGTTATGATGATTGTGATCAAGGCCTTCACAAAAAAATGGATGATCATGCTTGGACGGTCAAGATTGGATGTCCACATGAGGGACCAACAATGCATCAAGGCAGGCCACACTTTCATGAGCATCAGATCAGCTATAGTGGACCCCACTTTCCAACCGTCAGCTTTTAGACTTGCAAGGATGGGTCAAGAAGAGATCATCTCAAACGTCCAAACTGTTGGACGCTCCACAGCCCATCACAGCGGTCCAAAGTGGACCCCACTACCATCAATCAATTCACCGTCCGTCCATGTGCAACAGGGGTTGGATGTCCTCATCACCATCATTCCACGGTCCATCACGCCCATGAAGGTGATTGGCCAGCAAATCAGCTTCCAACCATCTAATAGGTGGACCATCCCAACGTAGAACATCCAATGCATCTGCAATGTCCAAAGATAGGCCTATCATCAAGTGCCCACTCAGCTCCTGCCTGTATGTGCAAGGTGGAGCTTCCATCTCTAGCATCATCATCACCGTCCATGGCTGGAGGCAGTCAAACCTCAGCCGTCCACTCACTTCAGCCATGGAGGTCACATCCATAATCACCATCCAATTCAGCAAGGTGGGCCATCACACGATCATCCAGCAGAGAAGGACAACTTCAGCCCTCCATCTGATGTCCAGATGAACAAAACCTCAATCGTCCAAAACAATGGACAGACAGCAGCAATGTGGGCCCCATTCCAAGCCGTCCATCCAGTTCAACCAATGGGCTGCGACACGTGCCACTTCACATCCACTGTCAAGCAAAAGTGGACCCATCAGCGTCCAGCTGATTCTGATCGTCCAGCAAGAATGGACTTCCACTCCTCACACGTGCTGCAAGCACGTCCCAGCTGCAGCAGTTGAAGTCATCTCCACCATCCAGCGAGGGAGTCATCTTCATCGTCCATGCCACGTGTGGCTCCAACGAACAACAGCTGATGGAGGGCTGATCTTCAGCCCTTCATCCATCCAAAGCAGCAACGTGAGCAACAACCTCATCACCATCGTCCAGATCTTCAACACCCATCATCCAGATGGTCCAGATGTGGACCCATTCATCAACAGTCCAGCAGATCCTCTGACGTCCATCCATCACCTGGCCCACCTTGCACGTCAGCAACAACAGTGGACCTGTCCATCTGATCATCATCAATCAGCCATCCATCCAGCAGCAGCTCAACGTGCAGCAGTAGTGCTGCAACTCCACCCATCCAGCTGCTGATCATCCAGTTGCTGGACGTCCATCATCTGCAACTACACCCAACCGTTCAAGCAGCTGCAGCAGTGGAAATCATCTCCATTGTCCATCTATCCATGGACGGTTCTTCAGCTCCACACGGGTGTTGTCATCCACACGTGCATCAGCACCCAGCAGAGGCAGCGTCCATCAATGAGGAGCCCACACCCATCCAGCAGGACCGTCCATCTCCAGCAAACCGTCCATCAAGCGAGCACGCCCATCTCCACCAGCGTCCCCACACCTTGCACGTGTAGCTAATGAGGGCCGTTCATCAGCATCTAGCAGAAGACGTCCTTCCATCTGATCTCCAATAGCCAGCCTTCATCCAATAACCGTCCATATCAGGTGGACCGCTCCATTAGATTCCACCGTTCATTAAGGTGGTTCCCACATTCACACGTGCAGCTCACCATTGTCCACCGTCCAACAGCAACAGCTGCTCTCCCCCACCAACGTGCTGATTCAACCATCCATCCAGTGGACATCCAAGCTGCGAGGTGGGTCACACACCGCATCTTCATCTCAGCTGTCCAATAAGGTGGACGTCTTCCAGCCCACACGTGCAGTCCACTCCACCAGCATCAACCATCGTCCATCATGTGGGCCAGCAATAGGAGAACAGCTCCATTGTCCAAATTCCACCATCCATCATCCAGGCCCACCATCTTCAACGCCACCAAGCTCTCCAGCCATCCATCAACACGTGCAGCAAATATCTGGATGATCCACAGCACCATCAACCAACGCCACCAGGCCGTCCATCCATGAAGGTTGGATGATGAAGACCACCAGCTGTCCATCCCTGACCGACCATCACTCCAGCTGCAGCAATCTGCATCAACTCAGCTGTCCATCAAGGACAGCTGCTTGATCTCCATCCGTCCATCTCTAGCATCCATTGCATCCATTTCCAGCCGTCCATGCAGCTCTGGCCCATAGCACCTCTTCCGTCCATCAATGTGGAGCCCACATCCTCTTCATCTTCACTACTTGCAGCCCACACGTGCAGCGAGCAGATGGAAGCCAACATCACACCATTTCAAACTCCATCAGCCATCCAACATCGAATGAAGGCTTGGACGTCCACCATTCTCAATCATCACTGTCCATCAAGTCGGGGCCCACACGCGTAGCAGATGAAGCTGGAAGTCCAGCCTTTCATCACCATCCAGCGACCAAGGAAGACCTATCAAACTCCTTCAACTATCACTGTCCCCTTCATCTTCAATCATCGTCCACAGCACCAGCAAGCCCACCTTCTCTAGCACACGTGCTGGCCCAGAAACCAATCCACCGTCCAGTGGACCCCATCTCCTTATCCAATTCAGCTGGAGCTCGTCCATCTATGGTGGACCCCACCTTGCACGTCAGCAACATCTCCACTAAACCTTCCATCAGCAAGCACGTCTTCAATCATCAGCAGCTACCAAAGCATACCTCACACGTCCACAGCACTCCATACGCATGTCAAGCTACAGCAAAACCTCCATCACCATCCATCACAGTGGCTAGTGCTCCAGACCCCACATCCATACTCTCAACCGTCCAGTTCAGGCCACCAAGTTGTCCACCAAGGTGCTTCCCCTTGCACGTGCAGCAACGGCTACAAGCACCAGCATCTATACCGTCCACATCAACTAGCAACTCCTTGCACAACGTCAGTCCAGCAGCTCCCTTGCTCATGTGTAACTAAGAGAGGAGCTCTCTCTCTCTCTCTAGATCTCTCTCTCTCTTGCTCTCTTCCCAACACATGTCTCTCTCTCTCTCTCTCCTTCTCTCTTCTCAACACATGGAGTGCCACCTAGGCTTGGAGTACTTTTTTGCCACATGTCAGTCCAAGCTTAACTCCAAGCCCAAAAGTTTGCTTTGGGCACTCCAAGCCTAACTCCATTCCCGAACCTAAAAAAAATCTGCTTTGGGTTTGGAGTGCCACCTAGGATTGAGAGGAGGCTTGGGAGCCTCTCAAAAGTCTATAAAAGAAGGCCTCTCCTCCTCATTTCAATCATCCCTCAAAATCCAATCTCATCCCATCCCACTCCTCAAATCCCATTCTCTACAACTCCTCTCTTCTCTTCTTTAGTTTTCTTTCTTTCTTTTGTAGTGTAGAGTAGTTTTCTCTTTTGTAGAGAATTTAGTCTTCCATTGTAGCATGGTTGGTTAAACCTCTAGCTAAGGCTAGGGGTGAAGCCTTTGAAGAAATTTGCAAGCTTTGGTTCTTTTGGTTCAACATTGTGTGGTGTAAATGTTGGAGTTCTCTTTGGTTGATTGGTTTGGTTATCCACCTTGACGGACACTATTGTTGTGCAAGCCCCTTGATCCATCGTCGACTCCGGGCACGTTGGATGCTTGAGATCCCTTGCACACCAATTAGCTAGTTCATGATCGATAAAGTCCCTTGATCCATCGTCGACTCCGGGCACGTTGGATGCTTTGGATTCCCTACGGTCATCGAGCTAGTGCAGGTAAAGTCATCGATCTGTAAAATTCCTTGATCCATTATAGACTCCGGGCACATTGGATGCTTTGGATTCCCTGCGATCGATAGACGAGATCTTAACGGTTGGATCGGTCAATCAAAGCCTCCTATCTTGTAAGTATGCATTTGATCGTATGAATTGTGATCTTATCGGTTGACTTGTTGGCAAAGTTGTTGATCTGTACAATTCCTTGATCCATTGTCGACTCCGGGCACAGTCGATGCTTGGAATCCCTGTGATCAACTAAAGAGTGCTTCATGGTCAAATCAATCGGTTCAGATCACCATCTTTTATGAAATATGCAAATGATTTAACTGTTTCATCTTCCGATTGGAATGAATCTTTATTCAATTCCAGTTGAGTTATAGTTGGACCAACGAATCAAATCTTGTGAATGAATCAAAGGTGGATCCCTGATGCCTTAGATCCTTTTCTATTTTTGTCTTTCACCACACACAACTTGCTCCACTCTCGTGGATAAACCAAATTTCATCTCACTCACCTAAACTAATTCCTCTAAGTGTTCTTAACCCCAATCCCTGTGGATCGACCTCGATCTTACCGAGTATTTTACTACTTCGCTACCTGCACTTGGGTGTGCAATCTTCGGATTGTAGCAGCAATCGATTCCGCGTAAATTCGTGATCAACGGCCCACTAACGAACGGTTTATAGCTGTTCTAAGTTTTCAGAACACCAATTAGATAATTTAGAGAACAGAGTTTAGTGAATCCTTTCACTAGGTTGTAGCGGGCATAGCTAGGTATATGATGTGATATACGGGGTGCATTTATTTGCAGGTTAAGGGCGGTTAATCTCATTTGTATGGTTTTACATGTCAAAATGGCTATTTTGTCAAGTCGATTTCTAAACTCAAAATAATCGAGATTTGATTCATTGATTAGGGTAGTGTAGACACCCCACCTTCGGCTACACTGTTGGTAGAGATAGCTGGATGAATGGATGACCATACCCCCAAATTCTAAGTCCAAACTCAGCCAAACCCACCCTTGTAAGCCCCATTCCATAGCCCAGTTCAAGCCTGAACCCAGTCAAACCAGTCCTAAACATCAGCCTGAAAAACCCCCCATAAGAAAAGCCAGTCAAAAAATCCCAAAAAAGTCAAACTCACTGAGTCAACCCGCTGAGTTTACCCGCTGAGTCAACCCGCT
Organism: Liriodendron chinense; assembly: GCA_003013855.2. NCBI lineage: Eukaryota > Viridiplantae > Streptophyta > Magnoliopsida > Magnoliales > Magnoliaceae > Liriodendron > Liriodendron chinense. The sequence goes on along the minus strand of ML058387.1, from coordinate 8,728,019 downwards.
GAGTCAACTCGTCGAGTCAAAACACCGAGTCAAACCGCCGAGTCAACCCACCGAGTCAAACCACCGAGTCGACCCGCTGAGTCAACTCACTGAGTCGACCCAGCGAGTCAAACAGCAGCCCCGAGGGTGCGACCGTACCTCGCTGGAAATCGAGGAACGGCCGTACGGGCGGCCCATTGCAGGCCGCCCAAAATAAATTACATAAACTGCTACTCCTCGCTGCTATAAATACCCCCCTCCCCTTCTCATTTGAGCATCCCTTCAAGTCCAGCCAGTCCGGGTGCGGTCCGAGTCCTCCTTCACCCCTTAGCCCATTTTCCCACCAAGGAGAGCCCGAGTGAGGAGAGCCTAGCCCTGGTCCAGCCCAGCCTGACCACTGGTCCAAGCCTCCCAAGCCATCCAAGTCTTGATCCAGTCACTCGAAGCCAACCCTTGCGATACCTCCGTCCATCCAGCTACTCTTTTCCAGCATCATCTCATTTGCATCTAGCATAAGTGCAACATTTACTTTTCTTCCAACCCCCCTGCTTCACTGCAAGCACCTTGATTCTTCAAGCACACTGCATATGTCTTAAATTAAGCACCTGTCAGTTCGAGCGTATGCTCTGGGTTTGCCCGTTGTTGGAACCTGCCCATCAGAAACTCTTACTGTTCAGACCCGCATTCATGCTTCACCATAAAACACCTTGATCATTCAAGCACACTGCATACGTCTTACATTAAGCACCTGTCAGTTCGAGCGTACGCTCTGGGCTTGCCCGTTGTTAGAACCTGCCCATCAGAAACTCTTACTGTTCAGACCTGCATTCATGCATCATGTCATCCATGAGAATATACGAGGATTAAACTAGACTTTCAAGTATTCGATCGATTCTGTGAAGTAGAGATCGTACTTCGGTACGGGCAGTGTGTGGGGTGCTTAACCTCTTCCCACCCTGTAACCGTGATCCCTTACCTTGAATCTTTGGCCGGAGATCAAAAGGAGTCATTTTAGAGGAAGGAATCTTCGGATCCCCTTCTCTAACGTTTCTACGGGGTCTAGCCGACTGTAGATTCGAAGTAACTAGCTAGTGGTGACTCTGGTCTTATATAAACTCAATTAAACACATCCAGCTTAACACGACAACCAAACAAAGCCCTCGAGAATAAGGCAAGCCAGTGGCACAAACGGCGATTTCGCACTCATGCATCATCCTCTCCTTCTTTTCCCGAAAGGGGAAGGGACGAGAACGTCGTCGTGTGGGAGCGCGGAAACGGCGAGGGTCCACAGAATGGCGACTCCACTGGGGAATTGCTAGTCCCACTAGTCGTGATCCGACTTGAAAAACAGAATCCTTCCCGTACTTGAAAGTCACTAATCCTCATACAATCTCATCTACATAGCATTCTACCCAAACCCCAAAAAAAAAAAAAACAGAAAATTCCAAAACCAAAAAAAAAAAAATAGAAAATCCCAAAACCCAAAAAGAGTAGAGTATAGTCCTCACCATTGCGCCTCCTCGGGCTCAACGTACGCGGAGACAACTTCCCTTCCGCAGCATAATCCGCACTCGGGCTCAACAAGCCATGTCCGACCACGAAGAAGAAACTCATCTCCTTCCCGCTTTTGAGATGACCGAAGCGCAACTTCCAGCGCAACAGCCCATTGATAATACGTCAATCATACAGGAATTGGCACAAGGAGTGAGAGCAATGCAAGAAATGCTCTTGCAATTCATGCAAGCACAAGCCACCGCAGCAGCCAACAATCAAGTTGGCCCAGTTCAGCAGTCTCAGCAACCATGCCGGGTCCTTCCGGCCTCCAGTTCGAATCAAGCGCAACCATCGGAGTCTGCCCAAGACTACCAACCGCAGCCATCTCAGCCCTTCGTTACGGGGCATCTTCCTCAGTACCTTCCTGCAACGACAGGGCCATCTCAGAGCGCCCCCGTCGCAGGGACTTCCAGTCAGCTTCTAGTCAATCTTGCAAACAACAGTCTCAGTAGATCTCAGCATGTCCCCGCCGATGGGATACCTTTTCAATTCCAGCGCATCCCCGCTGATGGGATTTCAATTCAATTTCCAGCAACAGGGACAGCACTGGCGAATGCCCACAACGGGGGTCAGTGTCAAGCCCACATCAATCAGCGGACAGTGGCGAATACCCAACAAGGGGGTCACTTCCCAGCATCTCAGCCTCCTGCAAACAGGAGCACTTTTCAATTCCAGCACATCCCCGCCGATGGGATCCCAGTTAATTTCCAGCAATCTTCAATTCAGCAAAATCCAGTTAATTTCCAGCAATCTCCAGTTCAGTCACAATCCTTTCAAACACCAGTTCATCAGAATCCAGTTCAGTCATCGAATCAATTTCAGCAGCCCGTGGTTGCTTTTCAGCAAGCCCATAGGGTCGAAGACTTCGACCACTATGCCGAAGAAGAACGTGCCTTACTCCAAGAAACACCAGTCGCTCGAACGGATCACTCAGGACTGGACGAGTTGCGGGAGCAGTTCCAGATCTTGCAAAATCAGCTTCAGCGACAACAAGGAATCGATCTACCTTCGACCAAGTTCAGAGACTTGTGTCCTTTCCCAGACGCACAAGTACCTCAAAGCTTTGAGGTATCAAAATTCAAAAGATACGATGGCAGCGGTTGTCCCACAGCACATCTCAAGGCCTTCTGTGGAGAGTTGAGTGCAATCTCAGGAAATGAAGGGGCCCTCATACATTTGTTCCAAAAGTCTCTGAAGGGCGATGCCCTAGATTGGTACACTTCATTGGACTGCCACCGCATCAGGACATGGGAACAACTTTCCCAGGCTTTCGTCGACAGATTCACGTACAATCTCAACATGGCACCCAGAAGAGCCGACCTTGCGGCTCTCAGGCAAAAGAGTGATGAGACACTATCAGCTTACGTGGGACGTTGGCGAGCTATGGCAGCTCGAATGCGAACGCCTATTGACGACGAAGAATAAATCTCCATGATTGTTCATTCAACATATCCAGGCATATCCGGGTATCTCATCTTGCATCCATATGCGAATTTCTCACAATTGATCCGTGCTGGAGAGCAAGTCGAAGCAGGAATCCATGCCGGGACAATCTCCCCATGGCCTCATCAAGCCACTCCAGTCAAGAGGAACAGAGTGGAAGGAAGACCTATCGGATACGGGAATGGAAACCGCAGTGGTTCTCCTCCCCGCCCAACAGAGGTAAACAATATCAACACCACTGCTCAAGGAAATCAACATGCTCCCCCACAGGGACGTCAACATTATCAGCAGAATCCAGTTCAGCATCAGCCTCAGCGGTATCAGCCACAACCGAATCATCAGCCACAACCACCTCGACAACAGCAACAGTTCAGAGGAAACGGTCAATACTCATATCAAAATAGGCAAAACTATAAGGAGTTCAGGAAATTTACTCCCCTCTCTCAACCACTCAGTCAAGTCATGACTACGCTGGTGCAGAAGCAGTTACTTACTCTAATGGCACCTTGGCCTCCGCCTCATCCTCTGCCACCGAACTACCGAGAAAGTGAGTATTGCGCCTACCATCAAGGACGTGACCACACCACTGATCGATGCTATACTTTGAAGAATGCTATATAAGACCTAATTGATGACCGCAAGATCGTCATCTCGGTCCCTGGAACTTCTCCAGCAGCTTCCACCAACATCCTTCAGAATCCTCTGCCTCAACATCTGACGGACCCCAGTTCGTCTCGTGGCCCTGCAGTCAATAGTATAGAAGAAGGGGACCATCTCGATCGCTTCTTCTCCCCCATCCAATCCATTCATGCCTACACTTATGGGCCAACAAATCCTCCTCCGATCATGCAAGGGGCAAGTCCCTTCCCTCCTTCAGTCTCTGAGCCAGTAGTACTTAAAGGAGCACTTCCATATGATGTACCAGTTGTGCAAGGGGCACCTTACAACCATTCATGCTGGGAACCAGTCGTCCTGGAAGGGGCACAATCATACATTGAGCCCACATACGAACCTGTCATCTTACAAGGGGCAACTCCAGAACAATCCAATCCGCAATGGAGAGATTATACTCATCAGCAGCAAGAACCCATTGTTTTGGAAGGAGCTCCTCTAGTCGAGCCAGTCATATTGCAAGGGGCAAATCCCGGGGGCGTGTCAATCACACTACGGCAGCTGGGACGAACAGAGAAACCCCCTGCCATATCAAGAGGACCAGTATTTATTCCATGGGAGCCTCCTGCTCCAGGAACGGTCAAGCCAGGACCGCAACCTTACGTGATCTATGAAGACAAGCCTCGATATTACTCCTTCAACACAGGCAACAATGTAGTTCTCAAGGCAAAAGCTCCATACGAGGAAGATCTGGTACCCACACCAGCACCGTTGCAAGAACCGGTGGTCCTAGAAGGCAAAAGGGAGGAAAACTACAAAGAGGTTCCATGGAACTATCCAGAATGTGCAGAAGTGGGGAACATGAATCCCAATGGGCGTTGCATCCGAAGAGATAATCAGAACAGAGGAGATCCCAAAGGCGCCCTTTCAGGCCTCGGCAACAAAAATGAAGCCGCATACGATGTGGCGACCCAGCTCAAGTCAATCCCTGCACAAATCTCAGTATGGGAGTTACTCTGTACATCTCGCATACACCGAGAAATGTTCGCCAAGACCTTGAATGATGCTCACATCTCCTCTGATACGGCACCAGAAATGATAGCTTTGATGATTGGACAACTCCTAGCTCCGCGCGCCATCACCTTCACTGATAACGAGTTGCCACCAGAGGGACGTGATCATGGGCGATCCCTCAACATAGCCTTACGATACAAAGACCTTTGCGTCCCGCTGGTCCTTATCGATAATGGCTCAAGCTTAAATGTCTACCCACTCAAGACCGCGGAACGTCTGGGAATCAGTCCTTCTTCATTCCGACCCAGCACCATATGTGTCAGAGCATTCGACAACACCCGCCGATCAGTGGAAGGGGAGGTCGACATAGAGGTACAGATAGGTCCGAAAATCTCTACCATCACATTCCAAATTCTGGATATATCAGCCTCTTTCAACATGTTGCTCGGACGACCTTGGCTGCACGAGGTTGGAGCTGTGCCATCAACCCTGCATCAACGAGTGAAGTATATCTATGGAAATCAAGTGATCTCTATCCATGCAGAGAAGGAGCTCATCATTCCTTCCAATGCTGCTGCCACTGAACCAGACATCCCAGTCATCGATATCCAGCACTCTGAAGAAGACATCTCATTTCACAGTTTCGAATTCGAGACTGTGAACTCTATCGCCAATCCAGAACCAATAAGGGTGGACCGTGTCTTTTCACCGGCAGAGCGTCTGAGCCTCAAATACCGAATGAAGAATCACTTCAAGTCCAGAAAGGTACCGCTGGTATATAACCAACGCAAATGGGGACTCGGATACAGGGCAACCTTCATGGACAAAAGGAGGAAGAAATTTCGGTGCTCACCCATTCAATTCGTCAAGCCAGGAGAACCTTGCAAAGATCCAGGAGGGAATCAACCGACTGCATTACACAAAGGCCTCCCGATGAGCCTAGTTTGGGCCACATGGCCCCCCATTCGATGGGATCAGATTCTCGAACCATTTAAGCCTCCAGAAGAAGAAGAAGATGAAGAAGGAAGTCAAATACAGCAGCTTCAGGATCAGGTTACTCTGACACCTGCTCCCAACCAGGGGCACAACTTGCCTATCTTAACATCAATCAGCAAGGGGCATGACTCGCCCATCTCTGCAGAATCAACATCAACAATAACCAGCCAGGGGCAGAAGCAGCCCATCCATTGGACCAAGAAAGGGAAGTGGCCAGCCCTAGATTGGTCTGATGTCCAGATTCCAAACTTGTGTCTAGCCGTGGAACCAGACGAACTGCAATGCGAAGTAAGTGACCCGGGAGGGACTGAGTGCGACTCAGATCTCGAACCCGACCAGCGAGAAGTCATGGTCATTGGGCCAGACCATGATTCTTCGCCCAAAGCATCAACCCCCACCTCTTCAGGGGAGGAAGTGTGGGGTCCTGAATGGTCATCCATTCCTCTAACTTTTGAATCAGCCAAAGAGTCATCTGAGGGCTCTGGCTTCCAAAAAAAATGCCTGTTTAAGCAACGATCGGAACTTTGGAACAAGTTGGGCTCAATCATGGTCTGCAATGCCCACTTGTTCAAAGTCCCATGAATTTCAAAAACCCAAAAAAATCAAAAACTTTCAAAAGCCAAAAACATCTAGCATTTCAATTTCAGAAAAATCTCAAAAACCAAAAAACATTTCTTTTCCTGCATTCAGTAGTGTGCCAAGTTCGTCTAAAGAGTCGCATGAGTTTGAAGTCGAATCATATGATTTCGACATCGAATTAGACTTCGAGCTCATGGGTCTAGATGAAGCTCGGGATGAGGAAGATGATGATCCAGCTCCCGAACTAGAGGATCTCCTCAAAAAGTTCAAATCTAAAGCCAATTTTGTAGCCGATGATTTCGAGATAGTAAACTTGGGGACACCTAAGATCCCTAGGGAAGTACGCATTGGAAAATCGTTGCCACCTGAGATGAAACAGAAAATGATAGAGTTCTTAGCTCCAAGATTGTCCAACTTCGCGTTCTCATATGAAGACATGCCGGGGCTCGATGAAGAGCTCGTTGTACATCATCTGCCAACCAAGGCAGATATGAAGCCAATGAAGCAGAAACTTCGAAGAATGAAGCCAGAATGGGCTCTGAAAGTCCGAGATGAAGTCATCAAGCAGTACAATGCGGGATTCTTGGTAGTCTCCAACTATCCTGAATGGCTCGCCAACATCGTACCAGTACCAAAGAAGGACGGCAAGGTTCGAATGTGCATCGACTTCCGAGATCTTAACAAGGCCAGTCCCAAAGACGACTTCCCTTTGCCACACATCGACACTCTGGTCGACAATACTGCTGGATACAAGGTCTTTTCATTCATGGACGGGTTCTCAGGTTACAATCAGATCAAGATGGCCGTCGAAGATCGCAAGAAGACATCATTCATCACTCCCTGGGGAACCTTCTGTTACAGGGTGATGCCGTTCGGTCTGAAGAATGCAGGAGCAACATATCAGCGAGCAATGACAGCACTCTTCCACAACATGATGAACAAAGAGCTTGAAGTATATGTGGACGACATGATCATCAAATCTCGCACAATTGAAGGACACTTTGAAGATCTGAAGAAGTTATTCAACAGATTAGAGAAGTACAAGCTCCGCCTCAACCCTCAGAAATGCGTCTTCGGTGCAATGGAAGGCAAACTCCTCGGCTTTATGGTGAGCGAGGACGGCATCAGGGTCGACGAGACCAAAACCAGAGCGATCATCGAGATGCCCCCTCCTAGAACAGAGAAAGAAATTCGCGGCTTCCTCGGCAGAATTCAATACATCAGTCGCTTCATCGCACAGCTCACACCTATTTGTGAGCCCATTTTCAAGCTCCTCCGAAAAAATGTTCCAAAAGAATGGAATGATGATTGCCAAGTCGCCTTCGATCGCATCAAGAAATATCTCATGAATCCTCCAGTCCTAGTGCCGCCTGCTCCCGGACGACCACTATTGTTATACATCTCGGTAGCAGCAGAAGCCATTGGCTGTGTCCTCGGCCAACACGACGAGACCGGGAAGAAGGAACAAGCAATATACTATTTGAGCTGAAAGTTCACCGACTACGAGACCAGGTATTCCCCGATCGAGAAGACTTGCCTCGCCCTAGTCTGGGCAACTCAGCGACTCCGTCAATACATGATTGCATTCCCTATTCTCCTCCTCGCTCGCATGGATCCGCTCAAGTACCTGTTCGAGAAACCGACACTCACTGGGAGAATAGCTAAATGGCAGCTACTCCTGTCTGAGTTCGACATCACCTATGTCACTCAGAAGGCAATCAAGGGACAGGCCCTCGCCGATCATCTTGCCGCCCACTCCCTCCTGGATTATCAACCGCTCAAGACGTTCTTCCCTGATGAAGATCTCTTGCTTATTGAAGAAGAAGAAAAGAAGAAAGATGAGTGGACGTTATTCTTCGACGACGCAGCAAATTCTAAAGGAAGTGGTATTGGAGCAATCCTCTACTCTCCAGACGATGTCCCTATTCCTATCTCAAGGCGCATAGCATTCGAGTGCACCAACAACATGGCAGAGTATGAAGCATGCATCGCTGGCTTAAGGGAACCCATAATCCTGGGCGTCAAGAAGCTACGAGTATTTGGAGACTCACAGCTTATCATCAATCAGACCAATGGCGAATGGAAAACCAAGGACGAGAAGTTGATACCATATCATGTGTGTCTTGACAATCTGATCGAGGAGTTCAAAGAAGTCACTTTCTCATACATGCCCAGAGCCAAGAACCAGTTTGCAGATGCTCTCGCCACACTACATCAATGCTCGAGATTCCGAAAGGAGCTTCAGAATGGGAGCTCACAGTCAAAATTCAAGAAGAACCTGCTTTTTGCCTGCAAATAGAAGAAGCCGAAGCTGTCCCTGACAAACCCTGGTATGCCGACATCAAGCAATATCTCGAAACCTAGGAGTATCCAGAGTCAGCAACAGTAACAGATCGCCGAACCATTCAGCGTTTGGCAGGCCAGTTCACCATCAGTGGCGAAGTTCTTTACAAGCGATCCTATAATCACATCCTCCTTCGATGTGTCGATGAAACAGAAGCTACAAAGATCATGAAAGAAATACACGAAGGAATCTGTGGCCCACACATGAACGGGCACATGATGGCAAAGAAGATTCTACTACTCGGCTACTATTAGCTCACCATGGAGACAGACTGTTGCCAGCACGTCAGAAAATGCTTCAAGTGTCAGGAGCATGCGAATCAAATCCATGCCCCATCATCAGAGTTATACAACCTGACCACCCCTTGGCCCTTCTCCATGTGGGGGCTCGACATCATCGGCAAGATCAGTCCCAAAGCATCAAATGGTCATGAGTACATACTTGTGGCAGTCGACTACTTCACCAAGTGGGTAGAGGCAGCCTCCTACGCCACAATTGCAGCATCTCAGGTGATCAAATTCATGAAGAACAACATCATATGCCGATATGGAATCCCTAATGCCATCATCACAGATAATGGGACCCCGTTCGTCAAGAAGAAGATGGATGACTTCCTCAGAAAATTCAAGATCCAACGTCATCGATCAAGCCCCTACCGTCCCCAGATGAATGGTGGGGTAGAAGCCGCAAACAAGACAATCGTCAGGATACTTGAGAAGATGGTCGTGACCTATCGAGATTGGTCAGATATGCTCCCATATGCACTTTGGGCCTATCGAACGTCTGTACGGTTTGCTATGGGTGTTACTCCTTTCGAGCTTACTTATGGAATGGAAGCAGTCCTACCGGTCGAGGTGGAAATACCATCGCTACGGGTGTTACTAGAAAGCGGAGTTGAAGAAGGAGAATGGCAACAGGCCAGATTCGATCAATTGCAGCTAGCAGATGAAAAGCGTATGCGTGCGCTAAGTCATTCACAGTGCTATCAGAAAAGGATCGCTCGGGCTTACAACAAGAGAGTCAGAAAAAGAAGTTTCAAGGTAGGCGACATGGTCATGAAGAAGATTCTACCGTCGTACCTTTCGGATCCCAGAGGAAAGTTCAAACCCTCGTGGGACGGGCCACTGATCATCATAGAAGTACTTTCCGGAGGCGCCCTCAGACTCACCAGCATGAGAGGGGTGGATCTTCCTGAGCCAACCAACGCCGACAACGTGAAGATCTTTCACGGGTAAGTTATTCTGACCTTATCAAGAGTTACTTTAATAGAGCTGAAGTCAAGAGGTCAAAGCTAAGACCTCTGAGAAATCATTTCCGTCCACCAACAAGTGTTTCAAATAAGGGGATTCAAAAGGAGGAAAATACAAAAAAGGGGGGGGATTCAAAAGGAAAAGACAAAAAAAAAAGAGAGAGAGAAAAAGAATATAAAAGAAAAAAAAGAAGAAAAGAGAAAGAAAAAGGGAAGCCAAAGCAAGGCACCCAAGAAAAAAAAATCAGTCCAAGAAGAAACACAGTCATCCATCCATTCATCTCAGAGGGGTCTTTAGCAAAGACCGACAGCTCTATCATCGTAACTTAGGATAAGGGCTGAAAGACTGCCATCGGCCGGCAACGACGGATTCCCGACTTCTAGCCGCCGCAGTTATCCAGAGATCCAAAAAAAAAAAATAATAAATAAATAAATAAAAAAAGAAAAAAAAATGTGTGCCTAAACAAAGAAGGCGGAGTGAAAACCCGAAAGGACGCTCCGAGTAAAAACAGTGGGCATACAGCGGACTTGGTGAAAACCCAAAAGGGCGCCGAGGGTAAAAAAAGCATAGCTGCCAAGGGGCAGGCAAGATCAAACACCCGGGACGTGGTGAAAACCTGAAAGGGTGCCACGGGCAAAAATGACGGGAAAAGGCCGGCTGTGGTGAAAACTCGAAAGAGCACTGCAGGCAAAAATGGCTCAAATGGAAAAAGAAAAAAAATAAAAGTGCAGGTACCAGGAAATCAGACAATTCAGGTCGGTTCGAGCAGTTACAGTTCAAGAACAAGAAGAAGTGCAGTCAGGAGCGAAGAATTCTATAAAATCTGACAATCTCAAGAGGCAATATTTTCCATTGCCTACACCTCTAGGGAACCAAAGGAGCACTTAAGTTAAATCTCGAAACATCGGTCAAAGCATGGGCCGATCCCTAGTTCTGATTCCTATATCCCGACACAAAATCCAGACACTCACTCACAAGACAACTCATGGCACAGTAGATTTTCAAAAAGTTTTCTTCTTTTTTCACTAAATGCATCATATTTCTTTTACACATATCATGTCAGCTTTTTCAAAAAAATACAAAAAAATATATGCATCATCATCAATCATATATGCAAAAAGGAATGTGCAGGTGGCCAACACAATCAATCTCTACCCTCCTCCTCGGCCACATCAGGTAAGTCTTCTAACTCATAAAAAGATAGCCTCTCTCTCAACCTGCTCACTTCCATACGCAGGTAATGCGCCTCATCGTGCTCAAGGGTACGGATCGCTGTCTCCTCATCAGACAATCTCTGATCGGCAGCCAATCTCCTCGACATCATCTCACAATGATAACGAAGTGCAGAGATCTCAGACAGCAGATGGCCATGAGTGGCCAAAAGGAAGCAAGGATCAATGAAAGGGCGCTCTTCAAAAGGTTCATATGAACCAAATGAAGAGCCAGCATCTCCAAGGATATCCTGCTCATCCTCATCAACAGTCTGATGCCAGCAAGGGATACGTCGATACAAAGACTGCTCAGCAACCCAGTACTGATATGGGGCGGTCGCCATCGGAAAAGTCCGCAGCTCAAAACCCAACAAATCAGCAGTCAAGTAACTCGCCCAAGAACAATCAATCTGGGTCCTGAAGTTAGAGGATCTAGAGGGAAGTGCTCGACGCCCGATACCCGTGAAAGCGAAAAGAGGAACATCCTGCTCATACCCAAACTGCCGCAGGAACCGGATGGGATGGTAAGAAAAGTAGGATCGAAAGCCTACCAACATCAGAGGATAGCGGTGTGCATCACAAAGCATGGGAGGAAGTGAAAGCCAAGATGACTCCCAACGAACGTTCCAGTCATGAAGTTCAGCAAACATTCTGCGATACAAAGGCTCCCTCATCCTAGCTGTATGCGGAAGGAACTCCATGATATAACGCATGATGTCAGAGCTAGGAATGCCAGGAAGGGGTACAGGAACGGTCAAAGAAAGACGCTCCCATAGCCAAACCTGATCACAAAAAGGAAAAGAAGTTCAGCTAAAGCAAAGCAATTCCCAACAAAGCAAGAAGAAAAGGGTGCGGAAAAGATACCTGAAGAAAGGCACAACAGCCGCGAAGGACACGAGTGCGGCCCAGGGCGCAGTCAGTCAGCCCATTAAACAGCTCGGCCAAAATGAGAGAAATGATCCCCTGCCGTCGGATAGCTCGACTCATCACCTCGAAAAGCAAAGGAGTCTGGGACCTGCGCCATCCCGAGAACAGCACCTCAGCAATCAAGCAGAACATCAGTGCGTTCCGAGCAAAGGTAGAATCGGCCACACTCCAAGAACCCGAAAAAAGATCATACAGTAAGTCCAAGGAGAACACCACAGCATCCTGGCCGGCGGCTGCAGGCCGAACAAGATAAGGGATCCCGAACCAGTTCTGCGGTGTGGCAATCTTCGGCGATGTCTTCAGCAAGAAATACTGAGTATAATCCCAAGGAAGGCCTGTCAAGCGTGCAAGCTCCTCCAAAGAGGGTCCCATCTCCATATCGTTGAACGCAAACAAGTTCAACGAAGGGACCCAATCAATCAATGCAGCTCCGAGCATCCTCCAATCAATATCAACTCTAGCCATATGGACCAGACTGCCAAAGCCATAGGACTCTAACTCCCGAATCTCATAAGCTGACAAGCTGTCAAGCCAAGCAAGCAGTCGTGGCGAGCAAGAAGGACGAGGAAGCAGCTGACAAGTCCTCACTGGTACCCCCTCCAACACAAAAGGCCCAGAAATCAATGACAACTCATCAAGGATCAAAAGGTCAACGGGCGAAGGAGAAGGAAAAGCTGGAACCTCTGCAGACTCGACAGCCCCTGACCTGCCCTCAGTAACGGCTATGTCTGATATAGTCGCATCACTATCTGAAACTGTCATAACCTCTGCCGTATGAGAAGACTCGCCCACCTCATGAACAGAGTGCGCAAAAGACCGACGATCAGCAGAAGGACGATACTCTCCATTAAAAGGGCTACCAGTAAAGATCACACCGCACATCGTGGCATCCTGACCAATCTGACCGTCAAAGAAAGCATTTGAACCATCCAGAAGGGTCCCGGCTACCCCGATCGAAGAATCACCTGCCAGATCCGGACCTGCGGCCCTCTCCAGTAGGAAATCATGAATCCAAACATCATCCTGGCCGATCAAAGGGATTATGGAGGCATCTGCACCGTCCATCATCAGGGAGACATCATCAATGATCACATCAAGACCACCCAAACAAGTGTACCGCACATCCCGGCCCTCATCAAGAGCATCCAAACCGTCAAAGGTATCATCTGAACCATCCATCCCATCCAAGCATGAGATCAGCCCATCTATGTCCATCATGGTCCCATCACCTCCATCAATCACATCATCCATGCGGCCCACGTTCAAGGGATGCATAGCCTCACCTATGTCCCATACTCCCATCTCATCCATGCCATCCATTTCTCCCACAATCAAAGGCCTATCCAAATCTGGAATTACAGCCATTCCACCATTAATAGAGCCATTTAAAGCTCTCCCAACAACCACCCCTAATTCATCATCAATACCCCTATTCAATGCTCCATCCCCACCATCAATCAAAGGCACCTCACCATCTTTAAAGCCTTCGTCAATTGCTGCAACATGGGACCCACCAATCTCTCCCACAATGGCCCCCAAGCCATCATCAATGGCTGCCCAAGAGAGGATCAATAAAGAAAAAGACAAAAAGAGAAGGAAAGAAGGGACAAAAGGAATATTCATAGTTGCAATCGAACTCGGATGTGCAGGGAATGAGGAGACAAAGACAATGGACAGCAGAGAATGTCCGAACCAGAGCCAGCCCAGGCCGCTCAAGAGGCGAGCCTTGGGCGGCCTGCTCTGGGCCGCCCGTACGGACGCGGTTCCTCTCTCTCTGCGGGATTGGCTCCAGGGTTCTTGGTAGGTGAGGCTGACAGTCCACGTCAGTAGATGGCATTCCGTGGGCCGCCCAAGGCTCCGGTCCACTCCAGATTTCGGGTAAAGCTGATCAAGATCATATAAAAGGTGCCCCACCAGTCCAATCATGAAGTAATGCGGCCAGAACATGGCTGATCAAGTTAAAGAGAAGGAAAGGTGATCAAGTGGGGGCCACAAGCAATCCAAGTCATTCAAAGACTAGATCATCATGATCTAAACCATTGAAGAACCTGCATGAGCCATCAAACAACAAGATCAAAGGGCTGATCATCAAAAGAAGGACCAGAATCCAAGATCTAATCATCAAGTGGGCCCACAAAGCCAAGTCAAGCGATCTGAGACATTCAAGCCATCATCTGCACCATGAGAAACCTTCTTAGCCCCACAAATCATCAAAAGAGGTGCCCCATAGTAAAGCCAAGGTTTCAAGTGGGCCCACAGGGACAAATCTAGCAATCTAAACCATTCAAGGGCTAAATCATCAGGATCCAAACCATTGGAAAGCTTACCCAAGTCATGGAGCAACAAGATCAAAGGTTCAATCATCAAAGGAAGGGCCAGAATCCAAGATCTAATCATCAAGTGGGCCCACAAGGCCTAATCAAGCAATCTGAACCGTTCAAGCCATCAGCCATGCAGTTAAAAAGCCTCATCTTCTGCAAATCATTAAGGAACAAGTCAAAGGTCAAAGCATCCAGACATCATCAAAGAATTTGAGACAAGTCAAGAACCGTATATTCATTCAAAGAGCTTGATACAAAAGAAGACAAAAGCAAAAGTATAAGGCCATACAAAGCGGAATAAAAAAGCAAGCTACAAGTCGCCAACATAGTCATCATCATCCCTCCTCTCGTCCCGCTCCCGACGATAAAGATCCATCAAAGGAGCAGTCACCGAGCCTCCAGCATATCTGCGACGGCCACCTGGAACATAAAGCGAAGGAAGCAGAGGCCCCTGGCCGAACAGCAAATACCATTCATCATAGTCACGATCCGGGATCGTGAAACGAAATCCGGGCTGGCCCACGAGAGCCTCAACTCTCTCATCAACTGGCATCTGAGCAGCTGGGGGAGGTGCAGAACAAGGGACCCGAGCCACCCTAGTAACTTGCAGAAGCAACCTCTCCCCCAGATACCACTGAAAAGATTCAGCGTCGGAAAGCATGATACGGAGACATGAAGCATCGTATGCCTCCACACGCTGGGGGGTATAATAGAGAGGGAAACTGGCATACGGCATCCGAGCGAGCTGCAGCAAATGAGGTCACCACGATCAGTTACAGTACAGCACGGGGGCAAAGAAAAGCAAGATACTTACGTCCTCAATGGTCTACCCGTCTATGTCAGCGCGCCAATTGTCCCCAGAAACTCGGGCGTTCCGCTGACGATTTTGCTGGTGCCAGTACATGTGGCGATACAGAGAGGGTTCAACATCGTCTCGCATCCTCGGCGCGAGATGGGGAAAATGGTCATAAAAGCAGGTCTGGGCAAAAGACACACCTATTGATCAGAGAAAGAAAGAAGGCGAAAGCCCTTCAAGAAAGGTGAAAGAAGAGATACCTCAACGACAGGCCAGAAGCCTGTGAAGGACCGGCTATGCCGACAGGTCTTGACCAGACCTTGAAAGATATGGGTCAAGATAGCCCCATTCCAGTTATAGGGATGATGAAGATCCTCGACTAAACGAAGAAATTTGGGATCAACCCTCTCATTCGCATGGCAAAAAAGGAAGGACCCGAAGGCATAAGTGATCATGGCCCGTGCTTTGTGGAGGGCCTCTCGCTCGGTGGTGGGAATGGCAGAGGCAAAAGTGTTGTAGAACCATCGCATCTTTACTTGATGGCCTTGGAATTCACCCTCGGGTGGGACATCACCAACGAGCGGTAGCCAGTCAGTGGAAGTGAGGGGAGCCAAAGAGCTGACTTGAGGAACAACTGTTCCATGAAACGAAAAGCCTACTTGCATATAAATGTCCAAGGGGGTTATTCCCCATTCACCACAAGAGAGCTGGAAGGTGTGGGTCTCGTCCCGCCACCTCTCGCAAAGGGCCGCGAGCATCATGCGGTTAGCATCGTTATTACGAAAACGTAAGGTGAGGAGGCCAGCAAAGGGAGTACCATCCAGTACTCGTTCTAGCAAGGGCTGTGGATCCTTCAACCAGTTGTCCCAGCGATCCCTTGGTACCTCGACCCTTGATAGCAGGAAGAGGTTGATGCTCCATAGCTAAGGAACACATGTGGTCCCCTCGGCGGACGATGAAGGCAGGATCATCTTCATCAATCACTCGGTGACCTCTAGTACCATCCGCCATTAAATCCTCCAAGCCTGGCAAGGTAAGTCCCTATCCCTTACCCGTTAAAATCCAAATTATCATCCAAGAAACCCATGGGATTGGACTCACATTCAAATGCAAAATCTAAAGTCCAACTCCATGTGTCACTTAGGATATGTGTTGGGCCCATTGGAAAAAGTAAGGCCCACCTTAAAGAAGGTGTCATGGCATGCCTTAGGCAAGAAAAGTCTATCATCCAAGGACACATTTTGAACAACAAATGCACACAAGTGCCATGAGATCAACAAAGGATCTTAATTCACATGAAGCCCCTCTTCAAAGTCCATATGTGGCCAAAAGATTGATCCACTTTTATGCCAAGGCCATGATTCTCACTTAAGATGTTTCCATCTTTTTACACATGTGCATGGACAAGTGGGGGATAGAAAGGAAGTGGGCCCCCAAGAGCAACCCAAATGCCTCATCTCAATGGATTGGAGAGAGCACATAGCCCACTTTGAAGAACATGAGGACCCATTCATGGGTTAACCATGGGCAACCTTATGTGCCTCATCTTGATGAAAGTTTTGACCATGAGAATACAACAAGGAGGTCTACCCACAAACATATGAATCAAAGAGGCCAATGGTAAAAATTTTGATGCACATAGCCCACATGAGGAGTCAAAGTTGGAAATGCCCATGAAAAGGCAAGTTTGGGCAACTTATGTGCACCAATTTCTTTACAAAACAAGGAGACCATTTGAGCACACAAGGGCATGGCTTGATGAGTCACCCAACCATCATGAAAATGGATAAGAATGGTACACATAGCCCACTTGAAGATCAAAATCCAAAATGTCCCTAAGCATGGGACAAAAATGGGCAACTTATGGGTATCATTCTTTCTCACAAATTGAAGAAGAAATCACTCATACTTGAGAATGATGGTGGATGACCCACCAAGCCCCCAAAGAAAAGATCAAGGAGCCATAGTTGTATGGATAGCTCACTTGAGGATCATCCGTTTGAGGTTGATAACATTAAGGGGAAACTCTTGAGAACCACATCCCTACCACAAGGAAAAACCATTTGAACTTAGTGAGATTGATGGAACAACTCACTCATGGGACTTGTAGATGACCAAGTAACTCAAGTCCTCCATCCATCAAAAGAGAAAAAGCATGAAAGGAAAAAAGCCTACAATGGACAAAGTGTAGTGGTGCACACATGGTCCAAAGAAATCCAAGCTTCAATGAAGGCCCAAAACCCCATCCACATGAAAAACTCTAAGGAGCCCACCACACTTTGTACAAGGATGTACATCATAATCAAGAAATGGTGGAAGGCTTGGGTCATTTGTCCATAAAGGCCCAACTAGGAAATCTAGCCCACTTGAGATCCAAAATGAAGAATGGGCTAGTCATCTTGGTCCATACATATGTGAAGAAAGATGGGATCACCTAAGTGAGCCCCATGAGCCCAAAATTTGAGATGGGCCCTACCAAGCCCATGGGCCCAAACCTTGAAAAGAAGATGGAAAAGAAAGGAAGAGCATTAAGGAAAAATGACAAGAAAGAGAAAGCATGAGGGAGCCCAAAATAAAGCATTAGGCCCATCAAATACACCAAGAGCCATGACTTCACTTTGAGCCCATTTGATACATATGAAGAGAGGCCCAACTCCCATGAAAAAGATAGAATATTTTGCCATGCACACTTGATGACATGGCAAAATCACCCTTTACATGCACATGAAGGGAGTGTGAAAAGAAGAAAGAAAAATGAAGTGGAGAGCTTGCAATATCCTTCTCCATACACCACCTTTGAAAAAGACTTGAGATCTAGAGAAAGGTCAAGAATGCTTGGGCCTAGGGCTGTAAATGGTCGGGTTCGGGGCGGGTTTAGCCAAAACCAGACCCGCCCATTTACTAAACGGGTCTGGGTCCAAATTTTAGACCCAGACCCTTTTACTAAATGGGCGAGTCCGGGTCGGGTCCGAGTCAGCCCATCAGACCCATTTATAAATGGGTCCGGGTCTGGTAGAGGGAGATCCACCCAGACCCATTTATAAATGGGTCGGGTCTAATGGGTCGGGTCTGGATCAAGTATACAAGCATTTTACAAGGCTTAAAACCGGGTCTGGACGGGTCTGGGCTGGATGGGTCCCTTGTAACATAGACCAAACCCGCCCACTTACTAAATGGGTTTGGGTCGGGTCAGGTCGGGCCTAAAATAAAGGAAACCAGACCCAAACCCGTTTAACAAATGGGTCTATTCTTAGACCCAGACCCGTACCATTTAACAAATGGGTCGGGTCTGGGTCAGGTCTAAATGGGTTGGGTCTGGGTACCCCATCGGGTCCACTGACCCATTTACAGCCCTACTTGGGCCCACCTTCACACCTCTTGGAATAACTACATGGAAAAAGAAAATAGTTATGAGAAGAGACAATGAAGAAGGAAAAGGACAAGAAAGAGAAAGGGAGTGGTTCATACCTTTACCACTCACCAAAGAGGGACCACCTTGCTGTCTCAAAATGTCTCTAAGGGCCACCACTTGAGAGAAGCAAAGGACCACCAAAGGAGAAGAGAGAAAACTTGAAAAAATAGAGAGTATGAGAGAGAAAAGAGAGAAATTGCACGATGGAGGGGGCAAGAGTGCCCCATGTTATATAGAAAAGGGGAGGGCACCCTTTTACCTAGCCCATTGAAGAGACCAGGGGCCAGAGACCGTCCGGGCGGCCTATAGGAGGTCGTCCTAGCCCCTACCTATATGAAACGACCTCTCTCACCCTCTCCTTGGGAAGAACTCCTCCTTGGGAAGGGTGGTTGCAAGTGAATCTTGTACCTCCATGTAAGACTGAAGTGATGGAAGAGAATGGTGAGAAAAAAGAAGATATCTCACCAAAATTTCATCTTGTGAAAAATTGGGGAGAAATTGGCTTGATGATGTGGAAAAGTTCCATGGAATTTTCAAGGAAAAGAAAGAAAAAGATTGACTTGGTCAAACAGTGATCTCAACCATCCAGGGGTATGACCTGATGATCCGAACCATTCCAAGAAGAATTCCCGTAGTCTCCAACCTGGATTGCTACCCTCTTGTACAATTTCATGGTCCGAAGACCTTAAACTACGTCGGGATCAAGATCCCGAGGGACTTTTAATAAAAAACCGGCATCGGTCTTCGTCAGGATCTGATGACTCCGGACATTTTCCAAAAAAAAAAAATATTTTTTCTGTTTTGAACAGTTTTGGGTCCGAAAACCTTAAACTACGTCGGGATCAACATCCCGAGAGATTTTTAATAAAAACCAGCATCGATCCCAGCCGTTCAGGCCAAGATCTGATGATCTGGATCATTTCGAAAATGAAAAAAAAATGTGTTTGCCCCCTTTTGTACAGTTTCTGGTCCGAAGACTTAAACTACGTCGGGAACAAAATCCCGAGAGATTTTCAATAAAAACCAGTGTCGATCTTGACCGTTCAAAATTGAGATTTTATGACCTGGAACAGTTTTCGAAAAATCACAAAAAAGAATGTACTTTCAGCATGTACATAAAGTTTTTTTATGGTCCGAAGACCTTAAACTACACTAGGATTAATTTCTCGGGGGACCTTTTCTTGCTTTCAACCAAAAACCGGCATCAGCCTTGATCAAGGTTCGATAACCCGGATCATTTCAAAAATACCAAAAATATTTTAAAGCTTTCCACAAAAACCAGCATCAATCTCGATCATTCGAGCTGAAATCTGGAACTTTTTCCAAAAAACACAAAAAAAATAATTCACCAAAAATTTCAACTACACAAATTCATCTCCAGTGGTCCGAAGACCTAAAACTATACTGGGATTAACTTCTCGGGGGATTTCTTTCCTAACCTGTTCCAGGCATGGCTGACACTTGATCGTACGGGTGTCTGGAATCTCTTAAACAGGTAAGGGCTGAGGCGGGCAGAACTCCGCAATCCTGTTCGTGTTGAACGCACCGTGATAGACAACCTTGATTTGGAAGTCGCTGTTGAATCTGACGGATGTTCCCTGTTCCTAAAACTCATGAAGGGGATTAAGGCTGTTGGGAGGTGGAGCGCACTCTCACGGAATTGTGAGCAACGTAAGGCCCCAAACTGGATTGACTAAGGGAAATGTGAGGATGTGGCTCATTTTGTGGTCGAAGGAGTCCGTCGGACGATACGTGGTCTATGTGCATTACACATGAGAAACAGGCAACTTTGTGGGTGTGTTGACTGAAAACCCTCAAAATCTCCTCATCCGAAGATGTAAAACTACGGCACTTAACTGTGTGAGACTCTTCTTGCTCGCTGACGTAAAATGGATCGGGTGCCTTACCAGCAGTAGAAGCTGGAAGTGGATGAAAATTCCATACTTTTCCATGCATTTCAGAAAAATCACAAAATACAAAAACATTGCAAAATCACCTTTTCAAAAATCACAAAAAATATGTCCCTTGCTTTCAAATAAAATACTTGCAAAAATCACAAAAAATATGTCCCTTGCTTTCAAATCAAATACTTGCAAAAATCACAAAAAATATTTCCCTTGCCTTCAAATCAAATATTTGCAAAAATCACAAAAAAAAAATTTATTTTTAATAACCGATCTCTATCCTGACCACTCAGATAAAGATTCGGATCACATATTCACAAAAATCACAAAAATTGTCAGTATCCCCAGCACTACACTTCAGGAGTCTTGAACTCCGCTCACTTCACAGTTTGGGATGACAGATCCGATCGCCCGCAAATTGAAATCTTGACCAAAAACGGGCAACCAAACACCATCTCAATCACATGTATGCCCAGAAGAACATCTTGAAGTCGGATAACATCCTCGTACATTCTCATTCGCAAAGAAACAACATCTTGGGACGATGGACCTGATCGATCATGGGTCGGGATCTTGACCAACCCGCTGATCAAACATCCGCATTAAAAGGAAAATCCCCAGGGGAGCACAACCCCGCAAGCAATAAGCTCAAAATTCTCTGCATCTCCAATAAAAGCAAAATCATCAAACTGAAAGAGAATGAGCCAAAGCCATGTATTCATCATGCATCTCCATGCATCAGCATCCATCGCATCAATCATCATGTTTACCTACTTTCAAAATAAAAGTCGGATAGCCAAAGACCCCATAGGCATCCCTGGTGGAGGCACGTGCAGACCAGATTTCCATTTCAAAAAGACAAAAAAATATTCTTATTTGCAAATAAAAACCCCACGGAGTATCACTCCCCAGATTGGGTATCTTTTCAAAAATCCAAAAAATATTTTTTCAGTAGAGCGTTCTGCCTCCAAAACACCAGGAGATCTTCCATATCTCTGGGTAGGAGCCGACGTAAAAATCAAATAAGATCCAATGTCTCGCGATTTCCCCGGAGACCATCGGATCCAATGCACTCAAAGTACGGTCGAACTGAATTCCAGTGTCAGTGCGGTCGTACCACATGCCAAGATACAAAAAGATGAAAGCCAAAAGGCTCGGTCACAGAAACCATTTAAACAGGTGGAAACGATGAATTGTAACCCAAGTATCAAAATCAGCAGATTGGGTGGAAAGAGTTCACCCGCACATACCTAGGCGTGGATGCCTGAAGTACCTTGACTGAGTCCAAGTCGGCGTAATAGAATCCCGTAAGACTATCGGACGCAGGGCGTCTAACCACTTTGACAGTCAAGCGAAACAAGTACTCCTGGAGTGATCCGGGAAAATATCAAACATCGCAATCAATCTCAGGGTCAGCAACCTCGTAAGACTGGCGACGCAGAGGCTCTGCTGTACCTTTCCGATGTTAGTACCGATCGGGAATGGAAGGGTTGCGATTGGGTACCCAGGTTGCAGCAAACTGCAGGGACAATCGCAACGTTTTCTCCAAACTCCCGCGGTATGTGCGAGTTATTAATTTCCAGACAATCAACTGACTCAGATACAAAGGACAAACAAAGATTCCAGACCATAATCAAGGAAAGAATGAATTGCAAACCAAGCATCGAAACCAGCAGATCGGGTGGAAAGAGCCCACCAGCACATACCTAGGCGTGGATGCCTGAAGTACCTTGACTGAGTCCAAGTCGGCGTAGTAGAATCCCGTAAGACTATCGGACGCAGGGCGTCTAACCACTTTGACAGTCAAGTGAAACAAGTACTCCTGGAGTGATCTGGGAGAACATCGAACATGCAACCAATCACAGGGTCAGTAACCTCGTAAGACTGGCGACGCAGAGGCTCTGCTGTACCTTTCCGATGTTAGTACCGATCGGGAATAGAAGGGTTGCGATTGGGTACCCAGGTTGCAGCAAACTGTAGGGACAATCGCAACGTTTTCTCCAAACTCCCGCGGTATGTGCGAGTGATCGAGTCCAAACGATCAACTGACACAGATGCAAAGGCAAGCAAAGATTTCAGAACATGATCTATGAATGACCGGATCAGAAGTGGGGTGTCCACTCGCTTTGGCATTTGGTTGCACGCAACCTCTGCCAAAGAGGGGCATCTGTAGACACCCCACCTTCGGCTACACTGTTGGTAAAGATAGCTGGATGAATGGAGGACCGTACCCCCAAATCCCAAGTCCAAACTCAGCCAAACTCACCCTTGTAAGCCCCATTCCATAGCCCAGTTCAAGCCTGAACCCAGTCAACCCAGTCCTAAACATCAGCCTGAAAAACCCCCATAAGAAAAGCCAGTCAAAAAATCCCCAAAAAGTCAAACTCACTGAGTCAACCCGCTGAGTTAACCCGTTGAGTTAACCCGCTGAGTCAACTCGTCGAGTCAAAACACCGAGTCAAACAGCCGAGTTAACCCACCGAGTCGACCCGTTGAGTCAACTCACTAAGTCGACCCAGCGAGTCAAACAGCAGCCCCGAGGGTGCGACCGTACCTCACTGGAAATTGAGGAACGGCCGTACGGGCGGCCCATAGCAGGCCGCCCAAAATAAATTATGTAAACTGCCACTCCTCGCTGCTATAAATACCCCCCTCCCCTTCTCATTTGAGCATCCCTTCAAGTCCAACCAGTCCGGGTGCGGTCCGAGTCCTCCTTCACCCCTTAGCCCATTTTTCCACCAAGGAGAGCCCGAGTGAGGAGAGCCTAGCCCTGGTCCAGCCCAGCCTGACCACTGGTCCAAGCCTCCCAAGCCATCCAAGTCTTGATCCAGTCACTCGAAGCCAACCCTTGCGACACCTCCGTCCATCCAACTACTCTTTTCCAGCATCATCTCATTTGCATCTAGCATAAGTGCAACATTTACTTTTCTTCCAACCCCCCTGCTTCACTGCAAGCACCTTGATTCTTCAAGCACACTGCATATGTCTTAAATTAAGCACCTGTCAGTTCGAGCGTATGCTCTGGGTTTGCCCGTTGTTGGAACCTGCCCATCAGAAACTCTTACTGTTCAGACTCGCATTCATGCTTCACCATAAAACACCTTGATCATTCAAGCACACTGCATACGTCTTACATTAAGCACCTGTCAGTTCGAGCGTACGCTCTGGGCTTGCCCGTTGTTGGAACCTGCCCATCAGAAACTCTTACTGTTCAGACCCGCATCATGCATGATGTCATCCATGAGAATATACGAGGATTAAACTAGACTTTCAAGTATTCGATCGATTCTGTGAAGTAGAGACCGTACTTCGGTACGGGCAGTGTGTGGGGTGTTTAACCTCTTCCCACCCTGTAACCGTGATCCCTTACCTTGAATCTTTGGTCGCAGATCAAAAGGAGTCATTTTAGAGGAAGGAATCTTCGGATCCCCTTCTCTAACGTTTCTACGGGGTCTAGCCGACTGTAGATTCGAAGTAACTGGCTAGTGGCGACTCTGGTCTTATATAAACTCACTTAAACACATCCAGCTTAACACGACAACCAAACAAAGCCCTCGAGAATGAGGCAAGCCAGTGGCACAAACGGCGATTTCGCACTCACGCATCATCCTCTCCTTCTTTTCCCGAAAGGGGAAGGGACGAGAACGTCGTCGTGTGGGAGCGCGGAAAACGGCGAGGGTCCACAGGTAGTCTAAGGTGGATCTGCATTGTGAGTCAGTTATATAGGTTAATCCATTGTGATTTCAGTAAATCATAGATTGAGATTCATTAATTAATGGATCGAATGTAGGATTAGACAATTAAAAAGGAATCTGTAGCTATCCATGGTATCTAACAAAGAAATGTACGGTTTGATTGATGTGTCTAAATGTCTTACGAGATTTTGATCGAATCGGATCATTCAAACTAAGGTTTCATGTACAAATCTTCTAGATCATTGGTTCTAAATCAGGCGTATGCATTCTCATTTGAGAATTAAAATAGAAAAATTTCTAGAGGCGCTCGAGTACTTTCAAGGCTCGAGGATTGAAATTTTCAGGGCGTTACAATCTACCCCCCTAAAAAAATAATTTCGTCCCCGAAATTTTCTAATACATTTATTGGTGGTCACAACAGTATACCCCCCTAAAGGCTAAAGTATTTTATTTAAAAGAGACGATCTTTGTCGAGTAAACATAGGAGACTCTAGTACATGGGTGAGGAGACCAAGGAACATAGTTTCAAATGATAATAGGTGGGCTCTTGTTGGGAAAACACTCATCCTCATCTCATTGGGTATCTCAGTCGTTGGATCTCTTCTATGTGTTGCCTTGTTGTTATTGCAGGAATGTGCATGAATTTTCTTAAACAAGTATAGAGGAGAACTAGGGTCTGGTACATCGGTTCTAGGATCATACTGGCAAATTTCCCTACCTTAGGAGTGGTTTAAGTCATTTGGTTAACATTCAAGTTATACGACTTTCGAGCTTTCTCAGTTGATCCTAACACTCCAGAAGGGTTACGAATGTCTCAGTAAGGTTGGTGTATTCTGTTTTCCATAATTGGGCTTGTATGGAGAAAACGGTTATAGTAGACCTGAATCTGATACGTCGATCCTCTGCCTGATCAGAGCAAGAAGGTCATTATATTATTTCCTATTCCTGTTGGATCCTAGTCTTCTGCTCGATCCAAGCAGTGAGTCCATTGGTAATCACCCAGGATTGGGAATTGAGTCAAACCACGAATGCTTCGCATGTGTATGGTTCCGTAAATCTGTGATCTAATAATTCTAGATGCTTGGGGAGAATCAAGTTTCACTGTTCTAAGATTGTCCTTTAGGTCAAGTTCAAAGAGTGTCCATGATAGGTCTAAGTTTGATTCGATGGAGAATTAATTTCCCAAGATGCATAAGTCTAGGTGACTACTATAGAAAGAATATTTCTAATGGTCAAAGATTAGTCAAAATTTAAAGCTCCAAGTTTCATCAACCTAACTTGAGTCATTTGGGTTTATACAAATTATGCTATCCAGGGCCCGATAGCACACTACCAATCCTATTCATTTGATCGTATAAAAGCCATTGTTCTAAATTGGCAGGGGTTTGGTGTTGTTAGCATTCATCGTGGTGATGGTATGAGGGAAAAAGAAATGATGTCAGGCAGATGTATAAGTGACACATGAATGGGCAAGGAAATGGAAAGAATGAGTGCTATCTTCTTTATGGGATGCGGACCTCGCATATACAAAGAGTTGGGGTTTTAGAATCCACAAGAACTAAAGGTAGCTTAGGAAAGTCTATAAAAACCAATTGAAGCCATAAAGCCCTACGCAATAGAAAGAAAACTCTAACTAAGAGTCCCAATGTCAATTGTACAAGACTTCCTAAAACAATATATATATATATATATATATATATATATATATATATATATATATATATATATATATATATATATATATATATATATATATATATATATATATATATATATATAGACACACACACACACACACACACACAAAAACTAGCAAGTCCTAATGTATCTTGGTCAGATGATTCCTAACATGATACAAACTAGGGAGTACAAATCATTGAATACTTATTCCTATTATGCAATGTCAACAAAAAAAATCATTATCATATATACATCATAGGTTTCAAAATAAAATTTTAGATTCGGAGTTGAAATCATTTTGTTTTAAGTTCGACTAAAATCGTAAGTCATAAATCATAAATCAAATGATTTAACAACACTAATAGGATATAATACTTTCTCATGCATATTTTGTGATAAATGGGTCTAATTGAATATTTTTTCGAAGTATTGGAAATGACCGAAGGTTCACCTTACTAACAATAGTAACTATTTCCAAAAACTAAAATTTTGGGCAAGAAAGAATTATGTTATGATAAAATAGATCATTTGGTTGGCCTCAGAATTAAATTTCGATAGGAATCCATATGTTGTGCGTCCTATTATTCATCCCGAATCAAAAGTTATGGTCATTAGAAGTTTACTACGCAAAACAACAAAATAAGCAAGTTTGGGCGATCCATCGATCAATTGAGAGAATCATTGGTTTGAGAGAGGCTCGATGAAATTTAATTTAATGGATATGATTTAAAATAGAAAAGAATTAACATTGAAAAGCGACGAAAAATTCTCTGAAGAACCAAGTCAAAAGATCTGAATCGTCCAGAAAAGTCACAGTGCAGAGTCGCGGGGCCAGAAAAATAAGATACAGAAAATTCAAAAAAATAGCCCTACAGTTTCGATGGATGTCCGATCAATTGGAGAATATGATTCCGATAGGTGTCCGATCAATCGGAAATTCCATTAGATTTTTCAATGTCTCTGGACAGATTTCCGATCAATCAGAGATAAGTTCCGATCAATCGGAAATAACGATGAAAATCTCAACTCTCTAGACACTTTTCCGATCAATCGGAGAGGAGCTTCGATCAATCGGAGTTCTATCGAAAGATTTCTTCAATCCATCGGAATCCCATCGAAAAAAATGGTATTTATGGCTGACTTAAAAAAAATGCATCTTTTTACATACAACTCCGATTAAAGTGATTCAAAAACCACAATAAAGCTTGATGAGTCTAATTTTAGGGAAAAGTAATTTGAAAATAAAAGAAAAAACTTAAATAAGGTGTATTTCTTATTATTTCGGAAACTATCCAGAAAATTATAGGTTTCTAGAAGCTGGTACTTCAGAAATTTTAGAATTTTCTCTAGAACTCAAAATGAGATGAAATTTTGAGGGATGAACTTAGACTTGTCAACAAGCTACTAGAAAAATTTAAATAAATATTGGAGTGATAAAAATTTTAAAATCATTTTACATGACAGACCTGTTGAAACTAAAGTCCACAAACACTTGTGATTTTCAGATTTCCTCATATTTCAACTTGAAAATCCATCCTTCACACCCAAAACCATCCACACTAAACATTAAGGAATACAATGGCCCATAAGTTCAACACCTTTCAAATTTCTTTTATTTATTCGCAATCCCTATCTCAGGAGAATTTGGTCCTAGGACTCGATGTTCCTAAGTCCATGTGTGCATTAATCAAACAGCCGAGAGTTTGTTTCTAAATGCTCGGTTTCTAAATTCAAGCTTGAAATCATCAAGCAGAGAGGAATTTGGGTCGTAGAGTTCATGGTGTTTATGTTCGCATTCAAAATAAGCAATTAAATGGAGATTTGATCATAAGGTTCACATTTCTAAGTTTAAGTTCACAATCATCACACAAAGGGAAATTTTGTCCTAAGGTTTACTGTCGCTATGTTCAAAATTTAGAGTATGTCAATGTGTAGTTTATAGTGAGTCCCCAACGCACTGACTTAGTTTATTTCTCAACTCATGCTCTGATATCAACTTGTCACGCCTCGAAAATCAAGTGTCGGGCAGTCCGCGGCTCCCAACTCTTCTAAGGTGACTAAATTTTGGAGAAGTATAGTTTAATGGCACAAATCGATGGCATCAACTCATAAATAGAGATTTAAGCTAAACAGTGTATAATTCAGTTTGAATTCAAAGTGTAA
Organism: Liriodendron chinense; assembly: GCA_003013855.2. Taxonomy (NCBI): domain Eukaryota; kingdom Viridiplantae; phylum Streptophyta; class Magnoliopsida; order Magnoliales; family Magnoliaceae; genus Liriodendron; species Liriodendron chinense. The sequence goes on along the minus strand of ML058387.1, from coordinate 8,700,139 downwards.
ATATATACAATTATCCACACAATCAAGGAGTCCACTCAGTTGGGGCTCAATTTTATACATGTACAATGAAGTCTTTAAGAATATCGACCTAAGACGTTCAATTCAAGGCAGAAAATGAAACGCATGACATAGGTAAGCCAACAGGTCCTGCATCTCATGCATCAAGTGACAACAACTCCTGCATCAAAATAACTGGTTGGTGTTTTAAAACACCCCCCCCCCCCCCCCCCCCCCCCCAGTGGGAGTGAGTAATCATACTCAGTGTTACCATTCCCTAAGTTAAACATATCATCAACACAATCAAGTACAAGTAGTAAAGCATAACAAATGGTGGGGCTCTCACACCTACCACCCCAGCATCAACAGATAGCATAACCTCACAATCAAGTTCTTATTCTAGTTGAATAATGCATGCAGTCATGATATGCAAATGTTATGTTCTGGAGAAATAAACGGTGGGGTTACCACCTAGCAGCAGCATTAGACCAATGCACGTGAAAATGTGATGCATGCATGTTTACCAAGTATTTATTTAATCCCGTATTTAATCAGCAGTATTGGCGAAGCCAGAATACCTCAATTTTATTAAGAGTCTATTAAACAGGAACACAACCGATAAGAACGTGACCGAACACTGGACACGAGGAAAGCCGGACACTAGACAGTGGCCTTACCGAACACTGGACAATGCCATGTGTCCTATGCCCGGCTCCAAGAATCCCAATTTGGGTCCGTCACCCAACATAACTGAATAATGAATCAAACGGTAAGGGTCTCGATGCCCTAGAATGTCATATGCATGGTAATGGGTTGTCACCCAAGATCAATGATGGTAGGCTCGTCACCTAGCATCGGTGCTCAAGACTCTCGATAAGACCATCAGGATCAATACCGGTCAAAGACAGCACAAGCACAGTTACCCATATACCATGCCTGGCCCATGAGCTTTAGTATGTAGGATTTAATGCTCAAGGTTATTGGAGGGCTCATCACCTACACCAGTCAAAGATAGCACAAACACAGTTACCCATATTCCATGTCTGGCTCATGAGACTTGATACGTACAGTTATAAGTGACTGCGTAACAATGGTAATTGTGGTATTCGAGATTCTACAGAATATGTAACAATGATCAAACAAATATGATTAACCCTAAAATTAACTGATTTAGTAGGCCGAGCGAAACATCAACCAAACCGGCATGGCTAGGGTCGGTCGATCATGTTACTCCCAAGTCGACCAAACAAGTCCGTGACGGCCAAACCCAAGTAGTCAGTCCATAAATTGTGATTTTCAGAGATTAATCCCAATCATGTCAATTAAATATTATACTAAGCATGTTGTGAGAAGAATAGAACATCATAGCATTCATTGTCTCAATCAGGCATAAAACCAAACAATTGATATGCGATATACTTCATTTCATATATGGGCGTAAAATCAAACATTTGGCGTGCTATTGCAGGCCAACTCATTAAATTCACAATCAAGCACTAGCCTGGGTTGATGGTAATCCACTTACTCAAGCATATGTGAACTTCTGTTCACTCAGGAATTTCATCAAACACTTGATATGCAGAACACATCAAATCTCATATTTTCATAAAATCGATTCAAATGGGCAATCAATCCATACATCGAAGTAAGCATGTAATTAATCAACATATATAGAACTTCAATCATAAACATAAATCATTCGGCACTTAACTTTGAATGGAGTTCAAGAAAAACCTAATTTTCACTATTTGGAACCCTCATGGGCTGATAATAGCTAACTTAGAAGAATAATCCTCACCTGATTGATGAATCCACGAGATAGGAATGAGTATTCCTCAAGGATTTGGAGAAAATCCAACTAGAACACCTAAATTAGACGAAAACCCTAATTAGAAATGAGAATCCCTAATGAAATTTCCTAATTTCTACAATAGGAGAGGTATCTTACCTCAAAGCACGACCCACCTACGATCGGTAGAAGGAATGGTGACAGAGTAAAAGGGTTTGAGCAAACCCCAGAAGAAAACCCAAGCAAAACCCTCAAATTTCATTTGAAATGGAATTCTCAAATGGGCTTGGTATTTATAGTTTCAGATGGTCCAAGGTTGAGGTGAGTCACACAACTCATCTTCTCTGGTCTTGATCTAAGTTGTGCAGTTCGGGATAGGGTGTCGGGTATCTGATATAGGGGAAAGGTCAAGCCCACTAAGGCAATCAATTCCGCGTAAATTCGTGATCAATGTGCCACTAATGAACGGTCTATAACTGTTCTAAGTTTTCGGAACACCAATTGGATGATTTAGAGAACAGAGTTTAGTGAATCCTTTCACTAGGTTGTAGTGGGCATAGCTAGGTATATGATGTGATATACAGGGTGCATTTATTTGCAGGTTAAGGGCGGTTAATCTCATTTGTATGGTTTTACATGTCAAAAGGGCTATTTTGTCAAATCGATTTCTAAACTCAAAATAATCGAGATTTGATTCATTGATTAGGGTAGTCTAAGGTGGATCTGCATTGTGAGTCAGTTATATAGGTTAATCCATTGTGATTTCAGTAAATCATAAATTGAGATTCATTAATTAACGGATCGGATGTAGGATTAGACGATTAAAAAGGAATCCGTAGCTATCCATGATATCTAACAAAGAATGTACGGTTAGATTGATGTGTCTAAATGTTTTACGAGATTTCGATCGAATTGGATCATTCAAACTAGGGTTTCATGTACAAATCTTCTAGATCATTAATTCTAAATCAGTCGTATGCATTCTCATTTGAGAATTAAAGTAGAAAAATTTCTAGAGGCGCTCGAGTACTTTCAAGGCTTGAGGATTGAAATTTCCAAGGCGTTACAGAGATATCAAAGTTTTGGACTATAGGGGATTCGACATCTAGGGTGTTAAGCACAACTAGGGAGTTTTAAATCCGGGGGAATCTAAATCCAAGAGGTTCTAAATCCACACTCCAAACAGGTCCTTAAATTTAAGGAGTAAACTATTAAAAACCTCGATAAAAGAAGGTATTTGAATATAGATTTTATATCAATTAGGTAGCTTTTTGTAGATTCTTTTATTTACCTGTTCCATACTTCCCCATCCTCAGGCTTGTTTGTTTTGATTAAATGAAGTTAGATGCATATAAACAAATGTAAGTAGGTAATTATTATCATTTACCTTTGTTTGATAGAAATGTGCATTTCTTGGTTATAAAAAGCCTTTAAAAATGATTGATGCCTACTGTGATGTTTGTGACATATCCACACTGTCCATCCGTTTTACTAAAATATTTTAGGGCATGAGCCAAAAAATGAGGTAGATCCGAAGCTCAAGTGGCCCCATAGGAAATTGTGGTTGTAAAAGATTTTTAACCGTAGGCGTAAAATCACTTCCCAGAATGGATGGACAGGCTTGGATAAACCACACCTATCGCAGTCGCCTCACATGAAATTCAAACCCTCGGATTTTAGTGTATAAAAAACAAGCAATCACTAGCGGCTTTGAAAAATTAGAGGCAATTACATTGTGGGTAAAACAAGCATGCCCAAGCACCGACAAGAGGGTACGAGAGGGTCTCTTGGCCAATGTAAATTAGATGGCACGTCCGTAATTTCATTGAAATGGATGGTAGTTCTGGATTTGCCTTCCACACCAATTGGCGTTCGATTACAATGTGCGTTTACTATCGTTTTGAAAGTACAAAAGGCATCATACACATTTATCTAGCCGTTAATATTAAGGATCCATCGTAGATAAGCTCACTAAGAGAGAATCAAGTGATTGGGAAATACAAAACAAGTGGATGTCGAAAGGAAAAAAAAATATTAGTAGTCCATGTTCACTGAAAAAAATGGATGGTAAAGATCATTTTTCAGATTCAGCTTTAAGAAAAAATCTCATCCAGGATTGGCCCACCATTTGGAAGGTCTGGATTCGTGTGCATGATGGTGAGGTGGACTACGGATAAGTTGACACAGTATAGCAAACTGTCAAGAACGCACACTCAATTTCTTTAGTGGAAGCAAGGCGCGTGCTAGAGACGAGGCAGCCCATGCCTTCTCAGGAGTTCATATTCAAGTCCGACAAAAGCACCAGCCACACCTACCCTTCTCAGTGGCGAAATGACGAAATTGTCCTTCGTATTCATACATGCAGGCCAATCCTGGTCGTCCAAATTTTGGAGCCCACCATTGATGGAGGATTTCCGATGGCGTACTTCTCCAACAATGGAAGCCAACCAACAGAACAGAATTTCAGTCGGTGCTCCTATTACGTATGCTACGGGTCCTCTTCGTACCTAAATTAGCAGGGGGTTATTTGACTACTCTGGCTGCTCGCGACGCTTGATACGCCGGCACTTGGAAATCATTACAAGTGGTGTGCGCTAACTCGAGCTAAACTGACTAAATTGTGGCGTTCACTATCACTACTTAATATTCCCATAATCAATTTCAACCTCTAATTCATGGACACCTGTTTGTTGAAATAGGGCCGTAGGATGGTTTCATTTTAACCGTCCAATAAATGACCAGCAATCTGATGGTCAGATAATCAGATAAGTGTAAATGTTTGTATCACGGTTCATCTAAACTGAATCATCATTGGATAGTCTGCCACGTTTACAATTCATACGAATTTTTAAGTCTCGGCGTATCATCCATCACACTCTGCCGGAGTATCTAAGCTTTTCTCAGTACTCTCAAACCTACCAGATTCCCAATGTAGTGTCAGTTAAGTAATTAACTCCAAAACCATGTCTAGATATAAAAATGATTTGTCTAAGGTCAGCCTTTTGGCACTTTTCCACACGAAGCACCCCTCATTTATACAGCATTTTCCTAAAGTCAGACATATACTATTCTTTTCCCCATACCTTTTTTACCCCTGGCATCATAAATCCCTTTCATGCACCCTACCAGGTGAAGATGGTGGTTTCTGGTCCGTCCCGACGAACCCTTTTGGTACACTGCAAACCATCACCGTACCATCATTGTGCAATCCATTAATCCGGACCGTTCATTTGTCTGTTCCGGTGATTGATGGTGCATGATATGAAAATCAGAGTGATCAAATGGCTTCAATGGCCTTTCCTCTTTTGCTTTTGGCCCCTTTTTAGAGACTACTGATTGGGTGGATAGGATTGTCTGATCAGTATGTATGATCTTTTCAAGTTTCGACCCGAAATTAGAGTAACCGAACCATTCCCATAGAGGGTCGGGACCTTTCAGCCACATGACTCATTCGGTGAATGTGGACTGAGTATTTAGTAAACTATGTGGAGCCCACCGTGATGTATATTTCTTATCCACGCCTTCCATCCGTCTTATCAGCTCATTTTAGGGGATGAGCCCAAAATTAAAGCATATCCAAAGGTTAAGTGGACCACACCACAGAAAATATCGGGGATAATGACGTCCACCATTGAAACCTTCCTAGGGCCTACAGTGATGTTTGTTTGTCATCCAACCTGTTGATAAGGTCACACAGGAAAACAGAAGTATCAGCTTGATCCAAAAATTCTGTGGTAACCAGGAAGTTTTCAACGGTAGATCTTCCATTCTCACTGTTTCCTGTGGTGTGGTCCACTTGAGCTTTGGATATGCATCAATTTCGGGCACATGCCCTGAATTGAGCTGGAAAACGGATGGACGGTGTGGATAAAACACATACATAACGGTGGGCCCCCACTGAGCTTACTCAGTACGCAATCTGCTTCCTAACCTGTCCGCGTGCAGGCTATCTGTGGGCATTTTATGGTAATATTAGAGATGAGCCATGGCATACCCATTATTGATGATCGCCCGTAGACGAACGGTCTGGATTCGTCATCATACAGTCCTTCGTGACATGAGGATCAAAAAGGGCTAACGTTCTGTGATCCAGACCATTTCTGTTATGTCCCACCTTGGATTGCCTGTGCCTTTGACAGGAAAATCTCAGCCTTGCAATTTGCCACCTGGGAACTGGGATAGACGTTCAAGAAGACAAATTCAACAAAGATCCACATCCCACTGAAAAAGGTACCAGAATTAGTGAAATTTTCAGGGCATTCTCCTTCCATGGACTGACTCAGCAGCCCAACGGTCCAGATTGCGGAACACAGTGCCCCACTTCTGACAACTGAAAACCAATGTCCCTAAGCAAAGATGCGTGGCCGGCGATGAATCATTTAATTCGTCTTGACATTTTCTTCGTTTCACCGTCCATTGCAAGCCATCAAATCGGCTGTTTCTCTAATATGGACTACCCACAGTACGCCATCCACCTCATGGTCGGTCCAGATCCACGTGTCGTTTCTCGAGCAGAGCAATCTGGGTGAGGATTCTGTTGATTACTGGATCCACCTAGGTGGGTGTATCCCTAATTGTGGGGCCCATATTGATGTGTATGAATTACATCCACGCCGTCCATCCTTTTTGGAAGGTTATTTTAATTGATGATCCAAAATATGAAGCAGAAAAATATTTTTACTGGACCACACGATAACAAACAGTTTTCATTGAATATCCACCATTAAAAACTACTTGGAGGTCAGCGGAATTTTTATATGCCATCAAACCTGTTGATAAGGTCACAAAGACCTGGATTAAGTGAACACACAAAATATCAACTTGATCATAAATTTTTGTGGTCCATAAAAAAGTTTTTAATTGTCAATCACCACTGTTTCCTGTGGTGTGGTCCGCTTAAGTTTGGATCTATTTCATTTTTCGAAGCTTGCCTGAAAATAAGCTGACCCAATGAATGGACAGCATTGATTTAACTCAAGAACATCAAGATGGGCCCCACAAGCAGTGACACACCCAACTTGGTGCATCGAGGGATCCACTGAAGCGGCCCCGGGAAATCTCGACCGTACAGCCACGATCATGATTCACCGATGTACAGACACTCTTCCATGCGTTCATTGCGACGAACCAAACTCGTCCACGACTCAGAGCGAGAGTAGGACGCGAGTATGCTGCAGGAGCATCGACTCACAGGGAGTTCCTGCAACACGAAACTCTCTGGGGCCCATCGCTATGAATCTGTATAATCCACTTGTCCATCATCTTCTCCATCTAACGATAACACGAGATCCCAAAAAATAAGGCATATCCAAGTCCTAGGTGGGCCACACTACAGGAAAAAGTAGGGTAGTAAACACCCACCATTGAAATCTTCCTGGGGCTCACTGTGACTTTTTTAGGCCATCCAACCCGTTTATAGGGTGATCCCCACCTGGATGAAGGGAGAAAACAAATATCATTCTGATCCAAAACTTCTCTGGCACCAATAAGGCTTTAACGGTCATCGATTCCTTACTGTTTTCCCTGATTTGGCCCATCTGGATCTTAAATATACCTCATTTTTGTATAATCATCCTAAAATAATTTGGCGGAAATTATGGACGGTGTAGATTTTTCAATGGAGATATATGTGGGGCCCACAAAGCTTCGTGGTGCAGGAACTCCGTGTAACGGTGTTGCAGGAAGCTCGCGTCCGCGAGGGATGGAGAAAAATAAAAAAGAACCTCGGGAATCGAGTTATTATATGAGCTGGAGAGCAGCAGGGAAAACAGTCGACAGAAGAACTCTCTCTCCTCTCTCCCACCCCTCTCTCTCTCTCTCTCTCTCTGCGATGGAGCCGATGCTCCGCTACTGATACAGATACGCCAAAGTATCGGCCGAAATGACGAAGTACCACCGCAATGCCGTCGGATCTGTGGCCCTCGACCGGCCCGCCGGCGGGAGCTTCCGCCTCTGGCCGGTGTTCTCCACCGCTACATTCCGACGGAGGATCATCGACACCATGAGATGCGGCGTCTCCCGCCACCGCCGCGACGAGGAACCGGCGGTCGCGAATTCGCCGGAGAAGCAGCCGAAGAGACCGGATTCCAGGCGTAATGCCGCCGGATCGGAGCGGTTGTCCGAGTTGCTGAGCTCGGAGGCTCGTGAGTCAGCGACGGAGGAGTCGGAGGCGGAGATGAGGCGGAAGATGGAGGCTTTTGAAGGGATGCAGAGTGTCGTGAAGAGATTACAGGGCGGAGGAGAGCAGCGAGAAGCGGCGATGGATGTGAGGAGGCTTGCGAAGGAGGATTCGGAGGCGAGGGTTACGCTTGCAATGCTCGGTGCGATTCCGCCTCTTGTAGGGATGCTTGACTCGGACGATCCCGAGTTTCAGATCGCCGCTTTGTACGGGCTTCTCAATCTGGGAATCGGCAACGACTTGTAAGTTTTTCTCCTTCCCGTTCTCAGCTTCTAGACATTTCGATCTTTAAGTTTCGGATCGGCCAACTTCTTCATTTGAATCGTTTTTCTAGTGATTTCGTGGTTCTCTTCGCATTTTACTTTCTTGCCTTTTCTCTTTTATGAAAATTTACGATCTGATAACTTCGTTTCGGACGGATCGGATCATGCTCCGATACGTTTCGGATTTTTCCGTCCGAAACGTTACGTTTAAAGCTTTCGCTGTTTTGGCGCCAGCTCCGAAACGTGCTGTCTCTCTCAGTAGTAAACATGCCTGTGTTACTTCCGAAACTTTTCTTTTACGGTCTTGTCGTTTGTAAATCTGTCATGTTCTAGCATTATTATGTGCTTTTCTTTTCAGAAATTTCCGATCTCCGATACGTTATTTTCAGATCCCGATACCTTTTGGTTCTATCTCCTGCTGTTTCCGCCATGAAAGAAACGTCTCCGGAACCCGATAGCTCCTCCATTTGGATATCGTTCCATATTTCATTTTCTTCGCATTCTCTTCGGATGTGAACGCTTCTTCTGTTCTTCGAGACGTTTCTTCAAGCAGGTCTGCCCGTTTTGTGGCCGTTTCTGTAACTCCCTCTTTGACCACATTTTTATTAGAGATGACGTTTTCTTTACTAGGACTATGGAAATTTTTCATCACGGTCAAGATCTGGACCCTTATTTTGGTGAGTCCCACTGTCGATAGGTCACTGTAGAAAATGTTGCTGATCAGGTGACATTAACCTGTTTGATGGAAGACGTGTAAGAACGGTCAGCATTGCATCTGAAAGGAGTGGACAGGTTGGATGGTTAGGATTGTCCATACAGTTGTGTGTTTTGTCGTCCATGGATTCCACCTGATGATCGGTCTTGATCATATGCGGTTGTGCCAGCTCCAATTTGAGTGCAGCGCTCCACTGCACACAACTGCATCTGGTGCTCCAATCAGGTGGGGCTTTCTCTAACCGGTGCACTTCCCTGTTTCTGCCATGAGCCCTGCGTAGTGCTCTCGCCAATGCGGAATGTGTGACATAGAGATCCAGACCGTTCATCAGGTGGGTCCGTTGTTTTGTACTACACAATTCCAAAATCAGGTCCCACCTGATGATCAGATCAGCCTATTCTCACATGCATTGCCTTTCTACCATTTCTCAATTCGACTCCTGATTTTCTACTCTGATTGAAGGCTTGTAATTTTCCGATTGCAGGAACAAAGCGGCCATTGTAAAAGCTGGGGCCCTCCACAAGATGCTGAAGCTCATCGAATCCCCTTCCAAATCTCCTGCAGTTTCTGAAGCGATCGTAGCGAATTTCCTTGGCCTGAGCGCCCTCGATTCAAACAAACCCATCATCGGCGCCTCCGGCGCCGTCCGCTTTCTGGCCGGCGTCCTCCGAAGCTCTAACAGCACCAGCAGCTCCCAATCCAAGCAGGACTCTCTCCGAGCCTTATTCAACCTCTCCATCTCCCCCTCCAACATCTCATACATGATCGAATCCAATCTCGTTCCGTTCTTCCTCAATGCCCTTGGCGACATGGACATCAGCGAACGGATCCTATCAATCCTAAGCAATGTAGTCGCTACATCTGAGGGCCGGAGATCCGTCAGCAATTCCCCCGATGCATACCAAATCCTGATCGACGTGCTGAATTGGACAGACTCGCCGGGGTGTCAAGAAAAGGTAGCGTATGTGCTGATGGTGATGGCCCACAAGGTGTTTGGCGATCGGCAGGCGATGATCGAGGCGGGCGTGATGTCTTCGCTCCTAGAATTGACACTGCTGGGAAGCACGCTGGCGCAGAAGCGGGCGTCGAGGATTTTGGAGTGTTTGAGAGTAGATAAAGGGAAGCAGGTTTCAGAGGGGTATGGAGGATCGGGAGCACCCGTCTCGGCACCGATCTGTGGGCCATCGTCGTCGTCGGCATCGGTTGCGGCTGCGATGAGAAGGGGGCTGTTGAAGGATGGTGTGGACGAAGAGGAGGAGATGATGATGAGTGAGGAGAGGAGGGCTGTGAAGCAGCTGGTGCAGCAGAGCTTGCAAAATAACATGAAGAGGATCGTGAAGCGGGCCAATCTGCCGCAGGATTTCGCACCGTCGGATCATTTCAAGTCGCTGACAGCGAGCTCCACGTCGAAGAGCTTGCCGTTGTGAGGATGGTGTTGCAGAACAGGGGGACAGAGAAAAATGGATGGTTAGTCTTCCTGATCACACTGCCTTGCGGGAACGACGCTCACACCCGTCTGGTGGGTCCCACATGGATGCAATGTGGCTGGTGGGCCATTTCCCAAACGAGGATCATCATCCTTGCACTCGGCTGGTTGAGTGCAATTGATTGGATGGCTAGGATTATCAATGGGCGTGAATTTGGAGTACATTACGTTGATTATACAAAATGCAGCCATATGGGTCCCACCGAACGACGGATGCATAGGAGTCGCTCCGTATTAGAAATTCTTTTGTTACTGGGGAAAGAGGAATTTACGAAAAGTTAAAAAAAAACAGTTTTGGTCGTGGAGAGTAGCGTCTTTGGTGCACGCATGACGTAGTGTCCCACGTGTTGGGAATCTGGTCAGTTGATGAGGCGAGGTTAATTAATCGTGCCATGTCCCAAAAATTTAAGACCGTTAATTTCATCATCTAAGGCCTCACGCACATATGAGTCTCGACATAGCAAGCCCGACCTGATTTTTGGGCCCAGTGTATCCAATGTTGGCCCTGCCTGATAAACGGACAGGATGTCGCACACGTGTGCCATGTTCTCGTATGTCTGGTGATGGTTCCTCTCGACGTTCCTCTCGAGTGTCGGTTAAGATTTACTCCGTCTTCACTTGACCGGTATGGTGGTCAGACGCTGTAAAGATCCAGAGCCATCTCAGTGGAGCACTGCCATTCGTACATCTCGGTGGACCCACGCAGAAGAAACCAAAACAGCTGATGCAAGCGTGGGTCAGGTGAGATGCTTTGTGCACCTGTTTTTCTCCGATGTCTGACTGTATCTTTCACAGCGATTACAGCTCATCCCGCTCTTTCGAGTCCGGCAGTAGTGGTGGTCCACACGCACGCGCTCATGATCGTACACGTGATCGTTGGTCACCACTTTAGATGGACTTCAATCCGAGAAGTACACTCAAACTGATGCTGTAGCTGCCCGATTGCTGGACATCCAACGAAATGAATGTCCATCTAAGCAAAGGTCAGGATCGTTCAATCATGTGTGACTTTGGATTGAGATTCATCTGATGGATCCCACTATTTGGATGGTTTAATATTTCCACGTGTGCAGTTTGCTGAGTGCGTGCGCATGGTTCTTATGTGCTCCGCCAGCGTATCAAATCGATCCTGCATTGTTATTGTGGGACCAACACTGTCACTTGCGAGGAACCCAAACAAGTTACAGTTGTGTGTACGATAGGGTCCACATTTATCTTTTCCATCTATGATACGTGGCTGGCGCATATTTGCACCGTACAAGTGGGTTCTTAATTCTGACGAGGGGGAATGTGTTCGGTAATCCAGACCGTCGCTGTGTTGTGTCACACTATGGATGGTCCATTTCGCAGCAATCTCCTCTCCCGGGTCGATCTTAACCGTTCAGATTGTGGCCTGCACCTAGATGGTTAAGATGAGATGCAGCAACGGTCCACATTCAACTAAGAAAGGATATGTAGCTATCCCTTAAAAAAGGGGGGATCTAGTACCCGAGATCTTCTAATCTAGTAGAATCAACAAATCAGTGGTCTGGATATTGTCACCGTAGTTTTCCCTAAGTCAAAATTGAAAACCCACGTGTACTTTGTGGACGAAGATGGTGCCCAGATGTTCGATGCGTAGCCATCAGGAGGAAAAGGATACAGATGGAAAGGATCCTTGGTACATGTACGATCAGGAACATTAACTTTATACGGCTAGGACTCCCCGTCAGTGTCGCTCGGCTGTATGATGAGCCAGCTATAGTCGGGCAACTTCATTCATTCACGAGAAAAAATTTGCTACACCGACGAGTTAGCTACGCTAGCTACACCGAGTGTAGCAATGAACCCACCTTGATGTATGTGTTGTATCCACGCCGTCCATCCATTTGGCGAGATTATTTTAGGGCATGACACAAAAAAAAGGCAGATTCAAAGCTCAAGTGGACACCAAGATGTTTTTAATGGTTGGCGTTCAATCCCCACTATTTTCTGTGCTGGGTCCACTTGTTTTTTTTTTGATCTGCCACATTTTTTGTCTCATGCCCTAAAATGGTCTTGCCAAATGAATGGACGTAGTGGATACAACACATACATCATGGTGGGGTCATTTCTACACCTGGTGTAGCTAGCGTAGCTGACTCGTGGGTGTAGCAAAAATTTTCTCCCCCTTCGCTTCACACCCACATGAATCTCGGCTACGTGCAGCCAACCATCCAGCCAACTGTACTTAAACTAATTGAATCTGGACCGTGAATTTTTTTATTCTATGATAAATAATCACCAATAATTTTGGATGTGAACTGTCACGTGGAAATATGATATTTACCTTCTCGCCCACGCGCAGTCTTGTATAACTCCAGGCCACACAAAAGGTGGGCCACACCATAAATATCAGAGTCAAACCGGGATAGTCCAGTCATCCAGTGTGAAACTCCATTGAGGAATGGACAGTCGGTGGTGAGCTTGGTTCCATTCCGTCTGGTGTGGCCCACCTGAGCTTTGGATGGGATGTTGTACAGATATAGCAGTGGGCCCAGCAAGGTCTCTGTTGCACGAGTTCCCAGCAGCAGGTTGTAGGAAATCGCGTCCATCTGCATGCTTCATGCCACGCGTAACATGCATTAATCACCTTAATTATTAAATTCATGGCAAGGGGTCGTTGTTGTCGAGCCCTATGCATCGAGATTCTAATTCTTGAGGAAGAGGATTTCAAAGAAGAAGAAAAGAAGAGAAAACTTGCTATGCTACTCGCATTGTAACCTTGCGTATCCTCCTCCCGACACGCGGCAATTCGTTATATTCCGATCGAATCTGAGCCATTGATCAGTGACGCTCTTCTAATCCATGGGTATGCCAAGTGAGTCCCACCATTTAACAGCTAGGATGCCACGTTTCAGAACGGGTTAGTCAGTGCGAGTAGCATAGCACGGCCGCATGTGAGATTGAAATGGCAAGAAAGAGAAAGAAAGCCTTTCTTTTTGTTTCTTCTAATGGCAGGCAGATGCATTAATAATGAGAACACCCATACGGGCTTTGAAATCTATTTGATTCCATGCTCCTCTTTTCAACGTAGCTTTTTCTTCGAGAAATTCTGCACTTCTCTCGGATTACTGTAAAGTTACAGTGCTCGTAGTTACATATATGTTTGCTTGGATAATTCAATCGATTGATCTTAACTGTCTATAAGTCCAGAACACATTTCGTGGACCACTATTCAAAAATCACGCTGATTTGTCGATCCAATCATTTTTTTATTATTATTGTAGCTGTCCTTTTTCCAAGCCATGTATGAGATGGCGATGGTTGTCTAACTCAGTAATCCATGATGGGCCCTAACAAATGGATGGATCAAATAAACAATGTTGACAATCCATATTAAAGGCATTGATCAAACGGTTTACATTTGACGAATTGGTATGATGTTGGCATGGTAGCCCTCGAAATGTGTGATGGACATAATGAACAGTCTGGATCAATGGATTGGACCATCTAAGTATCCAAATGCAAGCATAAGCAGTATAACTTAAGGTGCTCTGAGAGGATTGGATGATTTTTCTTTCTTTTGTACAGCGGGCTGTATGCTAACTTAACAGCAGAACCATCATTCTGAAACGGTGGGCCCCACCATGAAGATCACCCCACACCATCAGGTTGATCCGCTCATGATCAATCAGGCAGATGGCCAATGCTCTGACACAGCATACAGCTGTAGATCAGCCTGACTCTCGAGACGGGCGATCATCATGGGTGGGGCCCACCATGTGGTTGGATCCAGTTATTCTTTTTTTGGGTATGTGTAAACAATGTTTGCTAACCCCTTTCCTTCTGTATTACAGGTTGATTCGTTCTTCTCGCGAGTGAAATGATCCCCCCCCCCCCCCCAAAACGGTGGGTATGTGTATATTCGTTTTTTGTCTTGATATATATATTTTTTTCTTGTTGTTTTTTGTGTTGTATGTGCAGTGCTACAAAGCTCACACATTTTCTAGCATTCCCATTTTTGTAAAGCTTCCATATTTTCTATGGTATTATATTCTGGGGGAGGGACCGTTTCTTTTTGAGTTTGCGACCTGCAAAATAACAAAGGTTTGCTAATCCCACACACGCTCCTGCGCGATGGTTGGTCTGTTTAGATCTTCTGGGCCACAACCACAAAGTAATCTGACAGTTGGTTCTTTTTGTTTTGGATGATTTGTCCCACTTGAGGTGTAAAATGGCCATTTTTTAGTAGAAGATTGAAGCCATATTTCAGTCAACCAAATGGAAAGCTCAGATTCGAGACACATGTACCATATTGGAATGCGTGCTTGCGTGTGGAATTAGCAAACCCAAAAAATTAAATGGGATTGCTTGGTCGTGGAAATAACATAATGGGGTGAGGAGGAGCATCTTCAACATGTGTGGAAAGTTGATGCAATATCCAAAGGGTTGGGAAGCAGGGAACAATGTGATGTGGGAGGGAATCAGATGATATGATGTAAGCCACGTTTAAGATGAATGGAATGCCATTAAGATTTGAGTATTTTGCTTCCATGCTATCCCATAAGTGGAACCTCTTATCAACATGTGCTCGTCCAAAAGGTTATGGAAATTTTAGATGTGTGACCCATTAGCATGTTTACCGGGTCTTAATCTGAGCCTTTCATTTTCAGTTTCCATTCAAGAGTTATTCTGTGCTTCCACGCCATTTCGAGACCTCGAAAAAACAGGGACAAAATCCTGTTCCCCAAGTTGTTTCCAACGCCACATATATGTTATTATCGATACTGTGTGCATGGCATACTTTAAATTAAGGGCATTTCTGTCATTTCAATTCTTTTATGTGAGGTGACTTGGTGGAATGACCATTGAACATAGATTTATTCCGCTCCGAATAGTTAGGTTCTAAAAGTGAAATTGACAATGGTCTACCAAAAAAGAGGAGAAGAAAGTTGAGAAGGACGGGTCTTTAAAAAGCCGGCCAACTGTCTTGGAAAAGGTCACTATCTCAATGATGAGTGGCTCTTCTTCATGAAGGGTTCATCATCAAAACCACCGTGTCACTGGCACATCAAATGAGGGCAGTAAATGATATTGCCATAGCTTGCTTCTCTCTTATTAGGAGCTATAAAACGAAGGCTATGTGGGCATCTGTGATGATTATGTGACACTCCCTCCTATCTTTTGTGCTAGCTCATGTTAGAACATTGCCCAGTAATTGAGAGATATTTAAAACTGTAGGGCCTATTTGGAACGTACGATTAAATGGCATGGAATCGATATCATTATTGCATGGTGAATGCGTGTCTAGAAATGTCATGGTATTTTGACTATCCATTATCATGTTTGGATCAAAATTTCATTTAGGAAAGACAATATATTAAATGAATTGATAGACTATGGATGGTAATCAACTGGCCTAATTTTACAACTGATGTCAGTCGCTTGTGTGCATGTGCAAGTAATCAACAGACTAGATTTCACAATTGATGTCGGTCGCTTGTATGGATTTGCAACTAATCAACATACCATATTTCACAATTGATGTCGGTTGCCTATATGCATATAAAACTCGAATATCATGTGTAAAGGGCATATATGGATGGATGGCATGGATGAAACACATGCATCGAGGTGAGGTCTGGCCTACAGCTGTAGTGGATTTTGAAATCTACTAGAAATCTTGCAATATCTAATTGTGACCGGATGATATGATACTTAGATTAATTCAATCCTTCCCGTCATTTCCAAATGCTGGATGGAATTTGCATGGGACTAAATGCAATTCCGTACCACCTAATCCGAACCTAATCTTGGCCCCATGGATTTGGATTGATTTGAGGGAATTTCAAATCTTGTTTGTTTGACACTCTAAAGTAACTGGGGATTTCAAATTCCTTCAAAGAGATGATTTCAAATCTAAGGTGGAAGTTAGGATTTCATCTAAAATTCTCTCATGAGTCGCTTGGGTAGCATGTGTGTCGCTAGGCTACTAATCTATTGGGCATATTGCCTGTTGATGATATCAATTGCATCACTAAAATTACTTTAATAGGATGATTTGCACAATCCAAACATTGTCTATATAAATTAATGGTTAAAATTTGTTTGTTAGTCGCTCGGATGTGATCTTTTGCTTGTGGTCCATTTGAGGCTTGGAATTTTATCATTTTCGACCAAAGTATATATGTCAATAGCCTTATTACAATCATTGTGTCAAACATTACATATGTACTCTATTAGGGATATTAAAGTTAATTTAGTAATTAAATTCAAACCCTATAAATATATTATGCATAGCTACTTTTGGAGTATAGGGGATTGTGAATCTAGGGTGCCAAACACAACCTGATGGTTCAAAATCTAGGGTATTTTAAATCTTGGAGATTTGTAATCCAAGACATCAACCGTGCATCCAATGTACCTTGTTCTTCTGTGTTCTCCCTTTCATGCTCATGTAGAAACTAAAAACTAAATTGATACAAAGCTTAACTGGGCCACAATGCAGGCACGATGTAAAATCATGGCTAAGATCTCTAGATTCACATGATGCGCCCAGTGTTTCGAATATCAATGATATAATAAATATCATCATCGATATTATTGGTATCATTAAGTCAGCGATACTAAAACCGATGTCATTTTAATTTTTTTTAAAATGTCACTGATATTTTTAATATTATTGGTGATGTTATCAATATTAAACTGTTGTCATTTAAATTTTTTAAATATCAATAATATTTTTAATATTATTGGTGATATTATCAATACTTTAAGAAGAATCCTCACTAAAAATTTCCTTGTATCGACAATGCCATCCATATTAACCTCGATGCCAACTATGTTAACATTCGTAAATAGATAAAAATTAATAGAAACTTGGAAAAAGATTTTCATAAATCTTTATTTTTGTGGGGTTTTTTTTAATTCTTAGGTGATATTGATTACCATTGGTTTTTAATTGATCAAAGTTTGAATTTGGGAGGAGAAATCTTGACAAGAAACATAGATGGGTCAGAACTCAACAGTGACAAAAAAAAATTATTGAAACTTTTTTATTCAAATAATAATATGGATTTCATGGAAATTTGTATCTATGTATGATTCTCATGCATATACATGAATTTGCAATGGAAAAATAATTAGTGAAAAATGATGAAAATTTGAAAATTTCTAATTTCTCTACTCTTATATTGAAAAATACTTTTTTTACTGTTAATTAATGTAGAAATTTTATATATTGACAAGTGCTGGCTGACATCTTGGTTCGCTACAAATTATATATATAATCTAGGCTTCATTTATAATCTAGATTGAGTGAAGATAACCTCATTTCAACACTGAGGTCTTGGTATCGATTCTCAAGTGGGGGTGCTAACATTGTGGACTAACAGTGGGGTGGGTGTCCTAACAGTTGAGTGTGTACTAACCCTAAAGTAAAAAATAAAAAATAAAACAAAAAAAATCTATAAAATGGAAACGTATTTATAGTTGGCTTTATTAATATTTTCATTCCGATTATCCTCTCTTCTTGAAGTGACAGCGAAAGGCTTTATTTTAATTTATTTTATTTTTCCAGCATTTGTCCAATGCTCTCCTCAGATAACCATATTTTTTCAAGTATTAGAGATAAAGCGACACAAATACATATTTTTTTCATCCCCTCATTGATAATACAATGATACTGAAGATTTGAACACTGGGTGTGCCCTACTTGGGCTTTGGAATGGCCTGATGTTTTGTGGGTTTCCTCATCTTAGTGGTGCACATCTAATGAATGGATTGGATGGCGTATACACAACACCATGGCCCTACAAACAGTGCATAAGGTTTTATTGATTGATGGACTTGATTGGAGAGATGTTCTGAATAAGCCGGGAGGAAGATCCTGACCGTTCATCCACAAAGGTTAACTGATGGTCCACATACAATGGGAAAAGGCCTCTGAACGTCCAGACAACTGTGATATTTTATTACATCCAAGCCAGTAGTAGGATGACCAGCTGACCGCTTTGATTGTGCCACGTCTATGCAGATTGGGCACAGGGAGCCATACTCCTTCAAATAAAATATTTCATTGGCCACAAAAGGCACCCACCTGATTGCTCAGGTAATAAAAACGGAATAAATGCAAAAACCCAGAAGAAAAAGGGTGGGTGGGATTCATCCCACTCTTCTCTCTCTCTCTCTCTCTCTCTCTTCGTGATGACCTGAGCAAACAGTGCATAAGGTCATTCTCTCTCTCTCTCTCTCTCTCTCTCTCTGTGATGACATTCCCCTTTCGGGAATCAGAGGAGTGAGTGATCACTCTCTCTCTCTTCGTGATGACATTCCCCTTTCGGGAATCAGTGGAGTGTGTAGTCACTGTTATCATGTTGTTAGGAATTCGGTGGTGGTTAGGTGGGGGCGTGGAGGGACTCCGATTGGGCAGAGCGGGCTGAAACAACGTTGTGAGGTATGAATGGACAGCTGTATGTGTGAGGCCGTATGCAGCCACAAGTGGCCAAAATGCTTTAAGAAAGGCCGTAGGCCCACATACAGCAAGCCAATCAAATCTCACTGTTTTGGACTCAATTAATTAAACTGGACCACACGTGTGGATAAAGGCTTAGATTAAATTTTCATATGTGAGTAATATGCGTGAGCTTGTTACAGTTTGCCTTACCCAAGGATTTGATTGAAGTGTTGGTGTTTTTCAATAGATTGAGGACTGGAGCAGGATTCGGAGCCCTCCGGACCATCAAAGTTGTGCAAGCTATTTGTGAAAGGGCAGAGGTTAGCCTTTCATAATAGATTTTTTTTTATATTTTATTTTATTTATTTATTTATTTATTTATTATTATTATTATTATTATTTTTTTTGCAACAACAGAGTTGCTTGTACAAACTTAAAAATTTGTTCTTTCAGCGTGATTCGATACCGTAGTTAGGGTTGTCAATGGGCCGAGCCTAGGGTAGGTCTTAGCTTGGATTTTGAGCTGTTTCGAGCTAGGCCTATGTAAAATTATGATTTTTCAGGTCCAAGCCCAGCTCATTAATACCCCTAATCGTAGTTCAACAATAAATTGAAAAAGAAGATACTGGCCGAAAATGTTCTTCTATTAATGATTTTTACAATAATGGCACTCACGATCGGTTTGAGGGACAATGATCTATTCATTACTCAATCGGGACCGAGATTTGTAGCAAAACAGTCGTGATATGCAGGATGTACGTTTGTTTGTCACTCGATTGAAACTGAGCATTGCTGTGAGACAACCGATAGAGGACGAATCTTCAGCAATATGTTTGTTGCCTCATTAGAATTGAACTTCGTTCCGAGACGGTTGGCGAGGTGATAGCTTGTTCGTGGTCTCAATCGAAATTGTGCACGTAGCGAGACGATCATGAATCGATTATTTGTTCGTTGTCTGGTGTGGATCAAACTTCGTGGTGAGATGGTTGGTGTAATCACCTAGCATGTACTAGGAAAGCCTTGCGACCTTTCATTCGAAACTGAGTGATCTTCCTTGCGATCTAGCAAGATGCTGTGGATGAATGGTGAAGAGATAAACTAAGAACTAAAAACAAAGGGCCCCATGCTGTGAGCAGCTACAGGGGCTTACAATTAAATTAACATAAAATAACATGGATAAATGCCCATGGTCGATAGATAGATAAAGAGTTGATTAGTTGTATTGGAGTGAGGCCTCGAATACTTCTTCGATTGCTGTTTTTATTAGTTTATGAGAGGTAGTGACCTTACGTAGTATTCAACACCGAGAAAGATCTGAACTTTCGGTTGTTCAAATCTCCTTGATTCTTTCATGTCAAGGTAGCCTACCGTGTATGGCCTTGTGTACAAGAGAGACTTTCGCTCTGGATCCTGTGTTGGTCGGAATCCTCGCGTCCTCTAAACTCCCATAGTAGAAAGCTGTTAGAGTCTTGTAGAGAGTTGATTTTGGCAAAGCTCTAGCATTTAATGCTAGATAAAAATCTTTTATCATAGGATTCTAACATTTATTGCTTGGAGAAAGAGATTAAAATAATGAGACTTGTTTTTTACAAAGAGTATTTTTGTAGATCTCTAGCATTGAATGCTCTCTCAACTCGACATCTCTAACTCCTATTTGAAGTCATCTACACCACATTTGGTATGACTGTCATGGTGTCTCCAGAACCAGTTTGATCTGGGCGCTTGATCATGTGTAAACAATATTCTTAATCCGCAAGTAAGATTTCACCCATCATTTAGCACATAGCACTGACACAGCTACATTTCATTGATCTACGTAAGTACGCCAAAATTGGATATAAACACTCACCGTATCATTTCACTAATGATGGAGGTGATGTGCGTTTCACTAATGCCGGCCAATCAGATCTTGTCGCTCATTTCACCACCATCAAGTGATTTGGGCTTTCACTACACAATCCGTATCCCGTGTAAAGAGTCTTGGCATGTGCTATGGGATGTGGATTAGGTAGTCAGGCCTGCACCACTGGTGGTTACATGATGAGATGTGATTGCTGAGGTTGTTTCGCTGTCCAAGATGGACAGTTGTTTTATGTTTTTGGCTGAGTATATATTGGAGCCATCTCTGATAGCCTATGGCCCCACCAATCACATCTCTCAATATCACCACACCAATGAAAGTGGTGTGGAAATCCACATCCGTGATAATGTATTTGTCAGATCTGGTACTCCTTTCGGGGCCTAAAAATCAGATGGGTCCATTGATTAGGCCCGCATCACATTATAAATTTTGGAGTTATAAAAAGGAAAGACGAATGATCTGTGTCTGACGTACGTGTGTGACCCACCTTAACCCAAAACATGTGACATTTGTACGTGCTAATAGCCTTTTTCTGTTTTCTCGTAACTAATCTCGTGAATTGCCTTGGACAATCCTATCCATGGGTTTCTTATCATCAGGACGGCTCCTCTAGTACAATACCCTCCCTATTGGGTGGTGTTGGGACACCCAGCTAGGTGGTGGAAAAGCTATGTGGCTGGATCCACCTAGGTGGGTGAGACCCCTGACTTTTGGGCTCACAGTGATGTATGTGCCTTAAAGCCACACCGTCCAACCATTTTCAAAGATCATTTTAGTGTATGATCCCAAAAATGAAGCTGATTTAAATCTTAGGTGGGCCACACCATAGGAAACAGTCGTGATTGAATTCCCACCATTAAAAATGGCGTAGCGTAGATGGGGTGAGATCGATCACCATCTCTCTCATAAGGATAAATACTCCAAATCCATAAAGCTAAAGGGAATCCTTAACCAGTCTTCTTCAAATATATAAAGGAACACTCCAATCCACTAATAAAATAGAGCAAAAACTCAATATAATTTGTTATTAATTAAAAGATGAATCTATTAAAATGATTTTAAACAACTATTTATAAATAAAGAAAAACTAATCCTAAAACTCTAATTTGCATAATAGAAGAGTCTTAGAAAGAAATGGAAACAATTTTGCTAAAACGGAAATAAATTAGAGAATCCGTGCAAATCTGCAGAACGTCATCAGTCGGTCGGCCGACGGGGCCAAAAACGGTCCAGTGAGTTTGGAGGCCCTTTTCGGCCTAATTCGGTCGACCGATTAGGGGCGTCGGTCGACCGATGAATAGTTGTTGGTGGTCTTTTCTTCTAAGTCTTCTTCTGGTCCATCTCCTCCATGAATCTGCTCGATCATCGCCCTTGGTCAGGAGGTTCTCTCCCACATTAGACTCCTCCACTTGAAAAACATTTATCCTCGAGTTTTGCTTCAGTTTAGGGTCACGATCCGCTTTCAACTTCTTCCATAGCTTTGGCTTGTGATTTGTGCTCAGATTCTCCAACAAACTTTGTTGATGATGCACGTCTTTGGCCACTCCTTAGCATATGATAGTAAACTCTATCGTCTTTGTCTCGAGGTTAACATGGAAAATCGTGAACGACTCTGTCCTTTCATCTTGGTTGTTGAAGGTTGGTGTCATCTGAAAAAGGCCAATTTCCTGCACAAGGAACAAATCATTAGAAAGCTTGATGACTATGATTGCCTCGTTTTCTTGCATTGTTGGCTCGGCATCCTTTTGTGTGTGCACATATTTTTCTTCTTTGTCTTGCACAAGCATTGTAGGTCTCTCCTCCACCTCGTCATGCCTATTAACATCCGTTGAGATGTTGGATGATTGTATGTCATTTTCCTCTTCTATGGCCTCGATCTCTTCCAACTCAGCAAATTCCTCGACATCATCTAGGACAGGCACAAAAGAGTGCCCTTTTACTTTAAAGGCTTTAGGAATGTCTTCTATCTTCGCAGGGATGACATATGCGATGTCGATGGGGCTGGGGACCTGCTCACCATTGTTGTATAGGAATCAGGATAGTAGTTGTTGCCTCATCGTAACCACTTGCAGATGGGCACCTTCATCTCTTTTTCACGACTGCGCTGAACACATTCCCACTAAACTGCAATAGCGCCCTTGAGATGGTAGGCCACGATTGGAACCCTCTGGAATCAGCATATAGCCAAAGAAGTATTCGACTTCTAAGAGTCATCCATAGACTCTACTCTGGCTATCGAAGTTAGGGATATCTATCGTTCTCATGTTGGATCGATATTCCTGATCCACCCCTTGTACCGATTATGTGGCGGAATTGGCACATTCGCAAAGCGGTCAAGGGAAGCTTGTAGCCCTTATATCGTCTTCCGTCTCTCCTGATGGAGAGCTTCTATTCTCTTTGAAGGATATATGGATCCCTAGATCACCATCCACAGGATTTTGTCCTTACCGTTGTTAGTTGCAATCGGCTTGAGGGGATTCCTCGCTCTAATACCAACTTGGCGCAGCATAGACGGGGTGATATTGATTACTGTCTCTCTGACAAAGATAAATACTCCAAATCCACGAAGCTACTGAGAATCCTCGACCAGTCTTCTTCGAATCCATGAATGAACACTTGAATCCACGAGCAAAACAGAGTAAAAACTCAATACAATTTGTTATTAATCAAACGATGAATCAATCAAAACGAGTTTAAACAACTATTTATAAAGAAAAACTAATCTTAAAATCCTAATTTGCATAATAGAAAAGAATCTTAGAAAGAAATGGGAAAAATTTCATTAAAACAGAAAAAATTACAGAATTTGCGCAAATCCGTGGAATGCCATCAGCCGGCCGACAAGGGGTCATCGGTAGGGCTGTCAATGGGTCGGATACGGGCCTGATCAGTGGTGATCCGTATCCGATCCGATTAAGGATATATCCGACCCGAATCCGATTCGGATCAAAGTACATGATCCGAACCCGACCCGTTTAAATAAATTGAAATCCGTTTCCGATCCGAATATGATTCGACCCGATATCCGAATATGCTACCGCCAATAGTTGCGTCACTTGCGTGCGTGGAAACGTGCAATGAAATAAAGTCTAGGACTTCGCCATTATAAGAATCCCTTGCTCTTCCTCTCTCCATATCTGCTCTTCTTTCAAAATCTTTCAAAAAACCCACTGAGAGATAGATTCTGTTTTGGGTTTTGATCAGCTCTGGATCCCAGAGAGAGAGAGAAATTCTTTTCTAGGTTCTGCTCAGTTTTGGATTTCAGATCGAGGAAGTGAAAATCTTGCTGGGTTTTTGCTTATATAGTTGTAATTTTGAGAGAGAGAGAGAGAGAGAGAGAGAGAGAGAGAGAGAGATTCCGTTCTAGGTTCTGCTCAGCTTTGCAATTCAGATCGAGAAAGTGAAAATCTTGCTGGGATTTTGCTGAGAGAGAGAGAGAGAGAGAGAGAGAGAGAGAGAGAGAGAGAGCATAGCAACCATGTCAGACCCTGATTTGAACCGGCACAGAGACTCGAGCGCCATCTCCATCAGCGGCAAGATCATGTTTGCAGTTGTCATGATTTTTTTTTTTTAATCGGGTTGTTAACGGGCCGGATCAAGGTTGATCCGAATCCGACTGGAATATTAAACGGATCATCTTTGGGTATCTGTATCCGACCCGATTATCCGATTATTGATCTGAATCCGATTAAATCAGATCGGATATGGATCAAGATCTGTGCCATTGACAGCCCTAGTCATCGGTTGGCTAACAGGGCAAAAAATGATGGGCCCTTTTCCGCCTAATTCGGTCGACCAATCAGGGGCGTTGGCTGGCCAATAAACAACATCTAGCAAGTTTGGGGGCCATTTTCCACCTAATTCGGTCGACCAATCAGGGGCGTCGGCTGGCTGATAAACGTTGTTGGTGCTCTTTTCTTACGAGTCTTCTTCCAATCCATCTCCTCCATGAATGAGGGTGTTCTCTCCTACATAAAAAAAAAAAATTATGGATTCCACCAGAATGTTTATTTTTCCATCCAACCTTTTGATATGGTCACAAACACCTAGATGAAGATACCACACAAATTTTATCTTGATCCAAAGCTTTTGTGGCCCCCACAAGAAGTTTTTAATGGTCAATCACCACTGTTTCCAGTACTATGGTCCATTTGGAATTTGGGATTGCTTCATTTTTTGGATCATGCCCTAAAATAAGCTTTCAATACAGATGGACGGCATGGATGTAGTCACATACATCACAATGGGCCCCTAAGTCAAGGGTCCCATTGTGGATCCGGGGTCTCACCTAATCCGCTCCCACCGTGATGTCTATGTTTTATCTAGGCTGTCTATCCATTTTGCTCACTTATTTAGGCGTGAGCCCAAAAATGAGGCAGATCCAAAGCTCAAGTGGACCACACCACAAGAAATAGTGGGGATTGATCGCTTACGGTTGAAACTTACTTCAGGGCCCACAACAATGTTTATTTTCCATCTAACCTGTTCATAAAGTCATATAAACCGGTAAGAAAAACACGAGAATATCAATTTGATCCGAAACTTCTGCACCCTTGAGAAGTTTTCAATGGTAACCATTCAATCCCCTTCCCTGTGGTGTGGTCTGCATGAGCTTTGGATCTGCCTCAGTTTTGGGCTCATGCCTTAAAACCAGCTGGGGAAGGATTGTGTACTAAGTAGGTGACCTTGCAACAAAAATAGTTGTGAATTGGGAATGGAACGCCTATCATTGAAAACTTCTTGGGAGCCACATAAGTTTTGGATCAAGCTAATGTTTATCTTTTCCATTCATCCATGTCAATATAACCTTACTGAACGGTTTGGATGACAAATAAACATTACTGTGGGCCCAAAGAAGGCATCAACAGTGGATGTCACAGTCTACACTTTCCTATAGTGTGGTTCACATGAGCCTTTCAATATGCTTCAAGTTTGGGCTCATGGCCTAAAATGAGCTCATAAAATTGATGGATGGCATGGCTAAGGCAAATATATCACGATGCCCCCATAGAGTTTAATTAGTAGGCAATCCACATCCAATAAAATACATACATCATGGTGGGGTCCACAGAGCTTTTCCACCACCTTGCTAGGTGTTGGGGTCACCACCCAATCCCAATCCATACAATACACTTATTATATGTAGAGCTGTACCGAGCTGAATTTAGCCGAGCTTTGCCCTTCATTCAGGCCTTTCAACTGGACTGACATAATTGAGTTGGCTCGATCAAGCTTTCGAGCCGAGTTTGAGCCTGGAAAAAACAAAAAAAATTAATATGCCCAGCTCAAAAGCCTGGCCTAAAATTGTTTAAAATTTGAGCCCAAAGGCAGTCCAAAGCCCATTGATACCCCCACTTACTTTTATAGAAAGTTTCGCCTCTCATTTTTTTTTTTTTGCTCTCGTCCAATGTGGTACTAAACAACGTACTTTTCTAGCTAGTTGAGTCGAGTTCGAACCAAGTCAACTGAGTCAAGCTGAATCGAGTTGCTCGAGCCAAATTTCAAGCCAAGCTGAATCAAGCTTAGGTTAGTTCAAATCCTTTCGAGCTTGAAAAACCGACTCGGTGTTGTTTGAACCCAACCTCCAAGCTGAATCAAGCTGGTTCGAGCAAGTCAAGCGAGCTACCAAGCTAGCTTGGCTCGTGTTCAGCTCTAATTCTATGATTGTGGCGTATGGGGCCTACAGACAATCAGGTGTCCTACCAAGTGAATTTGGATGGTTTTCCATTGTTTTCTATCGCACGGCTAAAGAAACGATTGTATAAGCCTGATTTCAAGGCATCCCATCATCACATAGGGGTCAAGTAATACAGTTTAGAAGGACTATACGCAGCACAGTGGACCCACCATAGATAACAACATATAGCCATTCAAAAACTCAATAAATAAATAAATAATCATGCAGTGCCCCACGTGATGGTTGGATGCACCAGATTTTTGGGGCGTTCACATTCATGGTGGGAGATTAGATTGGATGCAATACACCCTCCGGTAGGGCCCATGCACAACACTTGTTGTACAAGGACTTGTAGAGAGGAAACGAATTCTTCCCTCATTTTCTAACCATTAACAACTTTCTCACCATTGGATGGCTAGAATCATCCAATTCATGTGCATTTTTAACCATTTACAATCCGCACTAGGATTAATCCCTCCGGGGGAGGAAAGATGGGGCCCATTGGATTAAGGGTCTAAGAAGCTTCCAAAGTTCAAGTGGGCCATGCTCAATTTGAGAAGTGGGCCATGCTTATCTTGAGAAGTGATAACTACATTAGAGCCTTGCAAGGTTTCTCTTATTTGAGTGGCTATCTTACCCTGCAAGAATAAGTAGTGGGGCCCACAAGAGATTAGAGAAAGGGATTGTACTGAGCTTTTTTTTTTTTTTTTTTGGGAAAGCGAGCGAGGATGCTGAACCTTGCACGCAAAGACAAGAGAATGCTTCCGGTGCTCTTGAGAGCATTGTATGTTAAAATACTCTTAGTTGCATTGGGATACTTAGACACTCTAATCCATCGATCCGGACTGTCCATTAAGTTTAGTACTCATTTTATAGGACACCCTATAAAAATCAAACTGATCAGATTATCGCAAACCTCGGTAGGTTGGCATTACTTTTGTAGCCATTCATTTTTCCAAGCCATAAACAGAGCGTTTAGGATTGTCTTATAGAAGAAATTCTTGGGAACCATAAGCGATCCATAATAAGCCTCAGAAAATAAATGGTTCAGATTATTGTTAGGAACTAATTTTCTCTAAGTGATCCTGACCGTCCATTTTATTGACCATAGATTGGAGGCTTAGAATTGTTTGATTGGTGTGGTTTTCATGTGGTAGCTCATGAAGTGCATGCTTCACCTGTTGAACGGTTCAGATTGATAGATTGGACTGTGCAGGTGGCCAATTCAGATAAGATCACTAAGCACTGAATCATTTCAAAGATGGCCCACTTGGGCGTTTGATCATTTACGTGGTTGCTTGTTTGGAAAGCAATCCGGTAATTGCAATTGTGTGATTCAAATATGTGAATCCATTGATTAAGATGGAGTGAGCCCTTATGTCCTGGTGGGCCCCACTTTGTGCTCATGGGCCTATCCTACCTACCCAACAAAAAATAAGGGGTAAAAACAAAAGGGAACCCTTGTTTCATCTAAGCAAATGAAAAAGATTGTTGG
The DNA here is from genome assembly GCA_003013855.2 of Liriodendron chinense. Classification (NCBI taxonomy): domain Eukaryota; kingdom Viridiplantae; phylum Streptophyta; class Magnoliopsida; order Magnoliales; family Magnoliaceae; genus Liriodendron; species Liriodendron chinense. The sequence goes on along the minus strand of ML058387.1, from coordinate 8,672,262 downwards.
AAGTTTTAACAGAATGTGGTATTTCGTTTTCGATTATGGCAGCTAAGGCCTACCGTTCGGCGATCCAGACCATTGGTCTGTTGTGTCCCATCATGGATGGGTTATGCCTCGAAAATCTTTCAGATTAGAAGATTCTAGCCACCAATCTTGGGACTTTTTTCATTGGAATATGGCCTTCTGTTTCACATATATTTTTAACCGTCTATTTGCAAGGTACAAACTGGAAAGTAAGTGATTGCCTTTTCAATGAGATTTTTTTGGCGTGGTCCATCCATGGTGGGGCCCAACAGATCAGTGGTCTAGATCAATGAGTTGAAAACTGGCGTGTACCGTGCAAAACCCTCTAGTTGCATGTATCTTATAGTTCCACGTCACCCAAAACTATTAGGTAGCTACAGTGCTTTTTGGACCTCATATTGCAACTAGAGCCATAAATCATAATCATAACCTCATGGGCAAGAGAAGTCATCAACTACAGGCAACTGCACCGCAACTTGTGGTGCCCTGACATCTTTCACACCAATATGCCACTTGTACAGGAAATCCGTACCATGAAAATGGTTGACCACTCATTGAAAACGAAAATCAGTTTGATCCATCCACCAGATGGGCCACACCTGTATTTTAGAGTCATACTGTCAGTCGTCCAATGATTCCAACGGTATGACCCATCCTGATTTTGTGCCAAGTGAATATTTCACGGTGGGGCCCAACATTTTCATGCTATTGCACGTTGGCGGGAAAGATGGTACGGCAATCACAAGTTGTGGTGCCGTTTCATATAGGTAGTCAGTCCTCAATGGAAAAATCTCCTCTAAAAGAGCGGTTAGAAACTTTCAACTCATGTGATCTTCTAGTGTCCCACCCATCAATGGTGGGGCCCGGAATATGAACGGTTTAGATCTCGTACACGTGTGCACGTGTGCCAGTGCATGTGGATCCCTTGTCCTTTTATCTGTTCCTTTCAGGTCGTAGTCAAGAGTTTTAATACAATGATGAAGGTTAGAGGTCCATTACTTTCGGTCATTTTGCCACCAAAAAATCTGTCCCACCCCAAATAATTCTTCCACCATATTAAGGTGGCCCACTGGCCCCACTAACCAACCAATACTGATGGCCACTCAATGCCATCACCCCCAACGTTCACATGGATAAGCAAATGTGGGTCCCACTAATTTTACACGTTAACACACGTAAGAAAAATGGGCCACTGGGTATGACCCATCCATGGTGGCACCTAATAGATGAACGGTCTAGATCTTGTACATGTGTGCCAAACATGGTAACTCTTGGTGCTCACTGGGCTCATTGCAGTCATGCTCCAATAACATGAAGATTTCATGTGGGGTCCACCGCTTCCCCTGTTAGTTCCAGATCCCTAAATACATCCTGATCCATAACTCAGGTGGGCTACACCAAAGGGAAGAATATGAGACATTTGGTATGGGGGATGCCCACCGTAGAAACTTCCTGATGGAACGTGCGGTCCAGATAATACAATCCATTCATCAGGAGCCACCCACCAGGATCAAGGGACGAGCAGAAACTCGGCCGTTCTAAAAACTCAGGTAGTCAAAACAAGTGAATATATGAGTTTTAGGCGTGATTATTCATTGATTCTTGGTATGAACGGTGAAGATGAGGAGGCTCATCAGAAGCACGGTTTGGATTCGACATCCACATCACCGGCGGGCTCCTCACAGCTCGAGCGGATGGTGATGAATGGTCCATGCAAGCCATACACATCGCGCCTAGACTCTGTATTGTAGGCTTGTGCTTCAGCTTGTAGAAGTAGGAACAATAGTTCATAATCCAAGCCATTGATATGATAGGTCCCACCATGGACGGTCCATGCACCGTAAATCGCAAAGAAAGGGGGGATCCTGTCCACAAATATATGGCCTAGTTTTGCATTGATGTGAAGCAAGGCTGGATTCTTTCTTAACCGTTTGTTGGCTGCAAATAGAATGAAGGGTGAGGACTTGATCTTCTGGGGAGATATTTTGTTGCAAGGGCCATCTAAAGAGGGTCGAATAATATCAACCGTCCGTATTACTTCTAGGCCAGAAAGGCAAATGTGTGGTTGAAATGGGCTTGGTGGGCCACTACATGGGCCCTTGTCCAGCCCAAATGATCTGCTACTGTCTGTATTCTCCCTTCCAATGCACATAGTTACATTTGGACCCTTGGAATTCACGTAACTCATCCGGACCGTCCATTAGGTCGGGTCCTCTCTTATTAGGGTGCCTTGAGAAATTGATAGTCATAGGATGATCCAAACCATCCAGTAAATGCCATGCAAATTTGGACGTTCAAGATCATTCATAGAAGATAAGTCCAGTCACAGACGTTTAGGAGCATCCGATTACCGTGATTTTTTGCATATCAAGGGAAGAAGAGTGGACCCGACGTAATGGATGGTCCACATAGGTGATGATGACCTATGTTATGATGCCAAATGGCCATGCCTTGCCTTTGGATCCAAGTCTAGGGAGCGCACCTTGGCCGCAACACCGGAACCAGCCATGTGGGTGCGACCCTTACCATAGGTCCAACCTCGATGTATTCATTGTGTATCCACGCCGTCCATAGGTTTTTCCAGCTTATTTTAGAGCATAATCTTAAAACGGAAGCACGTAAAACCTTCAGGTGGACCACACCACAGGAAACAATGGTTATTTACCGTCAAAACTTTTTGTGGGCTCTAAGAATTTTGGATCAAATTGATATTCGTTTTTTCCTTTCATCCAATCCCGTGTAACCTTATCAAAAGCTTGGATGGTCAATAAACATTACAATGGAGTTTTTAATGCTGGGCGTTCAATGACCACTGTTTGCTGTGGTATGGTCCACCTAAAATTCGTATCTGCTTCACTTTTGGTCCATGCTCTAAAATAAGCTGGCAAAACCGATGGACGGTGTGGATATACAATTAATACATCGAGATGGGCCCTACGGTCAGGGTCTCAGCCACATTGCTGGTTCCAGTTCATAGCCTAGTCGAGCTCAAGTCTAGGAGCAGCCCAACACGTGAACTATGGACTTAGGCTTGGACCGTACTAGCATTCCATCCAAATACTCAGCCAACCCATCAAAACAAGTCGGTTTGGAATGGGCCCACCAGTCGAGCCTTTGTGCAGATGTGGGCCCAGTTCTAGCTCGATCAATTATCAAATCAAAAAAATAAGGCCCAGATCTAACCAACGGTTTTTGTGGCTCAGATCAATTCGTACCCAAGTGAGCTAAAATTACTGCCAAGGTGGGCCACCTCGGTCATTTGGGAGTCTAATAATTGGTACTACTACAACTGGATGTCTCCTATGATTTGTACTGGTTGTCCACCTTTTAAGTCCAAAGATGTGAAACGACACTCAAATTTTTGCCTTTTGGGTTTTCTTTTTCTTAGGAATTATGGTATGCTCTGATTTGGTGGGCCCATGTAATTTTAGCCAGTTGGCCTTTTAACCATGGACCATAATTGATGCAGACAGCATTTTAATCGACTTTATCGTTGACGTTGATTGGCAGGATATCGTGCTATCATCGCACTCAAAGATATGGATATATGAAGGATTGTGTGGGGAAGACTGTCTTCGACTTGTTTGGACACCGAATGGAGGTGTATCCAATAGTCTGGATCATTTTAGATTTATGGCCCACTCGGGTCATCAAGTTCAAAAATAGATATTTCCACAGGTGTGCCATGATCTCATGTTCCTTGAGATTAATTTTCAGATTTGAAGGACTACACATTAGATCAATGCATCAAAGGCCCAACTATCATTCCAAATCCATAATAGAAACTTTTAGATCACTTTTATGGGGTTAAATAAAATTAAAATAATATGAAATTAATTTTATTTAAAAGCTTATTGAATTATCTTTCTAATGGGCTCAAAAACACACAGATCCAATACTATGTAAGAAATATATAACCTTTTTACACCCATAAAAATTGACCTAATTGTAACTTCACTGTTTAAGTGTTAGGTATATTTTTATTGGTTATAGAATTAGGGTTTAGTTTTTATTAGCTATCAATATTTAAAAGTCTTTTTTTTTTTTTTTTCCTTTCAATTGGTAGTAGGGGTCGTAATGGGCTAGGCAGCCTGACCCAGCTCGGGTGACCTAGCCATGAAGAACCAATGATAAATAGCCCAGCACACCTAGCTTGTTTCCAATGTGTATACTATATAATAATTAGTCCGAGCTAGCACGTTGGCCTAGCCATATGTATTTGTTACATAGACTATAGAATTCGTGTATATGTAATGTATATAATAATACGAAGAACTTTAATATTCTAGTGGTATGGTGAATGATACATAGGCAATTATAAGTTGTTCAAATTATGGACCCCATTTTAGATGGTGGATAGTAAATTAGTGTAGTTATTTAAGTCTTTGTGAAATCCTCTAAACCTACCTTATCCATGCATGTACGTCTCGTCCAATCGCTGTACTGCTATGGCCATCGACCAAAGATCTAATGTTCACGTAGATCAAGTGGTGAATCATCATATTATCATCACATGTGATTAAAACAAAAAGTTTAACGGTTGAAAACATTTATGCAACTTTTTAAAACTTTTTTAATGTTGGGCTCAATGGAGAAACTACTTAATGAACCTCTGATCTCTTCGATCCATGTCATAAATAAGTTTTCAAAAAACTAGTCGATCCCTTATCGGCTCATTTAAATGTCAACAAATCTTGATTGATGCACCCCACCACTAACTTTTATTAGCCACTTGTTAACCTTATAAAGTACCGAATTAAAGCACATATAATGAAGACTTTGAATTTTACACATTCTCAAATCTAAGGATTAACCAATGAACTCTCAAGTCGATCATAGTCCAGGTAAATGGGCTTGGCCTAAAGAGTTGAACTCAATCCACCAATGCAGGTGTTGAATAGGTCTAACATAAAGATCATGTATCTATTATACCCTCACACTCCTATGTGGGGTAGGGTGAGAAGTATACCGAATCATCATTGTGCTTGATGAACGAGACCTTCCATCTTAACTCATCGTCAATAGAGCATTAAAATTCATAGACCACAACTCTCTATTAGTCAATGACCGTTGTCTGCAATCTCAAGTTTCCAAGGACAACCAAATGAATCACTCTATTATAACTTATGTCGATGTATGTTTTAGGCATCACCACATACCACCTCATATTAATTAAGGCATATCAATTTGTACATCTAAGATACTTGGTCATTATGATTTATGATAAGATCATCAATGTCTCATCCATATGGCTAGTAGATTAGGTTCACATTGGTTTTCTAAGGCACAACTCCAATAAGCTTCTACTTTCAAAAGTGGTAAAAAGTATTTTCTTGTTATTGTTGATGACTACTCTAGATTCACATGGGTAGCCTTTCTAAGAGAAAAATCTGAAGCGTTTTTGGAATTCAAGAAAATTGTAAAACGTATTTAGAATAAAAAAGGTCTTACCATTGGGTGAATTATGAGTGATCATGAGAATGAATTTGAAAACAGAAAATTTGAGGAGTTTGACGATAATCATGGTATTTTACATGAATTTTCAGTACAAAAAACTCCTCAGCAAAATGGTGTTACTGAAAGGAAAAATTGAGTTCTACAAGAAATGACAACTATTATGCTAAACAGTGAAAACCTTCCCTAAAGTCTATGGGTTGAAGACACTGCCTACTACACTATAAATCGAGTTTATGTTAGAGTAGGAAAAGACAAAACAACCTATGAATTATGGAAGGAAAAGAAACCAAATGTAAAGTATTTTCGGGTCTTCGAAAGCAAATGCTATATCTTAAGAGACCGAGAAGACTTAGGCAAATTCCAATCTAAATACGATGAAGGAATATTTTTGGGATATTCGACAAATAGTCGTGCCTATAGAGTGTTCAACAATAGAACTGGAGTTATCCTAGAATCAATAAATGTTGTTATTGATGATCATTTAATTAACTCTGGTTGCCCTAAAAATAAAGATGACAATGATGAAATTTTAGACACAAATAATTATCAATTATCAAAATTTCAGAGTTCTTCATCTCAACAGGATTTAAGGTCCATAAAAGATCATCCTATTAGTCAAATTCTGGGAGATCCTCTTACGGGAGTTAAAACCATAAAACAATTGGAAAATATATGTAGTCATGTTTGTTTCACTTTTCAAATAGAACCTTCCAATATAGATGAATCTCTCTTTGATGAAAATTGGGTGATTGGTATGCAAGAAGAGCTTAATTAAATTGTTCGAAATGATGTATGGTATCTTGTGCCCAGACCTTCGAATAAAAATATTGTTGGCATAAAATGGGTTTACAAAAATAAAACTGATGAGATAGGTAATATAGTAAGAAATAAAACCAGATTAGTAGCTCAAGGTTTTGATTAAATAGAAGGTATTGATTTTGGCGAAACATTTGCACCTGTAACTCACCTTGAATCCATTAGAATTTTTATTGCTATTGCTTGTTGTTTAAAATTTAAGATTCATCAAATGGATGTTAAAAGTGCTTTTCTCAATGGAAGTTTGGATGAGGAAGTCTATGTTGAGCAACCAAAAGTTTTCACCGATTCAAAAATTTCAGACTATGTTTATCATTTAAAGAAAGCCCTTTATGGCTTGAAACAAGCCCCAGAGCATGGTATGAGCGATTAACTCAATTCTTGATTGACCATGACTTTAAAAGGGGGAATGTAGACATGACCTTATTCATAAACAAGTTTGCAAATGACGTCCTGATTGTACAGATTTATGTTGATGATATTGTTTATGGATCTACCTGTAATAAACTAGCTATTAATTTTGCTAAACTTATGCAATCAAAATTTGAAATGAGCTTAGTTGTTGAACTTAGCTACTTCCTAGGTTTACAAGTAAAACAGCTCAATGATGGTATGTTTGTTTCCCAAACCAAATATGCACGTAACTTGGTAAAAAGTTTTGGTTTTGAATATGGAAAACACTACAAAACTCCTATGAGTACAACACTTAAATTAAGCAAAGATGAATATGAAAAAAGTGTTGATCTTTGTGTATGTAGAGAGGCATGATTGGGAGTCTTCTATATCTAACTGCCAGTAGATCGAACATATCTTATAGCATAGGTGTGTGTGCAAGATTTCAATCCAATCCTAAAGAGTTTCCCCTATCTGTTGTAAAAAGAATTATTAAATATGTTGCTAGTGCATTCAATCTTGGTCTTTGGTATCCTCACGACACATCTTCTAATATTGCTGGATACTCAGATGCTGATTGGGCTGTTAATGTTGATGATAGTAAATCCACTAGTGGCGGATGTTTCTTTATTGGAAATTGGTTAGTAGCCTGGCACAGTAAGAAACAAAATTCAGTCTCTCTATCTACTTGCTGAAGCTGAATATATATCAGCTGTTAGCGCCTGCACTCAACTAATGTGGATGAAATAAATGTTACTAGACTATGGGATTAAACAAGAAGTTATAAGCTTATACTGGGACAACCAACGGCGTGCCATTGACATATCAAATAACCTCATTCAACATTCTAGAACTAAGCATATTGACATTAGGCATCATTTCATTAAATAACTAGTGGAGCAAAAAGTAGTGTCACTTGAACATATCTCCACTGAAAAACAATTAGTTGATATTCTTACAAAACTTCTTGATGCAGTTAAATTTACTCATTTGAAACAATCCTTAGGGATTGGAACATGTGAAGTCTAACCCAAGTTTAATAAATAAATAAAAAGGGGTCTTCGGTAGACCGAATATACCCCTCGGTCGACCAAACTACGCGCAGACAGCATTATAAACACGACCGAAAGCCCTCTTTTTTTTTTTTTCCCCATTTCTCATTTTTTCCTTGCTTCTCTCGTGGGCTTCTAGGATTTTCTCTGATTACTGGTAAGATACTTCATCCTAAGCTATTTTTCTTTGATTTATCTTAGATTTGCACTTCCCGATTCTAGTTTCTCCCAAAAATCCATTGGATTTCTCCCAAAATCTTGAGCATTTTGTTTTCTTGTTGGATTTGGGGAAATCTCTTCCATGGCTCCCAAGGTCAAATGAGTGTCCAGTCGATCGAGGGGAGCTTCATCCTCTTCCTCCTCGATTTTAAGAACAATACGTCCACAATCTGAAGATCTTGAATATCTTAGGGATCATCAGACAAGAGAACCTATTGTAGAAAGAGCCATTAACTTTGCTCACTTGGTCAATTATGAGTTTCCTAGTCTTCTCTCCCAAATCAGTTGGGAAAATATTCTGTCTTGGGTGGCCCTGCTTACTGATCTATTGTTCAGGGCATGTATGCCTCAATAGGGGAAATGGGTATTAATGATCTTATGTACTTCAATGTTCAGTTTATAGAAGAAATTGTTACTATTAAACCAACAACTATTTCATCTGTGATGCACATTAGCCTTGCCTCTGATGGGCTTTAAAGTTATTTCAAATCCTGATGCAACTCAAAGAAAAGAGGCTGCACATTTTCTCTATGGCTTTAATGCCCCATGGAGAAGCGGAAATGCGCTTCCTATTTCTAATCTCAAACCACATTTTAGGGTGCTTCATAAAATTTTCTGCTCCAATGTGTATCCCAGAAGTGAGAACAAAAGTGATCTCACCCCAGTTATGGCTTGTACACTTTTCCTTGTAGCAACAGGGGTAAAAATCTGCCTTCCCACTCTTATTTGCAAAAACATTATATCCTTCCATCGTAATCCCGATCATGCCTCTCTCCCCTTTGGTTTCCTAATGACTAAACTGGCCTGCGCCTTAAATGTACCAATGCCCATCGAGGAAGCACCTATTAGTCATTCTGTCTTCAATACGTACCAATCTGAACCTAATAAAACTCGACCCTCATCCACAATAACAACTAGTACAAGGAGACGATTTGGATGATGAAGACCTTGAAGAAATGGATGTAGAAGAAGGAGGAGGAGAAGAGTCAAATGAAGAGGAGAGTGCTGATGTTGACTATCACCCCTCTTGATTTTGCATCTCGTCATGTTTCCTTGGAGGAGCATATGCGGTCTCTTTAACTCCACCAAAATATAATGCACTTAGAGTAAAAATCGTCCAGGAAATTGATGAAGAAATATTTTCATCATGTCATCAATAGTAGTTTACGTAGGATGCATCCTGATTTGCCACCATCTTCGACCTATGACTCCGACTGATGCTCCTATTAGTCTTAGTTTCCATTGTTATTTTCTGTTAGTGCAGTAGCTTTGGGTTAAGCTGATCTTTAGTCTCTTTTTTTATGATACTTTTTTTTGGATTATGGATCTTGCTTGATGATGTGTGTTTAGACTATCATGTGGATGATCAGTTAATCCTTTGTTTATTTTAGTCTTGCTTATCTTATTTGGTCTATATCTATGCTCTTGAATGCTAGATATGCTCTTGTATAATCTATAAGCACGCCCAGATCATGGATATATATGCACTTCCTATCACTTTGTCAATTTCTTACAAAAAGGGGGAGAAATGATACATCTTCTAAAATTGAGGGGGAGTACTTCCCACCAAATTGTGTGTTGTGCTGCTTTACAGGAACAAGAGACAATTTCTTTTTGCAGGCACACATTTAGGGGGATTCTATCGGCAAGAAAAAGATCCGTGAATGAATCCACTCTAAAGTGTTTTTCATTTTTTTATATATGTATGGTTTAAAGATTTGTATGTAATTTAAATATTTTTATCACGAATATTTGACAAAGGGGGAGATTGTTAGTGTAAGATATGCACTTCCCATATGTTGTCAAAATTCGTGACTAAGTTAGTAAAGTCCTTAAGAGCAGTTTCAAGCTTCATCAAGATTAAAGAAGACAATCTAAGCTTCTGAAAGATGATTAGAAGATAGGACAAGCTTCTTCAGTTAAAAAATGCAAAGACAAATCCAAAAGGTTGCCAACCATTTCAGGTTTGAGGATCTTGATAGACCCTAGGCAATCTTAGATACACCCTGTAAACAAGGTGAAAAGCTAGTAGGAAGTAGAGAAAGGATTGATAGTCACAAAAAATTAGAACTCAAAGTTCAGAAGTTGCTCAGTCGACCAAACCCTGTGCTCGATCGACCAAACAACACCTTGGGGTAGCCGAAGCCTTGCTCGATCATCAGTACAGATTTGAAAAGAGCACCTAAAATAGTCTCCTCATTCGACTGAACCCTGTGCTCGGTTAACCGAAGAGCTCCCTGGGTCAGCTGAAGCTCGCTTGGTCATTGATCCAGATTGCCATGTTTTTGGATTTTAGGTTCTTCGGTCAGCCGAGGACTGCTCTCGGTCAACCGAATGACTAATATGAACATATCCCTTGAATCCTGCTAGCCATTGGAATTTGAACATTGGACTTGGGTCAGTCGAGGAGGTTGATGGGTCGACCAAAGCGCGATCTTGAGCTCTATAAATAGAGGTCATTTCTCTTGGAAAAATAAGAAGTGAAAGTGAGAGAAGCTCCCAAAAATTTCTGTTTTTAGTCCTTCGTAATTCCTGAATTCTTAAGCTAAGAAAAATCATTTAGGATCACTAGAAAGCTTCTCATATTCACAACCCTTGAGATTCTTTAGAGATCATACCAATTTAGAGGTTGTGAATTTGAAGGAAAGTCTCCAAAAGCTCCACCATATTCATTTCATTGCCTTCTCCCTCATTTCCCTATCATTGGTTGAGCACACCTCAAATCTCCTACGCTAAAAAAAACAAGAAGGGAATGCTTCAAGCAAGGAGTTGCGATTCCTAGCTTCATCGGACATTTCACTTATACATTCGTGTTTTAAGAGGCAAGTCCGATTCTTCTAATTCTCCTTATGTTGTTATGCAAGGTTTTATTGAGATTTACCTGCAAAAATCTCATTGGGTTAGATCGAGATTAGCCTGAGAAAATCTCATTGGGTTATAAGAGGTGACCTCGTTAAAACCTCATTGTAAAGGTTCTTAAGGTTAACATGGAAAAACCTTGATATAGTGGAACTCCGAAATCACAAGAGAAGTGAATTCGGGGGTGGAGTAGGTCAAGGTTTGACCAAATCACTATAATTGCTTGTGTCCTTTTGTGTTTGATTCTATTGCTCACCTTGTTACTCATAGCATTACTTATCTTTTCTAATCTATGTCTTGCCTTATTATTCACTCTCTCTGGATTAAGATAAGTTATTCTGTTTGTACGTGTGATTAGAGTATTTCAAGTAACTATTAGTGTTCTTTAGCAAAGAATTCACAATAGTTCCCCCCCCCCCCCCAAGGACATCTTGAGCACCTTTTCAATTCCAACATTCACAACCATCCCATTCTTTATTCACAAAATTCTAGGTTTTAAATTGACACAATCTATCCATTTAGGACCTTATTTAACATTAATTGTCATAATCACTAAACAAGTAATATCCATCGAAATTTAATGATTTTTCCACTGTCAATTGAATCAACACCAATCGTCGATCAAATTGATAATCGCTAGTTTCGACTCAATTTCGACAATCCGACTCCAAAATTTTAGTTTTTCTTCATGGATTTAAGGACTAATCACACCTCACTTCTTTGGAAAATCATGCATAAAATGGTTCTGGTAGATGAGGTGATTTAGAAAATGGGAATCTATCTCGCTTGAAGATGTAACTAATATGAGAGGCATGTTCCCATTGAAGTAACTCCTTTGGTCTTCTCCCATCGCTTGTTTCTTTCTGGACAGGATAGGAATTTCAGAGGGAAGGATGACCCTCATCCTCTAGCCAATGACCAGCCCCTTCCTCTTGTTGAATTTCTCTTGGTTAGGAAGACAAAGTTCAAGTTCAAGTCGAGGAGTTCAGAGGTATGCCCCTCATCTTTTGCTTACTTGGGTGCATTCAAACCTTCAAGGTTTCTCATGGCAGATGAATCCAAACCTTGTCCAAGACTTCCATTCGTTGCACAACTCAGTAAGTGAAGGACAAGTTGTCACTGTTCGCACAATACAATAGCAAATTCTAGTCTGCCCAACGCTAATTGCCAACAACTCGTTTCAAATCGCTCTCCCCTTCCTTCACATGAACTTCATAAAATGGAAGACATTGATCATCTCTTCTCCAACAACTTGATAGTTGTTAGGCAATCTCAAGTGCAGGGCTGCACTGTAGTGAGAATTCAGTTTGAGACCAAGATCATCCTTAGGGATTAACTTAGTAACACTTCTAAACTATCTCAATTAAAAGTCTCTAAAACTCTAAATTGAATTAAAGTGCGGAATTTAGAACATAAACTAATAATGTTAAAAGGAAAATTAAAGAATTAAAACACTAGAGCGTGAAGGATCCACTCATAATCACTTCTCAATACTTAATTTGTTAATGCAATACAATACTCAACTAGAATCGACGTCCTATCTTTATCTAATTGGAAGATACAAACAATCACAACACATTCATTATTCAAAGAAAAATATGAATTTTCAGAATTTCAGTTCTAATAGAAATTTGAGAACTTAAACCGTGGAACTTCGAAGCATCCATTGTATCAAAAAATCATAATGGATCTAGGGTTTTCATTGATTAAAACTCATAAAGATCAATTTGATTAATCTCAGAAACTCATAAGCATCTCATATAACAATCATCATAAGAGATTTTTAGAATTCTTTAAAACTATCAACTTTATTCAAACTAAAATATGAAAAATACAACTCTAAAGCTCGATGTACTTGCATTAAAAAGGACCACAAGCTTTACCTCTTAGCCCTAGCTAAGAAGTTTAGCCAATCACCAACATGATCGAACTAAAATCTCTTAAAAAAACAAAAACTATAAGAAGAAAACTAGAAAAACTCCAAGGGAAAGCCTCGATCCACTTTGAATCTCTCTCCTTAGCTTCTAGGACTCCTAAGGATGCCTTAGATGTGTAAAAGAACCCTCTATTTATAAGAAAAATCGAGCACCGACTTCAATCCTCGTAAGTTTTTGTGAACCAACTTGCGTTATCTACCGGTCGACCATAGGAGTCGGCCGGTCGACAATCCTCGAGTAACTAAATCTGACAGATTTTCAAAATTTCTCTTCATCGATCGATCGGTCCACAGTGGGCATCGATCGGTTGATAATGGTCTCTTTTAGTCCAGGAAGCTCAGGTCCAAAACAATAATTTCTTAACATAATTCGACCAATTGACCCTTCTCATCAGCCGGTCGATCCTGCCTATTAGCCGGTCGATAGTGACAGTCGATCGGTTAATTTTTGCAATTTTCTTTTGTTCTTCGATCTCGGTCTCTCTCCTTGGCAACTTGATTCCTCCGATTCTTTTGCATGTCCGAGCTTGTCTTCCAAGCATCCCAAGCAACTCTTTTTAGCATTAAATCCATGTTTCTCTCTTCATAACCTGCAATCATAGAAACATGTATAAGTTAATAACTTTGAGCATAAAAGTAATGCAACTATACTATGAATTGGGGATTAAATATGCACAATTCAAGGATCAACAATAGCCAATGAGATATGGTCTCACTTCTTTCAGATTTTTTATGTCCATTTTCAGAACAATCTATCAGTAGCCCAGAGAGCTAATGTCTAGATGAGCAGAGCATCTCGATCCCCTAATTTCTTAACACTTAGAGGTCTAACCCTAGCTTCATAGTGTGGGAAATATGTTTAGGGTGTAATGATAACAACTTTGAAGGGAAAAGGATGTCGGCGATGGACATCATCGCCAAGGTTTCCTCTTGGCTATTTAAAGTGAGAAAGAGAATTCCTAATAAAGAAAGGAAATCTATGGCATAATCTATGATGTTGCAAGCTCTGAGCATTGCAGCGGATGGGAAAAAGGAAGAAGATTGTGTATAGATTATCAAATGGGAGCAACATAAAGTGGGATAGTTTAAGCTCAATGTGGACGGGTCTTCTAGAGGAAACCCGAACTATGGAGGTGGGGGAGGGGTTTGCAGGGAACATAAAGCAATATTATTTTTCCTTTTCATAAGTTTTATGGTGAGGTTTTGAACAATGTAGAAGAGGTGCAGGCTTTAGTAGACGACCTCGAAATTTGTAGAGAAAAGCGACTCCAAAATATCTTAGTGGAATCAAATTCTCGGTGGTGGTGGAGGCTTCTTTGAATAAGGATGGGGCTGGCCCATGGAACATTTGGTACTGAATGGGAGAGGTGGCCGGTTCAGTAGACTTATTATATGAATCTCTTGGTCTCCCATGTTCTTCAGGAGGGTAATGCAGGGGAGTGAGGGTCCACCTAAACCTTTCTATGTCGGGCTAACCTTCCTCGCCACATAAGAGGGTTGCTCTCGTTAGATTGAGTAGGGATAGGGAGCCTCAAAAAATCTAGGAAGCATTGAGGAGGCTAGCGGTGGTGCCCCCTAGCTTCAGCTTCTCTTCTTGGGGCTCAGAAATTATAACATACCTTACACGCCAAATAGCTTGAAGAGGAGATGATATAGGTATTCAACACTTGGAGGAGGGGCTCTGTCGTTGGCACAACGACAACACTTAGAAGCCAATTGTTCGAATTTCTATTGCACCCTTGTAACAATTGGAACAACATTATGCGAAAGCTAGCTTCTAAATAAAAGTAGAAACCTTATGTAGCATTTTCATGTGCCATACCCATTTCGACTAGCCTTTTCAAACTCCCATTGGTTTGCAAAACCCCCATACCCATCAAATGGAGAACTGATCTGAAGATTCAAGGGGTCAAATGCATAAGTTCCCTCTTTGATCTTTATAGAAACCTCCATCTCTAATATTGGCTAGGAGCTCCCGCAGCAGGAAGTCACCAAGAGATGCTTCCAATCGAATGCCCTTGAGGCCCAGAAACTCCTTAACCTTAAGCTTATATAGGGTTTTAGAAATCTGTTGGACGCTCCAAAAAGCGAGATGGCTAAGCCCCGTCCAATCATTTGTCCAAAACTTACAAGCTCCCTTCCCACCATCTGACGCACTTGATCCTCTAAGATAGGCAAGATCTTGTAGATGCTATTCCAAAAAGGGGAAGAGAACTGAGAACAAGAACTATTGCCACTACTGGATAGTTGATGCTTATATTTTGCTCGTATGAAGGAAGTCCTGATAGATTCCCCTTTGTCGAATCTCATTGTCCAAGCCATCTTGAACTTGAGGCTTTTCATAACATCTTTAAGCCTTTAGCACCCCCCCCCCCCCCCCCCCCCCCCCCCCCCCCAGGCACTCTCTTCTAACTAGCCCAGCGTAACTTCTTCCCAATGTCCTCCTAACCCTAATAGAAGTTCACAAACCCTATTTCCATATTATCTAAAACTTGATTTAGACCACCATAACTGTCAAGGAGTGGACTAGGATAATCGAAAAGCAGAATTCGGACGCTGCTTCGGCTGACCAAAGGTTGCCTTAGGTTGACCAAGCGACAGTGAAATATATAAAACATGACTATTTGTATTGATGACTGAGCAAAGCTTGGGTTAAACCAGGAAGCCTTCGGTCGATCGAAGGAAGGCTTGGGTCGCCCGAAGAGTGCTAATTTCTGAAATTGATCAATGCAATCTGTATCGATGACTGAGGAGGTCTTCGGTCAACCGAAGAACCCTTTAGCTGACCGAACACAGGGCTGGGTCAACCAAAGGATTGTGAACTTTGACAATTCAATTACACATTTCTAGTCTTAATTAACCAAGTTAACGTATGACTTTAAGAACCAAAGAAATGACTAAATTAATGAAAGACGAGATGATAACAAACTTGGTGGGAAGGAAATATGATTTGTATATATGCCTATAGGATATTCACTTTGCTGTAGTTGGAACTTGGAGAGTGTGGAATCCACGTCACCAACGACAGGTGAGTGAATCCCAACATGTTTTCTACTCGTCTGAATAAAGTAGATTGTGTGATGTAATGTTATGATTGTTTACTTGGTATTGACTATGATGATGTAAGCATATATGCTAATGAATTATATTACTTAGACATGTTGAATGAAAGGAATGAATATAATGCATGTGTGTGCCTCTCGAAGGAGGGATGATGAAATAATATGTATGTGCCTCTCAAGGTGAGAGATGTTTTGATTAAACCTTGCCTCTCAGTGGAGGGATGATAGTATAATCGTAACATGTCATATGTGTAATGACCCAGGTTTTCGAAATAATTAAAATATCAATTTAATTAATTATTTAGTAAATTACATGATTTATTATATTGATAAATTAATAATAAATAATCTGTAGGGACTTAGTATAGGATCCCTTTATTAAAGTTGCTCAAAATAAACCCTAGAACAGCATAAAAGTGTCGAATTTTACAAAACTCACAAATTTACAATAATTACGAAAATGCCATTAGATAAACTTAAGTTAAACTGACAATTTTAAGTATACCAGTTTCTAACGATCAGTTTTATGCTAAAACTTTATATAATAGTTTAGGGGCATATTAACCGTACACGTTAAATTTCAGCCCGCTGATAATCCTACAAATATCCTAATAAAAAATCGGGCTATAAGTGGACCATCTAACCTCGGATCTGCCTCATTTTTGGTGTCATGCCCTAAAAATCTGTGGCCTACCTGTTAGACAGGAGTGGATTTCTTATATACATCACGGTGGGACCCACGTGCACTTTGTGCACAAAATGCACCGGTCAAACGCGCGTTGACCGCGTTTTACGTGATGGGTCTTCTTCCCTGTCCGCTGCTGCAACAGCGTGCAGGCGCTGTCCATCCGAGCCATCCACACCTTCCATCAGTGGGCCCCATTTCTTCCATCCGTTCCATTCATCATAATCGGACCCCACCTAAAGCCCGTCCGTCCAAATCTGGGAGTCAAAGGATGATCGCGTGGCCCACTCCAAATTGCTGATCTCACCAAGAAGTTCAAAATCCGATCCATCGACGTCCCTGCTATGTATGGATGCTCCAGAACTCTTCCAAGACCGTCGGATGGACCCCACTTATCGTCCCAATGGGCCCCATGCATTGGAACTCTTTAGATAAGGATCGTTTCCTCTCCAACTCGAACTAGGATTCCTCCCTTCGCACCAGCCAACCACCCTGCCCCTCACCCTATAAACCTTTGTCCATCCATCCGCTCTTGCCCCTCCAAGAAACGCATAGAGAGAGAGAGAGAGAACGGGTTGAGAGTGAGATAGAGATTGTGGGAGGAGAGAGAGAGAGAGAGAGAGAGAGAGAGAGAGAGAGAGAGAGAGAGAGAGAGAGATCAAGAGAGGGCAGCTGTACTGCTGTTGCTGTTGCTGTGACGCTGCCCTGCCGGACCCCGCTCCAGATCAGAAGAAGATAGAAAGAAAGAGAAGAAGAAGGGAGTAGGTGAGTTTGTCTCATACTTTTTCTCCCATTGTAATCCATTATTTTTTCTTTTTAAAATTTTGGTTTATAAACTATTTGGATTGAAGAAATCATAAGTCAGATTGCCTTGTTAAAAAATTCTATGGTTGGAACCTGTGATTGTGAACGTGAAAAAAAATCAGATTCTCTGTCTCATGTTGAATTGTTGTTGGATTTTCTATCTTTATATGAGATTTTGCGTGAATTCCTTGATAATTGTCTTTTGTGGAGTTTTTAATGATTTTACATGGAAATTTTTATTGAGAAATCTTGTGTTTAAGATGATATTTTGATGTCTTCTAAGTAGAGGATTGGTTTTGGTGCCTTTGGAAAGGCTGGGAAGCTTGAGCTTTGTTTGAATTGTTTGAGAAAAAGGAATGATAAGAATCATGCATTCCATGTGATTGAGAACTCCAGTATGTGGTTGATCACTTGAGTTGATTTGGGTTGAGCACACGTGAGTATTGCAATAGACCGTTACTCCATTGATCGAGGCCGGTTGGGTGAGCACCTAATTGTGTGCAACAGACCAGCTACGCAGGCCAGGTGGAGGCTCTGTTGATTGAGGCCGGTTGGGTGAGCACCCAAGTGTGTGTAACAGACCAGCTACGCAGGCCAGGCGGAGGTGTGGGATAGTTCGTGATCCGAGTTGGCTATGCCGCTAGGGACCGATGTTCCAGGATGATAGTGCTAACCAACTGGACGTTCGACTGATAATTGTACTAAGATCGTTGAGATATACTTGCATATCATGCATCACTTGCATGTTTAAAAGATTTTGGTTTGACGAAATTATCATCGGATTTGAAATGGTTTGTATTTTAATGGTTACAGCGATTGTCTATATTGAATTACATGTGCTAAACTGTACGAGAATACTCATCGGCTTTTATAGCTGACGCAGTGTTATGCGATTAATCGTAGTGATATGTGATGATTTAGAAGACTTCGAGGAAGTGATTCCAGATAAAGAAGGACTTTAGAAGATCTTTTAGATTTCATTATTTTTAGTATTGAAAGCTTGATGTAATAAGGCCCATTAGATGGCCATTAGTTTAGACAGTTTGGAACAATTTAGTGAACTTATTGATTTATGGTTTAATTCTCAAAGTTTGGTTTATTTTGATTCTATATATTTGGTACCATGTGGATGGAAAAGAAAAATATCGGTTGTGATTGTGAAGGATTCATTCATTATTTACGTAACACCCTTGATTTCGGGATTTGAGTTTATATACTTGAGTGTCGAGTTTTGGGGGACGTTACAATATGCATTGTACATTTCATACACTGTTGTCTTGGAGCATCACTCTAGAAGACCTGTAGGTATTTATAATACCAGGTTGCCTAGGAACCATCCCGGATGCCTGCAAATCATGCGGAAGTCTGCCCTACTACGTAGGGAGAGTGCAGGTTGATGCGTTCCAACCTAAGTAAGTGGATAGTTTGATTTTATACCCACTTGATGCATCATATCATCTTGCATGACATACGAGCATATCATTGTATAAACTGAACTGTAAATCGTAATTGGTGTACTGCTTTATCTGAGCTAGTGAGAACCATAATGGGTTCACTCACTGAGCTTGCCAGCTGACGGTTGTGGATTAAATGTACACAGGTGATGTAGATATTCATCCACCCGAGATAAATGTTGATAACAATGCAGGATATGTGGAGGAAGCCCGAGGGGATTGGCCATACTTGACGAAAGAAGAGATCGCTGCATTAGGATCTAATGCTTAGTGCTTGTTAGGTTGGCTACTTTTAGTAGAATTGATTTTTTTCATTATTTATTTTCGAATATTAATTAAGATGATGGTTACTTAAATAAGGTCCCACATGGGAGGACCTAATTAGGATTTAAGTCTTACATTGAATAAAGTGAATGTTTGGAACATGTGATATGAATGGTTGAATGACTTAGTTGATAAGATGTGATGCTTAAGAAACTATAAAATTTATGTAATTTGTGCACCATGTGCACTAGTCGTTAACCGTAAACCAGACCTGAGGGTGCACACTCTGTGCCTAGGTTACGGGGTGTGAGAGCTCTAAACTAGAACAAGTCTAACATTAACAAAACTGGATTGCAGTTAATCTACCTGGATCACAGCAAAAAAAGATCAACTCTCTCGATCAATCACAACTTCAAAGACACAATAGCTGCTCTGAAACAACATGATCTTTAGACTCGAACTGGAGAGTGCAACCCACGATCAAACCCCCAGCTCACAAGATCTTCTACTCAGTTAGCATAGATCAGAAGAGAAGTCTGAAATTGACCGAATCTTTGCCTGCACGAATAGCACCACTTTGTCTGAGGAAGAAGACTCTACCAACAATGGCAGATCTTAAGAAGAAGATGCTTAGATCCGAATCTGGAGGGACATCTAAGAGGCTTCTCGAAAGTTTAAGAAAGAAGATTATAAAAGCTCCCTTTCAGATTTTCTAGCGGTGCGAGATATGAAGAGAACCAGGCCAACTTTGCTGGACCACCGCCTGAGACGATAGCAGCAGGATTTTGATAGTTGAGATGAGGTTCTGGTATTCATCGAGATGATGAAGGAGAGGCTCAGATCTATCGGGACTATTGTTTTAGATAGTTAGGTTGCAAAACGAAAGAGAGAAAGAAATCTCATTTCCTAATATAGCTGACTATCAATCCCCGTGAAAGGAGTATGAATGGTTGAGATCTCTCTAAAACCCTCCCTAACAAATTGTTATGGACGACCAAGATGGTTAAGAGGCACTCGGTACGCGGATGGTCAACTTGGCAGATGATCTATTTTCGAAAAACAAGATATATAGCCGAACTTCAATTGGAAATCTACTTGCAATCAATGGCCCCCATTATAAAAGGGCCTTCATGGTTAGACTGAGGGCCATGAGCACAACACAATGAACGATTTGGATCAACCAGAGGTGGCCCACAATGATTTCAATCCCACGATTAACAGGCTGCTGGAAAACTAAATGCTCCTTTGGACAGCCACACTTCAGCCTCGCATTGCGAAGGTCTTCACCCAGGTTATGGTTAGCCCCACCGCACAAATTAGATGGATGGTGTGGATCGCCCAAATCAAGGCCACACTTCAACCAGAAACGGACATCCGTCCGTTCAAATCCCGCTCAGGGGGGAACTGAAAGAAAGAGGGGGAAATCTCTCCTTTAGAGAGAAATCTCGGTCAGCCATGGTTTTGTTTTGGTGCACAATGTGTGCACTCACCATTGGTGCACACACACTTTATGTGGGGCCCACAAAAGTATTATGAAAAATCCACTCATGTCATTCACTTCCACCGGCCTTGCTTAAGTTACTAACTCGCCAATGGTCCAACCCATCAACCACGTGGGCCATAATAATCAAATTTTGTGATTAATTGATGATTTTGACCAATCCGACGGTCAGATTGCCTCCAAATCAATTTTCAACGGTTAAAAGTCTCAGAAATTAATATGGTTTACACCATGGGGTGTAATCTCAAATATTATCACTAATATTCATTTAATACACCATTAATAATGTAATTATTATTGTTATTATTATTATTATTATTATTATTATTATTATTATTTGGGTGAAAATGATAGTCCCCACTCTTAATCAGCACCATACATAAGAATAGTTTCCCACTATGACTTATACACATCGTTCTTAAGTAGTTCAGCGTATTAAGTGGTCTACACTACATGGATTAATATATGTACATCTACATTTTTCCAATTTACATCTATTGGTAGAAAGATTGTTATTCTGACGATGACCTAATTGCTTAATTTGATTACCATTAATTCTAAGAATATTAGTTGAAACCATATAATTAATGATTTGTCTATTAATTTCATAGTAACACCCAATTCTGAAAGTACAGGGTGTTAGAGAGTTGACTCGTCAAGTGGCCAATCGAGCCGGGTGAAATCAACATCACATACTATCCTTGGACAACTATAAAAGGAAAATTCGTTGTAGACTTCATTTTCAAATTCACCTACCCAATGGGTATTCCATCGAAGGATGACAAGAACGAAAAGGACCAAAGCTCGTCAACATGGACCCTCCATATCGATGGGTCCTCTAATGCACAAGGGAGCGGGGCAGGACTTAGCTTGACCTCGCCCAACCTCATTCTGATCGAATATACGCTGAGATTCTGTCAAGCCGCAAATTCAATTTTCGGCGTCTAGTCGTCATAAGCCGAGTTTAGAGTTGATAGCCTCCATAGTACCCTGGTTTCAACACCAAGCATATGCTAAGTTCCAAAAACGGGATCCCACAAGGAGGGTTTTCAGGATAAATTTTTTTCTAGAATAGTATAACTACAAGTGTACCATAAACCAAAACATCATCACATACATCCACTATAAAAGGATTCAAGTACAGTATTGGAAAGAAAAATACAGTATAAAACTGTAAGCTGAAAAGGGAAATACAATATATAGCTATAATAACTTAAAAGGATTAGGTACGTACTCCTACCTCACTACTGCTGCTATTTAACATAACCTTCACTTAAACAACGTGCGTAAGCTTACTAAGAAGCTTAGAGAGTGCGTGTGCGTGTGCACCATGCATATGGAAAGTATAAAGATATCAAAGCACGCTGAAATAGTGAAGACTATATTGCCTTGTCCATGAATGCTATCACCTATATCAAGCTATGCAATGTAAAGATCCTTCTAGCCAAATGTCATATATGGTGATGCAATCCAAAACACACGATGAATGAACGAGTTGTAGTACATAGTGTCATGTGCCGGGAGGGGTCTCATGTAACACCCAAACCTTGCATATCCAAATTCCCTCAATTCAGCTATCGGGTCCAAAGTATTACTATGATATAAGATGACATAAACCAACATACAACATATTTCACTATAATAATCATAATTTCTACCACATAATAATCCAAACATAATGTTTAAACATCAACATCCAAGGGCCCTCAAGCCTATGGTTAATAACATTTCTCAATAATAGAAATCATAATAAAAAGACTAAGTCCTCCAATCTTCCAGCGCGCGGCATCTTAGACAACTATTTTCCAAAGCCATCGACCTTCTCATGGAAACACCTCCACTTTATCACTTCCTGAATGATTTTCCATGTACACCACCATGAGCTAAAAAGCCTAGCAAGTAATAATTTGCATGATTCAACACATAATCATGATATATCAAAGCATTAAAACAATATGCCATCCATCTCATATACAATTCAATATTCAGAACCACCAGGGTCATGGCTGCACACAGCTTCCTGCATGCCAACACCTATTCAACCTAGTCTCTCCTTAGTCAACACAGAGAGAGCATACTGTTCCAACTCTCTAAGCTTGGATTGGTTTCTCTCACTTATAATGTGACACTTGGAGTCTAGTGATAAGTAGTCCACAACTGACTAAATTCCTTTTCCAACCCTGGCCTTAGCCTAGGGAGGAGGCCCTATTGATACCAACTCGAGTTCCAGTTGGGATCTCTGCCCAAAATTTAAGTGAATCTCTATCCCCAAGTTGTTTAGTGTTCAATCTCAGCAACACCTCATATATAGTTGCATTTACCATAACTCAGATGGTTAAATATACCACATCACATGAGCAGTATCTCAGATGGTTACATATACCACATATCATAAAAAGTTATGTCACATGATTCATGGATGCATGATGAATACATGCTGAAAATACCATCCGTGTAGTGTTACTTACAAAAGTGTTATTCCTTCTTTAGTTTGCATGGACTTTTGATATAATCCCCTTCTATTTATCGGCTAATATTAAATTTTTGTTTCTGTTGAATTGCCTTTTTGAGTATCATGCTAATTTTCAAGAAAAAAGTTACTTTCATACTTAATCTAATGATTACTCAACTATTAGTTACTTATTATACAAATCTGACTGTTGATCGGACAATCAGACACTTAAACTACCGATCCGTACCATCGGTTTAGTCATATCATACCTATGGTTAATGATTTATCAATCTTAACTGTTTATTTTGGGTCCATCTTTACATAGGTTCAAGATCCATCCGATCTGACCATTAAACCTTGATTAAGATTGTTAATTTATGGTATGGTTGGCTGGATCTAGTTTTCTATGTACTTAATCTTCCATTTATCAATATGACCCTTGATGGATGGTTATGATAAGTTGGATCATCAATCTAATGGTTTAGATCATCTTACTATAAAAGATGGTCCACTTGATATCTTAAGTGGATCATCGGGTTCATTCACTAGTAAAGACCCACTCAAATATTATGAGTCATAAATTTTGATCAAGGGTGGGTAATCAAGAAGGTTTCAACGATTGACATTTATATTCCCACAACTCCTTGTTATGGGGTCCACTTGAACATTAGATCCGCCTTAGTCTGGGCTTACCTTTAGGGTAGGTTCAATGTCAAATAAATTCATTAGTGGATCATGAATCGTTTCCACAACAGGCATTAAATCCTCAATTGTGCTTTGTGGTGGGGCTCGATTTGGACGATCTGGTCAATTCATAATGTTGGCCAGCCCAAGGCGAGCCTAAGGAGCCTTGGGAGAAGCTAGTTTTTACAGAAAATAAACATTATAATGACCCTGGAAAAATTTCAATAGTAGACGTCACTCTCTACTTTTTTCTCTAGCATGGATCATATGAGATCTGGACCAATCTCATTTTTTGGCCCATGCCATAAGACGATCTGATAAATCAGATGGACGGTGTGGATATCACATATACATCTGGGTAGATTCCACAATGCATCCACAACCAATTTCACAAAGGACGGGACGTCCCTTTCTCTAATGTCATTGTCAATAGCATCTTTCTATAAGAATCTATATATTGCAGAATTCATAGGACCGTACAGTGCATCGAGTAATCTGAAATAAAGACATACTTGTTGGGTGGGCTATCTCGAATTTGAGATCTGGATCTTCCTCTCCTGGGATTGCTGTAGAGAAAAAACTTAGATGGGGCTTGTTTTCAGTGTGTTCCAGGATTGGGGACCCAACACCCTTTAAATAGGGTTTGTAGTGGGTGTGGCAGTGTTTGAAACCCATCAAAACACCTCCACCCTTGCTCCACACGAATTTGGATAACTAATATCCATATTCAACTACAATGCTGCCACAGGCAGTGTAGACGCGCAAGCCCCTCTTATTTCTGCAAATTACGTCTGTAGTGGGGTCCATTGATCAGTCCACACATGAATCTGTATCTGTATTTAAATCTGGACCATTAATTAGTCGGCCCACTATATAGGAAACTTACATCCTCCCACTTGGGCCATATTGTTTAATGTCACGGATTTTAATTTTACTTAAGTGGTCAACCGATATGAAAGATTATGTGGACAACATCCTTTTCCAATCTAGTCCATCAAGACCACTAATACTGGATCATGGTAGTCTACACAACATTAATTGAGGCGAAGTAAGACGAATCACGGACACTAGTCTCATCAATCTTAATGACATAGATTGTGAACATGGTCGTGTGGTATGAAGGTTACACTCAAGTGTGATTGAAAGTGCCTACCTTCAAGAGGTCCTAAGAGCTTTCTTAAGATGTCTCCAATGAGACAATACTGAAATTATACTATTTTCAAAATATATTGTGCACACCAAATGAGAGAAATAGTATAAACCAAAAGAATAAATCATGAAAGTAAATGAGATCTCCACGAGTGTTTGAACAAAATAGATTTATACTAAATCTGAAAACTCCCACTAATTGAATGTATCTACGAGGTCATGACTCCCATAGACACTACATACTCCTGAAATGGTGCCACAGGAAGCCCTTCAGTGAGAGGATCAACTATGATCTCTTTAGTACCAGTAAAGCTTAATAGACACTTGATGATCCCGCACTCTATCCTTTACAATATGATACTTTACATCGATATGCCTCGACCTTGATGAGTGCTCGCTGTTGTATGAGAAATGCATCACAATTGAACTGTCACAAAAACATTCTTATAGGTTTTGGGATATGGTCCAAGACCCATATACCAATGAGAAAACCCTGTAGCTACACCGCCTGATTTGTAGCTTCGTAACATGCGATGAATTCTGCCTTTATAATGGATGAAACTGTGGTAGATTATTTTACACTTTTTAGGACACAGCTCCTCCACTCATAAAAAAGAAATGTAACCGGACAGTAGACTTTCTTGTGTCGACTGCAGCCAGCATAATCTGTGTCTGAATAACCGACCAAATCCAGATGGTCGACTTTTTTATAGGTGAGTTCAAAGTCTTTCGTCTATTACAGGTAGCGCAACGCTTTTTGCAGTTACCTTTCCTATATTCTAACCATAAAGGTAGTATTCGGGTGCGTACAGAACTGAGCATACATTATACTCCCACTGCTGATGCGTACGGAATTTATTTTATGCGATCATTTTCTAAATCATTCTTAAGGCACTGAAAAAACTTCTGAAATTGTCACCTTTAACTATGGGTCAGTAAGCATGATAACAATTTTATATGCCGAATCTCTTGAGTATCCTACCAATGTAAGATCTTTGTGACAAATCAAGCAGTACTCGAGATCTATCCCTATGAATCTCGATGCCTCTGACAAAGAAAGTATAACAAAGGAAGAATCTGATTTCTTATTTATTAGGTTCATGAATCCGTAGCGAGAGTAGTCGTTTATAAAAGTGATAAATTATTTGTGTCCACTCCATGAGACTATAGGGAATGGACCACAAATATCTGTATATATCACTTCTAGTAGACCTACATTTCTGTTTGGTTCATTTTTCCTGATTCTAGTCTGTTTTCCCTTAATACAATCTGTACAATCTTTAAAATCAAAGAAGTCCAATGATTGAAATATTTCATCCCTCACAAGCCTTTCCATTATCTCATAAGAGATATGGCTTAATTGCCTATGCCATAAGATGGAGGAAACTTCATTCCTCTTTCTTCTCTTTATTTCTTCTCTATTATGCTGCATGTTTATGTTTAGAACGTTTGCGGTATATAAGTTTAACCAACACAACTCATTTACAAAAAATTATGGCCAACTTAATTTAAACCAAAGCGAATACTAAAACTTTCATTCTCAAATTTAGAAGTGCATCCACATTTAACTGAAAAGAGAAATAAAAAAAATTAAATTTCGCCTTATAAAAGGCGCATAAAAAATATCTACTAGGTCTACTAATGGCCATTTGCTAATCTAAGTTTGTAGACCCCTACTGCCGCAATGTTCACTTTTACGCCTATTGCCAACGCACACTGATTGCTCCATGTCAGTTGGTATTTGGCTCTGTAGTATATCCTACATGGAAGTGCATATGTGAATAGAAGTGCTGCATCAAGAATCTGTAAATACACTAGATTGCTTTCAAAATAAACAAGAACATGATGATTACCTTTCTTTACCAACCATGCTTTAAAGCCTTTGCAGTCATTTTTCTAATGTCCTGGCTTATTACAGAAGAAGCATCAATCATCAGGACCCCGTCTTTTCTTCTTTACTTTGCCTTTAGATTGTGGCTGATTACCACCTGTAGGATCCAAAGAACCTTTTCCTGAATTCTGTTTCCTTTTCTTATTTCTTCCATTTTCTCCCTTGTCTTGGGGTTACGAAATTTACATTATGTACGATGCCTTGCTTAGCTAACCTTTCCTCCTCTTGGACACACTGAGAAATCAGTTCATTCAACGTCCATTTGTCCTTAATGGTGTTGAAATTCACCCGGAACGTACTATATTGAGGAGGCAGGAAAATCATGATCAGATAAATAAGCTGATCATCCTAAAATTTCAATCCTAAGTTGCATATCTCAGATACTACTTGGATCTGTTCTATAATGAATTTCCTTATATTTCCTTTTTCGTTATAGGTTGCACAGATCAGTTTGCTGAGTAATGAACATAGTTCAGCATTTTCTGATTTCGTGAAGCGCTTGCTTATCTCGGTTAGGAAGTCTTTGGCCTTATCTGTATTAGGCATGGCACCCTTCATGGCATCTGAAATTGTGTACTTCATGATTTTGAGGCACATTATGTTGAACTTTCTCTAGGCCTTATAGTGAGCTTTTTCTTCGTCTTTGCTTTCAGATGAAGGCTTAGGAGGTTCTGGCTCTCTTAGGGCAATGTCCAACTTCATACACCCCAGGACAAGTGTAGTTGGAGCCGATTAAAATGAGTACTGTATTGTAGCTGTTTGGAATGTTAGCTAAAAAAAAAACTCACATTTAGGTTGTGTATCTAAAGTTTTAGGCGAAAAATATTCAATTAATTAGGGCCTTCAATTGAATTATCCAGGAAGAAGGTGGGCCTAAATAATCAATCCTGGCGAGAATCGGCCACATCATCATGACTCCACCTGTGGGTGGTAGTCATAACATGCAGATGGTTCTCCTGAATTTAATCTATATGGTGATTGTCTGTATTTCGTTACTGTCTGTGTCACGCCCCGAAATTCGTAACCCGAGTACAACAACCCAAAGCCCGAGTTCCAGGGTGTGAATTGAAAATTCGAGCATAGATTCCTTGAGATTCCATTCCACACATCGCATAACTAAAATAAATCCCAAACATAAAGTTTCTTTTCCACTAATATCTTATTACATTGAATTTTACAAAATAAATTGACTATGGTTGGCGTTTGAGTAACACGCGATCATCTGAATACTCTGCTCCGTCTATGTCTTTTTCTTCTTAAAGACCTGCAAGAAATGTGGTGATTTTGGTGAGCTAAAAGCCCAGTGAGGTCATTTCCATCACA
Source organism: Liriodendron chinense (assembly GCA_003013855.2). Classification (NCBI taxonomy): domain Eukaryota; kingdom Viridiplantae; phylum Streptophyta; class Magnoliopsida; order Magnoliales; family Magnoliaceae; genus Liriodendron; species Liriodendron chinense. The sequence goes on along the minus strand of ML058387.1, from coordinate 8,644,243 downwards.
GGTAATATTCCAGTTAATAAGAGATAGGATGCGAATCATCAACAGATAGAATTGTATGAAATACATGAGGATGAGGTTATGATTGATACACTTTATGATTTATTATAAATGGAATATGATTATCATGATGTCGTGTATGTTATGATCCGTGTGAGAGTAATAAACGTCTAGGAACTCGCTGCCACTGAACATTAGGAACCTGTCGCAAATCAACCATGCTCACCTAACCGGTACAACGAGGCAGCAAATTAACCATGCACGCCAGTGGGCAAATCAACCATGCACCACTGATCTAACCGAGCAAATCAACCATGCTCAATAAGTGAAACGACCAGAACTCGCTGCTATTAAACATTAGGAACCTGTCGCAAATCAACCATACTCACATAACCGGTACAGCGAGGCGGCAAATCAACCATGCACGCCAGGAGTCAAATCAACCATGCTCTTGTTCTGTCGCAGTGTATAAATGTATGCACATGTCATGAGTTTATGGAAGCATTCATCAAGCACATAATGCAATTCATCATTCAATCAAATCACACCATGCATGCATTAACTTCGTTAGGGGTCTCTTTATTCAAACTTTAGGTGAGTGTCTATTAGGAAGTGTAATGACAACACTACGTAGAATTTGGATAATGCTACAACTATCTAGGGTTGTACATTGTTGACATCATAAGTATGTAGCCTAAGTATGTAGCCTAAGTCGATAGTATTCTTAAAATTTCGATTTGCGCAACGAGAAAGAGAATGTTGAGAAAAGAAACTAACAAGGAAAGAAATATTAAAAGAAGAATCTTAAGAATGGAAACGAAAGATGGATCCCTTACCTAGGATCCGAACGATGTATGACAACAAAGTGAAATCCTAAACTTAATTCAGGAAAAGGGTCGAGGAGATGGACATATACCTAAGATCCATAGCAAAGAGAGTTCGAAGTTAAATATGGAGAATAACATACACATGAAAAGAGAAATCATTTAGAAGTTTCTGAGATGAATCACTCACCAATTCGTTAATCCTTAGGGTTCAAATAGACTCAGCTCGAATCCGGGTTGACTCAGCGAGTCGACTCGATCTAGAGAAGAAAAACTCTTCTTCTTTCTCTCTCCTTCTTTCTTCTTTCTTCTTTCTTCTTCTTCTTCTTCTTTCTTTGTTCTTTCTTTGTTGGAGGGACTTCTCAGCAGCAACAGCAACAGGGCTGTGGGCCCTCTTTCTTCTTCCCAAACGAATCTCTCTCTCTCTCTCTCTCTCTCTCTCTCTTCCTCTCACAAACAACTCTCTCTCTCTCTCTCTCACAAAAACTCTCTCTTGGTTGGACGCCTATGAAGAGGGAGACGCATCTAAGGAGGTCTTTTAAAGACTCTCAAAGTCGGTGGGTCAGTGCAGGAAACTCCCGACCGGTTTTGGTGTTGGCACCGCCTGGCACTCATCTCGCCCGAATTTCTTGCACTTAATCACAAGTAGACCGTTCAAATAGTAGATGGGGTCCATGAAAACAATCCCCTAAAATTTCAGGGGCCCATGCTTAGGATCGGTCCTGATCTTAAGCATTTTATTTTGTCGAGCTCCAGAGATAAAAGGATTGTGTGGTCCACTCGAGCTTCTACTTAAAAAAAAAGGTTCGCCCCTTAATAGTCCCAAGAGGGGTATACATAATGGACGGGATGGATTTCCAGACGGGGTCCATCATAATGGACGGTGTGGGCCGACTGGGTCGGGTCGCGCAGACGCTGAGAAGAAGACGATCAGTGTTCCGTTAATGCACGGTCAACGCGCGTTTGACCGAGCACCATATGTGAACGTGGGTCCCACTGTGATGTATGTAAGAAATCTACTCCGACCATCAGGTAGGCCACATGATATTAGGGTTTGGTACAAAAAATGGGACGAATCTGAGATCAGGTGGCCCACTTATGGCCTGATTTTTTATTAGGGCATTTGTAGGATGATTAGACGGCTAAAATTCGACGTATACGGATAAAATGTGCCCATAAGCTATTATATGAAGTTTTGCATGAAGCTGATTGTCCGAAACTAGAATATTTAAAAATGTCAGTTTAACTTAAGTTTAACTAATGGCATTTTCGTAATTATTATAAATTTGTGAGTTTTGTGACATCCGATACTTCTACGCTGTTCTAGGGTTTATTTTGAGCAACTTTAATAAAGGGACCATAATAAAATTCCCTACGGATTATTTAATATTAGTTCATCAATATTAAAGTTATTTAATTTATTAAATAATTCACTAAATTATAATTTAAATGATTATAAAATCCTAGAGTGTTATAAACATGCCAGAGGAGGTTCATTGGGTTGAGAAATCAATAATCTAAGCATATGCCTGGGGATGGACGAGATGTACGGATAAGATTTATGGACAGACATGTGTACAGGACGATGTGAAGATCGTACGATGTGTTTATGTTGATCGCGTAATTCGAAATCGAAGCGGACGGGTAGATATTTCAATCTAGCAATGACAGATCATTCTAATGGTTAGTTTATTGGCTTAACTAAGTACACAAAGTTTTTCAGAGGCCTAAAAGTGTCGGAATACGTACAAAAGTGTATACGTGTGTGCATGTGTGTGAACAACACGGACTAGAATTCAATTTCTCACGTGTGAACACGCACACGTGTACTTACTCGTGCGCCCAAATTTTTGAGGTATCACATTCTACCACCCTTACACAGAATTTCGTCCCCGAAATTCAATCCACCTACTCGTGTACTAAAGTTCTGAGGTGTTACATACTACCAGTACTCTTACACAGAATTTCATCATCAAAATTCAATCAAGCCTACTAGACTAACAGATAAAGATACTACTCTTCTATATATCTGAGCGTCTGCTATATTCGACTAATCCTAAGTTTACATATACACAAGTGTATGACTACCTGTATGAATTCGGGTTCTTACAGTCTGTATGTGTTTATGTCCTTACTAAAGTGGTGATCGTTTGTGTTTTCGTCACCGTCTATATTGGACGTGAACACAACTGTATGCAATCCTTTAACTTAATCCCAACATTACAAGTCTGAATTCGTGCAAATCTTCACTGATAGTGGTCACCGTGGTGGCTAACACTAATAGATCCAACTCCATGATTTTCGACTCATGACTACAATTACGTGTTCATATCCCTATTAAAATGGTGAACGTCTGTGTTTTCGTCACCACATGCATGGGAAACAAACACAATTGTATGCAATCCTTTACTTAAACCCAATATTACACAAGTTCATAATTGTGAAAATCTTCACTAATTGAGGTCACTGTGGTGGCTAACACAATCAGATCCAATCCCACAAAATTTAGACTTAGGATTGCGATTTGATCCTGTCCTCAACGGATTATATCTAAAATAGTTCAATTTGGCCCAATAAGCATTAGACGCTAACCACAGGACAAGGGAAATACATAAAGTGAAACCGATGGTTATGTCTTAACACCCAGGTCTGACGGACTATGCCAACTCTGAAGATGGGTAATGGGCACAAAACTAGGCCTAATTAGAACTTTTACCATATGATCTGTGCACCATCCATGAGCATTCCAAACCTAGGCACAAAGTTCACAAGGTGGGCATTATAGATGGAACGTTTTAGATAGATTCAAATGGATAATCAAATGTTACAATGCTCCATGTAGATGGACAACTCTGATTAGATATTAAGGGTCCATATGATAAGGTATCTACATTCTAAATCATCTACCCGTGAATTTTCTAGATGACATGGCCATATAACACATAATGGATGGTTAGATCTTACATTATAGCCCCATGTAGATGGACTGCCATGGTATGATGCATTCCAGATGTCATGCCCACAATAAATCTAAATGGGAATATTTAGATTTTATACAGATTCTAAATGGGCTGAATCGTTCATATGATTCACTACATATTAGACATAACAATGATCCAAATTTGAGTGTGGCCCCATTATGCACATAATGAATGGATCAGATTTGCTTCAAACTATGTGTTTTCAGCCTTAAACTATGGGCAATGGGCCCAAAATTAAGCCCTCATGATCTATATTTTAACAACGAGCATCTTAATTTTGGACATAATGCTCAAAGGATGGATGATCCATGCATGATCACAACAGGGCCAAAATGAAAGCCCAACATGTATGAGTTCAATTTATCAAACGACCCACAATATTGGCCCAAACAAAAACAAGTCTGGTATGAGCCCACTTATCACACCCACGGAAAGGGCCCACTGCCGTTGGAAAAATTCCAAAAGGGGCATGAGCTTTGCCCTGTCTTAAAGGTTAAACAGGCCAACGACTGTTGCAGAGGAGAAAAATGAGGGTTTTTTGTGAAACCCTAACCCTAACTCCTGCGCAGCCCCTGCTACTGCCCCGTCACTCCTCCCAACGCCGACCAGAAGGCAACGAAAGCATCGGTGGGAGAGGAGAAGCTAGAAAGATGAGCAGCCACAGGTAGCCCTGTGCCACTATCGTCGACAGAGCGCTTCTGGAAACACCGACGAGGGAAAGATGGACAGACGAGCAGCCGCACACAACCCTCCACTGTCGCAATCCCTCGCCGCTGCCCACAATAGAGCCACTTAACTAATAACTAAAACCCGGCTGGAAGTAGATAGAATCAATGGCGGCTAAGGGGGTTTTAAACAGAAATCCCAATCCTAACGGATTGCAGCCGCTGCTGCCTTCTCTTACGGCTGAAACCCTAGTCGCAAAGACATCTTATTTATCGGCGGCCATGGCGAATAGAGTTCTGGTCGCATTAATGGTAATCACAAATTTCTCTAGATCGGGTTTCCTTAATCCATGGCTATCAGCACTCATAACGGGGCTGCTAATGGAGCCAAAGAAAGAGACCTGAATGTCGTTGCCAAGGCCGATTCGAAAAGAAAACCGGTGGCCATAGGTTTGTCTATTTACTTCCCTTCTATGCGTAGGGTTTGGAAGACTCATGGCCCAGATCCGAATCTCGATGTCTATGAATGGACGGATCAGATCTGGCCCATAGTTTTTTTTTTTTTTTTTTTTTCTGTTGCTGTAAATTTCGAATATGTGAGACGGCAACAATGTCGAATTCCAATGATGCCTTAATCTGGGAATCAGGCCATTGTTATCGCTGGATGCTAATTGATGTATAATCACAGCCTAAGTCCTGAATTTGAGTCTGATAGTCTGTGAATAGAATACATAAATCCGACCCTAATGGTTCTAGTATAGATTCAATATAATATATTTGAAGTGATTCGCCGTACTGATGCACTGTCGTCTCTGATACCAACTATAAGGATCTATATATTGCGGAATTCATAGGACCGTACAGTGCATCGAGTATATAGATCGAGTAATCTGAAATAAAGACATACCCGTTTGGTGGGCCATCTCGAATTTGAGATCTGGATCTTCCTCTCTTGGGATTGTTATAGAGAAAACCTTAGATGGTGCTTGTTTTTAGTGTGTTCCCGGATTGGGTACCGGTCACCCTTTAAATAGGGTTTGTAGTGGGTGTGGCAGTGTTTGAAACCCATTAAAACACTGCCACACTTGCTCCACACGAATTTGGGTAACTAATATCCATGTTCAACTACAATACTGCCACGGGCAATGTAGACGCGCAACCCCTCTTATTTCCGTAAATCATGTCTGTAGTGGGGTCCACTGATCAATCAACACATGAATCTGTATCTGTATTTAAATCTGGATCATTGATCAGTCAGCCCACTATATAGAAAACTTACACTTTCACCTTATAAACATGAGTTCGGATAGTCTGCACATCCTAAATAGGATTTTCCTGTTTGTCGACCTCCTGGTTGGTCTAGCTAAGCATTGACGTTGTCAGCACTGTTGCATTTAATGCAATCAATGCTGAGCTGGACTAATCAGGCATCGACAAACAGGGAAACCTTGTTAAGGCCGAGCAAACTATCTAAATTCTATAAACATAAATATATAATATTCTATCATATTAGTCGAACCCTACTTATGTGTTTCCCTCATTCTAACCATACACGTGTCACGAGACAAGTCCCACTTGCCTGAGTCTAAATTTGAATGGGAAATAAGCACCATGGTGGGCCGTGAAAAGGTTTCAAGTATAGTCGTTCATTGTCACTATTTCCTTTGGTACGACCCATTTAAGATTTGGATAGGGATGATTTTCGGGCCTAATGGCTAAAATGACTGGGCAAAGTGGTTGGACGACATAGATCTAACATAGACATCACAATGGTGCTATAATGGACGCCTGTGACACCCTATAACATCTACGGATTTTCGATGTCCATGCTCATCCGACAGCCACATCCCTGGTGTCGTTAGGGAGTAGATGCAATATGCCATACATAATGCGTCATGCATGAATCATACTATCCAAGTCATATATCAAGGCATACAATGATCATGTCAGCGACCTGTCTCATATAGGTTCAAAAAAAAAAAAAAAAAAAAAAAAAAAAAAAACAACGTGAAGCATATATTGTATGTTTGCCATGCATCCACATCTAATCCATGATATGAGCACCAACCACGACACCGTGACCGAGCGTACGTTATTATACAATCACATCAGGCATATATATGATGCATATGAACATATGAATGGGTATGATATTTATTATACTAAGCATATTCTCAGTGTCGACCTTAGCAGGCCAGGTATACTAGCATGTTACCAATCCTGGCACATACACACATATTGTCAGCCTTGTATATACTCTAGGGTACATAATGTATACAATAATCGACCTTAAATGGCTTAGTATAAAGAGAGTGGTAGGACCCAAATAGTGGCCCTACTAGAAGTTTAATTATCTAGCCGTATGGCCCACTTAAGACTTACATCGGCCCTATGCTTGGGCTGGTGCACATAAAATGGGTTAATGGTACGGATGAAACATATACATCAAGGTGATCTGTCCAAACAGATGGACGACATGAATACACCTGATACATCCAGGTGGTCCCTATCTTGGACTAATCCCTGAACAAATTTTAAGGGTATAATTTTTTTTAAGGTCAGTTGTGTATTCCAGATACTTTAAGGGTATAAATTTTTTTTTTCAAAAATAAGAATAAATCTTGACCATTGAATGGATCATTTAACTCTTGATTATAGATATATACATATCTGTATAACAAAACACTGATTTAAACTATGAATTGTCCATCCATAACATATAAAATGTAACCCTACTTTCTAATTATCAATACAAATGCTATAAAGGGTCAGATCGATGGACAGATAGTTTAAATCCTCCAAATTGATCATTCAAGAGTATGATCCATTCCATGTTCATCGGTTATCTCGTTAATCTAGAAATAACCTTCAAAATAATACAAATTTGATAATTTTCTTTGAGTGGAACTCAAGATTTGAGACCAAATGTGTGGATGACCATGGTTTAACGAAGATCTTGATCAATCTAAAAATTTGATTAGTGTCAAACTGATTTCATATGATTCATCTTGAGTAGACCTATCATTCTATCTGATTTGATCATATTGAATATGTATAGATCATATTAGATCATGCGCAGGACACATAAGATATCATCATGATCATCCATTATTTCATCTATTAGCAATGTTTGAACTTTGTCACTATTTTTCTATATGCATATAAAACATCACCTACAAGTTCGTACGGTTAGAGTTCATTAGTTCATAGCCGTTATGACATAAATATTGCATGGCACATTCATACACATGTGTGCACCCTCGTCCATGATAATTTAAGGTGCACACTACTTAAATACACCCTCAGACCTATGGAAGGTTAAAATTAATTTAAGGTAATCTAACTTTCATCTAATCATAGAACAAATTTCTGTATATGTGAGAACCTCTTATGAATTCAACGGATGGTGTTAATTAAGGTGATCTGTATTAGTGGGGCATATTCTAGCAATGCACTCTCACCGTTAGTAGAAAATACCGCAGAAGATGAAATAAGGTAATAAAGACGGGTCATACTATCGACATACCTCTGTTGACGAAGGAGGGGGGCGGCGCCACCCTTAAACCTATACACTGACCCCTACGAGACGCCTCCCCTCAACAATAACTACCCCACTCACTTATTTAAACCCCCCTCCCACTTAGTAACTTCTCACAAACGAAATAACGAGAAAAATAAAGAAAGAGGAGATTAGAGAGAATGGGATGTGATCTTAACCATCCATGTGTGCCCTGCCTCTAATTCATCCATTGAGGTAAGTGCACGGATCATTTACTTGCTGTCTTAATGTCGGAATTATCAAATAAACTCCATTTGGACGTTTATGTTGATAACCAGGCTATCGTTTAGCCCTGTTAGAAGGTGGGACTCACTTGTCTATGTTGCCAATGTGGTCAGCGTGTGGTCCTTAAAACTCATTTATATGAACCCTATAGTGGCGAAAGGCATGTGATGGCCAGAATTTTCTATTTTTCTTTTTCGTTTTCCTTACTATTTTATTTAGTATTGATAAATATTCAATGTATATTATGCCCACCATAAGCGGTCCAATCTTATGGACGGAATGGATCAAACATATGGGATCCTACCTATATGTTTCAAATTAATGACAAATAGATCGTGCCAACATCAAACACCACGATCTGTCTACAGTTAACGGAGTGATTGGGTTTTGCACACGTAAACCCATCTTAAAGTAGGGGGTTAATCCAAGCCGTCCATTCTATTGGTCAAATCATTTTATGACTGTGGGTCAAATTTGAGCTAAAATCGAAACTAAGGTGGACCATACCATAGTAAACAGTATGGTTGAACGTCTAACGTTAAAACCTTCCTTATTTTGACGTAACTGTATGCATGAGTGTCAACGCTGCATGGCAACGCTGCCTAGCAAGTGGACCAGCTCGTGGAGCCCACCTTCGTATATATGTTGTATACATACCGTCTATGCTATATGCCATATCATATTATGCGTTGTGCCCAAAATTTGGACAGATCCGGAATTTTGGAACCTTTTCAAGGTCCTCATGATGTTTATTTTCCATCTAAATGCATCACTATGAGATCTCATAAGTCCCGCCTTAGTCTGATCAACTTCATGGATGGATTGGATCGTCCATGTGTCGGCCCCACTTGGCTAAAAAAATAAAAAAATAAAAAAACATAAATATAAACTATTCAGAGACTACACGTAAACAAGCATCAGTGACATTGGCGTGGGATCCATCTTAATGATTATGTCCAACCTACACCGTCCATCCCCTTGGCCAGCTTATTTTAAGGCTGGACTCCAAAACTAATGAAGATCTAGACTCCAAGTGAGTCACACCATAGTGAATAATGAGTTTGAACGATCACCCTTGAACCTTCCTAAAACCTACCATGATGTTTATTTACCATGCAACCAATGGCTCAGGAACATAGGCCTTGTGGTGGCTGCATGAAAACCACAAATATTAGTTGGATTCGATGTTGTTGTGGTACCCATTGTGGAAAAACAGTGATGATTGAATGCCTAATGTTGAAACCTCATTGGATCCATCGGGCTGTGTTGAATGAACCTAATGATACACTTAAGATCAGAAGTGGACCATCTTTTACACTAAGATAATCTAAACTATTGGATTGATGATCCAACTGATGATAACTATCCATCAATGGTCATATTGATAAATGAAAGATTAAGTATATAGACAACTAGATCCAGCCGACCATATCATGAATTAACAATCCTAATCAAGGTTTAACGGTTAGATCAGATAGATCTTGGACCTATGTAAAGATGGGCTCAAAATGAACGGTCAAGATTGGTAAATCATGTACCTTAGGTATGATATGACCAAACCAATGGTACAAATCGGTAGTTTAAGTGTCTGATTGTCCGATCAATGGTCGGATTTGCATAATAAGTGTGGACCCTCGCCGTTCCGCGCTCCCACACAACGTTCTCCCTTTCCTTTCGGAAGAAGAAGAAGAAGAGGTGCGTGCGTGCGAATCGCCGTTTGTGCCACTGGCTTGCCTCGTTCTCGAGGGCTTTGTTTGGTTGTCGTGTTAAGCTGGATGTGTTTAAATGAGTTTATATAAGACCAGAGTCGTCACGAGCCAGTTACTTCGAATCTACAGTCGGCTAGACTCCGTAGAAACGTTAGAGAAGGGGATCCGAAGATTCTTTCCTCTAAAATGACTCCTATTGATCTGCCGCTAGAGATTCGAGGTAAGGGATCACGGTTACAGGGTGGGAAGAGGTTTAGCACCCCACACACTGCCCGTACCGAAGTACGGTCTCTACTTCACAGAATCGAACTAACACTTGAAAGTCTGTTTTAATCCTTGTACATTCTCATAGATGACATGATGCATGAATGCAGGTTTGAACAATAAGAGTTTCTGATGGGCAGGTTCCACTAACAGGCAAGCCCAGAGCATACGCTTGAACTGACAGGTGCTTTATGCGGAATGCATGCTGTGTGTTTGAATGATCAAAGTGCTTGTAGTGATATGTACATGAATGCAGGTCTGAACAATAAGAGTTTCTGATGGGCAGGTTCCGCTAACAGGCAAGCCCAGAGCATACGCTCGAACTGACAGGTGCTTTATGCGAGATGCATGCAGTGTGTTTGAATAATCAAAGTGCTTGTAGTGAAGCAAGGGGGTTGGAAGAAAAGTAAATGTTGCACTTATGCTAGATGCGAATGAGATGATGCTAGTAAGGAACAGCTAGATGGACGGAGGTGTCGCAAGGATTGGCTTCGAGTGGCTGGATCAAGACTTGGATGGCTTGAGAGACTTGGACCAGTGGTCAGGCTGGGCTGGACCAGGGCTAGACTCTCCTCACTCGGGCTCTCCTTGGTGGAAAGATGGGCTAAAAGGGTGGAGAAGGACTCAGACGGACGGGTCGCTGGACTGGATGGATTGACTTATGAAATGGGAAGAGGCTAGGGGTATTTATAGCGTTGGAGAGTGGTAGTTTGCGTAAATATGTTTGGGGGCAGCCCGTACGGACGCTCCTCGGTTTCCAGCGCGTGGTACGGTCATGTCTCGGGGCTACTGTTTTGACTCGGTGGGTTAATTCGGTGAGTTGACTCAGCGGGTCGACTCGGTGATTTGACTCGGCGGGTTGACTCGGTGTTTTGACTCGACGGGTTGACTCAGCGGGTTGATTCAACGGGTTGACTCAGCGGGCTGACTCAGTGAGTTTGACTTTTTTAGGATTTTTAGACTGGCTTTTCTTATGGGGGGTTTTTCAGGCTGATGTTTAGGGGTGGGTTGACTGGGTTCAGGCTTGAGTTGGGTTATGGATTGAGGCTTATAAGGGTGAGTTTGGCTGAGTTTGGACTTGGGATTTGGGGGTATGTTCCTCCATTCATCCAGCTATCTCTACCAACATGTAGCCGAAGGTGGGGTGTCTACAGATGCCCCTCTTTGGCAGAGGTTGCGTGCAACCGAATGCCAAAGCGAGTGGACACCCCACTTCTGACCCAGTCATTCATGGATCATGGTCTGAAATCTTTGCTTGCCTTTGCATCTGTGCCAGTTGATCGTCTGGAAATCGATCACTCGCACATACCGTGGAAGTTTGGAGAAAACATTGCGATTGTCCCCGCAGTTTGCTGCAACCTGGGTACCCAATCGTAACCCTTCCATTCCCGATCGGTACTAACATCGGAAAGGTACAGTAGAGCCTCTGTGTCCATAGTCTTACGAGGATACTGACCCTGGTGATTGATTGTATGTTTGATGTTTTCCCAGATCACTCCAGGAGTACTTGTTTCGCTTGACTGTCAAAGTGGTTAGATGCCCTGCGTCATGTAGTCTTACGGGATTCTACTACGCCGACTTGGACTCAGTCAAGGTACTTCAGGCATCCACGCCTAGGTATGTGCGGGTGGACTCTTTCCACCCGATCTGCTCGTTTCGATGCTTGGTTTGCAATTCATTCTTTCGTAGATTGTGGTCTGAAATCTTTGTTGCCCTTTGTATCTGAGTCAGTTGATTGTTTGGAGATTGATAACTTGCACATACCACGGGAGTTTGGAGAAAACGTTGCGATTGTCCCTACATGCGTTGCAACTTGGGTACCCAATCACAACCTTCCATTCCCGATCGGTAGTAACATCGGAAAGGTACAGCAAAGCCTCTGCGTCGCTAGTCTTACGAGGTTGCTGACCCTGAGACTGATTGTGTGATGTTTGATGTTTTCCCAAATCACTCCAGGAGTACTTGTTTCGCTTGACTGTCAAAGTGGTTAGATGCCCTGCGTCATGTAGTCTTACGGGATTCTACTACGCCGACTTGGACTCAGTCAAGGTACTTCAGGCATCCACGCCTAGGTATGTGTGGGTGAACTCTTTCCACCCAATCTGCTGATTTTGATACTTGGGTTACAATTCATCGTTTCCACCTGTTCAAATGGTTTCTTTGACCGAGCCTTTTGGCTTTCATCTTTTCGTATCTTGGCATGTGGTACAATCGTACTGACACTGGAGTTCAGTTCGACCGTACTTTGAGTGCATTGGATCCGATGGTCTCCGGGAAAATCGCGAGACATCGGATCTTATTTTATTTTTGCGTCGGCTCCTACCCAGAGATATGGAAGATCTCCTGGTGTTTTGGAGGCAGAACGCTCTACTGGGAAAATATTTTTGGATTTTTGAAAAGATACCCACTCTGGGGAGTGATACTCTGTGGGGTTTTTATTTGCAAATAGAGACATTTTTTTTTTATCTTTTTGAAATGGAAATCTGGTTTGCATGCGCCTCCACTAGGGATGCCTGTGGGGTCTTTGGCTAACCAGCTTTTATTTTGAAAGTAGGTAAATATGATGATTGATGCGATGGGTGTTGATGCATGGAGATGCGTATGTGATGATGGATGCATGGCTTGGCTCATTCTCTTTCAGTTTGATGATTTTGCTTTTGCTGGAGATGCAGAGAATTTTGAGCTTATTGCTTGCGGGGTTGTGATCCCCTGGGGATTTTCTTCCTTTTTTATGCGGATGTTTGGTCAGCGGGTTGGTCAAGATTCCGACCCGTGGACAATCGGGTCCATCGTCCCAAGATGCTGTTTCTTTGCTAATGAGAATGTACGAGGATGTTATCTGACTTCAAGATGTTCCTCTGGGCATAAATGCGATTGAGACGGTGCTTGGTCGCCAGTTTTGGTCAAGATTCCAATTTGCAGGCGATTGGATTCGTCATCCCAAATTGTGAAGAGAGTGGAGTTTAAGACTCCTGAAGTGTAGTGCTGGGGGATAGTGACAATTTTTTTGTGATTTTTGCAAATATGTGGTCCGAATCTTTACCTGAGTGGTCAGGATAGAGATCGGTTATTGAAGACAAATGAAATATTTTTTGTGTTTTTTTGAAAATTTTTGGCTTGAAAGCAAGGGAAACATTTTTTGTGATTTTGCAAATATTTGATTTGAAAGCAAGGGAAATATTTTTGTGATTTTTGAAAAGGTGATTTTGCAATGTTTTGGTATTTTGTTGGATTTTTCTGAAATGCAAGGAAAATGCATGAAATTTTCATCCATTTCCAGCTTCTACTGCTGGTAAGGCACCCGATCCATTTTACGTCAGCGAGCAAGACGAGTCTCACACAGTTAAGTGCCATAGTTTTACATCTTCGGATGAGGAGATTTTGAGGGTTTTCAGTCAACACACCCACAAAGTTGCCTATTCCTCATGTGCAATGCACATAGACCACGTATCGTCTGACGGACTCCTTCGGCCACAAAATGAGCCACATCCTCACATTTCCCTTAGTCAATCCAGTTTGGGGCCTTACATTGCTCACAATTCCGTGAGGGTGCGCTCCACCTCCCAACAGGCTTAATCCCCTTCTTGAGTTTTAGGAACAGGGAACATCCGTCAGATTTCACAGTGACTTCCAAATCAAGGTTGTTTATCATGGTGCGTTCAACACGAACAGTATTGCGGGGCTCTGCCCGCCTCAGCCCTTACCTGTTTAAAAGATTCCGGACACCTGTACGATCAACTGTCAACCATGTCCGGAACAGGTTAGGAAAGGAAGCCCCTGAGAAGTTAATCCCAGTGTAGTTTTAGGTCTTCGGACCACTGAGGATGAATTTGTGAAATTGATGGTGAATTTTTTTTTAATTTTTTTTGAAAAGGTTCCAGAGTTCAAATCAAGTGGTTGAGATTGATACTGGTTTTTATGGAAAACTCAAAAAATCTTTTTGGTATTTTGGAAATGATCCAGGTCATCAGATCCTGGCTTGAACGGCTGGGATCGATGCCGGTTTTTAGTTGAAAGCAGGAAAAGGTCCCCCGAGAAATTAATCCCAGTGTAGTTTAAGGTCTTCGGACCAAAAAGAATATGTACATGCTGAAAATATATTTTTTTGTGATTTTTCGAAATGTTCCAGGCTGTTGAATCTCAATTTGAGCGATCAAGATTAACACTGGTTTTTATTGGAAATCTCTCGGGATTTTGATCCCGACGTAGTTTAAGGTCTTCGGACCGAACTTATGTACATGCTGAAAATACATTCTTTTTGTGATTTTTTCGAAATGTTTCAGGCTGTTGAATCTCAATTTGAGCGATCAAGATTAACACTGGTTTTTATTGGAAATCTCTCGGGATTTTGATCCCGACGTAGTTTAAGGTCTTCGGACCGAACTTATGTACAAAACGGGGCAAACACATTTTTTTTAGGTTTTGGAAAATGTCCGGTGTCAGCGGATCTTGATTCGAACGATCCAGACTGCCACCGATTTTTATTTGAAAAGTCCCTCGGGATCTTGATCCCGACGTAGTTTACGATCTTCGGACCCAAAACTTGTACATGCGATATGTATATGTATATTTTTTTGGTTTTCAGAAAATGTTCGGGGTCGTCGGATCTTGATTCGATCCAGACTGATGCCGGATTTTTATTGAAAGTCCCTCGGGATCTTGATCCCGATGTAGTTTAAGGTCTTCGGACCCAAAACTGTACAAGAGAGTAGCAATCAAGGTGGGTGATTCCGGAGATTCTTCTTAGAATGGTTCAGATCATCAGGTCATGCCTTTGGATGGTTGAGATCGCTGTTTGACCAAGTCAATTCCTTTTCTTTTTCTTGAAAATTCTATGAAACTTTTCCACATCATCAAGCCAATTTCTCACCAATTTCTCACAAGATGAGATTTTGGTGAGATTCCTTACTTTTTCTCTTCATTCTCTTCCATTACTTCATTCTTACATGGAGGTACAAGATTCACTTGCAACCACCCTTCCCAAGGAGGAGTTCTTCCCAAGGAGAGGGGGTGAGAAGTCATTTCAACTAGGTGGGAGGTAGGATGGCCCCCTGGGCGCCGCCCAAGCCATCCTTGCCCATTGGTTTTTTCAGTGGGTTGGGTAAAAGGGTGCCCTCCCCTTTTCTATATAACATGGGGCATCCTTACCCCTTCCAACGTTCAATCTTTCTCTTCTCTCTCTCATACTCTTTCTTTCTTAAAGTTTTCTCTCTCCTTTTGGTGGTTCTTTGCTTCTCTCAAGTGGTGGGCCTTAGAGAAGTTTTGGGACAACAAGGTGGTCCCTCTTTGGTGAGTGGTAAAGGTATGGACCACTCCCTTTCTCTTTTGTCTTTTTCCTTCTTCATTGTTTCTCATGGTTCCTTTCTTTTCTTCATGTAGCTATTTCAAAAGAAGTGAAGGTGGGCCCAAGTGTTCTTGACCTTTTTCTAGATCCCCAATCTCTTTCAAAGGTGGTGCATGGAGAAGGACATTGCAAGCTTTCCATTTCATTTTTTCTTTTGTTCTTTTCATACTCCCTTCATGTGTATGTAAAGGGTAATTTTGCTATGTTCATCAAGTGTGCATGGCAAAATATCCTATCTTTCTTCATGGGAGTTGGGTCTCTTTTCATGTTTATCAAATGGGCTCAAAGTGAAGTCATGGCCCTTGGTGTATTTGATGGGCCCAATGCTTAATTTTGGGCTCCCTCTTACTTTCTCTTTCTTGTCATTTCCTTTGGAGCTTTCTTTTTCTTTTTCATCTTCTTTCCAAGGTTTGGGCCCATGGGCATGGTAGGGCCCATCTCAAGTTTTGGGTTCATGGGGCTCACTTTGGGTGGCCCCATCTTTCTTCACATGTGTATGGACAAAAGTGAGTAGCCCATTCTTCACTTGGATCTCAAGTGGGCTAGATTTCTTAGTTGGGGCTTTATGGACAAGTAGCCCAAATCTTCTACCATCTCTTGGTTATGATGTACATCCCTATGTACAAAGTGTGGTGGGTTCCTTAGGATTTTTCCATATGGATGGGCTTTTGGGCCCTCATTGAAACTTGGATTTCTTTGGACCATGTGTGCACCACTACACTTTGTTCATGTAGGATTTTTTCCTTTCATGCTTTTTCTTTTGATGGATGGAGGACTTGAGTTACTTGATTATCTACAAGTCCCATGAGTGAGTTGTTCCAACAATCTCACTAAGTTCAAATGGTTTTTTCTTGTAGGAGGAAAGTGGTCCTCAGGAGTTTCCTTATATGTTATCAATCTCAAATGGATGATCCTCCTTCAAGTGAGCTCTCCATGCGACCATAGCTCCTTGAACTTTTCTTGGGGTGCTTAATGGGTCATCCACCATCATTCTCAAAGATGAGTGATTTTTCTTTCAATTTGTGAGAAAGAATGATACCCATAAGTTGCCTAATTTTGTCCCATGCTTTGGGGCATTTTGGATTTTGATCTTCAAGTGGGCTATGTATACCATCCTTAGCCATTTTCGTGATGGTTGGGTGACTCATCAAGCCATGCCCTCTTGTGCTCAAATGGTCCCCTTGTTTTGTAAAGAAATTAGTGCACATAAGTTGCCCAAACTTATCCTTACATGGGCATTTCCAACTTTGATTCTTCATTTGGGCTATGTGCATCCAATTTTTACCATTAGCTTCTTTGATTCATATGTTTGTGGGTAGACCGCCATGTTGTGCTCTCATGGTCAAAACTCTCATCAAGATGATGCACATAGGGGTGCCCATGGTTAACCCATGAATGGGTCCTCATGTTTTTCAAGTGGGCTATGTGCTCTTTTCAATTCATTGAGGTGAGGCATTTGGGTTGCTCTTGGGGGCCCACTTCCCTATTATTCTCCACTTGTCCATACACATGTGTAAAAAAAGATGGAAACATCTTAAATGAGAATCATGGCCTTGGTATGAAAAGTGAACCAGTCCTTGGCCACATATGGACTTTGAAGAGGGACTTCTCAAGTGAAGTAGGATTCTTATTCCTTGTTGATCTCATGGCACTTGAATGCATTTGTTGTCCAAAATGTGTCCTTTGATGATGGACTTTTCTTGCCTAAGGCATGGCATGCAACCTTCTTTAAGGTGGGCCTTGCTTTCTTTAATGGGCCCAACACATATCGTAGGTAACACATGGAGTCGGACTTTGGATCTTGCATTTGAATGTGAGTCCAATCCCATGGGTTTCCTGGATGATAATTTGGATTTTAACGGGTAAAGGATAGGGACTTACCTTGCCAAGCTTGTAGGATTCAATGGCGGACGGTACCAGAGGACACCGGGTGATTGATGAGGATGATCCTGCCTTCATCATCCGCCGAGGGGATCATATGTGTTCCTTGGCTATGGAGCACCAACCTCTTCCTGCCATCAAGGGTCGAGGTACGAGGGATCACTGGGATAACTAGGGTGAAGCATCCACAGCCTTTGCTTGAACGAGTATTGACTGGTACTCTTTTTGCTGACCTCCTTACCTTACACTTCCATAACAACAGTGCCAACCGCATGATGCTCGCGGCTCTTTGCGAGAGGTGGCAGGATGAGACCCACACCTTCCAACTCCCTTGTGGTGAATGGGGAATAACTCCCCTGGACATTTATATGCAAATTGGCTTTCCATTTTATGGGGCAATTGTTTCCCAGGTTGGCTCTCTAGCTCCCATCACTTCCACTGACTGGCTACGGCTTGTCGGTGACGTCCCACCTGAGGATGAATTCCAAGGCCATCAAGTAAAGATGCGATGGTTCTACAACACTTTTGCCTCCGTCACCCCCACTACCGAGCTAGAGGCCCTCCACAAAGCACGGGCCATGATCACTTATGCCTTTGGGTCCTTCCTTCTCTGCCACGCCAATGAGAGGGTCGATCCTAAATTTCTTCGCTTAGTTGAGGATCTTCACCACCCCTACAATTGGAACGGGGCTATCCTGACTCATATTTTCTAGGGTCTGGATAAGACCTGTCGGAATAGCCAGTCCTACACCGGTTTCTGGCCTGTCGTCGAGGTATTTCTTCATTCACCTTTTCTTGGAGACATTTACCTTCTTTCTCTCTCTGATCATTAGGTGTGCTTTTGCCCAGACCTGCTTTTATGACCATTTTCCCCACCTTGCTCCGAGGATAAGGAATGGCATTGAGCCCCCTTTATATTGCCACATGTACTGGCATCAACAAAATCGTCAGCGGAACTCTCGAGTCTCCGGGGACAACTGACGTGCCGACATAGATGGATTGACCGTTGATGATGTAAGTATCTTGCTTTCCTTATTCCTCATGCTGCGCTGTAACTAATCGTGGTGACCTCATTTGCTATAGCTCACTCGGACCTCCTCCAGCTGCTCAGATCCCAGCTGATGAGATAGCTGATGCTCTTGTGAGCCAGCCCGAGTTTCGTTTCACGATCCCGGATCGCGACTATGATGAGTGGTATTTGCTGTACGGCCAGGAGCCTCTGCTTCCTCCGCTCTATGTTCCAGGGGGCCGTCGCAGATACGCTGGAGGCTCAGTGACAGCTCCTTTGATGGATCTTTACCGTCGAGAGCGGGACGAG
Source organism: Liriodendron chinense (assembly GCA_003013855.2). Taxonomy (NCBI): domain Eukaryota; kingdom Viridiplantae; phylum Streptophyta; class Magnoliopsida; order Magnoliales; family Magnoliaceae; genus Liriodendron; species Liriodendron chinense. The sequence goes on along the minus strand of ML058387.1, from coordinate 8,625,476 downwards.
AGGAGGGACGATGACGACTATGTTGGCGACTTGTAGCCTGCTTTTGTGAAGGTGTATTCAGCTTGCTTGATGTACAACTTTTTGCTTTTACTTTCTTCTGTATCAAAATCTTTTGGATGAATATACAACCTCAATTCTTCTCAAATTACTTGATGACGCCTGGATGCGTTAATTTCTGACTCATTCTTTAATGATTTGTGGGAGATGAGACTTCTTAACTGCATTGGATGATGACTTGAACGATTCAGATTGCTTGATTAGGTCTTGTGGGCCCACTTGATGATCGGATCTTGGACCTGGCCTTCTTTCTTGATGATCAAACCTTTGATCTTGCTATTTCATGACTTATGTAAGCTTTTCCATGGTTTAGATCATGCTGATCTGGTCTTCGAATGGCTTAGATTGCTTGTGGCCCTCTCTTGATCATCTTTCCCTCTCTTTGACTTGATTAGACCCATTATGGCCGCAGTGCTTAGTGATTGGATAGGTGGGGTACCTTCCAAATGATTCTAATCAATCTCAATCGAAATCTGGAATGGATTGGAGCCTTGGGCGGCCCTCAGGGTGCCATTTGCTGATGTAGACTGTCAGCCTCACCTACCAACAACCATGGAGCCAATCCCACGGAGAGAGAGGGAGCGCGTCCGTATGGGCAGCCCAGAGCGGGCCGCCCAAGGCTCACCTCTTGTGCGGCCTGGGCTGGCTCTGGTTCGGACAGTGAGCATATTCTCCTGGCTGCTGTCTCCCTCACCTCTGCACCCGATTCTTTGATTCAGTCATGAATCTCTTCCTTGTCTCATCTTCCTTTCTCCTTTTGTCTTTTTCTTGGCTTGTCTTTTCTCAAGCAATGGACGGTGGAGATTTAGGGGTTGTGGGGGCTATCCATGGTGGGTCCCACACTTCAGGAGGTGTTGAAGGCTTTAATGATGGTGGAATCTCTTTAATGGATGGTAGAGATGGAGCATTGAATGGGGGTATTGATGAGGGGTTAGGGATGGTGGTTGGTGGAGCTTTGAATGGCCCCATTAATGGCAGCCATGCTGAAATTTTTTATTTGAATGGGCCCCTCATTATGGGAGAAATGGATGGTATGGATGGGATGATGAGATGGGACATAGGTGAGGCTATGCATCCCTTGAGTGTGGGCCGCATGGATGATGTGATTGATGGTGGTGATGGGAGTATGATGGACATAGATGGGCTGATCTCATGTCTGGATGGGATGGATGGTTCAGATGATACCTTTGACGGTTTGGATGCTCTTGATGAGGGCCAAGATGTGCGGCATACTTGCTTGGGTGGACTTGATGTGATCATTGATGATGTCCCCCTGATGATGGACGGTGTGGATGCCTCGATGATCCCTTTGATCGGCTAGGATGATGACTGGATTTATGATTTCCTGTTGGAGAGGGTCGCAAGTCCAGATTTGACCAGTTGATTCTTCGATTGGGGTAGCCGGGACCCTTCTTGATGGTTCAGATATATTTTTTGATGGTCAGGTTGGCCAGGATGCCATAATGTGTGGTGTGATCCTTGCTGATAGCCCTTTTGATGGGGAGTATCGTCCTTCTCCTGATCGTCGGTCTTTTGCACACTCTGTTCATGAGGTGGGCGAGTCTTCTCATGCGGCTGAGGTTGTGACAGTTTCAGACAGTGATGCGACTATATCAGACATAGCCGTTACTGAGGGCAGGTCAGGGACTGTCGAGTCTGCAGAGGTTCCTGGTTTTCCTTCTCCTTCGCCCGTTGATCTTCCGATCCTTGATGAGCTGTCATTGATTTCAGGGCCTTTTGTTTTGGAGGGGGTACCAGTGAGGACTTGTCAGCTGCTTCCTCGTCTTTCTTGCTCGCCACGGCTGCTTGTTTGGCTTGATAGTTTGTCAGCTTATGAGATTCGAGATTTGGAGTCCTATGGCTTCGGCAGTCTGATCCATATGGCTAGAGTTGACATTGACTGGAGGATGCTCGGAGCTGCATTGATTGACTGGGTCCCTTCGTTAAACTTGTTTGCGTTCAACGATATGGAGATGGGACCCTCTTTGGAGGAGCTTGCACACTTGACAGGCCTACCTTGGGATTATGCTCAGTATTTCTTGCCGAAGACATCGCCGAAGGACTGCCACACCGCAGAACTGGTTCGGGATCCCCTATCTTGTTCGGCCTGCAACCGCCGGCCAGGATGCTGTAGTGTTCTCCTTGGACTTACTGTATGATCTTTTTTTGGGTCCTCAGAGTGTGGCCGATTCTATCCTTGCTCGGAACGCACTGATGTTCTGTTTGATAGCTGAGGTACTGTTCTCAGGATGGCGCAGGTCCCAGACTCCTTTGCTTTTTGAGGTGATGAGCCGAGCTATCCGACGTCAGGGGATCATTTCTCTCGTCCTGACTGAGCTGTTTAATGGGCTGACTGACTGTGCCCTGGGCCACACTCGTGTCCTTCGCGGCTGCTGTGCATTTCTTCAGGTATCTTTTTTGCACCTTTCCCTTCTTGCTTTGTTAGGAATTGCTTTACTTTAGCTGAACTTCTTTTCCTTTTTATGATCAGGTCTGGCTATGGGAGCGTCTTCCTCTGACTGTTCCTATACCCTTTCCTGACACCCGTCGCCCAGACCTTATGCGACACATTATGGAATTTCTTCCTCATATGGTTAGGATGAGTGAGCCCTTGTATCACAGGATGTTTGCTGATCTTCGTGACTGGAATGTTCGTTGGGAGTCATCCTGGCTTTCACTTCCTCCAGTGCTTTGTGATGCGCACCGCCTTCCTCTGATGTTGGTAGGCTTTCGATCTTACTTTTCTTACCATCTTGTCCTGTTCCCGCGGCAGTTTGGGTACGAGCAGGATGTTCCTCTTTTTGCTTTTATGGGTATTGGGCACCAAGCGCTTCCATCTAGGATCTCTGACTTTAGGACTCGGGTCGATGGATCTTGGGCGAGTTATCTGACTGCTGATCTGCTTGGTTTTGAGTTGCGGGCCTTTCCGATGGCGACCGCCCCATATCAGTACTGGGTTGCTGAGCATTCTTTGTATCGACATATCCCTTGCTGGCACCAGACTGCTGATGAGGATGAGCAGGATATCCTTGGAGATGCCGGCTCTTCATCTGGTTCATATGAACCCTTTGAGGAGCGCCCGTTCATTGATCCTGGTTTCCTTTTGGCCACTCATGGCCATTTGCTGTCTGAGATCTCTGCACTTCGGTATCATTGTGAGATGATGTCGAGGATATTGGCTGCCGATCAAAGGTTATTTGATGAGGAGGCCATGATCCATATCCTTGAGCGCAATGAGGTGCATTACCTGCGTATGGAGGTGAGCAGGTTGAGAGCGAGACTACTTCATTATGAGTAAGAGGACTTACCTGATGTGGCCGAGGAGGAGGGTAGAGATTGATTGTGTTGGCCACTTGCACATTCCTTTTTGCATAGTATATGATTGATGATGATGCATTTTTTTATATTTTTTGAAAAAGATGATGTGATATATGTAAAAGAAATATGATGCATTTAATTGAAAAGAGAAAACTTGTTTGAAAATCTATTGTGCCATGAGTTGTCTTGTGAGTGTGTGTCTGGATTTTATGTCGGGATATAGGAATCAGAACTGGGGCTCGGCCAATGCTTTGACCGACGTCTCGAGATTAACTTGCGTGATCCTTTGGTTCCCTAGAGGTTTTGGTAATGGAAACTATTGCCTCTTGAGATTGTCAGAATTTGTAGAGCTCTTCGTTCCTGACTGCACTTCTTCTTGTTCTTGAACTGTGATTGCTTGAATCGATCTGGGCCGTCTAATTTCTTGGTACCTGCACTTTTCATTTTTTCTTTTTTCATTTGAGTTATTTTTGCCTGCAGCGCTCTTTTCGAGTTTTCACCACAGCCGGCCTTTTCCCGTCATTTTTGCCCGTGGCGCCCTTTCGGTTTTTCACCACGTCCTGGGTGTTTGATCTTGCCTGCCCCTTGGCAGCAATGCTGTTTTTACCCTCGGCGCCCTTTCGGGCTTTTCACCAAGTCCGCTGTATGCCCACTGTTTTTAGTCGGAGCGCCCTTTCGGGTTTTCACTCCGCCCTCTTTGTTTAGGCACACATTTTCTTTTTTCTTTTTTGTGCCCTTTTTTTTGTTTTTTCTTTTTTTCTGGATATTTGGATAATTGCGGCGGCTAGAGGTCGGGAATCCGTCGTTGCCGGCCGATGGCAGTCCTTCAGCCCTTATCCTAGGTTACGATGATAGATGCTGTCGGTCTTTGCTACCGACCTTTCTGAGATGGGTGGATGGATGACTGTGTTTCTTCTTGGGTTGATTTTTTCTCGAGTACCTTGCTTTAGCTTCCCTTTTCCTTTTTCTCTCTTTTTTTTTCTTTTGTATTCTTTTTTTCTCTTTTTTCTCTATTTTTTTTTCTTTTTCTTTTGAATCCCCTTATTTGAAACACTTGTTGGTGGACGGAAATGATTTCTTAGAGGCTTTAGCTTCGACCTCTTGACTTTAGCTCTATTAAAGTAACTCTTGATAAAGCCAGAATGACTTACGCGTGAAAGATTTTCACTTTGTCGGCGTTGATTGGCTCGGGAAGATCCACCCCTCTCATGCTGGTGAGTCTAAGGACGCCTCCGGGAAGTACTTCTCTGATGATCAACGGCCCGTCCCATGAGGGTTTGAACTTTCCTCTAGGATCCGGAAGGTGCGACGGTAGGATTTTCTTCATGACCATGTTGCCCACTTTGAAACTTCTTTTTCGGACTCTCTTGTTGTAAGCCCGAGCGATCCTTTTTTGATAACACTGAGAATGACTTAGTGCACGCATGCGCTTCTCATCTGCTAGCTGCAACTGATCGAATCTTGCCCGTTGCCATTCTCCTTCTTCAATTCCACTTTCGAGTAACACTCGTAGTGATGGTATTTCTACCTCGATTGGTAGAACTGCTTCCATTTCGTAAGTAAGCTCGAAAGGAGTAACGCCCGTAGCAGACCGTACAGACATTCGATAGGCCCAAAGTGCATATGGGAGCATATCTGACCAATCTCGATAGGCCACGACCATCTTCTCGAGTATCCTGACGATTGTCTTGTTTGCGGCTTCTACCCCACCATTCATCTGAGGACGGTAGGGGCTTGATCGATGACGTTGGATCTTGAATTTGCTGAGGAAGTCATCCATCTTCTTGTTGACGAACGGGGTCCCATTATCTGTGATGATAGCATTGGGGATTCCATACCAGCATATGATGTTGTTCTTCATGAATTTGACCACCTGGGATGCTGCAATCATGGTGTAGGAGGCTGCTTATACCCACTTAGTGAAGTAGTCGACTGCCACAAGTATGTACTCATGACCGTTTGATGCTTTGGGACTAATTTTGCCGATGATGTTGAGTCCCCACATGGAGAAGGGCCAGGGGGTGGTCAGGTTGTATAATTCTGATGAGGGGGCATGGATTTGATTTGCATGCTCCTGACATTTGAAGCATTTTCTGACGTGCTGGCAGCAGTCTGTCTCCATGGTGAGCTAATAGTAGCTGAGTTGTAGATCTTCTTTGCCATCATGTGCCCGTTCATGTGTGGGTCACAGATTCCTTCGTGCATTTCTTTCATGATCTTTGCAGCTTCTGTTTCATCGACGCATCGAAGGAGGATGTGATTATAGGATCGCTTGTAAAGAACTTCGCCACTGATGGTGAATTGGCCGGCCAAACGCTGGATGGTTCGGCGATCTGTTGCTGTTGCTGATTCTGGATACTCCTGGGTTTCGAGATATTGCTTAATGTCAGCATACCAGGGTTTGTCAGGGACAGCTTCAGCTTCTTCTATTTGCAGGTAGAAAGCAGGTTCATCTTGAATTTCGACTGTGAGCTCCCATTCTTAAGCTCCTTTCGGGATCTCGAGCATTAACGCTAGTGTGGCGAGAGCATCTGCAAACTGGTTCTTGGCTCTGGACATGTATGAGAAGGTAATTTCTTTGAACTCCTCGATCAGATTTTCAAGATACACATGATATGGTATCAACTTCTCGTCCTTAGTTTTCCATTCGCCATTGGTCTGATTGATGATAAGCTGTGAGTCTCCAAATACTCGTAGCTTCTTTATGCCCAAGATTATGGCTTCCCTTAAGCCGGCGATGCATGCTTCGTACTCTGCCATGTTGTTAGTGCACTCGAATGCTATGCGCCTTGAGATAGGAATAAGGACATCATCTGTAGAGTAGAGGATTGCTCTAATACCACTCCCTTTAGAATTTGCTGCGTTGTCGAAGAATAATGTCCACTCATCTTTCTTCTTCTTTTCTTCACCTTCGATAAGTAAGAGATCTTCATCAGGGAAGAATGTCTTGAGCGGTTGATAATCCAAGAGGGAGTGAGCGGCAAGATGATCGGGCGAGGGCCTGTCCCTTGATTGCCTTCTGAGTGACATAGGTGATGTCGATCTCAGACAGGAGTAGCTGCTGTTGGGGTCCCAAAAGTGAGGATCCTCGAAATAATGACTCCGAGTGCCCAAATCATCACTTGGTTGAATTTAGGGCCAATGCATCGGAAATCGCATCAAAAATCGCAACACGCATCAGACTTGACCAAAAAGCGGGAAATTGGGCCAGTAGTGGACCCCACCGGTCATCATGATTAAAACCCTCTAAATTTGGGACCGTTACCTCAATTATGAAGAAATAGAGCCAGTGCATCGACATTCATCGCAAGGCGGGCCCCACAAGCCCTTCGTTTTGCAAAACCCAAATTCTCAAAACACGAGTACGTCGGCGCATCGAGAACACCCATAGCTAGCGCATCGTGAAATTCAGTCTTTCAGAAAATGAATTTTGTGGCGCACTGCCTCCAGCGCGTCCAGAAATTCGTCCAACGCATCAAGAAATTCAGACAGTTTCACGAAGTGAATTCCAGGACGCACTGACCCTCGGCGCGTCAAGAAATTCACCCAGCGCATCAAGAAATGCAGGCAGTTTTACAGGATGAATTTCAGGACGCACTGCCCTCGGTGCATCTAATAATTCAGGAATTTCAGGACGCGCTGACCCTCAGCACGTCCAATAAATCAGGCACTTTCAGCAATTTCAGGACGCACTGACAGCTAGTGCGCCCTAAAAATCAGGATCCCAACTAAGACATTTTTAGACGTGCTGAGTGATTTTCTCGACGCGCCGGCATGTTTTCTCGACGCGCTTACACGTGTTGGCTTCCTATTGGTCGACTTAGGCTATAAATACCCCTCCCACCACCTCATTTACAAGATTCAGAGAGAGAGAGAGAGAGCCGAACCTCTTCGCCGGAAAACCTTTTTCCGATCGCCGGAACCCTTTTCCGATCACCGGAACCCCTCGCCGGAAATCGCACCTCCGACCATAACAGGTCCGGAGATGAAATAACTTAAGTCATCTTTTTTGGAGGCACTGCCCCTAGCGCATCACAAAAATGATCCAGCGCATCAGGAAAAACCCTCCACGGATCAAATAAATCATCAACTTAAAAAGTCATCTTTTTTGGACGCACTGGCCCCAGCACATCACAAAAATGATCCAGCGCATCAGGAAAAACCCTCGGCAGATCAAATAAATCAACAACAATTTAAAACTCAACATTTTGGACGCACTAACCCCAGCGCATCACAAAATAGGCCAGCGGATCAGAAAAATGAACATTCCTAAACGAAGTTATTTTCGGACGCACTAGCCCCAACGCATCAGAAAAATAGCCTAGCACATCATGAAAATAGATAATTTTTAACAATCATTTTTGGACGCGCTGGCCCCAGCGCATCAATAAAATTAGGCCAGCGGATCGCAAAAATCAGCACCTTGAACGTTTGTTTCAGCACCTTCAAATCTTCATTTTATGACCTTTTTGAGCCCCGTTTGGGCCTATTTTGGGTATTTCGAGCATTCTGGACGCAATGGAGCAGTCAAATGACCCATCCGGGCCACCCAGTGAGCAAAATGCAAGCCTTCGGAGCCTGATTCGATCCGACGAGACGAATGGAGCAATTCTCCCGAAAAGAGGACGCCAGTGCCCAGAACTATACTGATGTATCATCATTACATGTACTATCATAATGTGACCCGGATTCAGGCCCGGATTAAGTAAAGGGGACTATGGTTAACACGATAAACCATACCAGGAGAGTTCTAAACTATCACGCACAATTTGTTAAAGACTGACACTTCAAGAACAGTCATGCCCTACCCATCTAAACGGCATCCGCTGGTTGAGCTGCTCAGGTACACACAACCGTAAAATGGTCTTCCCGAGGTCACCTGTCCATACATTGACAGGCGCGGGCCCAGAGTTGTTCTTCCCGGCCATAAACCCTGACAGTCTCAGCCCGGATCTCCGGTCAAAACATGGGACATAGACATCCGATTTGTACGAAGGTGGATCAGTCCATAACAGAACACAACAAATATAGGTCTCCATGACCATACAAATACTGGTCTCCGCGACCATACAAATACAGGTCTCCGTGACCATACAAATACTGGTCTCCGCGATCATACAAATACTAGGTCTCCGTGACTATACAAATACAGGTCTCCGCGACCATACAAATACAGGTCTCTACGACCACACAAACACAGGTCTCTACGACCATGAACTCTGAGACCATAGTCCCCGCTGACTAGCCCTTTGCCTTTTAATCAAGGGTCATCGATCATTCGATGTAATTAAGGGCTCGTGACAGATCATGACCTGGAATGTACATGATCTCAGGATCTCTGGAATAAAATTCACCTTGCGATATTTCTTCTCTTGCGTACTTTTGTGAATGCTTGTGATTGTCTATGAATGTTTCTATTATTCAGAACCCCAGAGCAACAAAAACACCACACCTCAGAGGATGTCGTTGTGATCCATTCTCTAGTTTTAACAAACTGGCAACTCCACTGGGGATCGAACCATACCAGAATCTCTGGTTATATCTGAATATAGGAACATTCTAAGATCAATTACTGGCAAACATGAATCTACGCATAAGAAAGTTACCGTGAGGCGTAGTGTTTCGGCGCCCCTCGGGCGTCAAACTGGCGGCTCTCAACGGGAACGTTCTTCCCTTCATCTTTAAGGCAATAGACATTTAAAAGGTTTTCGAACCCACAAATTTCCACAACTATATGTATTTGTCTCCGTCTTGCTCATTTTTGTCGGTTTATGCACTGCGATCGATGGGCTCATACTCCCGACCGCACTTGTGAACTGTTCTAACGATTTTTATGACGCAACAGAATTAGCAAGATACTAGGACAGACGGAAGAAATGGCATGCTCAATGAACAGTTTGTGCACCTTCCTTGCCACCGGAGGCTTCAGCTTCCCTCGCTTCATCCCAACCATGACAACTGCTTCTAATTCAGGATGACAGTTGGTCGAAACGCGCCGACAGAAAAAAGAGCAGAAGAAAGCAGCCAGCCTGGCAGCATAAAAGAAGGTGAATGTTGCAAGACCTCGCCCTACGATCAGGAGACAATGGCAGCCAAAACAAGGGCAGAAGCTCCCCATCAGCAGTCAGGTCGCATCAACCAGGTCCCCAGTGCCTGCGATGACGGACGAACAGTTCCCACCATTGTTCAAGACCACCTGTGTCATGCTCAAATCGACCGAAACCGCACTTGTGAAGAGCCCCAAGCCTGTGGCAGTTCTCGACCCAAGACAGGGGCAGTTTCGGAAGGCCTGACCAGTGCTGATTGCAATGGTTCAAGTAGCAGAGACAGAGGAGGGATCGTATGAAGCAGAAGAATTGCCTACAGTCCAAGATCAGATCGACAGATTAGTTCTGGCCAATCGGGAAATGAATGAACGAATGAGAATAATTCAGGAAGCATTGACCACTTTGATAGCTCAGAGTGCTACCAGGAGTCTCGTACCGCCTACGCGCCCAGTTAGCCGAAGAATCTCAAGGGGCGGCTGATGGGCCAACTAGTGCCGAACCACTTACCTAGGCCAGGAGAGTTCCAGCGGAACGAATAACAGTCCCGACTGCGCAAATGACGAGAGAGGAGCTGTCGCAAACGATCACAAGTCTCATGCGGCAAGAAAAGGAGAAGGAAAGAGGAACCGGGTATAAATATCAGGTCCCATACCCGCTGAAGATAGAAGAAATACCATTCGTCAACTTCAGATGTCCAGATTTTGAAAAATTTGATGGTAGGGGGTCGCTAGAGGAGCATATCACTCACTTCCTCACGGTATTGGGAAATTGGTCGACCGTACCGCAGTACTGTATGTGGTTATTTGGGTCAACGCTGACAGGGAAAGCTTTTCAATGGTACATGTCACTACCAGCCGGATCAGTGAGGTCGTGGGAGCAGATGCGAGACAGTTTTATCTCAAAATTCTTCTCTATAAAAAGAGAAACATCAGTAACAGATCTGGCCTTGATCACACAAAGACAGGGCGAACCCGTGGAGAGGTTCATGGACCGATGGGGGACGATAGCTGCTCAATGTCAAGAGTTACCCAGCGAAAAAGAACAGATAAAGATGTGTATGCGAGCCCTGGACCCAATGATATCATACGGGTTATCAGGGAATAGTTTTCACTCTTTCCGAGAACTGGCCACCAAAGCACACCTGGCAGAAGAAGCCGCAGTACGAGTGAACCTCAGGCCCGAAAGGCAGAAAAGAGAAGAGTAAGGATTGCAGAAACACACAATATAAACAAAGGAAAAGGTATGATAGATCGGAAGCGGCCCGCCGTGGATTCCAAGACAGACACGAAAGCAACGCCTACCCAAGACAGAGGCAAGAGGCCTTACGTTTCTTAAAGAATAACAATAGCCGAGAGAGAAAGAGCCAATGGCCCATACACCTTCGACATGACCGATCTGATCCCCATCATGGAACAATTAGTGGAAGAAAATGTAATCCGCTTACTAGAACCAATTCGGCCCCACGAAGTTGGGAAGGTGAATGATCCCCAGTATTTTAAATACCATCGGTGTCTGAGCCACAAGACAGAAGACTGTTTTAATCTAAAGGGAAGAATACAGGGGTTGATTAACCAAGGTGTAATCAGTATGAAGGCACCAGAAACGACAACAAAGGAAACATCGGGGGTAGTTTCAGCCTTCCCCTTAGACGAAAGCATCCAATTGCACATCTCGTTCCCTGAACCTGAAGAACCTTGGACTTTGGTTAGCAGCCGGAAGAGGCTCGAGAATCGAAGAAGATTCCTCAGCCGCAAGAAGAAAGGGCACGAGAAAGAAGGATAGCCAAGAGAAGAGCCGACTTATAGAGGCTCAGGTACATTGTGCAATGGTATCATTCACAGAACAGCCAACAACGGGAGAGACATTGCGGGCAGGTAGAGAAGAAGTCAATGCCGTCATCCTCCGATCCGGAAGGCAGATGTCGGAATGCGTTCAGCCAGAACCAGTCGACCCAATGCAAGAAGACGAAAACCCGGATATACCCTCAACAAGGCCCCAGGGGCAGAAAGTTGAAAGAGAAGGTTGTTGAGGCCACGTCCAGTCGATCGGTGCCAAGGCAGGGGGCAGCACCAGTAGTATATGATGTCGTGTCACACCTGCGAAAGGTCCCGGCTCGCCTGAGCATATACGATGCCTTGTGCCTCTCAAAGGTATATAGGGAGATGTTGATCAATGCGCTGTTAGGCAGTGAAGTCAGAGAAGTGATGATGACAGAAATCGAAACAGAAATGAATGATCCAGATAAGTTTTGGGAAGGAAATGCGCCGATTTAGCAAGCAATGCAGATAAATCACCCCTCTGTCGTCACATTCTCTGAAGAGGACCGTACGATTGAAGCAACAGACCACAACCATCCGTTGATGGTCACAGGAATGATTAGAGATACGGAAATTAAGCGATGCATGCTTGACAATGGGTCCACGGTGAACATCATGTCGTGAAGTTGGGTTATAGACCATCAGCCCTGCAACCCAGCACCATGGTTATTCAAGGGTTCAATCAAGACAGCCAGCTCACTCTAGGGTTGATCACTGTGATGCTAGAAATTGAAGAGCTGAAGACGAAAGTAACATGTCAAGTAATCGACGCAGTAACAACGTATAATCTTCTACTAGGGAGGCCGTGGCTCCATCAGAATCGCGTCGTTCCCTCAACCTATCATCAGTGCTTCAAATACAACAGAGAGGGAGTTCAGTACAGAGTGGCAGCAGACCCAAAGCAGTATACAATTGCAAAATCATTCTTGGCTGATGCCCGGTACTATGACTTGGTCGACGAAAGAGAGGTCACAAAGAAGCCTGATGTAACGCAGAAAGGGCAAGGGGCAAAACCTAAAGTCAGCAAGTTCGAACAGAGAGACAAACCTCAGTTCATTACTCAGAAAGAAACCGTAGGTCAGTCAGCTGAAGAACCTCAAGGGACTACCAAGAAATTTTACATAATCCCGAAGCACTTGCGACAGCCCGGGCAGTCCGTCCTAGAGATAATATCGAATCAGCACATGAGTGTGCTCAAATCTAGCTTTAACATGCCAGTACCGAAAATAGGAAGAGTTAAGCCTTTCCCAAGGGCTCCTAGCCAGTTTGTGGTACCGCCAAGTGCCAATACGAAGAAAGAAATCAAATTCTATTCAGTGTCAAGTGAATCTACGCAGTCTAGGGATGAGGCCGAGAAATCACCTCGCTTACCACAACCGATAGAAGAGGGAAGATATAATGAAGCTAGCCGTAACATCATGAAGAATATGGGTTTCTGTTACTCAGAATCAGCCTCGAATGGTAGAATGTTAGCACCGTTCGAAGAAAACACCGAAGCTTACCAAGGAAGAGAAGGGTTAGGGGCAAAGATGAAGATTAGACATGTCAACATGGTGACAATCAGTCCCACGGAAGAGGTACAGCTACAAGAAGCAGTCGACGTCATCCAACCCAGCGCCGCACCTGCACAGATAGAAGACGGGGGATAGCCCACGATAGATGAGCTTGAAGAAATAAATCTGGGAACCTCAGAAGACCTAGAAATACATACCTGAGTAAAAATGTCCCAGGAGAGGAGAAAGAGAAATACATCCAACTGTTGAAAGAGAACAGGGACGTGTTCGCTTGGACATACTTAGAAATGCCAGGGCTTAGTCCAACAATCGCAATGCATAAGTTGGGCATCCTAAAAGGGAAGAAAGCGGTCAAACAACCTTAACGACGATTCCACCCAGACATAGTGCTCAAAATCGAAGAAGAGGTCGAAAAGTTGATCCAAGCTGGGTTCATCCGAGAGGTCAAATACCCACAATGGATCTCAAATATTGTGCCGGTCAAGAAAAAGAGCGGTCAAATCCGAATCTGCGTAGACTTTCGGAACCTCAATGAAGCATGCCCTAAGGATGATTTCCCACTGCCTATCCCAGAACTACTGATCGATAGCACGACAGGGTACGCAGTGATGTCCTTTATGGACGGTTACTCGGGGTATAACCAGATTCGTATGGCCCCAGAAGATGAGGAATCGACAGCATTCCGTACAACGTTGGGCATATATTGTTACCGCGTGATGCCGTTTGGGTTGAAAAATGCAGGAGCAACATATCAGCGTGCGATGCAAGTGATCTTCTAGGACATGATGCATAAGCATGTCGAATGATATGTAGATGATTTGGTAGTGAGTTCGGCCGGGCATGAACAGCATAGAGAGCATCTACAGCAAGTGTTCCAAAGACTGAGAAAGAAAAGCCTCCGTATGAATCCGTTGAAGTGCGCATTCGGGGTTTCCTCTGACAAGTTTTTAGGATTTGTTATCAGACACCGAGGCATAGAAATTGACCCAACGAAGATTAAGGCGATCAGGGAGATGCCACCTCCGAAGAATCTCAAAGAGCTGAAAAGCTTCCAAGGCCGGGTCGCGTACCTAAGGAGGTTCATCTCGAACTTATCCGATCGTTGTCAACCATTCTCGCGCCTCAATAAGAAAGGGGTACAGTTTGAGTGGGATGATGCTTACCAAAAAGCGTTCGACTCTCTGAAGGACTTACTCGAAAAATCTCCAGTCCTTACAGCACCGATCAAAGGGGAGTCACTAATCCTCTACATTGCCGTTGGCGAAAATTCACTTGGAGCCCTCTTAGCCCAAAAAAACGAAGAAGGAAAGGAACGCGCACTCTATTACCTTAGGCGCACGCTAGTGGGAGCTGAGTTTAACTACTCAGCGATCGAAAAAATCTGTCTGGCACTGATCTTTGCTGTAAAAAAGCTTAGACATTACTCCTTTCTCACCAGATAACGTTGATATCCAAAGCGGATCCCCTCAAGTTTCTCATGAACAGACCCATGTTGTCTGGGCGGCTGGCCAAGTGGGCCCTGCTCTTGTTGGAATTCAACTTGACATACATGCCGGCTCGGGCCGTCAAAGGGCAAGCAATTGCAGACTTCCTTGCCGCGCATCCAGTGCCGAGCGGTGAAGAAATAGAATATGACCTCCCAGACGATCAAGTTATGACGATTAATGAAGCACGCCATTGGGAGATGTATTTCGACGGCGCAGCCAGAGCAGTAGGGTCAGGGGCAGGAGTTATATTCATCAGTCCGCAAGGGGACTTGCTACCCCATTCATTCACGTTAGTCCCGGCATGCACCAACAACGAAGCAGAGTACCAGGCTCTTATCATCGGGTTACAGTTGGCCCTAGAAATGTAGATAAAGGAAATACGTATCTATGGTGACTCTAGGCTTGTCATCGGTCAACTAACGACAGAGTACGAAGTCCGCAAACCTGAGTTATCGCCCTATTGCCACCAAGCGCAGTCCATGTTCGATCAGTTTTGGAACAGCAGTATCTCGCACATACCGAGGCAGGAGAATGTACAAGCAGATGCACTCGCCAGTTTAGCCGCTGCTTTGGCTAACCCTGGAGGCAGCCCACTTCAGGTAACAATTAAAGAAAGAAGAATCCTGCCGACGACTGCGTTGCGTAGTGGAGAATTGAGTGCCAATCCCGTCTGTTGCTTTGAGATCACAGAGGAAGATGATTGGAGAAAATCATTCATTGATTATCTGAAGTACGGATTTCTGCCGGAAGAGCCCAAAATGCGCACACAAATCAGAAGACGCACCAATTCATTCGTACTCCAGAATGATGTGCTTTACAAACGATCATACGAAGGAGTACTGCTGCGATGTCTAAACCAAGAAGAAGCACGTGACACCTTGAAAGAAGCTCAAGGAGGAGAATGCGGTGCTCACCAGGGAAGGAAGAATTTACATCATTGCGTGCAACACATGGGTTACTACTGGCCTGCTATGGCAAAAGATGCAATAGAATACGTGAAGAAGTGTCACCAGTGTTAAGTCCATGCCGATATCATACATTCACCACCGGAAGAATTGCATCAGTCAGTAATGTCCTGGCCTTTTGCAGCCTGGGGTATGGACGTGATCGGGCCGATTAGTCCACCATCCTCCCAGGGGCATCAGTACATCCTTGCAGCGACCGACTATTTCTCCAAATGGGCTGAGGCAGTCGCCCATTTGAAACGTGAAAGCCAGATATGTCGAAGGTTTCATTCGTCACACCATATTAGACCAACATGGTATCCCCGAGAGAATCACCACGGACAACGGGACACCCTTCAAGAACGCTACTATTGATAAGCTGTGCGTAAAATTCAAGATCAAGCATTGCTATTGATCGCCCTATTATCCTCCTGCGAATGGACTAGCCAAGGCATTCAACAAGACCATCGTGAAGATTTTGAAAAAGACAGTGGCAGAAAATAAGAAGGACTGGGACAGACGGTTGCCCGAAGCACTGTGGGCATACCGAACTATACACCGCACGGCCACCCGGGCTACGCCCTACTCACTGGTGTACGGTACGAAAGCTGTGATCCCAATGGAAATACAACTTGAGTCACTACGGGTCGCTCTCCGACACTCCCTGACAACCGAGCATAATGCCAAGAGCCAGATGATCGAACTCGATGATTTAGATGAAAAGAGGCTCGCTGCCCAACAAAGGCTCGAAATGTATCAAAAGCAAATTTCCACCGATAAGCGTGTCAGGGGCAGATCATTCAAGAAGGGTGATCTCATGCTAATGATGAAGCGTCCGGCACCGACCCAAGGACTGAAAAGTAAATTCGACCCAAAATGGGATCCCGTCTGCATTATCGATGAAGTATATTCCAACGGAGCCTATCGAGTGATAAATTACAAAGGGCAGGGCATCAGTTCGTTGGTGAATGGTCGGTTCTTGAAAAGATATTACACTTAACAAAGGCTTGTCGTTGCAAGTTGTAAACACCCCAATAGAGGGAAAAGTGTAAAAAAAAAGTAGATACCAAAAGAAAGGATACCATACAATCACTAAACTAAGATGCTAATCGTCTATTTTATGCTTGCACAGGTATCAGAGAAGCCAATAAGAGTCAGGACACGTCGAGCATGGCACCCCATTCTTTCCAAGGACATCCAGAATTGGGATAAGCCCTGAACCGAGACCTGGTTAAGTCTTTGTTCCCATAAGCATGGGTTTAAGTCCTAACAGGGGGACGTTCCTTTCCGAAAGGCCCAATCTATTCGCATTCAAATTAAAGTAAAAATAAATTCAGGACTGCAATAGTATACATATTGTTACAACATTCACTACAACATATTCCAACGTGTTTCAAATTACAAGTGAAGATTATTACAGTTCAACTATCTAAAGTCTTCAAACATTGTTCTAATAAGTTGACTGCAGATTCTTCGATCGCCTCAGCCTCGCCTCAGCCTCGGCTAAGACTTGGGCAGGGTCAGGAGTATCTTGGAGAGACCGCTTCAGCTCCGTAACTTGTGCCCTCACGGCATTACACTTCGCCTCGCGCTGGTCGATAGAAGACTGCAGGCATGCCTTCTGACCACTGAACTTCGAAAGTTTGAGATGGACGACAGAATGTTCAACTCGTAATCGGGCCATCTCATTTTCAATCTCCGCGAGACTGTCTGGTGGCCTCTTGGTATTCAACGTCTACAGCTTGCCAATCCCTCCGTACTACGACCACGTCCGCCTCGTGTGACTCAAGTTCCGAAAGAAGGGACTGCAAGTGATCGCGTTTTTCTTCGACAGAAGGGTCAACCTTGAAGTGCCTCACCTCGTTCACTTGAGCCATCCCATCTTTGAATTGGAACACGTGGCTGACTATCGAAGAGATGTCAATCCCAAGCCACATGGCGTTAAGCTCCAATGCCTGCAGTGCCTCGTCCAAGATAGACCATTCGTCTCCATTCTTCAACGAATTGACGATGTCGGACAATAAGCTCTTGAGAAGATTCGCCTTGGTCCTTGACAGGCCTCGGAGAGACGAAAGGAATGCCTCAGGCAAGACTACAGGAACCGGGATGCTGGCAGGAGTAGTGGCTGGCAAAAGAAATGGTAAACATTAGCACACTGAAGAAGGAAAAGAAGCAAGTAGGTAATAAGACAAGTAGTATACCTGCGAGAGTTTCATCACTCGGTGCACCAGTTGAGGCAACAGGTGTTGATGAGCTAGGGGCACATCCAGCTACAATTTCCGCTACCGGCTCAGGCAATTCAGGGGAAGGAGGAACAACGATCTCAGGGGCAGAGATAGCTTGAACTGGTTTAGTGGTGAGGGGTACTTCGGCAATAGGCTCTGGTGCGATAGCGGCATCTGCAGGCATGGTTCCTCGGGAAGGGAGTGCTGCCTCTTCCGTAGCAACAACAGGTCTCGCCTCAGGAGTAGGACTAGGGTTCGCTACAGCCTCGGAATTGACAGGGTCGGCAAGAGGGGGATCTTCAGCTCGTGGCTCACCATCGATGTCCATGGGGATGGGTCCCGTGTCTGCCTCGGGAACAGATCTCTCGTATATTGGCTCATTACCTTCACCTTCTTCCATAGGATGATCTCCGCTGAGGCTCGCCTGCGAGCTCATCTCCCCTTCTTCCCTTGGTCCGCTCGCATCATCAGTCGGGACACTGCCGGCAGCTTGGGGGAGTCGGCTCCGTGCCTTCTCAGCCCTGTACAACTTCAACAGGTCCTTTATTTTCTTTCCTCCGTCAGTAACGGGGACGCGATGACCGATCTTTACTCGAGGACCAGAACGTTCAGGAGATAGTTCAGAATCACTATCCCCGGGAACAGAACGTCTGGACAAGCTCGTCTGACTTGCTGGACTCTGACCACGACCTCCCTGACCATCGGTCGGCGGGGTACCTACTGCCGCAACATCACCCTCTCCTCCACCCTCGCCATCACCCTCTCCACCCTCTCTGATGATCTCCTCACCAACATCACCTCCCCCATCATTGCCATCACCAACATCATCATCATTATCGTCCCCTCCGTCGTCATCATCGGCATCCTCCTCTCCACCAGCATCCCCCGCCACGTCGGCCTTGTCATCATCGTCATCACCGATATCGTAACGCTCTCTCTGTCCCTCTGCCATGGGACCAACGAGCGGGGAATCCGGATTCCCTTGTAGTGTGACCCTCTGCCTATAGGCGACCCACCCTTCAAGCGTGTGCTCGGGTTTCTTATGATCTATTATAACATTCAGAGAGGTCATAAACTTCTGCACGCCCGGATTAGCCAATTGACGAAGCGGCTCTGCCACGTAGCCCAAGCCGTCAGCAGGAGCAGGATCAACGATCGGGGGAGAAACGAAGACAGGGTCGGCCACGTGTCGATTGTTTCGGATCAAGGAATATTGGTGAGCCCACCACCTCATCCATCCATATGTGGCGCCAGGGATATACTCTGTGCCTGGAACAATGAAAGGACAACCCGATCTGGTGAGCAGGAGCTGTCGCCATATCCATTTCCAATGGATCGGTCCTGTGCCGTAAGCCCGCTGCTCTCTCATCACTGGTTCGAGCGTCTCTGGTACCCCTTGGTCGTAACCAAATTGCCTGGCAAACCAATTTGGGTAGTATGGCTCTCTCCAAAACTCAGCACCCTCTCTCAAAGGCAGTGAGCCCAGACGGATAGATATCAGAAAGCAACTGCCCATAGGAGCCAAGGCTCTCATCATCATCAAGTAATTCAGGATCTTCACTATTGGTCCCGGAGAAAAGGAAGAAGTCGACGTCATCGTGACGAGCTATCTTTGCCTCGATAGTCGCCAAGTTTCCGCTGATCATCTTTCGCTTCTGAAAGGCATGCAACGGAACCGACCCCCTCCGGATGAAGTCTTTGAGTTCTATGCCATAGACCCATGGGAAGTAAACCCCGAGCCATCCCGAAAAGAAATGCCACCCGCAATAAGAAGAATTTAGTCCAAAGGAAGCCGAGCCCTTGTTGCTGATGACACTGCCAAAGGCCCGATATATAGAGCATAATACCACCGGGGCCAATGCATAACGAAGGCCGTTAGCCAGACTCCCTGCTACAGCGAAGCAGGAGACTCTCACACTATCCGCCTGCTTAGAGCTCGGGAGGGCCACACAGCACAACCAGTAGGCTAAGAACCCAGCGAGTTCACAGGTGGGAGATAGCTTGTTCGGTTGCGGGAACTTCTTCTTCATCTTAGCCTCCAGAACCAATTTATCCCTGCGGCCTTCATCATACGATCCATAATTTAAGCCGAGACAGAAAGAAAACCATCAGTAGAAGAAAAGAATGGAACAAGACACGAAGAGTGTAAGTCAAGTAAAGAAGCTCATTCAGACCACGACTGAAGTAAATCAGCCAGTCCTCAAAAGGCACTTTGTCCCTGGAGCCCAGGAATTGCGGCAGCTCCGCAAATAATTCATAGCAGGCTTCAGAGTAGAAACCTTCATCGACGCCCTTTTTCTTCTTGGATAGCTCCTCGTCGCTGGGCGTCCATTCATCATAAATTCTGCCGCGGATGGGAAGACCGGCTATCCGGTACAAGTCCTAGAGCGATATGCTCATTTCCCCGTACGGCAGGTGGAAGGAGTTTGTAATAGAGCTCCAGTGATTCAGGAACCCCTTATAGACGCATGGTTCTCGATAAAAGTAGCTCGATGTCGCCTGAATAGCCCGCAAGAGACCCACTTGCTTCAAAGTCTCTTCATGCTGCTCGACTATTCGGCTGGCCCAAGCTTCGTAACCAGGGTGAAGGCTCAGGTGTCCTCGGGTCCTGAACCCCCCGGTCGGCCAAATTTCCACGTCGGACAGAGGACGAAACCTTTGGCGTAAGGTCTCGTAGTAATGTGTCGGAAACAGCAGGTGGGGATCGTGGTTTGGCTCCAAGAATATCATGTCCCTTCTCCCCAATGGACAGACTGCAGTGTACCGTTCTTGGATACAGCGCAGTTGACGAATGTCTCTGGAACAGACGTCCAGGAGTCGACGCTATAAAATGAGTTTGCACAACACACATCGGATGGCTCGATACTCAGTAGAGAGCGATATCTCTGGAAGCTCTTGCAAAATCGGATAAATTGCTTTGTGTAGGGGTTACGGATCACAAGAGATGATACCGCCAGCTTCGCGGAGGACCAGACAACCCTCATTCTATCAGACTTCGACTTGGCTTGGTTCTCCATGTAGACCTGCTTAGCGCTTTTCCCAGTCGTCTTTGGGTGACCTCGCTTAGCAGACTGAGTCGGCACAGCTGGGCTCGCCTCACCCTCTTCAGACCCAACAACCTCGTCGGTCCGGAAACCTTGCAAAGGAGCGATACCATGAAATCCATTCTTCTTGAGTACCCTCGTCAGGAGGGGTCGGTAGGGCCTTGTTGCAGAGTATCTTCCGTTGAACATTCTTCGGAAGAGTCAAAATGCGTTCATAAAAGTTGAACATCTCCGGCGAGAGGAACCACTGCGGATTCTCAGCCGACGGCCTGGAAACCTGCTTGGCGGCGGCGCGCTTACGCTTTGATGGAGTCTGAGGCGGACCCGAAGGACCAGCTTGTGAAGGATTGTTGGCCATTATAATCTGCAACGGCATGAAAAGGGCTTAAGTACAGGGCAAAGGGAAATGTCATCATAAAATCAATCAAACATTTACAAAATCCAAAGGGATATGAAGCAACAAGGGAACAAAATACAAGCGCCAATCCAGGCCACTGCGGAACGCATTCGAAACCAATGGAAAAAGAAATGAAACAACAACATCCACAACCACAACATCATCGTCACAAACACACAAGCGAGGAAAGACAGAGGTAAAGCGGAAAAGTATAATTAGCATTCATCAAACCATGAGAGCTATTCCAAATGTCTAAATTGTTAATGTCAATTGTTTAAATGATTAAAAATCAACAGTCAATGTAAAGCGACTCAAAATTACGGGGACCCCTCCCCAAAGCCAGAAAGCGAGGATCTCAGTCCTGCGTCAGCGGGAGAACCCGAGCCCTCAACTCATCGACTTTCGCCTAGACCTGGGCTTCCTTGAAGATCAAGTCCACTAGGATGGAAATGCATTGTTGCACGAGATCAAAATTCAGGTGCTCGGCATTGGCGTAGTTCCTTATAATAGAGACGTCGATCGCCAGGTTGTCATGTTCCCGTAGAGCCTCCCTGACCATCCTCCAAATGCCTAGCGCGGCGATCCGGATACTCGGCCTCCGCCAATGGGACAAGCCAAGCTAGAAATCGCCTGCTCTCCCTCTTCTCCTCCTTGAGGAAGCTAAGTCGCTTCAACAGGGATAAGAAAGAAGCAGCCAGAGAAGGCTCCGTCGCCTCGAGGACAGCCAATTCTTCCAAGAGGGAAGAATCGCCGATGAAGCTAGAGATGGCCTCCTTACGCTCGTCAGAAATGGAGGCCATCGCCGAGACATTCTGGATAGCTCGAAGAATAGGGCGGGGGTCCGCGCTCAGATGGGTCAAGGCTTCGGCCACCTCGTCGCATTGACCGGCAAGAGATGACCAAGTCTCAAGGTGGTCTAGAGCATTCAGAAGCCGCCTCATACAATCCTGGGCCGCGCGTAGAGAAGCGCGAGTTATGGCCATTGTCTGCTTAAAAAAAAGATAGATGAACCAATGAGGCAGTCCGACAAAAGAAAAGAAGGAAAAAGCACATGAAGCCACTCGCGTAAAGACAAGAAAGGCTAAGAAAAGACATGCAAAGGTACGCTCGAAACATCACTTAAATTCGCCATTAGAATTGCCCATTAAGCTGATGCGACCAGGAAGTCTCCCAAGTGCGTGAGACCCTATGCCTCCCTAGGACAACTGGCACGCATACGCAAATGCGAATCAGAAGTGTAGGGGCTCACACCCTTTTAGAGACACGGCAGATCGCCAGTATAACGCTCGCAAAAACCCTAGATTCCACCAAGGCCTATGGGCTGGGTGTGTGAGGCTTCACACGCCCTGGTAACGCTCAAAGGCGATCGGGTTGAATATGAGGGAGTGTGAGGCTCCATGCACCGGAAACAACAGTCCCAAATATCATGAGCAATGATCAAATGAACCCGAATGTGAGCGCGTTAAGCCATGATAAGCGTACTGGATTAGGACACTAAAATTGGGCAACTTCTCAAACTCACAAATCAGTACTCGTTGGCCTTAACACGTTCAACAATGAGCCAACTTAACAAGTTTGAAAATATATGTGCGGGATCCGGTATGTGTAACAAATTCAATGAATTTCACTAAGTTTCAAAATCGCACGCGCGAACCCAGCGCATAAAAAAAATCGCACAACTTCACAAGTCCAAAAAACATGACGTGCCGGCCCCAACGCGTCATGAAAATGATAAATCCACCAAGTTTAAATTTTCATAGGCGCCACACCTTAGCGCGTCCATCAAATGGGTTTTCCCAGACGCGAGTACGCGCTGGGGCGGGCGCATCGAAAAAATGCCAAAGTGCGACACGCTGGACTCAGCGCGTCATGAAATGAGGTTTAACAAAGCACGGGAGGACGCGTTGACCTTAGCGCGTCAATAAGAAGAAAATTTTGAAATAAATTAACGCGCTGAGGGTAGCGTGGCCATTTAACCCACGCGCGACACTATGGCGCGCTCAAAAATTTGAAAAAACCACAAGTCCAATTAAAGGACGACGCTATGGGTAGCGCATCGACAAAAGGTACGAGTCTGAATTACTCGACGCGCTACCTAATTATTCGACGCGCTAGCGATATTAAATCAATGAGATGGAGAAAAAGGTGACGCGCTGGCCGACAGCTCTGGTCATCAAAAATGAGAAGTGAAATGACGAAATGACCTGGACTTCCCTATTTATAGTGGGACCCGAAAAATTCGACGCGTCGCCATAGACCGCCGCGCGTCCATCCTAACGCATCGGAGGGGCATCTGTTGGGGTCCCAAAAGTGAGGATCCTTGAAACAATGACTCCGAGTGGCCAAATCATCACTTGGTTGAATTTAGGACTAGTGCATCGAAAATCGCGTCAAAAATCGCAACACGCATCAGACTTAACCAAAAAGCGGGAAATTGGGCCAGTAGTGGACCCCTACCGGTCATCATGATCAAAACCCTCTAAATTTGGGACGGTTACCTCAATTATGAAGAAATAGAGCCAGTGCATCGACATTCATCGCAAGGCGGGCCCCACAAGCCCTTCGTTTTGCAAAACCCAAATTCCCAAAACACGAGTACGTCGGCGCATCGAGAAAACCCATAGCCAGCGCATCGTGAAATTCAGTCTTTCAGAAAATGAATTTTGGGGCGCACTGCCTCCAGCGCGTCTAGAAATTCGTCCAGCGCATCAAGAAATTCGGACAGTTTCACGAAGTGAATTCCAGGACGCACTGACCCTCGGCGCGTCAAGAAATTCACCCAGCGCATCAAGAAATGCAGGCAGTTTTACAGGATGAATTTCAGGACGTACTGCCCTCAGCGCATCCAATAATTCAGGAATTTCACGACGCATTGACCCTCAACGCGTCCAATAAATCAGGCACTTTCAGCAATTTCAGGACGCACTGACAGCCAGTGCGCCCTAAAAATCAGGATCCCAACTAAGACATTTTTAGACGCGCCGAGTGATTTTCTCGACGCGCCGGCATGTTTTCTCGACGCGGCTACATGTGTTAGCTTCCTATTGGCCGACTTAGGCTATAAATACCCCTCCCACCACCTCATTTACAAGATTCAGAGAGAGAGAGAGAGCTGAACCTCTTCGCCGGAAAACCTTTTTCCGATCGCCGGAACCCTTTTCCGATCACCAGAACCCCTCTCCGGAAATTGCACCTCCGACCATAACAGGTCCGGAGATGAAATAACTTAAGTCATCTTTTTTGGACGTACTACCCCCAGCGCATCATAAAAATGATCTAGCGCATCAGGAAAAATCCTCCGCAGATCAAATAAATCATCAACTTAAAAAGTCATCTTTTTTGGACGCACTGGCCCCAGCGCATCACAAAAATGATCCAGCGTATCAGGAAAAACCCTCGGCGGATCAAATAAATCAACAACAATTTAAAACTCAACATTTTGGACGCACTGGCCCCAGCGCATCACAAAATAGGCCAGCGGATCAGAAAAATGAACATTCCTAAACGAAATTATTTTCGGATGCACTAGCCCCAGCGCGTCAGAAAAATAGCCTAGCGCATCATGAAAATAGATAATTTTTAACAATCATTTTTGGACGCGCTGGCCCCAGCGCATCAGTAAAATCAGGCCAGCGGATCGCAAAAATCAACACCTTGAACGTTCGTTTCAGCACCTTTAAATCTTCATTTTATGACGTTTTTGAGCCCCGTTTGGGCCTATTTTGGGATATTTCGAGCATTCTGGACGCAATGGAGCAGTCAAATGACCCATCCAGGCTAGCCAGTGAGCAGAATGCAAGCCTTCAGAGCCTAATTCGATCCGACGAGACGAATGGAGCAATTCTTCCGAAAAGAGGACGCCAGTGCCCAGAACTATACTTATGTATCATCGTTACATGTACTATCATAATGTGAGCCGGATTCTGGCTCGGACTAAGTAAAGGGGACTATGGTTAACACGATAAACCATACCAGGAGAGTTCTAAACTATCACGCACAATTTGTTAAAGACTGACACTTCAAGAACAGTCGATGCCCTACCCATCCAAACGGCATCCGCTGGTTGAGCTGCTCAGGTACACACAACCGTGGAATGGACTTCCCGAGGTCACCTGTCTATACATTGACAGGCGCGGGCCCAGAGTCGTCCTTCTCGGCCATAAACCCTGACAGTCTCAGCCCGGATCTCCGGTCAAAACATGGGACATAGACATCTGATTCGTACGAAGGTGGATCAGTCCATAACAGAACATAACAAATACAGGTCTCCGTGACCATACAAATACTGGTCTCTGCGACCATATAAATACTGGTCTCCGCGACCATACAAATACAGGTCTCCGCGACTATACAAATACAGGTCTCCGCGACCATACAAATACAGGTCTCTACGACCACACAAACATAGGTCTCTACGACCATGAACTCTGAGACCATAGTCCCCGCTGACTAGCCTTTTACCTTTTAATCAAGGGTCATCGATCATTCGATGTAATTAAGCGCTCGTGCCAGATCACGGCCTGGAATGTACATGATCTCAGGAATAAAATTCGCCTTACGATATCTCTTCTCTTGCGTACTTTTGTGAATGCTTGTGATTGTCTACGAATGTTTCTATTATTCAGAACCCCAGAGCAACAAAAACACCACACCTCAGAGGATGTCGTTGTGATCCATTCTCTAGTTCTAACAGCTGCCATTTAGCTATCCTTCCAGTGAGTGCCGGTTTCTCGAATAGGTACTTGAGCGGATCCATGTGAGTGAGGAGGAGAATAGGAAATGCAATCATGTATTGACGGAGTCGCTGAGTTGCCCAGACTAGGGCGAGGCAAGTCTTCTCGATCGGGGAATACCTGGTCTTGTAGTCGGTGAACTTTCAGCTCAAATAATATATTGCTTATTTCTTCTTCCCGGTCTCGTCGTGCTGGCCGAGGACACAGCCAATGGCTTCTGCTGCTACCGCGATGTATAACAATAGTGGTCGTCCAGGAGTGGGTGGCACTAGGACTGGAGGATTCATGAGATATTTCTTGACGTGATCGAAGGCGACTTGGCAATCATCATTCCATTCTTTTGGAACGTTCTTTCGGAGGAGCTTGAAAATGGGCTCATAAATAGGTGTCTCCTCGGTTTCCAGCGCGTGGTACGGTCATGTCTCGGGGCTGCTGTTTGACACGGTGGGTTAACTCGGTGAGTTGACTCAGCGGGTCGACTCGGTGATTTGACTCGGCAGGTTGACTCAGTGTTTTGACTCGACAGGTTGACTCAGCGAGGCTTATAAGGGTGAGTTTGGCTGAGTTTGGACTTGGGATTTGGGGGTATGGTCCTCCATTCATCCAGCTATCTTTACCAACAGTGTAGCCGAAGGTGGGGTGTCTACAATAAGCAACTAATAGTTGAGTGATCATGAGATTAAGTATGAAACTAATTCTGTTTCTTAAAAATTAGCATGATACTTAAAAAGGCAATTCAACAGGGATGGAAACCTGATATTAGCCGATAAATCGAAGGGGATTATATTAAAAGTATAAGCAGACTAAAGAAGGAATAACACTTTTGTAAGTAACACTACATGTAAGAACTCGAGTTAATATGATGAATTATGCATACTATGATCTCTATAGATCGTGGAAGTTTTTTTTGAATTTCGGGACGAAATTCCTTTAAGGAGGGTAGAATGTAATGACCCGGGATTTTGGGTGCGTGTACACATGCATGCAAATACATACACTTATATTAACTTAAGCTTACATGTGGAAACCCATCTCAAAACCCACCTTTTACCTGTGTGTTTATAAAACTGACTGTACAATAACTCTTATTTGGATTTAAGATCATAATCATTTAATTAGAAAAAATTTAGCCTTTCATATGACCATCCATTGAAATTGTATCCGCCCAGTGGGCCATCCAAATAACAAACTGAACCAATCATTTCGAAGATTATTGGATAAGTACAAAGGCTATCGGTTAAATTTCCCATTGGGTGTGTACAAATGTCACTTTGGATCATGAAGTATGATAGACCACTAAAAAGACAACTTGTTCATCTGTAAGAGATCATGGCCCAAACTTAACCCATATAAAGAGCACGGAAAATGACAAGCCTTGGTGAAGTTTTGCCGGAAACTGACAGTGTACGTGATCGATATAGGTGGTGGAAGTCATTACTAAAGGAAAGGGCATAATTGGAATTATATGAAATATACTAAGGTTTTGTTTCTTACACGGTGATAACGGTGATGGCCATTCACTCATCTCCTGCATGGTGCGGCCCATCTAAACATCAAATCTACTTCATTTTTTTTGCTCATGACTAACCTGATCGAGCTACACCAAAGGAGCGGAGTGGATCTTTTACTTGATCATCACAGTGGGCCCCACTTAACACCTACAGTTAAGCCCAACCGGACGTTCCCCATGCGGAACTGTCCAGCGCAACACCTATCCAAACAAAAATTCCGTTTTCCCTCCCCCACCTAGATTGGAATTCTTTGAGAATTCGAATGAGGATCTTCCTTCGATCTGAACCGTCTGTTAGGTATAATATAATCGTCCGACCGTACGTAAGAAACCCTCTAGGATCAGTAAGACATAATACAAGAACCGGACGTCCCAGAAGAATTGCGGAAACCACCTTCTAATGTTATATAGATCTTGAATTGGTGAGCCCCACAAGCCTCAATAAAGAAATCCGATCCGTTCAGAGATGACGGAATCAAGAAGGAACCTACTGGACTAAAGATTTACTTCAACAACTACTTCTATACCCTAAGAATGTAGCAACGGCTGTTTTTTTTTTATTGACATCAAACTGAAATCCAAGACGTTCATTAGATAGGCCACATGATCAGTATTAAATCCTTGACAAACAATCAAACGACTACAGCATGTGTTTCAATCTACAATTGAAACAACACAGTGTCTGCGAAATCTGCGAAATCTCTTGCTCAAAGAATCTCCTAGAAACTAGAAAATTTCTATAAAATCCTCTTGTTTAGGACAACAGCGACACAGCAGAGAGAGAGAGAGCCGTTAGAGAGAGAGAGAGAGAGGAGAGAGAAGCCGTTAGAGAGAGAGAGGAGAGAGAAAGAAGAAGAGTTTTCTTCTCTAAACCGAGTCAACTCACTGAGCCAACTCAGATTTGAGTTAGGGCTTGTTCAGAGCTTAGGAATCATCAAACCGGTGAGTGATTCTTCATAGGGACTTTCCTGTTAATTTTCTCAATTTATTCCTTCTAGTTGTTCTTCGATTTAAAGTTTAGTTTTTTTTTTCTATTTCAACTTACTTTCAAGTCCTTATTTTTTTTTTATCCTAGGTAAAGGATTCACCGCTTGTTCTATTCTCAAATTCCACGTCTAGATTCCTTGTCCTTGTTGTATATTTTTCTCTACTTCTCCACATAACTCTATGTAGAGGTTACACCTAGGTTAAATGCTTTTCTCTTGAAATTATCTTCCCGAATTGCCAAGGTAAAAGCCTAAATAAACATAACTTAAGTGTTGATACAATCCTTAAATGATGTACATCTTTCTCAACTTTCTCAATTTATGATAAATATTTAGACAATGAATTATTTGAACTAAGATAACACATACATGGCATGATTGGACTTGAATTTTGATATGCATTGTATGCTTGATGAATGCTTCCATAAACACATACATGTGCATATATTTATACACTATGACAGAATAGGAGCATGGTTAATTTGACTCCTGGCGTGCATGGTTGATTTGCCGCCTCGCTGTACCGGTTAGGTGAGCATGGTTGATTTGCGACAGGTTCCTAATGTTCAGTGGCAGTGAGTTCTGGTCGTTTCAATATTGAGCATGGTTGATTTACTCGGTTGGATCAGTGGTGCATGGTTGATTTGCCCACTGGCGTGCATGGTTGATTTCCTGCCTCGCTTGTACCGGTTAGGTGAGCATGTTTGATTTGCGACAGGTTCCTAATGTTCAGTGGCAACGAGTTCCTAGACGTTTATTGCTCTCACACGTATCATAACATACATGACATCATGATAATTATGTTCCATCTACAATCAATCATAAAGTGTATTAATCATAACCTTGCCCTTGTATATTTTCATACAATCCTATCTATTGATGATTTACATCTTATCTCTTATTAACTGGAATATTACTTGTGATGGAAATGACCTCACCTGGGCTGTAGCTCACCAAAATCACCATAGTTCCTGCAGGATTTCAGGTGAAGGAGGAGCGGTTGAAGCGGAATATCTGGACGACTATTTCTATTAGAAGCTTTATCTTAGATTAGGTGGTTTAAGTTATTTCTTTTTGAAGATGATTAAAATAGATTTTAGTAGACTTAAGTGGTTTACAGAGTAGATGTAGTTGTTTGATTTAAATTACAGTTTGAGATTTAAGCTATGATAAATAAAATATTTTAGTTTAGTAGTATTGTGGTATGTGGAATGAAATTTCTCTAAAAGTTATGCTTGAATTAAGTTCGCACTCTGGAACTCGGGCTTTGGGTTGTTGTACTTGAGTCTCGAATTTCAGGGCGTGACAGTTTGGTATCAGAGAGAATTTCGAGATTCCAGTGCCTAGGGTTATGGGTTAGGTTTAGATGAAGGTGAATAATCTAGTCCTTTGATGGCACCAACCCCAGCAAGTATTAACTTATGATTCTATTTGGCTCGTAGATTAACCATGACGGGACTTAGCGAGCAAAACGGGACGCCCTCCACCCCACCCGCTACCAACAATACAACGACATCAATTCCAGGCTTGGCAGAGCAAAACCAACTGCTACATGAGATGATGAAAGTGTTGGGGACTGTGGTCAACGTTATTGGACTTCAGAATAACCAGAATAATCCGATACCCCCTCCAACCACTCACGAAAATTCAGGTGGGTTACTGGAAAGATTCAAATGGTTACGACCCCCCTCATTCAACGGATCACCCGACTCGAACGAAGCAAACATTGGCGAAATGAAATGGAGAAACTCTTTGAGGGAATGGGAGGCAGAGACGAAGAGAAAGTCACTTTAGCCACCTTTGTACTCAAGGGAGAAGTGTACTATTGGTGGAAATCCATGGTGAGATTAGTTGCCCCAGGCACTGTATGGACCTGGGACTTATTCTGTGACAAATTTAATAAACAATACTTCCCAAAGACAATGCGAGATCAGAAGATAGTGGAATTCATGAGATTGGAACAAGGAAAACTCTCTGTCAGACAGTATGAAGCCAAGTTTATGGAGTTGGCGAGATATGCCACTTCTATGGTACGAAAAGAAGATGATAAGGCTCGAAAATTTGAGAGCGGCCTCAAACCACCTATACGCAGCAGAGTACGGGCCTTCGAACTAACTGACTTACATGGAGGTCTTTACTAAGGCCTTGATGGTGGAGAGAGACTTTAAGGAGTTTTAGAAGGATCGGGAACAGAAAAAGTCCGATACAGGGTTAAAAAACAAGGCGTCATCTATCACACTATCCCAACATTCGGATAAGAGACAGAAAATGATGAGAAGTTCCGCACCCCCACCGCCATCGAGCAACAATCAATTCCATGGGAGATGCTATAATTGTGGTGAGGTGGGTCACACGCGATCTTCATGTCCTCTATTGGTCCAGGGGCCATCTCGCCCGGTATCCCAGCCGCGCATTCCACCATCTCAATATGCACAGCCACAACAACGTCCACACATGCAACAACAGAGGCCTCCACAATACTCTCAACAGCCCAAGCCGCAACCAACACAACCCTTCTTAATTACGAGACCTGGTAACCAACCTCCACGACAACAAGCTCAAGGACGGGTTTACGCGGTAGCCCCACCAGTGGGGGAGCCTGAAACATCACAAGAATATGAAGAAATGCCACATGAAGAAGAACCAGTTCCAGAAGAGGCAGCAGCACAGTGCTATGCAATCACAGATGCCCCACCTGATCACAATGCAATGGGACAGCGATCGAAGGTACGCTTTTATATTTACATCACCTGCCAAAGCTTTGTTTGATATTGGGGCCACACACTCATTCATTTCTGCATCCCTAGTCACTTCTTCGGAATTGGTTAGTGAGAACATGGATAGGAAATTGACTATTGCTACACCCATTAGTAGATCGGTAGTGTTAGATCGAATATGTAAGGACTGTCCCATCTTGATAGGCGAGGCTTGTCTGCCAGCAAATCTAATCGTCATGGATATGACGGGATTCAAGATTATCCTTGGAATGGATTGGTTGGCCACGCATCATGCTACCTTAGACTGTTACGAAAAGACAATAACCTTCTCCACCCCAAATCAACCAGTCATCATATTTCATGGGGGCAGACATGTAGATCCAATAATAAGCATGGCAGCGCTATCTGAGACGGAAGACCAGGAAGCCCATACAGAACAGATAAACATAGTTAACGAATTTCCTGATGTGTTCCATGAAATCCCAGGATTGCCCCCTCAGAGGGAAGTAGACTTTTCCATCGAACTGGTACCAGGAACTGCCCCGATTTCTAGAGCAGTATACCGCATGGCCCCATTGGAATTAAGAGAACTAAAGAAGCAGATTCAAGAACTGTTAGATCAAGGATTTATAAGGCCCAACACATCACCTTGGGGAGCTCCGGTCCTATTTGTGAAAAAGGACGGCTCGATGAGGCTATACATTGATTATCGTCAACTTAACAAGGTCACAATTAAAAATAAATACCCTCTGCCTCGTATCGATGACCTGTTCGATCAATTGAGGGGAGCTCAATATTTTTCCAAAATAAATTTGAGGTCAGGATATCATCAGTTAAGAATCAAAGATACAGACATATCTAAAACCACCTTCAGGACACGTTACAGTCATTATGAGTTCCTGGTTATGCCTTTTGGGCTCACGAATGCTCCAGCGGTATTTATGGACTTAATGAATAGGGTGTTCAAGCCTTACCTCGATCAGTGTGTCATAGTTTTCATTGATGACACCCTCATCTACTCTAAGACCTATGAGGAACACGAAAAACACCTTAGGACTGTGTTACAGATCCTTAAAGACAACCAATTATATGCAAAGCTCAAAAAGTATGAGTTTTGGAAGAAAGAAGTAAAATTTCTAGGACATGTTGTGTCAGAAAAGGGAATCTCGGTAGACCCGACAAAGATCGAAGCCGTGATTAACTGGGAACAACCCACAAATGCATCTGAAGTACGAAGTTTCCTGGGTTTGGCAGGCTATTACAGGAGGTTTATCGACGGGTTTTCCAAAATTGCGAGACCGTTAACCAGTCTAACGGGGAAGAGTAGGACCTTTATATGGGACGACAGTTGCGAAGTAGCATTTACAAGGCTTAAGAAGCATTTAACATCGGCACCGATATTAACGATTCCCGTGGAAGGAGAAAAATTTGTCGTCTACACGGATGCCTCTCACCAAGGGTTGGGATGTATTCTTACACAGAATGGAAGGGTGATCGCTTACGGCTCCAGGCAGTTGACGAAACATGAGCAAAATTGCCCTACTCACGACTTAGAGCTAGCTGCGGTCGTTTTCGCTTTGAAAATATGGAGACATTATTTGTATGGAGAGAAGTTTGAACTATATACCAATCGTAAGAGTCTTAAATATCTATTTGACCAAAAGGAGTTGAACATGCGGCAGAGAAGATGGCTAGAATTTCTAAAAGACTATTACTTTGACATCTGTTACCATCCGGGCAAGGCAAATGTGGTGGTCGATGCTTTAAGTAGGAAGACGCAAATACTTGCTGCGACCCTCGCCATGCAAGAATGGAAATTGTTAGAAAATGTCAAAGACTACGAGATCCAACAGTGGGTAAATAGCACCATGGCTTTCCTTGGAAATTTGACAATTCAGCCAACGTTGGTGACCGGAATCATAGAAGCTCAAAAACAGGACACATGGCTCAAAGATCGAATTTCAGTTGTAGCCGCCGATGCAGTAGTTGAATGGAAAGTAGGGGCAGATGGAGCAATCAGGTATCAAGGAAGATTGTGTGTGCCTGACATCGAAGAATTAAAGAAAGAAATTTTGGAAGAAGCCCATAGATCGAAGTTTACAATACATCCTGGAAGCACGAAGATGTATCGCGACGTTCGCAGGACATATTGGTGGAACAACATGAAGAAAGAGATTGCAAATTTTGTGTCCAAATGTTTCACTTGTCAATAGGTTAAGGCCAAACACCAGAGGCCTTCTGGTCTACTACAGCCATTAGAAATCGCAGAAAGGAAATGGGAGCGTATATCCATGGATTTTGTTATGAGACTGCCCAGGTCAGGAAAAAGTCATGATGCAGTGTGGGTAATTGTAGACAGGCTAACTAAGTCGGCACATTTTCTACCAGTATGAATGAATAACTCCTTAGAAGAGCTGAGTAAGTTATATATCAAGGAAATTGTGAGACTTCATGGGGTGCCTGTTTCGATTGTATCCGATCGTGACCCTAGGTTTGTTTCGCGATTCTGAAAAGGTCTTCAAGCAGCATTGGGAACTAAACTGGATTATAGTACAGCGTTTCATCCACAGACTGACGGCCAGACAGAAAGAGTGAATCAGATATTAGAAGACATGCTTAGGAATTGACATGGATTCTCTCGAGTTTAACTATGGAGAGGAAGCCTCAAGTATTTCAAGGGTAGGGAATGGGAGAGCCATGTCGATTTTGTATTGGACGTAGCAGGGTGATTTGGTTTGGAGGAGTAATGGTGGGGAAGTATGCTCTACTCTCTTTTTGGGTTTTGGGATTTTTTTTTTTTTTGGGGGTTTGGATGAAATGCTATGCCGATGAGATTGTATGAGGACTAATGACTTTCAAGTATAGGAGGGATTCCGTTTTTCAAGTTGGATCACGACTAGTGGGACTAGACTATCCCCAGTAGAGTCGTCATTCTGTGGACTTCCGCCGTTCCATGCTCTCGCGACGTTCTCCCTTCCCTTCCTGAAAAGAAGAGGGGTGCGTGCCCGTGAATCGCCATTTGTGCCACTGGCTTGCCTCATTTTCGAGGGCTTTGTTCAGTTGTCGTATTAAGCTGGATGTGTTTAAATGAGTTTGTATAAGACCAGAGTCGCCACTAGGCAGTTACTTCGAATCTACAGTCGGCTAGACCCCGTAGAAACGTTAGAGAAGGGGATCCGAAGATTCCTTCCTCTAAAATGACTTTTTTTTATCTGCGGCCAGAGATTCAAGGTAAGTGATCACGGTTACAGGGTGGGAAGAGGTTAAGCACCCCACACACTGCCCGTATCGAGGTATGGTCTCTACTTCACAGAATTGAACTAATGCTTGAAAGTCTGATTTAATCCTCGTACATTCTCATGAATGATATGATGCATGAATGCAGGTCTGAACAGTAAGAGTTTCTGATGGGCAGGTTTCCATTAACAGGCAAGCCCAGAGCATACGCTCGAACTGACAGGTGCTTTATGCGGGATGCATGCGGTGTGTTTGAATAATCAAAGTGCTTGTAGTGGCTGATGCATGAATGCAGGTCTGAACAACAAGAGTTTCTGATGGGCAGGTTTCCATTAACAGGCAAGCCCAGAGCATATGCTCGAACTGACAGGTGCTTTATGCAGGATGCATGCTGTGTGCTTGAATGATCAAAGTGCTTGTAGTGAAGCAGGAGGGTTGGAAGAAAAGTAAATGTTGCACTTATGTAAGATGCGAATGAGATGATGCTGGTAAAGAGTAGCTAGATGGACGGAGGTGTCGCAAGGGTTTTCTTCGAGTGGCTAGATCAAGACTTGGATGGCTTGGGAGACTTGGACCAGGGTCAGGCTGGGCTGGACCAGAGCTAGGCTCTCCTCACTCGGGCTCTCCTTGGTGGAGGAATGGGCTAAAAGGATGGAGAAGAACT
Source organism: Liriodendron chinense (assembly GCA_003013855.2). Lineage (NCBI taxonomy): Eukaryota > Viridiplantae > Streptophyta > Magnoliopsida > Magnoliales > Magnoliaceae > Liriodendron > Liriodendron chinense. Next base: position 8,590,779 of record ML058387.1, on the reverse strand, counting down.
CAGAACGGACGGATCACACTCTAACTGGAGGGCTTGTTGAATGAGAAGGGGAGAGGGGGGTATTTATAGCAGCGGGGAGTGGCAGAACCCGTAATTATTTTTGGGCAGCCCTTAGGGGGCCACCCGTACGGCCGTTCTGCTTTGGGTTCGGAGTGTACGACCTCCGAACCTGAAGCAGAATTTTTTTAAGGTTTGGGTTCGGACTTGCTCCGAGGCTACGGTCTGGAACTCGGTGAGTTGACTGGGTTTAAGAGATGGGTTGACACGGTGAGTTGACTCGATGTGTTGACTTAGCGGGTTGACTCGGTGATTTAACTCAGCGGGTTGACTCACCGAGTTTGACTTTTTTTTAGGATTTTTTGACTGGTTTTTCTTATGGGGGGTTTTTTGGGCTGATGTTTAGGGGTGAGTTGACTGGGTTCAGGCTTGAGCTGGGTTATGGATTGGGGCTTACAAGGGTGAGTTTGGTTGAGTTTGGACATGGGATTTGGGGGTATGGTCCTCCATTCATTCAGCTATCTCTACCAATATTTTAGCCAAAGGTGGGGTGTTTACAGATGCTCCTCTTTGGTAGAGGTTGCATGCAACCGAATGCCAAAGCGAGTGGACACCCCACTTCTGACCCGGTCATTCATAGATCATGGTCTGAAATCTTTGCTTACCTTCGCATCTGTGTCAGTTGATCATCTGAAAATTGATCACTCGCATATACCGCGGGAGTTTGGAGAAAACGTTGCGATTGTCCCTGAATGCGCTACAACCTAGGTACCCAATCGCAACCCTTCCATTCCCGATCGGTACTAACATCGGAAAGGAACAGCAGAGCCTCTGCGTCATAGTCTTACGAGGATACTGACCCTATGATTGATTGTTTGATGTTTTCCTGGATCACTCCAGGAGTACTTATTTTGCTTGACCGTCAAAGTGGTTAGCTGCCTGCGCCATGTAGTCTTACGGGAGTCCACTACGCCGATTTGGAATCAGTCAAGGTACTTCAGGCATCCACTCCTAGGTATGTGCGGGTGGACTCTTTCCACCCGATTTGCTGGTTTTGATGCTTGGTTTGCAATTTATTCTTTCTTAGATTGTGGTCTGGAATCTTTGTTTTCCTTTGTATCTGAGTCAGTTGATTGCTTAGAGATTGATAACTCGCACATACCGCGGGAGTTTGGAGAAAACGTTTTGATTGTCCCTGCATGCATTGCAACCTGGGTACCCAATCGCAACCCTTCCATTCCCGATCAGTACTAACATTGGAAAGGTACAGCTGAGCCTCTGCATCATAGTCTTACGAGGATACTGACCCTGTGATTGATTGTTTGATGTTTTTTCGGATCACTCCGGGAGTACTTGTTTCGCTTGACTGTCAAAGTGGTTAGCTGCCCTGCGTCATGTAGTCTTATGGGAGTCCACTACGCCGACTTAGAATCAGTCAAGGTACTTCAGGCATCCACGCCTAGGTATGTGCGGGTGAACTCTTTTCACCCAATCTGCTGATTTTGATATTTAGGTTACAATTCATCATTTCCACCTGTTCTAATGGTTTCTTTGACCGAGCCTTTTGGCTTTCATCTTTTCGTATCTTGGCATGTGGTACGACAGCACTGACACTGGAGTTCAGTTCGACCGTACTCTGAGTGCATTGGATCCGACGATCTCCGAAAAAAACCGCGAGATATCGGATCTTATTTGATTTTTGCATCGACTCCTACCCAGAGATATGGAAGATCTCTCGGTGTTTTGGAGGCCGAACGCTCTACTGGAAAAATGTTTTTAGATTTTGAAAATGTACCCACTCTGAGGAGTGATACTCCGTGGGGTTTTTATTTGCAAATATGAATTTATATAATATTTTTTATCTTTTTGAAGAGAAAATCTAGCTTGCACGCGCCTCCACTAGGAATTCCTGTGGGGTCTTTTGGCTAACCGACTTTTATTTTGAAAGCAGGTAAACCTGATGATTGATGCGATGGATGCTGATGCATGGGGATGCATATTTGATGATGGATGCATGGTTTGGCTCATTCTCTTTCAGTTTGATGATTTTTCTTTGGCTGGGGATGTAGAGAACTTTTGAGCTTATTGCTTGCAGGGTTGTGCTCCCCTGAGGATTTCTTTTTCAATGCGGATGTTTGATCGACGGGTTGGTCAAGATCTCGACCCGTGGTCGATCAGGTCCATCGTCCCAAGATGCTGTTTCTTTGCTAATGGGAATGGACGATGGATGTTACCAGACTTCAAGATGTTCTTCTGGGCATAGATGTGATTGAGACTGTGCTTGGTCGCCAGTTTTGGTCAAGATTCCAATTTGCGGGCGATCGGATCCGTCATCCCAAACTGTGAAGTGAGTGATCGGAGTTCGAGACTCCTGAAGTGCAGTGCTAGGGATAGTGACCATTTTTGTGATTTTTTGCAAATATGTGGTCCGAATCTTTACCTGAGTAGTCAGGATGGAGATTGGCTATTGAAAACAAAGGAAATATTTTTGTGATTTTGAAAATATTTGGTTCGAGTAAAGATCGGTGTTATTGAAAGCAAGGGAAATATTTTGTGATTTTTGAAAGATGATTTTGCAATGTTTTGGTATTTTTCTGATTTTTCTGAAATGCAGGGAAATGTGTGGAATTTTCATCCACTTCCAGCTTCTACTGCTGGTAAGGCACCCGATCCATTTTACGTCAGCGAGCAAGACGAGTCTCACACAGTTAAGTGCCGTAGTTTTACATCTTCGGATGAGGTGATTTTAAGAGTTTTCAGTCAACACACCCACAAAGTTGCCTGTTCCTCATATGCAATGCACATAGACCACGTATCGTCTGACGGACTCCTTCGGCCACAAAATGAGCCACATCCTCACATTTCCCTTTATCAATCCATTTTGGGGCCTTACGTTGCTCTCAATTCCATGAGGGTGCACTTCACCTCTCAACTGCCTTAATCCCCTTCATGAGTTTTAGGAACAGGGAACATCTGTCAGATTCAACAGCGACTTCCAAATCAAGGTTGTTTATCACGATGCGTTCAACACGAACAGGATCGCGGGGTTTTGCCCGCCTTAGCTTTTACCTGTTTAGAAAAACTTCGGACACCCATACGATCAAGTGTCAGCCATGTTTGGAACAGGTTGGGAAAGAAAGCCCCCGAGAAGTTAATCCCAGTATAGTTTTAGGTCTTCGGACCGCTGGAGGTAGATTTGTGCAGTTAAACATTGATGGTGAAACTCCCTTTTTTTGTTTTGAAAAAGTTCTAGACTTCAACTCGAGTAATCGAGACTGATACTGATTTTTATGGAAATCTTAAAATCTTTTTGGTTTTTTTTTTTTGAAATGATCCGAGTTATCGAACCTTGATCCGAGCGGTAGAGGCCGATGCCGATTTTTGGTTGAAAGCAAGAAAGGTCCCCCGAGAAATTAATCCCAGTGTAGTTTAAGGTCTTCGGACCCAAAAATATGTATATGATGAAAATACATTCTTTTTATGATTTTTTGAAATGGTCCAGGTCATCAGATCTTGGCCTGAACAGCTGGGACCGATGCCGGTTTTTATTAAAAATCTTTCGGGATATTGATCCCGACGTAGTTTAAGGTCTTCAGACCAAAACTTTGTACAGAATAAAGATACATTTTTTTTATTTTTTCAAAAATGTTCCGGTGCCAGCGGATCTTGATTCGAACGATCAAGACCGCTACCAGCTTTTATTAAAAATCTCTCGAGATCTTGATCCCGACGTAGTTTAAGGTCTTCGGACCCGATTTAAGAGCGAGACTGGTAATATTTTTTTTTGTGATTTTGAAAAATGTTCTGAGTCATCGATTATGATTTTGATGGTTGAGATCGATGCCCATTTTTTATTAAAAATCCCTCAGGATCTTGATCCCAACGTAATTTAAGGTCTTTGGACCCGATTTTGTGGTTGGGCATACTTACCTTGATTTGTTTGGCTTCTGACGGGGCTGATTATAATTAGACTGGTCTGAATTGCTTGAATTGGTCCTGTAGACCCTTTCCATACTTCAGCTTTGCTTTGGAGCACCTATCCTTGATGTTTTGTGAGGCTAAGAAGGCTTTCCATGGTGCGGATGATGACTTGAACAGCTCAGATTGCTCTTTTCAGCCATGTGGGCCCACTCGATGATCAGATCTTGGACTCTGACCTTCTTTCTTGGCAATCAGACCCTTGATGTTGCTATTTGATGACTCATGCAAGCTTCTCCATGGCTTGGATCATGATTATCTAGCCTTTGAGTGGCTAAGATTGCTTGTGGGCCTCTCTTGATCAATTTTCCCTCTCTTTGACTTCATCAGACCCATGTTGGCCGCAATACTTCATGATTGGATAGGTGGGGTAACTTCCAGATGATTCAGATCAGACTCAAACGAAATCTGGAGTTGATTGGAGCCTTCGGCGGCCCTCAGGGTGCCATCTGCTGATGTGGACTGTCAACCTCACCTACCAGCGACTATGGAGCCAATCCCGTGGAGAGAGAGGGAACGCGTCCGTAAGGGCGGCCCCCAGCGGGCCGCCCAAACTTCGCCTCTTGTGCGACCTGGGCTGACTCGTGCTCGGACATTCTCAGCAGTCCACTGTTCGTGTCTCATATTCTCTGTACGCTCGGGTTCGATTCCGACCATGAATCTTCCCTTTGTCTCATCTTTCTTCTCTTTGTCTTTTTCTTACTTGGTCCTCTCTTGGGCAGCCATTGATGATGGCTTGGGGGCCATTGTGGGAGAGGTTGGTGGGTCCCACACTTCAGAAATTGGTGAAGACTTTAATGATGGTGGGATGCTTTTGATTAGCGGTAGAGATGGAGCTTTGAATGAGGGCATTGATGGGGGTTTAAGGATGGTGGTTAATGGAGCTTTTAATTGCTCCATTAATGGTGAGATGGCTGGAATTTCAGATTTGAATGGGGTATTGATTATGGGAGGAATGGATGGTATGGATGAGATGGGGAGATGGGACATAAGTGAGGCTATGCATCCTTTGAGTGTGGGCCGCATGGATGATGTGATCGATGGTGATGATGGGGTCATGATGGACATTGATGGGCTGATCTTAGATTGCCTTCTAGTACCTGTGAGGAGAGAAAACACTTTAGCAAAAGGATTGAAGCATTAAAGCAGGAAGAGAGATACTTACCTTTTGGGAGGAATGATCGGGAGAAATGCACTCACGGAAGGTACCCCATTAGTTAACTGGAGGACGTTTATTTTGAAAGCCCTGTAAGATTTTTTTTTTTTTGCATATATATGAATAAGGAAAAATGATTTTTTTTAAAATATATGTATGTAAATCATGCATGAAATGAAAATTTGTGCCAAGTGCTTGTCTGTCTATGCGTGATTTGGATTTGAGCTTTTAGATGTAGGAATCAGAATATTTGACTCAGCCTGATGTCATACTCAATTTTCTTAATTATTCACCAAGGGTCCTGGTCCCCTTAAGATAGTGCGCAATGGTATCCTACCCCTAGAATTTGGGTAGATCTTAAAAGAATTCTCGATTCATAGCTGCCATCCTAACTTCCATTGAATCTTCATGTCCCTTTGATCTTTCATGTACCTGATTTTTTTTTTCTTTTTTTTGTTAGCCATTATTACCCGTAGTGCCCTTTCGGGTTTTCACTACGTCCGGCCTGCCTGTCATTTTTGCCCGTGGCGCCCTTTCGGGTTTTCACCACGTCCCGGGTATTTGATCTTGCCTGCCCCTTGACACCTATGTTGTTTTTACCCTCAACGCCCTTTCAGGTTTTCACCAAGTCCGCTGTGTGCCCACTCTTTTTACTCAGAGCGCCCTTTCGGGTTTTCACTCTGCCCTCTTTGTTTTAGCACACATCTCTTTTCTTTTTCTTTTTTTTTCTTTTTTTTGGATAACTGCGACGACTAGAGGTCAGGAATCCGTCGTTGCCGGCCAATGGTAACCTTTCGGCCTTTATCTTAAGTTACAATGGCAGAGTTATCAGCCTTAACTACAGACCCTTCTGAGGTGGATGGATAGATAGATGTGTTTCTTTTGAGTTGATTTTTTTTTCTCTTTCTTTCTTTCTTCTTCTTTTTTTTTGGGTTGTGTGCCCCCCTTTTTTTAACCCCTATTTTTTTTGCTCTATTCTTTTTTTTCTTCATTTTTTTTTTTTTTGCTTTTGAACCCTTTATTTGGAACACTTATTGGTGGACGGGAAGGGATTCTCAGAGGTTTAAGCCTTGACCTCTTGACTTCAGCTCTACTAATGTAACTCTTGATAAGGTTGAATTGACTTACCTTTGAGAGATTTTCACGTTGTCGGCGTCGATTGGCTCTGGAAGATCCTTACCCCTCAGGTTGGTGAGTCGAACGGTGCCTCCCAGAAGAACTTCTTTGATTCTCGGGGCTTGCCCCTTGAGTCTGATAGATGCAGCAGTGCTTGTTGTAAACCCGATATGACTTTTCGTTCTTCGGCTTCATTCTTCATCAGCACTCACGGTGACATGATTTTAACTCGAACTCGTAGGTCTGTCTTCTGATTTTAAGCTTCTCGAGGAACTTATCCATCCTTAGATCTCGAAGGACGTCCCATTGCCAATGTTGATAGCATATGGGAACCCTTAACAATTGATGATGTCATTCTTCATGAGAATTATCGTGCGAGATCAGAATATTACCTCCATCCACTTTGTGCTGTAATTGACTGCACAAGTATATGCGTATGACCGCTAGATGATGCCGAGTCGATCTTTCTGCTGATGTAGATACCTCATACAGGGAATAGCTGGAGCGTTATTAGGTTATAGAGTTTAGAAGCACACACATGGATCCGGTGTGCATGTTGCTGACACTTGAAGTGCTTTCTGACATGTTGGCAACAATCTGTCTTCATCGAGTCGTGAGGTTTCTTCGATCATTCGTTAAGTCGCACACTCCAGCATGGAATACAAGCATAGTCTTGGCAGCATCTTCTTGATAGGCTTGATGAGTTTTTTATCGAGTCTGGATAAGTCTTCATAGGACGCAAGATTGGGAAGTCATAACTTCAAAAATTCGTTCATTCTCTACTTATTATTTGGGGACAAGGATTCTCAATGCACACTTCCTTATGATGTTGAGCTCTTAGTTGTGCATATTCTAACCCCAATTCATCACTCATTATGCGAGATTTTCATAATTTAAAGACTAATTGAATGCATGTTTTTTAATTACAGGAATGAGAGTGGACTCCGCCTAATTGATGACAAAAAGACCTCTTTAAGAGCCTTAGATGAAGACCCAAGGTGGGCCGAAGGAAGCAAAGAGAGAAGAAAAGAAGAAGGAAATGAAGAAGTAATGGCCACGACTGGTCATCCGACCGGTCGGCCAAGGGAGCCAGACCGGTCAAGACCGGTCGGCCAACCCCTATGCTCACTGGACTGATGAGGAAAGCAGTCCGACCGGTCGGCCAACCCAGTCCGACCGGTCCAGACCGGTCGTCCAAAGTATTTTTCCAACTCCAGAGCTTGCTGAAATGTTTCATAGTGAGGCACGACCGCTCGCAACCAGTCGGCCATGCGTAAGTTGCGGACTTTCTGTTTTTGGCGCCGAAAATCTCTACGCACTGCGTAAGCTTACTCAGATTCTGGAATATTCTGAAGCTGCGGAGCCTCCCCACTATAAAAGGACACCTAGGGATCGTTCCTAGGGTATCTAAGAAGAGTTTGAGCAAGGTTGGAGGCGGCGAAAGTGGATTTCGGAGTTCCAAAACTCCTTCTAGTTTGTTTTGCTGTTTTATGTTTTTCTTAGTTGTTTCATGTTTCCTTGGATCATGAGCAGCTAAACCTCTTAGCTAGGGCTAAGAGGTGAAGCTTGTAGTGAATCTAAGATGTTCAATTCGTTCTAAGTTGGTTTTAAGATTGAATTTCATGTTTATGAACAATGGTTTGAAGTTTATACAAGTTCTAAGTAGTTTTTCTTAGTCTTATGATGACTCATGGATGTTTGGGAGAATTACTTAAGTTCTTAATTGCTTTGCGTTAGTCTAGACCTGTATGATCCAAGGAATTGGAGTACGCTCTAGTACTATGATCTTCATGTGGGGACTTCCTACCAAAGTTCTACTTTTCTGGTTTTCTGAATTATGTATGGGACTGTGGATGTGATTTGATTCAAGTTCAAATCATGATCTAGCTTTGTCTGGTGACAGGATTTAATGATGATCATGATTATGAACTTAGTTTATTGGAATTGGGACTGACCTATACAATTGAGCATGCTCATCCGAGCTTGCATCGAGTGAATCATATACAGTGGCCTTACATATGACAGATTGTTTGGTTTAACAGCTCTACCATCCGGCTAGATAGATCTTAATATCGATTCTAGTTGAGAAATTGAAAAACCACAGCGGATTGAACATCAAGGATTGCTACAAGTGGATCCTTGAACCCCTAGTGCCTTTTTATAATTAGTTTACCTTCAATTTAGTTTAAAGTTGTTACTTACATCAATCTCATATAAAATCCGATTGTTAGCTCTCAATAGACACTATTGGATGTGTTTGTGAATTCCTACACAAGTCCCTGTGGATCGACCTCAGTCTTACCGGAGTTTATTACTACATCACAACCCTACACTTGGGGAAGCGAACATATGGGTCTCAGGAGATCCTAGGTTCATAATTTTGAAACTTTTTGAGATGACATCGGCTTTTGGTTCAAACTTTCGAGGAGACCCTCTTAGTTTGGGAGCCAACTCATCATTTTCCACATCATTTGGCCTTGTCCAGACCCTTGAGTTTGAAGTCTAAACTCTAAATCGAAATCTTATGAGTCAACTCCATACTCGAGTGCTTTGACAGACAGACTTGACACTTTATTACTTGGGATTTTTTAAAGATTTCTGATTTTTTTTGTTGGCTTTGAAAGATTTTCTGATTTTTTAAATATCTGGATTTTTTTAACTTTTCGGACTTTGTGAAAATTTGATTGTTTTTTTGAAATTTTGAAATATTTGGTGTTTTGAGTTTTTGAATCTTTTGAATTTTTTTTTTGTAAAGGACCCGAGTAAGATGGCGATGTGAATGAGGTGTTGCCTGATTCAGCTCGGGGAGCCGAGCACTGTCGGTTTTTATTGGCCGTCATGGGGACTACAAACCTGTTACCTGCCCTGCACTCCTTCCCCTCTAGGAGGGAGGGCCAGAGGGATCAGTAGGCCAACCCTCATTGTCGCGCCCAGACATCATGATAGATCTGGAATTGGGCTCCGAGTCGGTGTCAGATGTGGTTTCTCCTAGTTCGTCCCCGATGAATTGCAGCTCTTCGGGTTCATCCGGCTGAGGTGGGACCAGGACAGCAGGTCAAGTCGATCAGGGAAAATTCATGCCCCTTGCTTAGGTCTTCTTCAGTCAGCTCTATCAGACTCAATTTGCTCGCTTGATCATCGAAGGTGGAATCCAGCCCATCATCAGGATAGATAATCCCTGCATTGATAAACTGGATTGGAGTGCAGATACAGAGATTCCCTTCTTCTTGATGACCCCGTCTTCTTTTGATACTTCTGTGCTTTGGTTTCCTAATCCGAGTAGGTCGATATCGTAATCTTTCTCTATCCACATTCTCTTGAACTCCCATGATTCAGGTCAAGTCTTGATATTCGAGCTGATAGTAGAAGCTTTGACGTTCGGCGGGAAGGAAGACGTAGTTTGATCCGATGGGACATGCGCGAGGGAAGTAATTTGCATTGTGATGGCATGAGACTTCCCCATTAGAGCGTTGTACGTCCATGGCTGGGATGGTAGGCTCTCGAAGGTTGGATGCTTCTACAATGGGAAATTGTCCAAGATCGGTAATGATAGTGATCGCCCTATCTCCGAAGATGTGCTTGACCCTTTGGTGAAGATTTGAAGAGATGACACCGATTCTGTGAAACCAGGTCCGATCGGAAAGGAGATGGAATGAAGCTGAGATATCCAAGACCTGAAGAGTGATGGTTGATGTTTTCAGACCGATCAGAACCTGGACATCAATCTCCCCTTCTACCTCCTCGATAGTGGCCACATAATTGAAGCAGGGCCCCAATTCTACTAGGGCATGTGGCATGCTGTCCAATGAAGGGTCTTCTTCTTGGAGAATGATGGCTGAAGTAGATGCTGAATAGACATGTTCAGCGGGTAAGTTGTTGTAGACACCCCACCTTCGGCTACACTGTTGGTAGAGATAGCTGGATGAATGGAGGACCATACCCCCAAATCCCAAGTCCAAACTCACCCTTGTAAGCCCCATTCCATAGCCCAGTTCAAGCCTGAACCCAGTCAACCTAGTCCTAAACATCAGCCTGAAAAACCCCCCATAAGAAAAGCCAGTCAAAAAAATCCTAAACAAAGTCAAACTCACTGAGTCAACCCGCTGAGTTAACCCACTGAGTCAACCCGCTGAGTCAACCCGCCGAGTCAACTCATCGAGTCAAAACACCGAGTCAACCCGTCGAGTCAACCCGCTTAGTCAAATCACCGAGTCGAACCGCTGAGTCAACTCGCTGAGTCAACCCACCGAGCCAAACAGCAGCCCCGAGGGAGCGACCGTACCTCGCTGGAAATCGAGGAACGGCCGTACGGGCGGCCCATAGTAGGCCGCCCAAAAATATTTACGCGAAATGCCACTGCCCGCTGCTATAAATACCCCCCTCCCCTTCTCATTTCAGCATCCCTTCGAGTCCAGCGAAATTCTGTCTGTTCCGAATCCCTCTCCAATCCTTAGCCCATTCCTTCACCAAGGAGAGCCCGAGTGAGGAGAGTCTAGCCCTGGTCCAGCCCAGCCTGACCACTGGTCCAAGTCTCCCAAGCCATCCAAGTCTTGATCCAGCCACTCGAAGCCAACCCTTGCGACACCTCCGTCCATTCAGCTGCTCTTTTTCCAGCATCATCTCATTTGCATCTAACATAAGTGCAACATTTACTTTTCTTCCAACCCCCCTGCTTCACTGCAAGCACCTTGATTATTCAAGCACACTGCATATGTCTTAAATTAAGCACCTGTCAGTTCGAGCGTATGCTCTGGGCTTGCCCGTTGTTGGAACCTGCCCATCAGAAACTCTTACTGTTCAGACTTACATTCATGCTTCACTATAAAGCACCTTGATTATTCAAACACACTGCATACGTCTTAAATTAAGCACCTGTCAGTTCGAGCGTATGCTCTGGGCTTGCCCGTTGTTGGAACCTGCCCATCAGAAACTCTTACTGTTCAGCCCCGCATTCATGCATCATGTCATCTATGAGAATGTACGAGGATTAAAACAGACTTTCAAGTATTAGTTTGATTCTGTGAAGTCGAGACCGTACTTCAGGTACGGGCAGTGTGTGGGGTGCTTAACCTCTTCCCACCCTGTAACCGTGATCCCTTACCTCGAATCTCTGGCCGCAGATCAAAAGGAGTCATTATAGAGGAAGGAATCTTCGGATCCCCTTCTCTAACGTTTCTACAGGGTCTAGCCGACTGTAGATTCGAAGTAACTGGCTAGTGGCGACTCTGGTCTTATATAAACTCATTTAAACACATCCAGCTTAACACGACAACCAAACAAAGCCCTCGAGAACGAGGCAAGCCAGTGGCACAAACGGCGATTTCGCACTCACGCATCCTCCTCTCCTTCTTTTCCCGAAGGGGAAGGGACGAGAACGTCGTCGTGTGGGGAACGCGGAAACGGCGAGGGTCCACAGAATGGCGACTCCACTGGGGAAGTATTAGTCCCACTAGTCGTGATCCGACTTGAAAAACAGAATCCTTCCCGTACTTGAAAGTCACTAATCCTCATACAATCTCATCTGCATAGCATTCTACCCAAAACAAACAAAAAAACAGAAAATCCCAAAACCAGAAAAAAAAATAGAAAATCCCAAAACCCAAAAAGAGTATAGTCCTCACCATTGCGCCTCCTCGGGCTCAGCGTGTTGGGAGACAACTTCCCTTCTGCAGCATAATCCGCACTCGGGCTCAGCAAGCCATGTCCGACCATGAAGAAGAAACTCATCTCTTCCCTGCTCTTGAGATGACCGAAGCGCAACCTCCAGCGCAACAGTCAATTGAGAATACACCAATCATACAAGAATTGGCACAAGGAGTGAGAGCAATGCAAGAACTGCTCTTGCAATTCATGCAAGCACAAGCCACCGCAACAGCCAACAATCAGGTTGGCCCAGTTCAGTAATCTCAGCAGCCATGCCGGGTCCTTCCGGCCTCCAGTTCAAATCAAGCGCAACCATCGGAGTCTGCCCAAGACTACCGACAGCAGCCATCTCAGCCCTTCGTTACGGGGCATCTTCCTCAGTACCTTCCTGCAACGACAGGGCCATCTCAGAGCATTCCCGTCGCAGGGACTTCCAGTCAGCTTCCAGTCAATCTTGCAAACAACAGTCTCAGTAGATCTCAGCATGTCCCCGCCAATGGGACACCTTTTCAATTTCAGCACATCCCCACCGATGGGACACCTTTTCAATTTCAGCACATCCCCGCCGATGGGATTTTAATTCAATTTCCAGCAACAGGGACAACACTGGCGAATGCCCACAATGGGGGTCAGTGTCAAGCCCACATCAATCAGCGGACAGTGGCGAATACCCAACAAGGGGGTCACTTCCCAGCATCTCAGCCTCCTGCAAACAGGAGCACTTTTCAATTCCAGTACATCCCCGCCGATGAGATTCCAGTTAATTTCCAGCAATCTTCAATTCAGCGAAATCCAGTTAATTTCCAGCAATCTTCAATTCAGCAATCTCCAGTTAATTTCCAGCAAGTTCCAGTTCAACCTTCAGTACAGTCTCCAATTCAATTACAATCCTCTCAAGCACAAGTTCATCAGAACCCAGTTCAGTCATCAAATCAATTTCAGCAACCTGCGGTTGCTTTTCAGCAAGCACATAGGGTCGAAGACATCGACCACTATGCCGAAGAAGAACGTGCCATATTCCAAGAGGCACCAGTCGCTCGAACAGATCATTCAGGACTGGACGAGTTGCGGGAGCAGTTCCAAATCTTGCAAAATCAGCTTCAGCGACAACAAGGAATCGATCTACCTTCGACCAAGTTTAGAGACTTGTGTCCCTTCCCAGATGCTCAAGTACCTCAAAACTTTGAGGTTCCAAAATTCAAAAGATACGATGGCAGCGGTTGTCCCACATCACATCTCAAGGCTTTCTGTGGAGAACTGAGTGCAATCTCAGGAAATGAAGGGGCCCTTATTCGCTTGTTCAAAAAATCCTTGAAGGGTGACGCCCTAGATTGGTACACCTCATTGGACTGTCATCGCATCAGGACATGGGAACAACTTTCTCAAGCTTTCGTCGACAGATTCGCGTACAATCTCAACATGGCACCCAGAAGATCCGACCTCGCAGCTCTCAGGCAAAAGAGTGATGAGACACTATCAGCTTATGTGGGACGTTGGCGAGCTATGGCAACCAGAATGTGGACACCTATCGACGACGAAGAACAAATCTCCATGATTGTTCATTCGACATATCCAGGCATATCCGGGTATCTCATCTCGCATCCATATGCGAATTTCTCACAATTGATCCGTGCTGGAGAGCAAGTCGAAGCAGGAATCCGTGCCGGGACAATCTCCCCATGGCCTCATCAAGTCACTCCAATTAAAAGGAACAGAGTGGAAGGAAGACCTATCGGGCACGGGAATGGAAACCGCGGTGGTTCTCCTCCCCCCCCAACAGAGGTAAACAACATCAACACCACTGCTCAAGGAAATCAACATGCTCCCCCACAGGGACGTCAACAATATCAGCAGAATCCAGTTCAGCATCAGCCTCAGTGGTATCAGCCACAACCGAATCCTCAGCCTCAACCACCTCGACAACAGCAGCAGTTTAGAGGAAACGGTCAATACTCATATCAAAATAGGCAAAACTACAGGGAGTTCAGGAAATTTACTCCCCTCTCTCAGCCACTCAGTCAAGTCATGGCTACTCTGGTGCAGAAGCAGTTACTTACTCTAATGACACCTCGGCCTCCGCCTCATCCTCTGCCACCGAACTACTGAGAAAATGAGTATTGTGCCTATCATCAAGGGCGTGGCCACACCACTGATCGATGCTATACTTTGAAGAATGCCATACAAGACCTGATTGATGACCGCAAGATCGTCATCTCGGTCCCTGGAACTTCTCCAGCAGCTTCCACCAATATTCTTCAAAATCCTCTGCCTCAACATCCGACGGATCCCAGTTCATCTAGAGGCCCCACCGTCAACAGCATAGAAGAAGAAGAATGCCTCGATCGCTTCTTCTCCCCTATCCAATCCATTCATGCCTACACTTATGGGCTGACAAATCCTCCTCCAATCTTGCAAGGGACAAGTCCCTTTATTCCTTCAGTCTCTGAGCCAGTGGTACTTGAAAGAACACTCCCATATAATGTACCAGTTATTCAAGGGGCACCTTACAACCATTCATGCTGGGAACCAGTCGTCCTGGAAGGAGCACAATCATACATTGAGCCCACATACGAACCTGTCATCTTGCAAGGGGCAACTCCAGAACAATCCAATCCGCAATGGAGGGATTATACTCATCAGCAGCAAGAACCCATTGTTTTGGAAGGAGCTCCTCCAGTTGAGCCGGTCATATTGCAAGGGGCAAATCCTAGAGGCGTGTCAATCACACTACGACAGTTGGGACGAACAGAGAAACCTCCTGCCATATCAAGAGGACCAGTATTCATTCCATGGGAGCCTCCTGCCCCAGGAACAGTCAAGCCAGGACCACGACCTTATGTGGTCTACGAAGATAAGCCTCGATATTACCCCTTCAGCACAGGCAACAATATAGTTCTTAAGGCAAAAGCTCCATACGAGGAAGATCTGGTACCCATACCAGCACCGTTGCAAGAGTCAGTGGTCCTAGAAGGCAAAGGTGAGGAAAATTATAAAGAGGTCCCATGGCACTACCCAGAATGCGCGGAAGTGGGAAACATGAATCCCAATGGGCGTTGCATCCGAAGAGATAATCAAAACAGAGGAGATCCCAAAGGCGCGCTCTCAGGCCTCGGCAATAAAAATGAAGCCGCATACGATGTGGCGACTTAGCTCAGTCAATCCCTGCTCAAATCTCAGTATGGGAGCTACTCTGCACATCTCACATACACCGAGAAATGTTTGCCAAAACCTTAAGCGATGCTCATGTCTCCTCCGATACAGCACCAGAGATGATAGCATTGATGATTGGACAACTCCTGGCCCCACGCGCCATCACCTTCACAGATAAGAAGTTGCCACCAGAAGGGCGCGATCATGGGCGATCCCTCAACATAGCCTTACGATATAAAGACCTCTGCGTCCCACTAGTCCTTATCGATAATGGCTCAAGCTTAAATGTCTGCCCACTTAAGACTGCGGAACGTCTGGGGATCAATCCTTCTTCATTCCGACCCAGCACCATATGCGTTAGAGCATTCGACAACACCCGCCGATCAGTGGAAGGGGAGGTCGACATAGAGGTACAGATAGGTCCAGAAATCTCTACCATCACATTCCAAATCCTGGATATATCAGCCTCTTTCAACATGTTGCTCGGACGACCGTGGCTACACAAGGTTGGAGCTGTGTCGTCAACCCTGCATCAACGAGTGAAGTACATCTATGGAAATCAAGTGATCTTTATCCATGCAGAGAAGGAGCTCATCATTCCTTCCAATGCTGCTGCCACTGAACCAGACATCCCGGTCATCGATATCCAGCACTCTGAAGAAGACATCCCGTTTCACAGTTTCGAATTCGAGACTGTGAACTCTATCGCCAATCCAGAACCGATAAGGGTGGACCGAGTCTTTTCACTGGCAGAGCGTCTGAGCCTCAAATACCGAATGAAGAATCACTTCAAGTCTAGAAAGGTACCGCTGATATACAACCAATGCAAATGAGGACTCAGATACAAGACAGTCTTCATGGACAAAAGAAGGAAGAAATTTCGGTGCTCGCCCATCCAATTCGTCAAGCCAGGAGAACCTTGCAAAGATCCAGGAGGGAATCAACCGACTGCACTACACAAAGGCCTCCCGATGAGCCTAGTTTGGGTCACGTGGCCCCCCATTCGATGGGATCAGATTCTCGAACCATCTAAGCCTCCAGAAGGAGGAAATGATGAAGATGAAGAAGAAAGTCAAATATAGCACCTTCAGGACCAGGTCACTCTGATACCTGCTCCCAACCAGGGGCACAACCTGTCCACTTCAGCATCAATCAACCAGGGGCACAACCTGCCCACTTCAATCAGCCAGGGGCACCTCTTGCCCATCTCAGCATCAATCAATCAGGGGCACAACCTGCCTGCTTCAATTCCAGCCAGCCAGGGGCACAATTTGCCCATCTCAGCATCAATCAGCAAAGGGCACGACTCGCCCATCTCTGCAGAATCAACATCATCAATCATCAGCCAGGGGCAGAAGCAGGCCATCCATTGGACCAGGAAAGGGAAGTGGCCAGCCCTGGATTGGTCCGATATCCAGATTCCAAACATGTGTCTCACTGTGGAACCAGACGAACTGCAATGCGAGGTAAGTGATCCGGGAGGGACTGAGTACGACTCAGATCTCGAACCCAACCAGTGAGAAATCATGGTCATTGGGCCAGGCTGTGATTCTTTACCCGAATCATCAACCCCCACCTCTTCAGGGGAGGAAGTGTGGGGTCCTGAATGGTCATCCGTTCCCCTAACTTTTGAATCAGCCAAAGAGCCATCTGGGGGCTCTGGCTTCAAAAAAAATGCCTGTTTAAGCAGCGATCGGAACTTTGGAACAAGTTGGGCTCAATCATGGTCTGCAATGCCTGCTTGTTCAAAGTCCTGTGAATTTCAAAAAGCCAAAAAAATAAAAAACCTTCAAAAGCCAAAAACATCTAGTATTTCCATTTCAGAAAAATCTTAAAAACCAAAAAACATTTCTTTTCCTGCATTCAGTAGTGTGCCAAGTTCGTCTAAAGAATCACATGAGTTTGAAGTCGAATCATATGACTTTGACATCGAATTAGACTTCGAGCTCATGGGTCTGGACGAAGCTCGGGACGAGGAAGATGATGACCCAGCTCCCGAACTAGAGGATCTCCTCAAAAAGTTCGAATCCAAAGCCAATGTTGTAGCCAATGATTTCGAGATAGTAAACTTGGGGACACCTGAGATCCCTAGGGAAGTACGCATTGGAAAATCGTTGCCACCTGAGATGAAACAGAAAATGATAGAGTTCCTAGCTCCAAGATTGTCCAACTTCGCGTTCTCATATGAAGACATGCCGGGGCTCGATGAAGAGCTCGTTGTACACCATCTGCCAACCAAGGCAGATATGAAGCCAGTGAAGCAGAAACTTCGAAGAATGAAGCCAGAATGGGCTCTGAAAGTCCGAGATGAAGTCATCAAACAATACAATGCAGGATTCTTGGTAGTCTCCAACTACCCTGAATGGCTCGCCAACATCGTACCAGTACCAAAGAAAGACGGCAAGGTTCGAATGTGCATAGACTTCCGAGATCTCAACAGAGCCAGTCCAAAAGATGACTTCCCTTTGCCACATATCGACACTCTGGTCGACAACACTGCTGGATACAAGATCTTCTCATTTATGGACGGGTTCTCGGGTTACAATCAGATCAAGATGACAACACTGATATTCTTGGTAGTCTCCAACTACCCTGATGGCTGAGTTTGGCTGAGTTTGAGTTAAGCTGAGTTTGGCTGAGTTTGAAAGAACGTTCCGAAAGAATGGAATGATGATTGCCAAGTCGCCTTCGAATGCATCAAGAAATATCTCATGAATCCTCCAGTCCTAGTGCCACCCACTCCCGGACAACCACTATTGTTATACATCTCGGTAGCAGCAGAAGCCATTGGCTGTGTCCTCGGCCAGCACGACGAGACTGGGAAGAAGGAACAAGCAATATATTATTTGAGCCGAAAGTTCACCGACTACGAGACCAGGGATCCGCTCAAGTACCTGTTCGAGAAACCAGCACTCACTGGAAGGATAGCTAAATGGCAGCTACTCCTGTCTGAGTTCGACATCACCTATATCACTTAGAAGGCAATCAAGGGGCAGGCCCTCGCCGATCATCTTGCGGCCCACTCCCTCCTGGACTATCAGCCGCTCAAGACGTTCTTTCCTGATGAAGATCTCTTGCTTGTCGAAAGTGAAGAAAAGAAGAAGAAAGGTGAATGGACGTTATTCTTCGACGGCGCAGCAAATTCTAAAGGGAGTGGTATTGGAGCGATCCTCTACTCTCCAGATGATGTCCCTATTCCTATCTCGAGGCGCATAGCATTCGAGTGCACCAACAACATGGCAGAGTACGAAGCATGCATCGCTGGCTTAAGGGAAGCCATAATCTTGGGTGTCAAGAAGCTACGAGTATTTGGAGACTCACAGCTTATCATCAACCAGACCAAGGGCGAATGGAAAACCAAGGACGAGAAGTTGATACCATATCATGTGTATCTTGAAAATCTGATCGAAGAATTTAAAGAAGTCACCTTCTCATACACGCCTAGAGCCAAGAACCAGTTTGCAGATGCTCTCGCCACGCTCGCATCAATGCTCGAGATACCAAAAGGAGCTTCAGAATGGGAGCTCACAGTCGAAATTCAAGAAGAACCTGCTTTCTGCCTGCAAATAGAAGAAGCCGAAGCTGCCCCTGACAAACCCTGGTATGCCGACATCAAGCAATATCTCGAAACCCAGGAGTATCCAGAGTCAACAACAGTAACAGATCGCTGAACCATTCAGCGTTTAGCCGGCCAGTTCATCATCAGTGGCGAAGTTCTTTACAAGCGATCCTATAATCACATCCTCCTTCAATGCGTCGACGAAACAGAAGCTGCAAAGATCATGAAAGAAATACACGAAGGAATCTGTGGCCCACACATGAATGGGCACATGATGGCAAAGAAGATTCCACGACTCGGCTACTATTGGCTCACCATGGAGACAGACTGTTGCCAGCACGTCAGAAAATGCTTCAAGTGTCAGGAGTATGCGAATCAAATCCATGCCCCATCATCAGAGTTATACAACCTGACCACCCCCTGGCCCTTCTCCATGTGGGGACTCGACATTATCGGCAAGATTAGTCCCAAAGCGTCAAACGATCATGAGTACATACTTGTGGCAGTCGACTACTTCACCAAATGGGTAGAGGCAGCCTCCTACACCACTGATTGAAGCATCTCAGGTGATCAAATTCATGAAGAACAACATCATATGCCGGTATGGAATTCCTAATGTTATCATCACAGATAATGGGACCCCGTTCGTCAACAAGAAGATGGATGACTTCCTCAGCAAATTCAAGATCCAACGTCATCGATCAAGCCCCTACCGTCCCCAGATGAATGGTGGGGTAGAAGCCGCAAACAAGACAATCGTCAGGATACTTGAGAAGATGGTCGTGACCTATCGAGATTGGTCAGATATGCTCCCATATGCACTTTGGGCCTATCGAATGTCTGTACGATCTGCTACGGGCGTTACTCCTTTCGAGCTTACCTATGGAATGGAGGCAGTTTTGCCAGTCGAGGTGGAAATACCATCACTACGAGTGTTACTCGAAAGCCGAATTGAAGAAGGAGAATGACAACGGGCCAGATTCGATCAGTTGCAGCTAGTAGATGAAAAGCGCATGCGTGCACTAAGTCATTCACAGTGCTATCAGAAAAGGATCGCTCGGGCTTACAACAAGAGAGTCCGAAAAAGAAGTTTCAAGGTAGGCGACATGGTCATGAAGAAGATTCTACCGTCGCACCTTCCAGATCCAAGAGGAAAGTTTAAACCCTCGTGGGACAGACCACTGATCATCAGAGAAGTACTTCCCGGAGGCGCCCTCAGACTCACCAGCATGAGAGGGGTGGACCTTCCTGAGCCAACCAACATCGACAACGTGAAGATCTTTCATGGGTAAGTTATTCTGACCTTATCAAGAGTTACTTTAATAGAGCTGAAGTCAAAAGGTCGAAGCTAAGACCTCTGAGAAATCATTTCCGTCCACCAACAAGTGTTTCAAATAAAGGGGATTTAAAAGGAAAAGACAAAAAAAAGAGAAAAAGAATACAAAAGAAAAAGGAAAAAAAAAGAAGAAAAGAGAAAGAAAAAGGGAAGCCAAAGCAAGGCACCCAAGAAAAAATCAACCCAAGAAGAAACACAGTCATCCATCCATTCATCTCAGTAGGTTGATAGCAAAGACCGACAGCTCTATCATCGTAACCTAGAATAAGGGCTGAAAGACTGCCATCGGCCGGCAACGACGGATTCTCGACCTCTAGCAGCCGCAGTTATCTAAAGATTCGGAGAAAGAAAAAAGAGAAAAAGAAAATGTGTGCCTAAACAAAGAGGGCGGAGTGAAAACCCGAAAGGGCACTCCGAGTAAAAACGGTGGGCATACAGCGGACTTGGTGAAAACCTGAAAGGGCACTAAGGGTAAAAACAGCATAGCTGCCAAGGGGCAGGCAAGATCAAATACCCGGGACGTGGTGAAAACCCGAAAGGGCGCCACGGGCAAAAATGACGGGAAAAAGCCGGCTGTGGTGGAAACTCGAAAGAGCACTGCAGGCAAAAATGGCTCAAATAAAAAAATAAAAAAATAAAAAAGTGCAGGTACCAAGAAATCAGACGGTCCAGATCAGTTCAAGCAGTTACAGTTCAAGAACAAGAAGAAGTGCAGTCAGGAACGAAGAGCTCTACAAATTCTGACAATCTCAAGAGGCAACAGTTTCCATTGCCTACACCTCTAGGAAACCAAAGGATCACACAAGTCAAATCTCGAGACATCGGTCAAAGCATTGGCCGAGCCCCAGTTCTGATTCCTATATCCTGACACAAAATCCAGACACACACTCACAAGACAGCTCATGGCACAATAGATTCTCAAAAGTTTTCATCTTTTTTTCATTAAAAACATCATATTTCTTTTACACATATCATGTTATCTTGTTCAAAAAATACAAAAAAAATGCATCATCATTAATCATATATGCAAAAAAAGGAATGTCCAGGTGGCCAACACAATCAATCTCCACCCTCCTCCTCGGTCATATCAAGTAAGTCCTCTGACTCATAAAAAAATAGCCTCTCTCTCAACCTGCTCACCTCCATACGCAGGTAACGCGCCTCATCGCGCTCAAGGGTACGGATCGCTGTCTCCTCATCAGACAATCTCTGATCGGCAGCCAATCTCCTCGACATCATCTCACAATGATACTGAAGTGCAGAGATCTCAGATAGCAAATGGCCATGAGTGGCCGAAAGGAAGCAAGGATCAATGAATGGGCGCTCCTCAAAAGGTTCATATGAACCAGATGAAGAGCCAGCATCTCCAAAGATATCCTGCTCATCCTCATCAGCAGTCTGGTGCCAGCAAGGGATACGTCGATACAAAGACTGCTCAACAACCCAGTACTGATATGGGGCGGTCGCCATCGAAAAAGTCCGCAGCTCAAAACCCAGCAAATCAGCAGTCAAGTAACTCGCCCAAGAACAATTAATCCGGGTCCTGAAGTCAGAGGATCTAGAGGGAAGTGCTCGACGCCCGATACCCGTGAAAGCGAAAAGAGGAACATCCTGCTCATACCCAAACTGCCGGAGGAACCGAATGGGATGATAAGAGAAGTAAGATCGAAAGCCTACCAACATCAGAGGAAGGCGGTGTGCATCGTAAAGCACTGGAGGAAGTGAAAGCCAAGATGACTCCCAACGAACGTTCCAGTCACGAAGTTCAGCAAACATTCTGCGATACAAAGGCTCGCTCATCTTAGCTGTATGCGGAAGGAACTCCATGATATAACGCATGATGTCAGAGCTAGGAATGCCAGGAAGGGGTACAGGAACGGTTAAAGAAAGACGCTCCCATAACCAGACCTGATCACAAAAAGGAAAAGAAGTTCAGCTAGAGCTAAACAATTCCCAACAAAGCAAGAAGGAAAAAAGGTGTGGAAAAGATACCTGCAGAAAGGCACAGCAGCCGCGAAGGACACGAGTGCGGCCCAGGGCGTAGTCAGTCAGCCCATTAAACAGCTCGGCCAAAATGAGAGAAATGATCCCCTGCCGTTGGATAGCTCGACTCATCACCTCAAAGAGCAAAGAGTCTGGGACCTGCGCCATCCCGAGAACAACACCTCAGCTATTAAACAGAACATCAGTGCTTTCCGAGCAAAGGTAGAATCGGCCACGCTCCAAAGACCCGAAAAAAGATCATACAGCAAGTCCAAAGAGAACACTACAGCATCCTGGCCGGCAGCTGCAGGCCGAACAAGATAGGGGATCTCGAACCAGTTCTGCGGTGTAGCAGTCTTCGGCGATGTCTTCGGCGAGAAATACTGAGTATAATCCCAAGGTAGGCCTGTCAAGCGTGCAAGCTCCTCCAAAGAGGGTCCCATCTCCATATCGTTGAACGCGAATAAGTTCAACGAAGGGACCCAGTCAATCAAGGCAGCTCCAAGCATCCTCCAATCAATGTCAACTCTAGCCATATGGATCAGACTGCCGAAGCCATAGGACTCCAAATCCCGAATCTTATAAGCTGACAAGCTGTCAAGCCAAGCAAGCAGTCGTGGCGAGCAAGAAGGACGAGGGAGCAGCTGACAAGTCCTCACTGGTACCCCCTCCAGAACAAAAGGCCCAGAAATCAACGATAACTCATCAAGGATCGGAAGGTCAATGGGCGAAAGAGAAGGAAAAGCTAGAACATCTGCAGACTCAACAGCCCTTGACCTATCCCCAGTAATGACTATGTCTGATACAGTTACATCACTGTCCGAAACTGTCATAACCTCAGCCGCATGAGAAGACTCGCCCACCTCATGAATAGACTGCGCAAAAGACCGACGATCAGAAGAAGGACGATACTCCCCATCAAAAGGGCTACTAGTGAAGATTACACCACACATCGTGGCATCCTGGCTAATCTGACCGTCGAAAAATGCATCTGAACCATCAAAAAGGGTCCCGGCAACACCGATCGAAGAATCAACGGTCAGATCTAGACCTGCGGCCCTCTCCAACAGGAAATCATGAATCCAGTCATCATCCTGGCCAATCAAAGGGATCATCGAGGCATCCACACCATCCATCATCAAGGGGACATCATCAATGATCACATCAAGTCCACCCAAACAAGTATGCCGCACATCTCGGCCCTCATCAAGAGCATCCAAACCATCAAAGGTATCATCTGAACCATCTATCCCATCCAAGCATGAGATCAGCCCATCCATGTCCCTCATGGTCCCATCACCTCCATCAATCACATCATCCGCATGGCCCACATTCAAGGGATGCACAGCCTCACCTATGTCCCATCCTCCCATCTCATCCATGCCATCCATTCCTCCCACAATCAAAGTCCCATTCAAATCTGGAATTTCAGCATGGCTGCCATTAATGGGGCTATTCAAAGCTCCACCAACCACCAAGCTTAAGTCTTCATCAATACCCCCTCTTAATGCCCCATCTACCCCATCCATTAAAGGCATCTCCCCTTTATTAAAGCTCATTGGAAAATCTGAAGTGTGGGACCCATCATGAACAGTCCCTACAGCCCTTGAATCTCCACCATCCATTGTTTGAGAGAGGACAAAGAGAGAAGAAGACAAAAGGAGAAGAAAGGATGAGACAAAAAGAGGAAACATGGCTAGAATCGAAAGACCTGTTACAGAGAATGTGGGGACAGCAGCAACAGACAGCAGGGAATGTCCGAACACGAGTCAGCCCAGGCCGCTCAAGAGGCGAGCCTTGGGCGGCCTGCTCTAGGCGGGATTGGCTCCAGGGTTCTTGGTAGGTGAGGCTGACAGTCCACGTCAGCAGATGGCTCCCCGTGGGCCGCCCAAGGCTCCAGTCCACTCCAGATTTCGATTGAGGCTGATCAAGATCATATAAACGGTGCCCCACCAGTACAATCACAAAGCAATACGGCCAGAACATGGCTGATCAAGTCAAGGGTGATCAAGTGGGGGCCACAAGCAATCCAAGTCATTCAAAGATTAGATCATCATGATCTAAACCATTGAAGAACCTGCATGAGCCATCAAACAACAAGATCAAAGGGCTGATCATTAAAAGAAGGACCAGAATCCAAGATCTAATCATCAAGTGGGCCCACAAAGCCAAGTCAAACGATCTGAGACGTTCAAGCCATCATCCACACAATGAGAAGCCTTCTTAGCCTCGCAAATCATCAAAAGAGGTGCCCCAAAGTAAAGCGAAGGTCTCAAGTGGGCCCACAGGGCTGAAACTATCAATCTGAACCATTCAAGGGCTAGGTCATCAGGATCCAAACCATTGGAAAGCTTATACAAGTCATGGAGCAGCAAGATCAAAGGTTCGATCATCAAGGAAGGGCCAGAATCCAAGATCTAATCATCAAGTGGGCCCACAAGGCCTAATCAAGCAATCTGAACCGTTCAAGTCATCATTCATGCAGTTAAGAAGGCTCATCTTCCACAAATCATTAAAGACTGAATCAGAAATCAAAGCATCCAAGCGTCATCAAGTAATTTGAGAAGAATTAAGATTGTATATTCATTCAAAAGATTTTGATGCAAAAGTGGGTAAGAGCAAAGAGAAGAAGTCCATCCATCAAGTAAACTGAATACAAAAGCAGGCTACAAGTCGCCAACATAGTCGTCATCGTCCCTCCTCTCGTCCTGCTCCCGACAATAAAGATCCATCAAAGGAGTAGTCACCGAGCCTCCAGCATACCTGCGACTGACCCCCTGGAACATAGAGCGAAGGAAGCAGAGGCCCATGGCTGTACAGCAAATACCACTCATCATATTCACGATCTGGGATCGTGAAGCGAAATCCGGGCTGGCCCACGAGAGCCTCAGCTCTCTCATCAGTCGGGATCCGAGCAGCTGGAGGAGGTGCAGAACAAGGGACCCGTGCCACCCCGGTGACCTGCCGAAGCAACCTCTCACCCAGATACCACTGAAAAGATTCAGCGTCGGAAAGCATGATACGGAGACATGAAGCATCATATGCCTCCACACGCTGAGGGGTGTAATAGAGAGGAAAGCTGGCATACGGCATCCGAGTGAGCTGCAGCAAATGAGGTCACCACGATCAGTCACAGTATAGCACGGGGGGTAAGGAAAGTAAGATACTTACGTCCTCAACAGTCAACTCGTCTATGTCAGCGCGCCAATTGTCCCCAGAAACTCGGGAGTTCCGCTGACGGTTTTGCTGGTGCCAGTACATGTGGCGATATAGAGAGGGCTCAATATCATCCCGCATCCTCGGCGCGAGATGGGGAAAATGGTCATAAAAGCAGGTCTGGGCAAAAAGCACACCAAATGATCAGAGAGAGAAAGAAGGCAAATGACTCCAAGGAAGGTGAAGGAAGAAATACCTCAACGACAAGGCCAAAAACCTGTGAAGGACCAGACTATGCCGACAGGTCTTGTCCAGACCTTGGAAGATATGGGTTAAGATAGCCCCGTTCCAGTTATAGGGATGATGAAGATCCTCGACTAAACGAAGAAACTTAGGATCAACCCTCTCATTCGCATGGCAAAAAAGGAAGGATCCGAAGGCATAAGTGATCATGGCTCGGGCTTTGTGAAGGGCCTCTCGCTCTGTGGTGGGGATGACTGAGGCAAAAGTGTTGTAGAACCATCGCATCTTTACTTGATGGCCTTGGAATTCACCCTCGGGTGGGACATCACCGACGATCCGTAGCTAATCAGTGGAAGTGAGGGGAGCCAGAGAGCTGACTTGAGGAACAACTGCTCCATGAAACGGAAAGCCTACTTGCATATAAATGTCTAGGGGAGTTATTCCCCATTCACCACAAGGGAGCTGGAAGGTGTGGGTCTCGTCCCGCCACCTCTCACAAAGGGCCGCGAGCATCATACGGTTAGCATCGTTGTTATGAAAACGTAAGGTGAGGAGGCCAGCAAAAGGAGTACCAGCCAGTACTCGTTCAAGTAAGGGCTGTGGATCCTTCACCCAGTTGTCCCAGTGATCCCTGGTACCTCGACCCTTGATAGCAGGAAGAGGTTGATGCTCTATAGCTAAGGAACACATGTGGTCCCCTTAGTGGATGATGAAGGCAGGATCATCCTCATCAATCACTCGACGACCTCTGGTACCGTCCGCCATTGAATCCTACAAACTTGGCAAGGTAAGTCCATATCCCTTACCCATTAAGATCCAAATTATCATCTAGAAACCCATGAGATTGGACCCACATTCAAAGGCATGATCTAAAGTCCAACTCCATGTGTTACCTGGGATATGTGTTGGGCCCATTGAAGAAAGCAAGGCCCACCTTAAAGAGGGTTGCATGGCATGTCTTGGGCAAGGAAAGTCCATCATCCAAGGACACATTTTAGACAACAAATGCACTCAAGTGCCATGAGATCAACAAAGAAGAAGAATCTTACTTCACATGAGAAGCTCCTCTTCAAAGTCTATATGTGGCCAAGGATTGATCCATTTTTTTTAGGCCATGATTCTCACTTAAGATGTTTCCATAGTTTTACACATGTGCATGGACAAGTGGGGGATAGAAAGGAAGTGGGCCCCCAAGAGCAACCCAAATGCCTCATCTCAATGAATTGGAGGGAGCACATAGCCCACTTGTAGAACATGAGAACCCATTCATGGGTCAACCATGGGCAACCTTATGTGCCTCATCTTGATGAAAGTTTTGACCATGAGAATACAACAAGGAGGTCTACCCACAAACATATGGATCAAAGAGGCCAATGGTAAAAATTTTGATGCACATAGCCCACTTGTAGAACATGAGAACCCATTCATGGGTCAACCATGGGCAACCTTATGTGCCTCATCTTGATGAAAGTTTTGACCATGAGAATACAACAAGGAGGTCTACCCACAAACATATGGATCAAAGAGGACAATGGTAAAAATTTTGATGCACATAGCCCACATGAGGAGTCAAAGTTGGAAATGCCCATGTAAGGGCAAGTTTGGGCAACTTATGTGCACCAATTTCTTTACAAAACAAGGGGACCATTTGAGCACAAAAGGGCATGGCTTGATGAGTCACCCAACCATCATGAAAATGGATAAGAATGGTACACATAGCCCACTTAAAGATCAAAATCCAAAATGTCCCAAAGCATGGGGCAAAAAATGGGCAACTTATGGGTATCATTCTTTCTCACAAATTGAAAGAAAATTGCTCATATTTGAGAATGATGGTGGATGACCCACCAAGCCCCCAAAGAAAAGATCAAGGAATTATGGTTGTATGGATAGCTCACTTGAGGATCATCCATTTGAGGTTGATAGCATTAAAGGGAAACTCTTGAGAACCACATCCCTACCACAAGGAAAAACCATTTGAACTTAGTGAGATTGTTGGAAAAACTCACTCATGGGACTTGTAGATGATCAAGTAACTCAAGTCCTCCATCCATCAAGAGAAAAAGCATGAAAGAAAAAAAAAAACCTACATAAACAAAGTGTAGTGGGGCACACATGGTTCAAAGAAGTGCACAAGTTTCAATGAAGGCCTAAAAGCCCATCCACATGGAAAAACTCCAAGGGTCCCACTACACTTTGTACAAAGATGTACAACATAATCAAGAGATGGTGGAAGGCTTGGGCCATTTGTCCATAAAGGCCCAACTAGGAAATCTAGCCCACTTGAGATCCAAAATGAAGAATGGGCTAGTCATCTTGGTCCATACATATGTGAAGAAAGATGGGGTCACCTAAAGTGAGCCCCATGAACCCAAAACTTGAGATGGGCCCTACCATGCCCATGGGCCCAAACCTTGAAAAGAAGATGGAAAAGAAAGGAAGAGCCTCAAGGAAAAATGACAAGGACAAGAAAGCATGAGGGAGCCCAAAATGAAGCATTGGGCCCATCAAATACACCAAGGGCCATGGCTTCACTTTGAGCCCATTTGATACATATGAAGAGAGGCCCAACTCCCATGAAAAAGATAGTGTATTTTGCCATGCACACTTGATGGACATGGCAAAATCACCCTTTACATACACATGAAGGGAGTGTGAAAAGAGGAAAAGGAAAAAATGAGAAGCTTGTAATGTCTTTCTCCATGCACCACCTTTGAAAGAGACTTGAGATCTAGAAAATGGCCCAAAAATACTTAGGCCCACCTTCACTTCTTTTAAATAGCTACATGAAGAAAAGAAAGGAACCATGAGAAACAATGAAGAAGGAAAAGGACAAGAAAGAGAAAGGAAGTGGTCCATACCTTTACCACTCACCAAAGAGGGACCACCTTGCTGTCCCAAAACTTCTCTAAGGCCCACCACTTGAAAAGGGCAAAGAACCACCAAAAAAGAGAAAGGAAACTTGAAGAAAGAGAGAGTATGAGAGAGAGAAGAGAGGGATTGCACGTTGAGGGGGGCAAGGGTGCCCCATGTTATATAGAAAAAGGGGGTGCACCCTTTTACCCAGCCCACCAAAGAAACCGTGGGTCAGAGACCGTCCAGGCGGCACACAGGAGGCCGTCCTACCCTCTACCTATGTGAAACGACTTCTCACCCCCTCTCCTTGGGAAGAACTCCTCCTTAGGAAGGGTGGTTGCAAGTGAATCTTGTACTTCCATGTAAGAATGAAGTGATGGAAGAGAATGGTGAGAAAAAGAAAGAAATCTCACCAAAATCTCATCTTGTAAGAAATTGGTGGGAAATTGGCTTGATGATGTGAAAAGTTCCATGGAATTTTCAAGGAAAAGAAAGAAAAAATTGACTTGGTCAAACAGTGATCTCAACCATCCAAGGGTATGACCTGATGATCCCAACCAGTCCAAGAAGAATTCCCGTAGTCTCCAACCTGGATTGCTGCTCTATTGTACATTTCTTTTCGGTCCGAAGACCTTAAACTACGTCGGGATTAAGATCCCGAGGGACTTTCAATAAAAACCGGCATCGGTCTTGATCTCTCGAAACAAGATCCGACGACACCGGATACTTTCAAAAATCACAAAAAATATATGTATGCATTTCCAGCACTCTTTTGTACATATTTTGGTCCGAAGACCTTAAACTACGCCGGGATCAACGTCCCGAGAGATTTTTAATAAAAACCAGCATCGATCCCAGCCGTTCAGGCCAAGATCTGATGATCTGGATCATTTCGAAAAGAAAAAAAAATGTGTTTGCCCCCTTTTGTACAGTTTCTGGTCCGAAGACCTTAAACTACGTCGGGATCAATATCCCGAGAGATTTTCAATAAAAACCGGCATCGGTCTTCATTAAGGCCTGATGACTCCGGACACTTTCTAAAAAATAAAAAAAAGTGTGATTTCCAACATCGCTTGCACAGCATTTTGGTCCAAAGACCTTAAACTACGTCGGGATCAAGATCCCGAGGGACTTTTTAATAAAAACCGGTAGCAGTCTGGATCGTCGAATCAAGATCCGCTGATACCGGACATTTTCCAAAAAAATAAAATATATGCTCTGTTTGTACAGTTTTGCGGTCCGAAGACCTTAAACTACGTCGGGAACAAAATCCCGAGAGATTTCCAATAAAAACCAGTTTTAATCTTGATTGTTCAAATTGAGATTCAACAGCTTGGATCATTTCAAAAAAAAAAGAGCACAAAAAGAATGTATTTTCAGCATGTACAGGTTTGGGTCTGAAGACCTTAAACTATATTGGGATTAATTTCTCGGGGGACCTTTCTCGCTTTCAACCAAAAACCGGCATCAGCCTTGATCAAGGTTCGATAACCCGGATCATTTAAAAAAAAAACTAAAAATATTTTAAAGCTTTCCACGAAAACCAGCATCAATCTCGATCATTCGAGCTGAAATCTGAAACTTTTTCCAAAAAACACAAAAAAAAATAAAATCTCACCATCAATTTCAACTGCACAAATTCATCTCCAGCGGTCCGAAGACCTAAAACTACACTGGGATTAACTTCTCGGGGGCTTTCTTTCCTAACCTATCCCAGGCATGGCTGATACTTAATCGTACAGGTGTCTAGAATCTTTTAAACAGGTAAGGGCTGAGGCGGGCAGAACTCCTGTAATCCTGTTCGTGTTGAACGCACCGTGATAGACAACCTTGATTTGGAAGTCGCTGTTGAATCTGACGGATGTTCCTTGTTCCTAAAACTCATGAAGGGGATTAAGGCTGTTGGGAGGTGGAGCGCACCCTCACGGAATTGTGAGCAACGTAAGGCCCCAAACTGGATTGACTAAGGGAAATGTGAGGATGTGGCTCATTTTGTGGCCGAAGGAGTCCGTCGGACGATACGTGGTCTATGTGCATCGCACATGAGGAACAGGCAACTTTGTGGGTGTGTTGACTGAAAACCCTCAAAATCTCCTCATCCGAAGATGTAAAACTACGGCACTTAACTGTGTGAGACTCGTCTTGCTCGCTGACGTAAAATGGATCGGGTGCCTTACCAGCAGGAGAAGCTGGAAGTGGATGAAAATTCCACACTTTTCCTTGTATTTCAGAAAAAATCACAAAATACCAAAACATTGCAAAATATTTTCAAAAATTAGAAAAAAAAAATTATTTCCCTTGCTTTCAATCAAAATATTGTCAAAAATCACAAAAATATTTCTCTTGCTTTCAAAGAAAATATGTCGAAAATAAAAAAAAATATTTCCTGTGTTTTCAATAAACCGATCTCTATCTTGACCTCTTAGGTAAAGATTCGGACCCAAATATTTGCAAAAATCACAAAAATTGTCAGTATCCCCAGCACTACACTTCAGGAGTCTTGAACTCTGCTCACCTCACAGTATGGGATGACGGATCCGATCGCCCGCAAATTGGGATCTTGACCAAAACGGGCAACCAAACACCATCTCAATCACACGTATGCCCAGAAGAACATCTTGAAGTCGGATAGCATCCTCGTACATTCTCATTCGCAAAGAAACAGCATCTTGGGACGATGGACCTGATCGACCACGGGTCGGGATCTTGACCAACCCGCTATCCAAACACCCGTATAAAAAAGGAAAATCCCCAGGGAAAACAACCCTGCAAGCAATAAGCTCAAAATTATCTGCATCTCCAGCAAAAACAAAATCATCAAACTAAAAGAGAATGAGCCAAGCCATGCATTCATCATGCATCTCCATGCATCAGCATCCATTGCATCAATCATCATGTTTACCTGCTTTCAAAATAAAAGTCGGTTAGCCAAAGACCCCACAGGCATCCCTAGTGGAGGCACGTGCAGACTTGATTTCCATTTCAAAAGACAAAAAATATTTCTATTTGCAAATAAAAACCCCACGAAGTATCACTCCCCAGAGTGGATGCCTTTTCAAAAATCCAAAAAAATACTTTCCCAGTAGAGCGTTCTGCCTCCAAAACACTAGGAGATCTTTCATATCTCTAGGTAGGAGCCGACGCAAAAATCAAAATAAGATCCGATGTCTCGCGGTTTCCCCGGAGACCATCGGATCCAATGCACTCAAAGTACGGTCGAACTGAACTCCAGTGGCAGTGCGGTCGTACCACATGCCAAGATACAAAAAGATGAAAGCCAAAAGGCTCGGTCACAGAAACCATTTGAACAGGTGGAAACGATGAATTGTAACCCAAGTATCAAAATCAGCAGATTGGGTGGAAAGAGTTCACCCGCACATACTTAGGCGTGGATGCCTGAAGTACCTTGACTAAGTCCAAGTCGGCGTAGTAGAATCCCGTAAGACTATTTGACGCAGAGCGTCTAATCACTTTGATAGTCAAGCGAAACAAGTACTCCTGGAGTGATCTGGGAAAACATCAAACATCACACAAACAGTCTCAGGGTCAGCAACCTCGTAAGACTAGCGACGCAGAGGCTCTGCTGTACCTTTTCGATGTTAGTACCGATCGGGAATGGAAGGGTTGCGATTAGGTACCCAGGTTACAACAAACTGTAGGGACAATCGCAACGTCTTCTCCAAACTCCCGCGGTATGTCTGAGTTATCAATTTCCAGACAATCAACTGACTCAGATACAAAGGATAACAAAGATTCCAAACCACAATCAAGGAAAGAATGAATTGCAAACCAAGCATCGAAACCAGCAGATCGGGTGGAAAGAGTCCACCCGCACATACCTAGGCGTGGATGCCTGAAGTACCTTGACTGAGTCCAAGTCGGCGTAGTAGAATCCTGTAAGAGTATCTGACGCAGGGCGTCTAACCACTTTGACAGTCAAGCGAAACAAGTACTCCTGGAGTGATCTGGGAAAACATCAAACATCACACAATCAGTCTCAAGGTCAGTATCCTCGTAAGACTAGCGACGCAGAGGCTCTGCTGTACCTTTCCAATGTTAGTACCGATCGGGAATGGAAGGGTTGCGATTAGGTACCCAGGTTGCAGCGCATGCAGGGACAATCGCAACGTTTTCTCCAAACTCCTGCGGTATGTGCGAGTGATAGAGTTCCAAACGATCAACTGGCACAAATGCAAAGGCAAGCAAAGATTTCAGACCATGATCTATGAATGACCGGGTCAGAAGTGGGGTGTCCACTCGCTTTGGCATTCGATTGCAAGCAACCTCTGCCAAAGAGGGGCATCTATAGACACCCCACCTTCGGCTACACTGTTGGTAGAGATAGCTGGATGAATGGAGGACTATACCCCCAAATCCCAAGTCCAAACTCAGCCAAACTCACCCTTGTAAGCCCCATTCCATAGCCCAGTTTAAGCCTGAACCCAGTCAACCCAGTCCTAAACATCAGCCTGAAAAACCCCCCATAAGAAAAGCCAGTCAAAAAAATCCTAAAAAAAGTCAAACTCACTGAGTCAACCCGCTGAGTTAACCCGCTGAGTCAACCCGCTGAGTCAACCCGCCGAGTCAACTCATTGAGTCAAAACACCGAGTCAACCTGTCGAGTCAACCCGCTGAGTCAAATCACCAAGTCGAACCGCTGAGTCAACTCACTGAGTCAACCCACCGAGCCAAACAGCAGCCCCGAGGGAGCGACCGTACCTCGCTGGAAATCGAGGAACGGCCGTACGGGCGGCCCATAGCAGGCCGCCCAAAAATATTTACGTGAAATGCCACTGCCCGCTGCTATAAATACCCCCCCTCCCCTTCTCATTTCAGCATCCCTTCGAGTCCAGTGAAATTCTGTCTGTTCCGAATCCCTCTCCAATCCTTAGCCCATTCCTCCACCAAGGAGAGCCCGAGTGACGAGAGCCTAGCCCTGGTCCAGCCCAGCCTGACCACTGGTCCAAGTCTCCCAAGCCATCCAAGTCTTGATCCAGCCACTCGAAGCCAACCCTTGCGACACCTCCGTCCATTCAGCTACTCTTTTTCCAGCATCATCTCATTTGCATCTAGCATAAGTGCAACATTTACTTTTCTTTCAACCCCCCTACTTCACTGCAAGCACCTTGATTATTCAAGCACACTGCATATGTCTTAAATTAAGCACCTGTCAGTTCGAGCGTATGCTCTGGGCTTGCCCGTTGTTGGAACCTGCCCATCAGAAACTCTTACTGTTCAGACCTGCATTCATGCTTCACTATAAAGCACCTTGATTATTCAAACACACTGCATACGTCTTAAATTAAGCACCTGTCAGTTCGAGCGTATGCTCTAGGCTTGCCCGTTGTTGGAACCTGCCCATCAAAAACTCTTACTGTTCAGCCCTGCATTCATACATCATGTCATCTATGAGAATGTACGAGGATTAAAACAGACTTTCAAGTATTAGTTCGATTCTGTGAAGTAGAGACCGTACTTCGGTACGGGTAGTGTGTGGGGTGCTTAACCTCTTCCCACCCTGTAACCGTGATCCCTTACCTCGAATCTCTGGCCGCAAATCAAAAGGAGTCATTTTAGAGGAAGGAATCTTCGGATCCCCTTCTCTAACGTTTCTACAGGGTCTAGCCGACTGTAGATTCGAAGTAACTGGCTAGTGGCGACTCTGGTCTTATATAAACTCATTTAAACACATCCAGCTTAACACGACAACCAAACAAAGCCCTCGAGAACGAGGCAAGCCAGTGGCACAAACGGCGATTTCGCACTCACGCATCCTCCTCTCCTTCTTTTCCCGAAAGGGGAAGGGACGAGAACGTCGTCGTGTGGGGAACGCGGAAACGGCGAGGGTCCACAGTTGTGCCCCTGATTGCTTAATGGAGAGATGGGTAGGCTTTGCCCCTGGTAAGCTGGAGTGGGCAAGCTGTGCCCCTGACTGACTATTGCTGAGACGAGCAGGTTGTGCCCCTGGTTGATTGATGCTGAGATGGGTAGGATTTGCCCCTGGCTCAAACTAAACAGACCATGCCCTTGGTTTGCTAATGCTGCGCTAGGGAAATTGTCCCCTTGGTTGACTGAGATGGGCTGATTGTACCCATGCTTAGAAATGGGCGCGGAGAATGAAGCGACTGAAGGTGTCCCTTGCATAATGATGGGCTCTAGGATTGAAATAACTGAGGGTGCCCCTTGCAGGATGAGAGGCTCGAACTCTAAACTAGAATCGATAGCACGAATAAACTGAGGAGGAGGCTCTTCTTGGCTGATGACAGCTGGACAGGCAGGAGGTGCCCCTTGCATTGTGGAGACTGAACCGACTGGAGATGCCCCTTACAGGATGAGGGTTTCTGAAATTGGATTTGTTGGGGGTCCCTCTTGCCAACCTAGATTAGGGCATTGTGGGCCCCCTCTCAACTGTTGTTGCTGCTACGGTTGTCCATGCTGAGGGAGGAATAGTGCACCTTCGGTAGAGGTGACAAGATCATCTTCTTCCATTAGATGGGAGACGAGAACACTATCATTATCGCTTTCGTATCCGGTAGGCTCACCTTCCACTATCGGTTGAATTGGAGAAGCCTGATGAGGCCATCAAGGGGATCTCATTCCATCCCTTATTCCGGCTTCGACTTATTCCCCGGCATAGATGAGTTGGGTGAAGTTCGCATATGGATGTGAGACAAGGTATCCAGAGATACTTGGATTTGCCGAGTGGACGATCATGGAGATTTTCTCCTCGTCGTTGATGGGAGTCTTCATTCTAGCGGCCATGGCCCGCTACCGTCTAACGTAAGCTGACAATGTTTCGTCACTTCTTTGCCTAAGTGCTGCGAGGTCCACTCTCCTGGGTGCCATGTTAAGATTGTATGCGAACCTGTCGATGAAAGCCTGTGAGAACTGCTCCCAAGTCCTGATGCGATGACAGTCCAATGATGTGTACCAGTCTAGGGCATCGTCTTTGAGGGACTTTTGAAACAGACGGATCAACGCTCCGTCGTTGCTTGCCACAGCATCTAGCTCACCACAAAATGATCTCAAGTGGTCTATTGGACACCCTGTCCCGTCATATCTTTTAAATTTTGGTACCTGAAAGCCTTGAGGTACCATTGCATCAGGAAATGGACAAAGGTCCCTGAACTTAGTGGATGGAAGATCCACCCCTTGCTACAACTTTCTCTTCATCTCTCGCATCTGTTCTTGGAGTTGTTCGATTTCAGAGGAACCAGATGAGGGAGATCTTGCCCCTTGCTAGGCCTGAGCTGGCCCCCTTTTGTAATAATTGGTGTCATTGATGCTCCTATGATTCCTGCTTGAAGAAGGTTGGGCTTGATAATTACTCCCATTATAGGGACTTTGTTGGATTGGAGCTGAGAAGGGAGACTGCAAAGAAATCCCAATCACAGGAGAATATTGAAATTGGTTGGAACTCCAATTAGGAAGAGGATGTTAGAATTGACTCGGAGTTCTAGTTGTGGGATGTGACTGAAAATGGATCCCATTTGTAGGAGGATACTGGAAGAAATACCCTGAGGTTGAGGGTTGTTCTGATTGAAGGCCCCTGTTAGGAGGGTATCGAAAGTCCTGAGTGATCCCTGACAGTTGTGGTTGGGATGAACTGGAGGTCGGGAGTGCCTTCGATGGATGTTGAGGTTGTTGAACTAGACCAGTTTGATTGCTGGCTGCTGAAACCTGGGCTTGTGTGAATCGAAGAAGCATTTCCAGCATGGCCTTCATGCTTTGTTGTAGCTCTTGGATGCCAAGAATTAACATGGATTCTCTCGAGTTTAACTATGGAGAGGAAGCCTTAGGTATTTCAAGGGTAGGGAATGGGAGAGCCATGTCGGTTTTGTATTGGACGTGGCAGGGTGATTTGGTTTGGAGGAGTAATGGTGGGGAAGTATGCTCTACTCTCTTTTTGGGTTTTGGGATTTTCTATTTTTTTTTTGGGTTTGGATGAAATGCTATGCAGATGAGATTGTATGAGGACTAATGACTTTCAAGTATAGGAGGGATTTCGTTTTTCAAGTTTTGGATCACGACTAGTGGGACTAGCCTATCCCCAGCAGAGTCGTCATTCTGTGGACTCCCGCCGTTCCGCGCTCCCGCGACGTTCTCCCTTCCCTTCTGGAAAAGAAGAGGGGTGCATACGCACGAATCGCCGTTTGTACCACTGGCTTGCCTCGTTTTCGAGGGCTTTGTTCAGTTGTCGTGTTAAGCTGGATGTGTTTAAATGAGTTTATATAAGACCAGAGTCGCCACTGGCCAGTTACTTCGATCTACAGTCGGTTAGACCCCATAGAAACATTGGAGAAGGGGATCCGAAGATTCCTTCCTCTAAAATGACTTTTTTTTATCTGCGGCCAGAGATTTGAGGTAAGGGATCAAGGTTACAGGGTGGGAAGAGGTTAAGCACCCCCACACACTGCCCGTACCGAGGTATGGTCTATACTTCACCGAATCGAACTAATGCTTGAAAGTCTGATTTAATCCTCGTACATTCTCATGAATGATATGATGCATGAATGCAGGTCTGAACAGTAAGAGGTTCTGATGGGCAGGTTTCCATTAACAGGCAAGCCCAGAGCATACGCTCGAACTAACAGGTGCTTTATGCGGGATGCATGCGGTGTGTTTGAATAATCAAAGTGCTTATAGTGGCTGATGCATGAATGCAGGTCTGAATAGCAAGAGTTTCTGATGGGTAGGTGTTCGCTCGCCTTAAGTGTAAGGCTGCGATGTAGTAATAAATCTCGGTAAGACCGAGGTCGATCCACAGGGAAAGAGGTAAACAATTCCAAGTACTCTAATAACTAGAATCTAAGAAGTTTAAAAAAGTTATTTTTCACATGAAATAGGAAAATCTGAAAATAAGAAGAACTAGAGCATCAAGGATCCACTTGTAGTAGTCCAATGCCAATCCATTCATCCAAGTACAACACAATTAGAATCAAAGTCCTATCTCTCATCTAATTGGAATGTATAACATTCAAGCACAAACAGTCCCACTTAAATCTGGAAATTAGATTTCTAGTTCTAATGGAGCACATAGAACTTGAACTTGTAGCCTTCGGAGTAACAGCCATGCCTATGGACTATGGCATGCTCAAGGGTTACTACAATTCAAATTCAAACAACCCAATCATGGTAATCTCAGAGAATTGCAAGGAACTCATGTCCGGAGCACACAAACTCTCACAAAACTTCTAAAAAACCAAACTTTATTCAAACTAGAACTTCAAAATCCAAAATTAAGAAAAGGGTACTTGAAATAAAAGAATTAAAGCATTGGAACCAACTACAAATTTCACCTCTAGCTCTAGCTAAGAGGTTAGCTAAGGAAAAGCATATTAAAACTAGAACTAGAACTAAGAAAAGGAAGAAAAACTAGCTGGAGGAGGCTAGGAAGCCTCCTATGACTTGAACTCCTTGCTTCCCACGTCCTTGCTTCATTTGGAATAGAAGAGAGCACCTCCTTTTATAGTGCAGCAATAGTACAGCAACATAGCAGAATTTGTTTCGCTTGGTACGGCTTAACCAATGGTCGGATTGCCTTCAAATTTGGTTTGTAGCTTCCTTGTAATGTGATCTTCCAAATAGATGATTTAGATTTCCAAGATTATCCTCTGAATGGGCCCACCAATCACATCACCGACCGCCTCTCAAAATCGCGCACTTTGGGTACCTTCAGAACCAGTCATCTTGCTTTCAACGCTCCGAAGTATACAGATGTCGGATTGATCCCAAATTTTGAACATTGGTAGAAAACTTCATCCTCTACATGATAGATGGATTAGATTGTCCAAAACAATCCCAGAATATGGTCCAAAAATTAGAACACTTCGGGCTTTTATAAACTCTGCGCAGTTGGATCTTTCTGGATGGTCCATCTTTCTTCAACCGGTACGATCAAACCACACATCCTTTTGATCTGAAACTTTTGTGGTTATTCATATATGGATGTGTTCTAAAAGATGGTCAAAGTAGATTCTTCATATCATCAATGATGGGTCACCTGGACCGGCTCAGAGTGGAACAGCGAAATCTGAAACTTTCTGGACAGTTCGTATTGTTTTGGCCACCACGGTCAATCCGTAGCTCCGATCGACACGAAACCACTTGGGTTAGTTCGGCGTCGAGCTCCTCTTCGATATGGATGTGTTGGATTTCCAAATATCATCAAGATGGGCCCAGAAAAATGGTCCAAAAAACCAGGTACGAGAATACCTTGCTGTTTTAGAATCTGGAATCTGAAACTTGCATGGCCGACCGGTCACGACCGGTCGGACAGGGCTGGCCGACCGGTCATGACCGGTCGGACAAGGCTGGCCTTGTTCTAGGGAGTGCATCCGACCGGTCATGACCGGTCGGACCCAATTTGGCTTTTTTTTTTTCTTCTTTCTATTCTTCTCTCCTTCATCTCTCTTTGCTTTCTTCTTTCTTTGGTCCACCTTGGGCCTTCATCAAAGGCTCCTAAACATGGTCTTTTGGTCTCCAATTGGGTTAAGTCCGCTCTCATCCCTACAATCATAAAACATGCATTAGATGGGCCTTTTAATCATGAAAATCATGCATACCATGTCATGTAGTGGGCAATGCAATGTATAAATTGGAGGTTCAACACACCCCCCAACCAGCTTTTTGCTAGTCCCGAGCAAAACATGCGTGAAACAATTTCAAACCTCCAAACCTAACTCTCCTTCAGAAACCATGATTCTATCCATTCCAAGATGTACACGGATAAAATTTGGAAAAATTAGGTGATAGAAGCTGAAATCTTGGACTCTCAAAACATAATAAGTGTCTACATGAAATTCCCGCTGATTGATTGATAAATAGAAGAACTCGAACAAATTCAACCTAGTGTGCATAGTGAAAGTTCATCTCATGAGTTTCTGGGATTATCTTCTTCATAGATTAAGTAAACCATGGATTTTAAGGTGCATAGAGCAACAACAAGCCTATGACAGGAATTTGCCTTACCGTCCTTCCGACGGCTTTCACACTACGTCCCATTTCTGGCTTTGGTTACGGTTCGACCATCCCCCGGTTGGTAATAGGTAGCCCTTTTCGAAATTTTCCACCATTTTTCCTTCATTCCCGATTTCATCCTTTCTTTCCTTTTTCTTTTAAAATTAGATAGGATTTTTAAAAATCCATATCTTTCATTATTTTCCCATGGACAAGGATGGACAAAATACCCCGGCTTGGTTTCTCAACACCTTTATATCAAAGTTTAGCTAATCCACAAATCACATAAACCTTTCAACTCATGAAAATCGT
The DNA here is from genome assembly GCA_003013855.2 of Liriodendron chinense. NCBI lineage: Eukaryota > Viridiplantae > Streptophyta > Magnoliopsida > Magnoliales > Magnoliaceae > Liriodendron > Liriodendron chinense. Next base: position 8,551,335 of record ML058387.1, on the reverse strand, counting down.
GTAATGTGAACTTGGTGTGAAGGTGTTCAAATTTTCTATCAATCACAACAATAGGGGAACTAACATATAAAACCATTATGTTGGGAGAAATTCAAGACTTACAACATCACACACTTTGTATCTCCTCTTCTTATACTCATATCATCTCGAATGCATGGAAATAAGGTTTTCTAAAAGAGTTTTGAAATTTTAGAAAATTCGAAAAAATTTGCGCATGTGAGGCTCGAAATGTTGCAACATGCTAGATGAGGAATCTCATCTCACCCCCCAACCAAATCTTGCATTGTCCTCAATGTAAAAAGATATGCAATTAGCATGAACATGAGAGCAATGGTAAAATATGAGAGAGTGAGAACAATAGTACCTGAGATAGCCAGTTGATCAATTCTACCATCTTCCATTGCCTCGATGAGACTTATTTGATCCTAATTACAGAAAAATAAATCCCAACCTACCTACCTACCTTTGATTAGTCCGATCAACTACATGATCAAAGTTGAGCAGGATCTTCATGAATTTCAATAAATTTCTCATGAGGACCATTCAAAGTCCTGCTCGACAGTAAACATGTGTGCTTCTTATCATTGAAGTCCAATCGTATTGTGCACCACATGCATAAAAGGAGGAGAGAAGAGCAGCAAAAAGATATCTCCTCAAATTCTGATTTGGGTTATGATTGATTAAAAATGGATCATCCCAATCAGAATTTTCAATGGGCTGAAGGACCCATGACGGTGGAGAGACATTCATCGAGTTTTCATTAGTTAAAGTTGTCTCTTCCACAATTTCAGAATTGTACGGTGCTTCCACAAACAATGGTAAAGAGTGTAAATCAGTGAAAATGTGTTCTTCAGGCACTGACACCGTGTCTAACAAAATATCCAACTCCTTAATCATCTCATCATCAAGATCATAAGAGTGGGCCAAGCATTCCTCTAGGAAATCGAGATAGTCGGATGAAGGGTCCTCATCCTCCCTTAATGATTGAAGAAATTCTGTTTCAATGGTAAGGAATTCCTCCTCTATAGAGAGGAGGTCTTCCAAAGAGAATTCTTCAGATTCAGTGGTAAGCACATTATCTAACATTGGTTGATCTTTGAAAATTTCAAATTGTGCCACCTCATCATCCAAAGGAATAGAATTTTCAATCAAAGGGAGGTCTACCACACTAGAATTTGGCATGTGTTGTTGGTGGAAGGACTCAAAAAGATCGACTTCGGCCATCTCTCTAGCATGCATATCCTCTAGAGACTCATAATCATTATGCCCTTGGGAAAAAGAAACCATAGGTTCATAACCATTCACCAAACCCTTATTGTAGGCAACCTCACTACCGCTTTCAAATTTAATGGATTCCTTGGGTTCGTCAACCGTCATTGAAATCTCTTCATCATTAAGTTCAAAGCATCCAAAAGAGATAGTGGACTCACCATAATTGATGATAATATTGGGATCATCGAAATCAATCTCCTTTAAAAGTCTATTCATTAAATCCAAAGGAGGTGGGACTTGGGTAGCCCCATCCTCCTCATTAGAGGGGATTGATTCGATGCCCCCAATTTCGGGCTCAACGTCTTCATAAGATGGTGAGGAAGCTTGATTTAATTGTTCATCCACATGCTCATTACATATTTCCTCAAGTATTTGTGTATACTTATCATCAAAAGAGGAAGAAGTTTTAGGGTGATTGTTAATAACCATGGTTGGTTCCTCCCTTGAACAAGGAGAATGGTGGTTTTCCCAATTAAGACCGTACGCATTGTAGGATGAAAAGTTATATGATGGTTGATAGGCATATCCATACAAGTAATCACGCATTGTCTTAACCGGTTGGCTACTATTCACCTGTTCCTTTTGTTGTTGCACACCTCTTACCATAACCGGTGGAACACTCATGTTATTTTCAATCCGGTAATCACGTAATGTTTTTCCCGGATGATTATCTAATTTTGCTTCGTTCCGGTATTCCCCCATCGTCTTACGTCATGTCTCAATATGTGTATTGTTTTCATTAATGTAATCACGCATCGTCTTACGTGGGGCGGTGGTGGAGGTTGATTGAATCTTAGAAAAATACTTATGCTTATAATGGTTCCAATCATAAAGACTTTCAATTTCATGGTCTGACATCTCATCTTCCAAAAGATGCTTATATGCACCATTCGTCCAATCATACATGATGAAATTTTAAGAAATTGAAAACTACCCTAATATAAAAAAAAAGAACAAAAAGAAGGGATATGGGGAGATGTTACCCAATAAAGTGAGATCTATGTCAGCAACAATGTCCTACAAAATAAAAAATAAAAAAATTGTTAGTAATCTAAAAAAAATCAGAAAATCTACTTCTATAAAAACTGAAAATTCTACCTAACTAAGATTACTCTATAGCTACTAGAACAATTAAAACTGTTTAACTTTTTCCCCGGCAACGGCGCTAAAAACTTGTTCGCTCGCCTTAAGTGTAAGGCTGCGATGTAGTAATAAATCTCGGTAAGACCGAGGTCGATCCACAGGGAAAGAGGTAAACAATTCCAAGTACTCCAATAACTAGAATCTAAGAAGTTTAAGAAAGTTATTTTTCACATGAAATAGGAAAATCTGAAAATAAGAAGAACTAGAGCATCAAGGATCCACTTGTAGTAGTCCAATGCCAATCCATTCATCCAAGTACAACACAATTCGAATCAAAGTCCTATCTCTCATCTAATTGGAATGTATAACATTCAAGCACAAACAGTCCCACTTAAATCTGGAAATCAGATTTCTAGTTCTAATGGAGCACATAGAACTTGAACTTGTAGCCTTCGGAGTAACAGCTATGCCTATGGACTATGGCATGCTCAAGGGTTACTACAATTCAAATTCAAACAACCCAATCATGGTAATCTCAGAGAATTGCAAGGAACTCATGTCCGGAGCACACAAACTCTCACAAAACTTCTAAAAAACCAAACTTTATTCAAACTAGAACTTCAAAATCCAAAATTAAGAAAAGGGTACTTGAAATAAAAGAATTAAAGCATTGGAACCAACTACAAATTTCACCTCTAGCTCTAGCTAAGAGGTTAGCTAAGGAAAAGCATATTAAAACTAGAACTAGAACTAAGAAAAGGAAGCAAAACTAGCTGGAGGAGGCTAGGAAGCCTCCTATGACTTGAACTCCTTGCTTCCCACGTCCTTGCTTCATTTGGAATAGAAGAGAGCACCTCCTTTTATAGTGCAGCAATAGTACAGCAACATAGCAGAATTTGTTTCGCTTGGTACGGCTTAACCAATGGTCGGATTGCCTTCAAATTTGGTTTGTAGCTTCCTTGTAATGTGATCTTCCAAATAGATGATTTAGATTTCCAAGATTATCCTCTGAATGGGCCCACCAATCACATCACCGACCGCCTCTCAAAATCGCGCACTTTGGGTACCTTCAGAACCAGTCATCTTGCTTTCAACGCTCCGAAGTATACAGATGTCGGATTGATCCCAAATTTTGAACATTGGTAGAAAACTTCATCCTCTACATGATAGATGGATTAGATTGTCCAAAACAATCCCAGAATATGGTCCGAAAATTAGAACACTTCGGGCTTTTATAAACTCTGCGCAGTTGGATCTTTCTGGATGATCCATCTTTCTTCAACCGGTACGATCAAACCACACATCCTTTTGATCTGAAACTTTTGTGGTTATTCATATATGGATGTGTTCTAAAAGATGGTCAAAGTAGATTCTTCATATCATCAATGATGGGTCACCTGGACCGGCTCAGAGTGGAACAGCGAAATCTGGAACTTTCTGGACAGTTCGTATTGTTTTGGCCACCACGGTCAATCCGTAGCTCCGATCGACACGAAGCCACTTGGGTTAGTTCGGCGTCGAGCTCCTCTTCGATATGGATGTGTTGGATTTCCAAATATCATCAAGATGGGCCCAGAAAAATGGTCCAAAAAACCAGGTACGAGAATACCTTGCTGTTTTAGAATCTGGAATCTGAAACTTGCATGGCCGACCGGTCACGACCGGTCGGACAGGGCTGGCCGACCGGTCATGACCGGTCGGACAAGGCTGGCCTTGTTCTAGGGAGTGCATCCGACCGGTCATGACCGGTCGGACCCAATTTGGCTTTTTTTTTTCTTCTTTCTATTCTTCTCTCCTTCATCTCTCTTTGCTTTCTTCTTTCTTTGGTCCACCTTGGGCCTTCATCAAAGGCTCCTAAACATGGTCTTTTGGTCTCCAATTGGGTTAAGTCCGCTCTCATCCCTACAATCATAAAACATGCATTAGATGGACCTTTTAATCATGAAAATCATGCATACCATGTCATGTAGTGGGCAATGCAATGTATAAATTGGAGGTTCAACACACCCCCCAACCAGCTTTTTGCTAGTCCCGAGCAAAACATGCGTGAAACAATTTCAAACCTCCAAACCTAACTCTCCTTCAGAAACCATGATTCTATCCATTCCAAGATGTACACGTATAAAATTTGGAAAAATTAGGTGATAGAAGCTGAAATCTTGGACTCTCAAAACATAATAAGTGTCTACATGAAATTCCCGCTGATTGATTGATAAATAGAAGAACTCGAACAAATTCAACCTAGTGTGCATAGTGAAAGTTCATCTCATGAGTTTCTGGGATTATCTTCTTCATAGATTAAGTAAACCATGGATTTTAAGGTGCATAGAGCAACAACAAGCCTATGACAGGAATTTGCCTTACCGTCCTTCCGACGGCTTTCACACTACGTCCCATTTCCGGCTTTGGTTACGGTTCGACCATCCCCCGGTTGGTAATAGGTAGCCATTTTCGAAATTTTCCACCATTTTTCCTTCATTCCCGATTTCATCCTTTCTTTCCTTTTTCTTTTAAAATTAGATAGGATTTTTAAAAATCCATATCTTTCATTATTTTCCCATGGACAAGGATGGACAAAATACCCCGGCTTGGTTTCTCAACACCTTTATATCAAAGTTTAGCTAATCCACAAATCACATAAACCTTTCAACTCATGAAAATCGTGTAATGTGAACTTGGTGTGAAGGTGTTCAAATTTTCTATCAATCACAACAATAGGGGAACTAACATATAAAACCATTATGTTGGGAGAAATTCAAGACTTACAACATCACACACTTTGTATCTCCTCTTCTTATACTCATATCATCTCGAATGCATGGAAATAAGGTTTTCTAAAAGAGTTTTGAAATTTTAGAAAATTCGAAAAAAATTTGCGCATGTGAGGCTCGAAATGTTGCAACATGCTAGATGAGGAATCTCATCTCACCCCCCAACCAAATCTTGCATTGTCCTCAATGTAAAAAGATATGCAATTAGCATGAACATGAGAGCAATGGTAAAATATGAGAGAGTGAGAACAATAGTACCTGAGATAGCCAGTTGATCAATTCTACCATCTTCCATTGCCTCGATGAGACTTATTTGATCCTAATTACAGAAAAATAAATCCCAACCTACCTACCTACCTTTGATTAGTCCGATCAACTACATGATCAAAGTTGAGCAGGATCTTCATGAATTTCAATAAATTTCTCATGAGGACCATCCAAAGTCCTGCTCGACAGTAAACATGTGTGCTTCTTATCATTGAAGTCCAATCGTATTGTGCACCACATGCATAAAAGGAGGAGAGAAGAGCAGCAAAAAGATATCTCCTCAAATTCTGATTTGGGTTATGATTGATTAAAAATGGATCATCCCAATCAGAATTTTCAATGGGCTGAAGGACCCATGACGGTGGAGAGACATTCATCGAGTTTTCATTAGTTAAAGTTGTCTCTTCCACAATTTCAGAATTGTACGGTGCTTCCACAAACAATGGTAAAGAGTGTAAATCAGTGGAAATGTGTTCTTCAGGCACTGACACCGTGTCTAACAAAATATCCAACTCCTTAATCATCTCATCATCAAGATCATAAGAGTGGGCCAAGCATTCCTCTAGGAAATCGAGATAGTCGGATGAAGGGTCCTCATCCTCCCTTAATGATTGAAGAAATTCTGTTTCAATGGTAAGGAATTCCTCCTCTATAGAGAGGAGGTCTTCCAAAGAGAATTCTTCAGATTCAGTGGTAAGCACATTATCTAACATTGGTTGATCTTTGAAAATTTCAAATTGTGCCACCTCATCATCCAAAGGAATAGAATTTTCAATCAAAGGGAGGTCTACCACACTAGAATTTGGCATGTGTTGTTGGTGGAAGGACTCAAAAAGATCGACTTCGGCCATCTCTCTAGCATGCATATCCTCTAGAGACTCATAATCATTATGCCCTTGGGAAAAAGAAACCATAGGTTCATAACCATTCACCAAACCCTTATTGTAGGCAACCCTCACTACCGCTTTCAAATTTAATGGATTCCTCGGGTTCGTCAACCGTCATTGAAATCTCTTCATCATTAAGTTCAAAGCATCCAAAAGAGATAGTGGACTCACCATAATTGATGATAATATTGGGATCATCGAAATCAATCTCCTTTAAAAGTCTATTCATTAAATCCAAAGGAGGTGGGACTTGGGTAGCCCCATCCTCCTCATTAGAGGGGATTGATTCGATGCCCCCAATTTCGGGCTCAACGTCTTCATAAGATGGTGAGGAAGCTTGATTTAATTGTTCATCCACATGCTCATTACATATTTCCTCAAGTATTTGTGTATACTTATCATCAAAAGAGGAAGATGTTTTAGGGTGATTGTTAATAACCATGGTTGGTTCCTCCCTTGAACAAGGAGAATGGTGGTTTTCCCAATTAAGACCGTACGCATTGTAGGATGAAAAGTTATATGATGGTTGATAGGCATATCCATACAAGTAATCACGCATTGTCTTAACCGGTTGGCTACTATTCACCTGTTCCTTTTGTTGTTGCACACCTCTTACCATAACCGGTGGAACACTCATGTTATTTTCAATCCGGTAATCACGTAATGTTTTTCCCGGATGATTATCTAATTTTGCTTCGTTCCGGTATTCCCCCATCGTCTTACGTCGTGTCTCAATATGTGTATTGTTTTCATTAATGTAATCACGCATCGTCTTACGTGGGGCGGTAGTGGAGGTTGATTGAATCTTAGAAAAATACTTATGCTTATAATGGTTCCAATCATAAAGACTTTCAATTTCATGGTCTGACATCTCATCTTCCAAAAGATGCTTATATGCACCATTCGTCCAATCATACATGATGAAATTTTAAGAAATTGAAAACTACCCTAATATAAAAAAAAGAACAAAAAGAAGGGATATGGGGAGATGTTACCCAATAAAGTGAGATCTATGTCAGCAACAATGTCCTACAAAATAAAAAAAAAAAAATTGTTAGTAATCTAAAAAAAATCAGAAAATCTACTTCTATAAAAACTGAAAATTCTACCTAACTAAGATTACTCTATAGCTACTAGAACAATTAAAACTGTTTAACTTTTTCCCCGGCAACGGCGCCAAAAACTTGTTCGCTCGCCTTAAGTGTAAGGCTGCGATGTAGTAATAAATCTCGGTAAGACCGAGGTCGATCCACAGGGAAAGAGGTAAACAATTCCAAGTACTCTAATAACTAGAATCTAAGAAGTTTAAGAAAGTTATTTTTCACATGAAATAGGAAAATCTGAAAATAAGAAGAACTAGAGCATCAAGGATCCACTTGTAGTAGTCCAATGCCAATCCATTCATCCAAGTACAACACAATTAGAATCAAAGTCCTATCTCTCATCTAATTGGAATGTATAACATTCAAGCACAAACAGTCCCACTTAAATCTGGAAATCAGATTTCTAGTTCTAATGGAGCACATAGAACTTGAACTTGTAGCCTTCGGAGTAACAGCCATGCCTATGGACTATGGCATGCTCAAGGGTTACTACAATTCAAATTCAAACAACCCAATCATGGTAATCTCAGAGAATTGCAAGGAACTCATGTCCGGAGCACACAAACTCTCACAAAACTTCTAAAAAACCAAACTTTATTCAAACTAGAACTTCAAAATCCAAAATTAAGAAAAGGGTACTTGAAATAAAAGAATTAAAGCATTGGAACCAACTACAAATTTCACCTCTAGCTCTAGCTAAGAGGTTAGCTAAGGAAAAGCATATTAAAACTAGAACTAGAACTAAGAAAAGGAAGCAAAACTAGCTGGAGGAGGCTAGGAAGCCTCCTATGACTTGAACTCCTTGCTTCCACGTCCTTGCTTCATTTGGAATAGAAGAGAGCACCTCCTTTTATAGTGCAGCAATAGTACAGCAACATAGCAGAATTTGTTTCGCTTGGTACGGCTTAACCAATGGTCGGATTGCCTTCAAATTTGGTTTGTAGCTTCCTTGTAATGTGATCTTCCAAATAGATGATTTAGATTTCCAAGATTATCCTCTGAATGGGCCCACCAATCACATCACCGACCGCCTCTCAAAATCGCGCACTTTGGGTACCTTCAGAACCAGTCATCTTGCTTTCAACGCTCCGAAGTATACAGATGTCGGATTGATCCCAAATTTTGAACATTGGTAGAAAACTTCATCCTCTACATGATAGATGGATTAGATTGTCCAAAACAATCCCAGAATATGGTCCGAAAATTAGAACACTTCGGGCTTTTATAAACTCTGCGCAGTTGGATCTTTCTGGATGATCCATCTTTCTTCAACCGGTACGATCAAACCACACATCCTTTTGATCTGAAACTTTTGTGGTTATTCATATATGGATGTGTTCTAAAAGATGGTCAAAGTAGATTCTTCATATCATCAATGATGGGTCACCTGGACCGGCTCAGAGTGGAACAGCGAAATCTGGAACTTTCTGGACAGTTCGTATTGTTTTGGCCACCACGGTCAATCCGTAGCTCCGATCGACACGAAACCACTTGGGTTAGTTCGGCGTCGAGCTCCTCTTCGATATGGATGTGTTGGATTTCCAAATATCATCAAGATGGGCCCAGAAAAATGGTCCAAAAAACCAGGTACGAGAATACCTTGCTGTTTTAGAATCTGGAATCTGAAACTTGCATGGCCGACCGGTCACGACCGGTCGGACAGGGCTGGCCGACCGGTCATGACCGGTCGGACAAGGCTGGCCTTGTTCTAGGGAGTGCATCCGACCGGTCATGACCGGTCGGACCCAATTTGGCTTTTTTTTTTTCTTCTTTCTATTCTTCTCTCCTTCATCTCTCTTTGTTTTCTTCTTTCTTTGGTCCACCTTGGGCCTTCATCAAAGGCTCCTAAACATGGTCTTTTGGTCTCCAATTGGGTTAAGTCCGCTCTCATCCCTACAATCATAAAACATGCATTAGATGGACCTTTTAATCATGAAAATCATGCATACCATGTCATGTAGTGGGCAATGCAATGTATAAATTGGAGGTTCAACACACCCCCCAACCAGCTTTTTGCTAGTCCCGAGCAAAACATGCGTGAATAAGTTCAAACCTTCCAAACCTAACTCTCTTCAGAAACCATGATTTCTATCCATTCCAAGATAGTACACGTATAAAATTTGGAAAAATTAGGTGATAGAAGCTGAAATCTTGGACTCTCAAAACATAATAAGTGTCTACATGAAATTCCCGCTAATTGATTGATAAATAGAAGAACTCGAACAAATTCAACCTAGTGTGCATAGTGAAAGTTCATCTCATGAGTTTCTGGGATTTTAAGGTGCACAGAGCAACAACAAGCCTATGACAGGAATTTGCCTTACCGTCCTTCCGACGGCTTTCACACTACGTCCCATTTCCGGCTTTGGTTACGGTTCGACCATCCCCCGGTTGGTAATAGGTAGCCCTTTTCGAAATTTTCCACCATTTTTCCTTCATTCCCGATTTCATCCTTTCTTTCCTTTTTCTTTTAAAATTAGATAGGATTTTTAAAAATCCATATCTTTCATTATTTTCCCATGGACAAGGATGGACAAAATACCCCGGCTTGGTTTCTCAACACCTTTATATCAAAGTCTAGCTAATCCACAAATCACATAAACCTTTCAACTCATGAAAATCGTGTAATGTGAACTTGGTGTGAAGGTGTTCAAATTTTCTATCAATCACAACAATAGGGGAACTAACATATAAAACCATTATGTTGGGAGAAATTCAAGACTTACAACATCACACACTTCGTATCTCCTCTTCTTATACTCATATTATCTCGAATGCATGGAAATAAGGTTTTCTAAAAGAGTTTTGAAATTTTAGAAAATTCGAAAAAATTTGCGCATGTGAGGCTCGAAATGTTGCAACATGCTAGATGAGGAATCTCATCTCACCCCCCAACCAAATCTTGCATTGTCCTCAATGTAAAAAGATATGCAATTAGCATGAACATGAGAGCAATGGTAAAATATGAGAGAGTGAGAACAATAGTACCTGAGATAGCAAGTTGATCAATTCTAGCATCTTCCATTGTCTCGATGAGACTTATTTAATCCTAATTGCAGAAAAATAAATCCTAACCTACCTACCTACCTTTGATTAGTCCGATCAACTACATGATCAAAGTTGAGCAGGATCTTCATGAATTTCAATAAATTTCTCATGAGGACCATCCAAAGTCCTGCTCGACAGTAAACATGTGTGCTTCTTATCATTGAAGTCCAATCGTATTGTGCACCACATGCATAAAAGGAGGAGATAAGAGCAGCAAAAAGATATCTCCTCAAATTCTGATTTGGGTTATGATTGATTAAAAATGGATCATCCCAATCAGAATTTTCAATGGGCTGAAGGACCCATGACGGTGGAGAGACATTCATCGAGTTTTCATTAGTTAAAGTTGTCTCTTCCACAATTTCAGAATTGTACGGTGCTTCCACAAACAATGGTAAAGAGTGTAAATCAGTGGAAATGTGTTCTTCAGGCACTGACACCGTGTCTAACAAAATATCCAACTCCTTAATCATCTCATCATCAAGATCATAAGAGTGGGCCAAGCATTCCTCTAGGAAATCGAGATAGTCAGGATGAAGGGTCCTCATCCTCCCTTAATGATTGAAGAAATTCTGTTTCAATGGTAAGGAATTCCTCCTCTATAGAGAGGAGGTCTTCCAAAGAGAATTCTTCAGATTCAGTGGTAAGCACATTATCTAACATTGGTTGATCTTTGAAAATTTCAAATTGTGCCACCTCATCATCCAAAGGAATAGAATTTTCAATCAAAGGGAGGTCTACCACACTAGAATTTGGCATGTGTTGTTGGTGGAAGGACTCAAAAAGATCGACTTCGGCCATCTCTCTAGCATGCATATCCTCTAGAGACTCATAATCATTATGCCCTTGGGAAAAAGAAACCATAGGTTCATAACCATTCACCAAACCCTCATTGTAGGCAACCCCACTACCGCTTTCAAATTTAATGGATTCCTCGGGTTCGTCAACCGTCATTGAAATCTCTTCATCATTAAGTTCAAAGCATCCAAAAGAGATAGTGGACTCACCATAATTGATGATGACATTGGGATCATCGAAATCAATCTCCTTTAAAAGTCTATTCATTAAATCCAAAGGAGGTGGGACTTGGGTAGCCCCATCCTCCTCATTAGAGGGGATTGATTCGATGCCCCCAATTTCGGGCTCAACGTCTTCATAAGATGGTGAGGAAGCTTGATTTAATTGTTCATCCACATGCTCATTACATATTTCCTCAAGTATTTGTGTATACTTATCATCAAAAGAGGAAGATGTTTTAGGGTGATTGTTAATAACCATGGTTGGTTCCTCCCTTGAACAAGGAGAATGGTGGTTTTCCCAATTAAGACCGTACGCATTGTAGGATGAAAAGTTATATGATGGTTGATAGGCATATCCATACAAGTAATCACGCATTGTCTTAACCGGTTGGCTACTATTCACCTGTTCCTTTTGTTGTTGCACACCTCTTACCATAACCGGTGGAACACTCATGTTATTTTCAATCCGGTAATCACGTAATGTTTTTCCCGGATGATTATCTAATTTTGCTTCGTTCCGGTATTCCCCCATCGTCTTACGTCGTGTCTCAATATGTGTATTGTTTTCATTAATGTAATCACGCATCGTCTTACGTGGGGCGGTAGTGGAGGTTGATTGAATCTTAGAAAAATACTTATGCTTATAATGGTTCCAATCATAAAGACTTTCAATTTCATGGTCTGACATCTCATCTTCCAAAAGATGCTTATATGCACCATTCGTCCAATCATACATGATGAAATTTTAAGAAATTGAAAACTACCCTAATATAGAAAAAAAGAACAAAAAGAAGGATATGGGGAGATGTTACCCAATAGAGTGAGATCTATGTCAGCAACAATGTCCTACAAAATAAAAAAAAAAAAATTGTTAGTAATCTAAAAAAAATCAGAAAATCTACTTCTATAAAAACTGAAAATTCTACCTAACTAAGATTACTCTATAGCTACTAGAACAATTAAAACTGTTTAACTTTTTCCCCGGCAACGGCGCCAAAAACTTGTTCGCTCGCCTTAAGTGTAAGGCTGCGATGTAGTAATAAATCTCGGTAAGACCGAGGTCGATCCACAGGGAAAGAGGTAAACAATTCCAAGTACTCTAATAACTAGAATCTAAGAAGTTTAAGAAAGTTATTTTTCACATGAAATAGGAAAATCTGAAAATAAGAAGAACTAGAGCATCAAGGATCCACTTGTAGTAGTCCAATGCCAATCCATTCATCCAAGTACAACACAATTAGAATCAAAGTCCTATCTCTCATCTAATTGGAATGTATAACATTCAAGCACAAACAGTCCCACTTAAATCTGGAAATCAGATTTCTAGTTCTAATGAAGCACATAGAACTTGAACTTGTAGCCTTCGGAGTAACAGCCATGCCTATGGACTATGGCATGCTCAAGGGTTACTACAATTCGAATTCAAACAACCCAATCATGGTAATCTTAGAGAATTGCAAGGAACTCATGTCCGGAGCACACAAACTCTCACAAAACTTCTAAAAAACCAAACTTTATTCAAACTAGAACTTCAAAATCCAAAATTAAGAAAAGGGTACTTGAAATAAAAGAATTAAAGCATTGGAACCAACTACAAATTTCACCTCTAGCTCTAGCTAAGAGGTTAGCTAAGGAAAAGCATATTAAAACTAGAACTAGAACTAAGAAAAGGAAGAAAAACTAGCTGGAGGAGGCTAGGTAGCCTCCTAGGACTTGAACTCCTTGCTTCCCACGTCCTTGGTTGATTTGGAATAGAAGAGAGCACCTCCTTTTATAGTGCAGCAATAGTACAGCAACATAGCAGAATTTGTTTCGCCTTGGTACGGCTTAACCAATGGTCGGATTGCCTTCAAATTTGGTTTGTAGCTTCCTTGTAATGTGATCTTCCAAATAGATGATTTAGATTTCCAAGATTATCCTCTGAATGGGCCCACCAATCACATCACCGACCGCCTCTCAAAATCGCGCACTTTGGGTACCTTCAGAACCAGTCATCTTGCTTTCAACGCTCCGGAGTGTACAGATGTCGGATTGATCCCAAATTTTGAACATTGGTAGAAAACTTCATCCTCTACATGATAGATGGATTAGATTGTCCAAAACAATCCCAGAATATGGTCCGAAAATTAGAACACTTCGGGCTTTTATAAACTCTGCGCAGTTGGATCTTTCTGGATGGTCCATCTTTCTTCAACCGGTACGATCAAACCACACATCCTTTTGATCTGAAACTTTTGTGGTTATTCATATATGGATGTGTTCTAAAAGATGGTCAAAGTAGATTCTTCATATCATCAATGATGGGTCACCTGGACCGGCCCAGAGTGGAACAGCGAAATCTGGAACTTTCTGGACAGTTCGTATTGTTTTGGCCACCACGGTCAATCCGTAGCTCCGATCGACACGAAACCACTTGGGTTAGTTCGGCGTCGAGCTCCTCTTCGATATGGATGTGTTGGATTTCCAAATATCATCAAGATGGGCCCAGAAAAATGGTCCAAAAAACCAGGTACGAGAATACCTTGCTGTTTTAGAATCTGGAATCTGAAACTTGCATGGCCGACCGGTCACGACCGGTCGGACAGGGCTGGCCGACCGGTCATGACCGGTCGGACAAGGCTGGCCTTGTTCTAGGGAGTGCATCCGACCGGTCATGACCGGTCGGACCCAATTTGGCTTTTTTTTTTTCTTCTTTCTATTCTTCTCTCCTTCATCTCTCTTTGCTTTCTTCTTTCTTTGGTCCACCTTGGGCCTTCATCAAAGGCTCCTAAACATGGTCTTTTGGTCTCCAATTGGGTTAAGTCCGCTCTCATCCCTACAATCATAAACATGCATTAGATGGGCCTTTTAATCATGAAAATCATGCATACCATGTCATGTAGTGGGCAATGCAATGTATAAATTGGAGGTTCAACACACCCCCCAACCAGCTTTTTGCTAGTCCCGAGCAAAACATGCGTGAATAATTTCAAACTTCCAAACCCAACTCTCTTCAGAAACCATGATTTCTATCCATTCCAAGATATACAAGTATAAAATTTGGAAAAATTAGGTGATAGAAGCTGAAATCTTGGACTCTCAAAACATAATAAGTGTCTACATGAAATTCCCGCTAATTGATTGATAAATAGAAGAACTCGAACAAATTCAACCTAGTGTGCATAGTGAAAGTTCATCTCATGAGTTTCTAGGGATCATCTTCTTCATAGATTAAGTAAACCAAGGATTTTAAGGTGCACAGAGCAACAACAAGCCTATGACAGGAATTTGCCTTACCGTCCTTCCGACGGCTTTCACACTACGTCCCATTTCCGGCTTTGGTTACGGTTCGACCATCCCCCGGTTGGTAATAGGTAGCCCTTTTCGAAATTTTCCACCATTTTTTCCTTCATTCCCGATTTCATCCTTTCTTTCCTTTTTCTTTTAAAATTAGATAGGATTTTTAAAAATCCATATCTTTCATTATTTTCCCATGGACAAGGATGGACAAAATACCCCGGCTTGGTTTCTCAACACCTTTATATCAAAGTCTAGCTAATCCACAAATCACATAAACCTTTCAACTCATGAAAATCGTGTAATGTGAACTTGGTGTGAAGGTGTTCAAATTTTCTATCAATCACAACAATAGGGGAACTAACATATAAAACCATTATGTTGGGAGAAATTCAAGACTTACAACATCACACACTTCGTATCTCCTCTTCTTATACTCATATATCTCGAATGCATGGAAATAAGGTTTTCTAAAAGAGTTTTGAAATTTTAGAAAATTCGAAAAAATTTGCGCATGTGAGGCTCGAAATGTTGCAACATGCTAGATGAGGAATCTCATCTCACCCCCCAACCAAATCTCGCATTGTCCTCAATGTAAAAAGATATGCAATTAGCATGAACATGAGAGCAATGGTAAAATATGAGAGAGTGAGAACAATAGTACCTGAGATAGCAAGTTGATCAATTCTAGCATCTTCCATTGTCTCGATGAGACTTATTTAATCCTAATTGCAGAAAAATAAATCCTAACCTACCTACCTACCTTTGATTAGTCCGATCAACTACATGATCAAAGTTGAGCAGGATCTTCATGAATTTCAATAAATTTCTCATGAGGACCATCCAAAGTCCTGCTCGACAGTAAACATGTGTGCTTCTTATCATTGAAGTCCAATCGTATTGTGCACCACATGCATAAAAGGAGGAGATAAGAGCAGCAAAAAGATATCTCCTCAAATTCTGATTTGGGTTATGATTGATTAAAAATGGGCCATCCCAATCAGAATTTTCAATGGGCTGAAGGACCCATGACGGTGGAGAGACATTCATCGAGTTTTCATTAGTTAAAGTTGTCTCTTCCACAATTTCAGAATTGTACGGTGCTTCCACAAACAATGGTAAAAGAGTGTAAATCAGTGGAAATGTGTCTTCAGGCACTGACACCGTGTCTAACAAAATATCCAACTCCTTAATCATCTCATCATTAAGATCATAAGAGTGGGCCAAGCATTCCTCTAGGAAATCGAGATAGTCGGATGAAGGGTCCTCATCCTCCCTTAATGATTGAAGAAATTCTGTTTCAATGGTAAGGAATTCCTCCTCTATAGAGAGGAGGTCTTCCAAAGAGAATTCTTCAGATTCAGTGGTAAGCACATTATCTAACATTGGTTGATCTTTGAAAATTTCAAATTGTGCCACCTCATCATCCAAAGGAATAGAATTTTCAATCAAAGGGAGGTCTACCACACTAGAATTTGGCATGTGTTGTTGGTGGAAGGACTCAAAAAGATCGACTTCGGCCATCTCTCTAGCATGCATATCCTCTAGAGACTCATAATCATTATGCCCTTGGGAAAAAGAAACCATAGGTTCATAACCATTCACCAAACCCTTATTGTAGGCAACCTCACTACCGCTTTCAAATTTAATGGATTCCTTGGGTTCGTCAACCGTCATTGAAATCTCTTCATCATTAAGTTCAAAGCATCCAAAAGAGATAGTGGACTCACCATAATTGATGATGACTATTGGGATCATCGAAATCAATCTCCTTTAAAAGTCTATTCATTAAATCCAAAGGAGGTGGGACTTGGGTAGCCCCATCCTCCTCATTAGAGGGGATTGATTCGATGCCCCCAATTTCGGGCTCAACGTCTTCATAAGATGGTGAGGAAGCTTGATTTAATTGTTCATCCACATGCTCATTACATATTTCCTCAAGTATTTGTGTATACTTATCATCAAAAGAGGAAGATGTTTTAGGGTGATTGTTAATAACCATGGTTGGTTCCTCCCTTGAACAAGGAGAATGGTGGTTTTCCCAATTAAGACCGTACGCATTGTAGGATGAAAAGTTATATGATGGTTGATAGGCATATCCATACAAGTAATCACGCATTGTCTTAACCGGTTGGCTACTATTCACCTGTTCCTTTTGTTGTTGCACACCTCTTACCATAACCGGTGGAACACTCATGTTATTTTCAATCCGGTAATCACGTAATGTTTTTCCCGGATGATTATCTAATTTTGCTTCGTTCCGGTATTCCCCCATCGTCTTACGTCGTGTCTCAATATATGTATTGTTTTCATTAATGTAATCACGCATCGTCTTACGTGGGGCGGTAGTGGAGGTTGATTGAATCTTAGAAAAATACTTATGCTTATAATGGTTCCAATCATAAAGACTTTCAATTTCATGGTCTGACATCTCATCTTCCAAAAGATGCTTATATGCACCATTCGTCCAATCATACATGATGAAATTTTAAGAAATTGAAAACTACCCTAATATAAAAAAAAGAACAAAAAGAAGGATATGGGGAGATGTTACCTAATAGAGTGAGATCTATGTCAGCAACAATGTCCTACAAAATAAAAAAAAAAAATTGTTAGTAATCTAGAAAAAAAAAATCAGAAAATCTACTTCTATAAAAACTGAAAATCTACCTAACTAAGACTACTCTATAGCTACTAGAACAATTAAACCTGTTTAACCTTTTTCCCCTGGCAACGGCGCCAAAAACTTGTTCGCTTCGCCTTAAGTGTAAGGCTGCGATTGTAGTAATAAATCTCGGTAAGACCGAGGTCGATCCACAGGGAAAGAAGGTAAACAATTCCAAGTACTCTAATAACTAGAATCTAAGAAGTTTAAGAAAGTAGTTTTTCACATGAAATAGGAAAATCTGAAATAAGAAGAACTAGAGCATCAAGGATCCACTTGTAGTAGTCCAATGCCAATCCATTCATCCAAGTACAACACAATTAGAATCAAAGTCCTATCTCTCATCTAATTGGAATGATATAACATTCAAGCACAACAGTCCCACTTAAATCTGGAAATCAGATTTCTAGTTCTAATGGAGCACATAGAACTTGAACTTGTAGCCTTCGGAGTAACAGCCATGCCTATGGACTATGGCATGCTCAAGGGTTACTACAATTCAAATTCAAACAACCCAATCATGGTAATCTTAGAGAATTGCAAGGAACTCATGTCCGGAGCACACAAACTCTCACAAAACTTCTAAAAAACCAAACTTTATTCAAACTAGAACTTCAAAATCCAAAATTAAGAAAAGGGTACTTGAAATAAAAGAATTAAAGCATTGGAACCAACTACAAATTTCACCTCTAGCTCTAGCTAAGAGGTTAGCTAAGGAAAAGCATATTAAAACTAGAACTAGAACTAAGAAAAGGAAGAAAAACTAGCTGGAGGAGGCTAGGAAGCCTCCTATGACTTGAACTCCTTGCTTCCCACGTCCTTGCTTCATTTGGAATAGAAGAGAGCACCTCCTTTTATAGTGCAGCAATAGTACAGCAACATAGCAGAATTTGTTTCGCTTGGTACGGCTTAACCAATGGTCGGATTGCCTTCAAATTTGGTTTGTAGCTTCCTTGTAATGTGATCTTCCAAATAGATGATTTAGATTTCCAAGATTATCCTCTGAATGGGCCCACCAATCACATCACCGACCGCCTCTCAAAATCACGCGCTTTGGGTACCTTCAGAACCAGTCATCTTGCTTTCAACGCTCCGAAGTATACAGATGTCGGATTGATCCCAAATTTTGAACATTGGTAGAAAACTTCATCCTCTACATGATAGAAGGATTAGATTGTCCAAAAAAATCCCAGAATATGGTCCGAAAATTAGAACACTTCGGGCTTTTATAAACTCTGCGCAGTTGGATCTTTCTGGATGGTCCATCTTTCTTCAACCGGTACGATCAAACCACACATCATTTTGATCTGAAACTTTTGTGGTTATTCATATATGGATGTGTTCTAAAAGATGGTCAAAGTAGATTCTTCATATCATCAATGATGGGTCACCTGGACCGGCTCAGAGTGGAACAGCGAAATCTGGAACTTTCTGGACAGTTCGTATTGTTTTGGCCACCACGATCAATCCGTAGCTCCGATCGACACGAAACCACTTGGGTTAGTTCGGCAGTCGAGCTCCTCTTCGACATGGATGTTGGATTTTCAAATATCATCAAGATGGATTCAGAAAAGTGGTCCGAAAATCCAGAAACGGGAATGGCCTGCTGTATGCAATCTGGAACTTGAACTTTGCATGGCCGACCGGTCACGACCGGTCGGACAGGGCTGGCCGACCGGTCATGACCGGTCGGACAAAGCTGGCCTTGCTCCAGGGAGTGCATCCGACCGGTCATGACCGGTCGGGCCTTCTTGGCCGACCGGTCTTGACCGGTCGGACCCAGTTTTGCTTGTTTTTTCTTCTTTCTTTTCTTCTCTCCTTCCTCTCTCTTTGCTTTCTTCTTTCTTTGGTCCACCTTGGGCCTTCATCAAAGGCTCCAAATGGCCCCTTTTTGGTCTCTAATTGAGTGAAGTCCGCTCTCATCCCTACAATCATAAAACATGCATTAGATGGGCCTTTTAATCATGAAAATCATGCATACCATGTCATGTAGTGGGCAATGCAATGTATAAATTGGAGGTTCAACAGTAGGTTTCCATTAACAGGCAAGCCCAGAGCATACGCTCGAACTGACAGGTGCTTTATGCAGGATGCATGCTGTGTGCTTGAATGATCAAAGTGCTTGTAGTGAAGAAGGAGGGTTGGAAGAAAAGTAAATGTTGCACTTATGTAAGATGCGAATGAGATGATGCTGGTAAAGAGTAGCTAGATGGACGGAGGTGTCGCAAGGGTTTGCTTCGAGTGGCTAGATCAAGACTTGGATGGCTTGGGAGACTTGGACCAGGGTCAGGTTGGGCTGGACCAGGGTCAGGCTGGGCTGGACCAGGGCTAGGCTCTCCTCACTCGGGCTCTCCTTGGTGGAGGAATGGGCTAAAAGGATGGAGAAGAACTCGGAACGGACGGATCGCACTCGGGCTGGAGGGCTTGTTGAATGAGAAGGGGAGGGGGTTATTTATAGCAGCGGGGAGTGGCAGAACCCGTAATTATTTTTAGGCGGCCCTCAGGGGGCCGCCCGTACGGCCGTTCTGCTTCGGGTTCGGAGTGTACGACCTCCGAACCTGAAGCAGAATTTTTTTAAGGTTTGGGTTCGGACTTGCTCCGAGGCTGTAGGTCTGGAACTCAATGAGTTGACTGGGTTTAAGAGATGGGTTGACACGGTGAGTTGACTCGATGGGTTGACTCCGCGGGTTGACTCGGTGATTTGACTCAGCGGGTCGACTCACCGAACTTGACGTTTTTTAGGATTTTTTGACTGGTTTTTCTTATGGGGGTTTTTTGGGCTGATGTTTAGGGGTGAGTTGACGGGGTTCAGGCTTGAGCTGGGCTATGGATTGGGGCTTAAGAGGGTGAGTTTGGCTGAGTTTGGACATGGGATTTGGAGGTATGGTCCTCCATTCATTCAGCTATCTCTACCAATATTGCAGTCGAAGGTGGGGTGTCTACAGACTTTTTAGCTTATCATGTTGTACATGAAAAACCATTCAGGAAAAGATAAAGTGGAGACGTCTTTCTGAAAAGATTGACGGCTTTGGCAAACAGTTGTCCAAGATGCCGCTTAAAGACTTGATGGCTTAGTATTTTCATTATGTTTTCTATTATTGAGAAATGTTGTTGAGCATAGGCCTGAGGGCCATTGGATGTTGATGTTTAAATGTTATGTTTGGATTATTATGTGGTAGTAATGATGATTAGTACCTTAAATTTTATGGTGAAATATGTTATGTGTTGGTGTATGACATCATATATATCATAGCAACACTTCAAACTCGATAGTCGAATTGAGAGAATTTGGATATGCAAGGTTGGGGTGTTACAGCCAGTCTACCCGATCCTCCAACACGGCTTCTTCCCAATAATCCTTCAACGTCTAATCTGTCTATTAAGCCTCGATCACCCTAAAAACAGGAGAGGGTTAAATCGACAAGCCTGATAATTGTGCGATTGAAGACTGCAAGCTTAGCTTAAAACATATTCTGCCACATTCGCGAGCATCCTCCACTCTCGCACCTATTATATACGCCACCAGGCCCCCGTGGCTGGTGACTAAGGGCATCCGCCACCACATTGGCCTTGTCGGGGTGGTATTGAGGGTCAAAATCATAATCCTTTAGGAGCTCCATCTAATGCCTCTGCCTCATATTCAACTCTAACGATGAGAAGAGGTATTTCAGGCTCTTGTGGTCAGCAAAGAGCTCGAATCTAACGTCATAAAGATAATGCCTTCACACCTTCAGCACGAAAACAATTGCTGCTAGCTCTAGATCATGTGTGGGGTAGTTTTGCTCATGGACCTAGAGCTGGCGAGACGCATATGCCACCACTTTGCCATGCTGCATCAGGACAACACCTAAACCAATATGCGAGGCATCTATAAAAACAAGAAATCCTTCACTACCGGAGGGAAGAGTGAGTACTAGTAAGGCGGTCCTTCATCTCTATGAATGCTCGCTCACAAGCTTCATTCCAGACGAACTCTACACTCTTACGAGTCAACTTGCTCATCGGGGCGGCGATGCGGGAGAATCCCTCAATAAAACGACGGTAATAGCCCGCTAACCCCAAGAAACTCTGGATTTCGGACGCATTTGTGGGATGGTCCCACTAACGTACGGTGTCAATCTTCATCGGATCCACTGCTACTCCTTGTCGTGTCATCATGTGGCCAAGGAACTTCACCTCCTCCTACCAAAATTCACACTTCTCCAACTTAGCATAGCATTAGTGTACACGGAGGGTCTGCAAAGTGATCTTTAAATGCTGCTCATGCTCCTCTTTGGTCCTTGAATAGATCAGGATGTCGTCGATGAATATCACAACGATCGAATTGATCAAGATACGGACGAAAGACCTTGTTCATTAGATGCATGAACATTGTGAGTGCATTGATCAGTCCGAAGGACATGACTTGAAATTCAAAATGATCGTAGCGCGTCTTGAATGCTGTCTTCGGGATATCCTCCTCCCATACACGAACCTGATGATATCTGGACCGAAAGACTATCTTTGAGAAAAAACTATGCCTCACGCAACTGGTCAAACAAATCATCGATCCTAGGAAGTGGGTACTTGTTCTTATTTGTGACTTTGTTAAG
Organism: Liriodendron chinense; assembly: GCA_003013855.2. Classification (NCBI taxonomy): domain Eukaryota; kingdom Viridiplantae; phylum Streptophyta; class Magnoliopsida; order Magnoliales; family Magnoliaceae; genus Liriodendron; species Liriodendron chinense. The sequence goes on along the minus strand of ML058387.1, from coordinate 8,529,352 downwards.
TTGACAATAATCCACATAAAGCCTCAACAAGCCATCCTTCTTTTTCACAAAAGTATCAGCGCTCCCCACAGCGAGATACTTGGACGGATGAAGCCTAACTTGCGCAATTCATTCAACTGCTTCTGCAAGCTCTTGCAACTCCAACGGTGCCATGCGGTATGGGGCCTTTGAGATACGTGTAGTATCGGGCATAAGATCTATTCGAAACTTAGTGTGACGACTAGGAGGCAATCCTGGAATTTCCTAGAACACGTCTGAAAAATTACAAACGACCGACAATTCGTTGATGCGCAAGGCAATTGATTTCGCTATAGCACAAGACATTAGTGCTAACAACTGTTCTCCTTAGGGCTAGGCTACGAATTGAAATTGTGGCAAGCCAGGTATAAGGAAGGTGACTGTCCTTGTGAAACAGTCCAATATCGCGTAATACTCGGCCAACCAATCCATTCCCAGGATAACATCAAACTCGGCCATTGGTAATACATATAAATCAACAGGTAAGAAGGTTTCTCCTATCAGAACAAGGCAAGAAGAGCATACCAAGCTCAATATTATGGTGTTTCCTAAGGGTGTCGACACCGACAAACCCTTACGTGCAGGCTTTAATGAAAAACCAATTGATCGATAAAAACCTCGGAAACAAAAGAATGGGATGCACCAGAGTTAAACAATACATGTTTTATGCATGAGGAGACAAGGAGTATACCCCTAATGACTCCTCTTGATGCCTGAGGGACCTGTTAGGCTGCATAGAACCTGCCCTGAGCCTATTGGGGAGGTATATGTCCCATCTGCGGGCGTTGTTGCTACTGTGGGAGAGGTCTCGGCGGCAGGTATTGTTGTTGCCTCTGCCGTTCAAAGTTTAGGCCTACTCCCAGAGTAACTGATGCCCACCACTGCTCGGCCTCTCCCTGAAGTAGAAAGACAGCTAAGGGAACTCGTTGTTCTGATGCACGCATTGCATTGTAATGAAGATCTTTTCTATCTCATATTTTCATCTCTCTGCTACCATCCGGGTCTGGCTCGCCCTAGGAAACGCGGATGATCCATATGCCTAAAATCCCTCAGTAAGGTACAAGCGCGATCCTGCTCTAACGGGGGAGGTACCATGGAGGTCATGGCGTGCATCATTTGTTGGAATTGACTAGCAGTCATAGCTAGACCTTGAGCTGATTGAGATGTGTCAGGCCTCGTCTGCGATCTACCAGAAGCTTCTTGGGTGTCATGTCCAACAGAAAGGGACATGAACCTTTTAACATTGGATCAGTCTTAAATCCGCACACGCTAAGTGTTTATTCAAGAGTTTCTAGAGTTACAACTGGAAATCCTATTTTAAATTAGGTTTATAAAGGAAACTTAGGGTGAATTTCTAAGTCTATCAAAATTAGTAGCCTAATCATTTTAAGTTCACAATAATCACGTAGTGAAAGGTAGTTAGTTTAAGGCCATTAGTGGATGCGTGATGTTGTTAACAAGTATCCCCAGGTTATGCTCTGATACCAACTTCTATCACACCCCAAATTCGATTTTCGACGTCCAGTTGTCGTAATCTGAATTTAGAGTTGATAGCCTCCGTAGTACCCTGATTTCGACACCCAGCATATGCCAAGTTTCGAAAATGGGATCTCGCAAGGAGGATTTTTAGGATAATTTTTTTTTTCTGGAATAGCATAACCACAAGTGTATGATAACCAAAACATCATCACATACATCCACTATAAAAGGATTCAAGTACAGTACTTGAAAGAAAAATACAATAATATACAACTCTAAGCTGAAAAAGAAAATACAATATATAGCTATAAAAACTTAAAAGGACCAGATACATGATCCTGCCTCACTACTGCTATTGTTTAACATAACCTGCACGTAAACAACGTGCGTAAGCTTACTACGAAGCTTAGAGAGTGCGTATGTGCGTGCACCATGCATATGGAAAGTATAAAGATATCAGAGTATAATGAAATGGTGAAGACTATACTACCTTGTCCGTGAATTCTATTAGCTATATCAAGCTATTGAATGCAAAGATCCTTCGAGCCAAATGTTGTATATGGTGATGCAATCCAAAACACATGATGAATGAACGAGTCATAGTGCATAGTGTCATGTGCTGGTAGGGGTCTCATACCCAAGGTTACAACACATGTAAGGTAATTTCAAGATGATAGACCCCTGATACCGAATAGTCCAACACCTATTGGGGACCGAGCCCACGATTGTATGATAGTTAAATTATGTTTATGCATCTACAAACCCGAATGCGTGAATGTCATATGTGATACAACATGCCAATCCTGATGTCTAATCCACATGTTAGTATGGTTTTCATTTGGAACGTCGTCGGGGTCTAGTACACTTCCGACACTAGCCGCCGCCCATCACTCGTAAGACCAAGCGAGTGCAAGAGACTTCACTATCCGCCTTATCAGTGGTATACGAAAACTCACTCGGCTCTTCGATAGAGAACCCATTTCATAAGCTAGTCAAACTCAACCTAGCAGATAGCCTTCTTCACCTGAGCGAGTAAAGTCAAACCCCCTTCCAACCGACCTCGACACTGTAGGAGATGCGGCCTACCAATATCTAACTCTCATGTGCTCATGAATCCACTCGGTCTAGACATTGGAGCATCCTACTGGTACCACAGAGTTTAGGGACTTTCACCCAAGGACGCCTGTGACGCCCTATAACATCTACAAAATTTCGGTGTCCATTAGGGCTATACATCGAGCCGAGTCGAGTCGAGGTAGGCCAAGCTTGGCTTAACTCGTCCGTGCTCTCCTCGAGCTCACCCTCAAGCTTACCATTGGAGCTTGCCTTGTTTGCTAAACCTTTCGAGGCGAGCTACTGGATCGAGTCAAGGCGAGCTTACCTCGAGTTGAGTCGAGCTTGCTCCCACCTCAATTTATTATATTTTTTGCTACAAAATACAAATTAAAGGTCAACAACATTAAGTTCAAGAAGTCACACATATATTAGGGGAGAATAGTATTTCTACATGTGGAACCCCACCATTTAAATGGCCTAGCTTTGATCAGTTTTTCATTGGCCAGGTCACACATGCATTGAATGCAGATATCTATATGAAACGAGTCGAGTCAAGGTCGAGCCGAGTCAAGCTTGAACCAAGTCGAGTGATCTAGTGCTTGAACTTGACTCGATTTCCGACTTGAGCTCCTAAATGAAGCTTGGCTTGACTCGTTCTACTGAGTTGAGGTGAGTCGAGGTGAGTTGAGTCGAACGAGTTTCTCGAGCTGACTCGGCTCATGACCAGCCCTAGTGTCTATGCTCATCTGACAGCCACATCCCAGCCAGCGAGACTACATCCCTGGTGTCGCTAGGTAGTAGATGCAACATGTCATACATAATGTGTCATGCATGCATGAATCATACTATCCAAGTCATGCATCGAGGCATACAATGATCATGTCAGCGACCCTGTCTCAAACAGGTTCCAAAAAAAAAAAAGTGAAGCATATACTGTAGGTTTGTTATGTATCCGGCAATCTAATCCATGATATGAATACCAACCATGACACCATGACCGAGCGTACGTTATTATACAATCACATCCATAGTTAGCTAGGCATATATATGATGCATATGAACATATGAATGGGCATGATATTCATTATACTAATCATATATTCATTGTTAACCTTATAGGCCAGGTATACTAGCGTGTTACCAATCCTTACACATACACACATATTGTCAGCCTTGTATATATTCTAGGGTGCATAATGTATACAATGATCCACCTTAAATAGCTTAGTATAAAGAGAGTGGTAGGATCCAAATAGTGGCCCTACTAGAAGTTTAAAAATCCGCATGGGCCACTTAAAACTTGCATCGCCCTACGCTTGGGCTGGTGCACATAAAATGGGTTAATGGTACGGATAACATATACATCAAGGTGATCTGTCAAAACATATGGACGACATGAATACAACCGGTATATCCAGGTGGTCCATATCCTGGACTAATCTGTCAAGGTGGCCACATAGTGGCCCACACTCGCTGGATGGTGTGTCTAATACATACAGAACAGTGGTTTCCACGGATACGTCCAGTGCCCATGTTTTGAATCAAGCAAATATTTATGGTTTTCTCTTTATCCATGGCTCTGAACCTACGCCTCTGGTTGAAGGGTGAATAAACTTCACGTGGGGCATAAGAAAGCTTCAACAATAGAAGTTCAACCACACTGTTTTCTGACAGTGGGGTCCACACAAGCTTTTGATCCATCTGAGATGTAGATCTGTCTCGTTTTTAGGCTCAGACCCTAAAATGATATGGGAAAGGGGGATGGATGGCGTGTATAGAACATACACATCCAGATGTGTCCATGAGTGGGACCCTTTCCCATACCTAAAATGGGCTTCCGCCCATGCTGAGGATGGCAACGTCCAGACGTCCTCTGGACGTTGTTGTCCCAACAACCCCTTTATTTTCATTATTATTTCTAAAGTACTAGTTGGGTGGGCCTTATTTGGATGATCACGTCCATCCATTTTGTTGGCCAGCCTAAGGCGAGTCCAATGAGCCCTGGGTACGGTAGATTTGGATATGGAAAATGAGCCTTGTGATAACCCTGGAAAGGTTTCAATGGTGGCATCCAAGCATCATTGTTTGTTGTGGTATTGCCCACCTGAAATCTGGATTTGGACCACCTTTTGAACCTAAGGCCTAAAATTACATAGCAAACAGGATGAACGGTATGAATAGTACACATATATTATGGTGGGGCCCATATCAGGTCCCACAGCCCTTCCATGCAATGAAAGGTAGAGCTGAGCACGAGCCAAGCCAGCACGGTTAGCTTCCTTGATTCGGCCCGACTCAAAGGCTATATTCAAACCAAGCCGAGCCATTTTTTCAAGCTCGATTTGGCTCGGCTCGATTGAAGCTCGATTTGGCTCGGCTCAGCTCAACTCAGTTGACTCACTTATAAAAAATTAAAAAAATATATGTTTTAATCCCACATCAGAAGTGAACAAAGAAATGAGAGATGAAACTCTATATAAAAGTAAGTGGGGGTATCGATGGGCTTTGGGATACCTTTGAGCCCAATTTTAAACAGCTTTAAGCCCAACTTTTGGACTAGCCTTACTAGGCTCAAACTCAGCTGGAACTCGCTCAAAAGCTCGATCAAGTTAGCTTGAACATTACAGTTCAGCTCAAAAGCCGAGCTGAGCTGAACACGAGCTAGGGTGGTCATTGAGTGACCCTAGCTCGAACAGGGCTCAGCATGGCTCAGCTCGGCCTGTGCTCACCGCTAAATTGAAAGGGACTGGACGTCCCTCTCTGGACAATACTGCCAAGAGAGGACGTGCTCTCAATTATATAACATATACTAATATAATAGTATTGTATATAATGTTATATTTATATATGAGGCACTCTCAAGTCAACTTGTTATTATATAATTAAGCTCCTAATAAATATATGAGAGAAAGTTGTTTAATAGCGTGATACACGTTTAACGAGGGAAGGATTTGAAAAGGTTTCTATGGGGGCCCTTACTTTGTCATTAGTGACGCGGCTTCAGTGGATGCCTGGCTGTGGGACACTATGATGGATATGCCTTATATCCACACTGTTCATCCGTTTCTAGAACTTGTTTTAGGGCATGATACAAAATGTGAAGCAGAGCCAATTCTCATGTGGACCACACTACAGTAATGAGTGAAGATTGAATGTACACCATTAAAAACTTCTTGGGGGCCATCAGAATGTTTCTTTTCCATCCAACCTGTTGCTAAGGTCACACAGACCTGGATGAAGGGACCACACAAATATCATCTTGATCCAAACCTTATGTGGCCCGCAAGAAGTTTTAATGTTCGGTGTTCAATCACTATTGTTTCTTATGGTGTGGTCCACCTGAGATTTGGATATGCTGCGTTTTTTGGCTTATGCCCTAAAATGAGCTGGAGAAATGGATGGACGGGGTGGATATAAGAAATATACATAATGGTGGGTCCTATAGTCAGCATCAACCCAACTCGGCCGATCTTAGGTGGTTAGGATTCCACCTAAGATCAGTGGGATTCGGATTGGGACAGCTATTACTTCCGAAAGGCACGGGAAGATAGGTGTGGCCCATTTTGATGTTTGTGAGAAATCCAACCCAATGTTTTCTGCGGTGTGGCCCAGATGAGACTTGGATCTTCTTCATTCTTGGCCCCCTACCCTAGTTTGATATGGTGAACATGATGGACGGCGTGGATTAAGTACCTGCTGTAAGTTGGGTTTATGAATGTAAAAGCTAATGAATACTGTTGACGCAGACAGCGTCAGTGTTCTTGACACCGACTGCCCGTTTTCTTTTTATCTGAAATGCAGTGTTGGGTTCGCATGGGAGATCCACTATGTTCACAAGGTTGGCCCGCTCATAGTGGCCTAACGGACGTCCTTAGATATGTATTAAAACCAAATGAAATAACCAGAGAAAAGGAAAAAAGAGTACCCGTTTACTTTTTATCTGAAATGCATTGTTGGGGTTCACATGGGGAGATCCACTATGTCCACAAGGTTGGCCCGCTCATGGTGGCCTAACGGACCTTAGATATGAATTAAAACCAAATGAAATAACCAGAGAAAAGGAAAAGGAAGAAACAGGATTTCGACTATTGAATAGGCTTCTGTCGTTCTAGGGCCCATACACATGAATCAAATCCACATCAAGGTGGACCACATGTTGGCCACGCTAGGGGAGCGGATTAGGTGAGACCCTGGATCCATCGAGGTGGGCGGGACCCCTGACTGTGGGGCCACTGTGATGTATGTGACTACATCCATACCGTTCATCCGTATTGAAAGTTCATTTTAAGGCATGATCTAAAAAATGAAGCAGTTCGAAATCCCAGATGGGCCATAGTACAGGAAACATTGCTGATTGACCATTAAAAACTTCCTGTGGGCCACAAAAGCTTTGGATGAAGATGATATTTATATGGTCTCTTCATCTAGGTGTTTGTGACCTTATCAATAGGTTGGATGGCAAATAATGGCAAACAAACATTCCCGTGAAATCCATGAAGCTTTCAATGGTAGAGATTCAATCACAACTATTTTTATGGTGTGGTCCACCTAAGATTTGAGTCATCTTCATTTTTAGTATCATGCTCTAAAATGATCTTTTAAAATGGATGGACGGTGTAGATTTAAGACACATACATCACTGTGAGCCCCACAGTCAGGGGTCCCACACACCTCGGTGGATCCAGGGTCTCACCTAATTCGCTCCCTACACTAGACAACGTGGACAGGTGGGTCCCACTTCCAATAAAATAGAAAAACTGCATAGATATCAACATATAAATCAAGATGGGGTCCATTTGATGGGCCCAACATCAGGACGACAGGTAAATGACCCATGCACTCACCTCAATGGTTGAAATGGGTCAGGGAGCACACCAACGGTGGAGATCACCTCCACTTTCTCCCTAATCTCCTCTAACCACTCATTCGCTCCCTCTCTTAATCTCTCTATTCTTCCCTTCTTCTTTTTTCCTTCTTAAGTCATTTTCTTTCTATTCAAATCGGATGAGGGGAACAACGCGATGGACGAATTCTTACATAGACGAATGAGAATAAGGCGGCTTGGGTAGGGTGAGGCAGCTTGGTAAGAATAGAGGACTACGACAGATACTTATCAACAATGTTGATTTTTATTTTAATTTATTTTATTAGATATATTATTTTATTATTATTGTTTTAAGAAACAAAATGCTTATTTTTTTTATATTCATACTAAGCGGGCCCCACGCTTCATGTGTGTTACACGTTAATTATGACGGGGCACATATCTTTTGATCTGGCCATCGCAATAGAATATGCCGCTTGGCGTTGGAATCATAGCATCCACGTAGTCACTTGGGTATAAGTCTTGAGTTGTTAAAGTACCGAAATAAGACGTCTGACCAGAACTTGCCGATCTGGTCCATCTATAACGTGCCGGCATTGAATATTAGGTGTACAAATAACCTTTCAAAATACGGGTCTTACAGATCTCACCTCTTAATAGAAATTTCATCCTTGAAATTTGTACTACCAAGTTAATCCAAATGAAGTTCTTACGAGATAGAAACACATTACTATATATATACTAATTAAAAAGTCATACCACTATAATCAAACTTTATAAAGATGGGGATAACGCTCGCGAATTTTAGCCTCTCGCTCCCAAGATGCCTCATCCACACTATGATGACCCCACTAAACCTTCACCAAAGAAATGACTTTGGTCCGAAGGACTTGTTCCTTCTAGTCAAGTACACAGACTGGTTGCTCAATATACGAAGCATCCTTGTAAACCTCTAACGGTTGCCAGTCTATCATTGGAATTATGTTTGACCCACATTTTCGTAACAACGCAACATGAAAAATGCTGGGGACACTAGACAACTGTAGTGTCAGGGCATGTCGATAGACCACCGTGCCAATGCGTTCAAAAAAAAAAAAAAAAAAAAAAAAAGCCATATTGGATCCAAAATAGAACAAACAAATGTTCTTCAGGTTTGAGTTCAATATTGTCCAACACACATCCACTTTTGGTCCCACTGTTAGGGTTATTGGGACATGACTATTATATACCATGTGTATGATGCCTAAGTGCGTGTTCACTCTACCCAAAGGTATCAATTTCACCCTCGCCTATGTTTATTTAGCATAGTTTCTGCCAAGATCTGTTCATCTTATGCACTTTTGAATTTTCTCCTATGGCCTTGTTTGGTTGCACCAAATACCTTGTCTGCGAAGTGTGTGCTACATCACACAAAAAAAGAAAGGAGGAAACGGTGGACAGCACATCTTCACTGTTTACCTCGCTACAATCATCAAGTTTTTTCCTACTACCTTCCTATAAGTGCGAGTAGGAGATTTCTCAACCTTGAAGCACGAGAAATGGTGTTAGAATAAGTGGGAGTTAATTTAAAACATAGAAGAGGACTGTCTTCCAGGCAGGCAAGACTGTATAGGAAATGGGTATTGGTTGTGGTAGTTAGAGAATGACAGTGACTTAATCCATAAACTGACTTTTGTGGTCCTCTGTTTTGACGGTGGCACTACAACGTGACCATTTCAACTGTTGTACATTGCATGTGGGCAAGAAAGAAGACCAACTCAATCAATTTCCACTATATATATGCATGCCTTATATCCTTATTTCTCATCCTTCAAGTCACTTTTGAGTCCCAATAGCTTCTTCCCCTTCAGGTTTCTATCTTCTTTAGGTTTTATGAGAGTGAGGATGGCTGCTCACATCCTTGTAGTTGTCCTTCTTGCATTCATTGGTTCTCTTACGGATGCCTATGACCCCGATCCCCTTCAGGACTTCTGTGTTGCCATACTAAAACCACCAGGTAGCTTTGGCGTCTCTCTCTCTCTCTCTCTCTCTCTCTCTCTCTCTCTGTGACTCCTTGGTCTTTCAAGCATGGTTGAATTCAGATTCGGGTAAAATGAGGCCATTTATATGGTGGGGACCACTATCAGATGGGTTAGATCGCTGGCACGTGTGACCCTTCAACACAAGCATGATGTTTTAATGGTCTATTACATGCATGTGGCTTGGCAAACCCCATTCCATTGCTAGATTAATTAATATGCATTTGATGCATTTAACAATAGTATTAATAAAATTAATTACAGGCGACCAAATCAAATTATACCAGGACCAAGATGGTAGACCAAGCCCAAACCCAACTTGACCCATCTTCAACCAAAATGGACTACATCAGATCCAACTTCTAAACAGATCCAATCATCATATATCTAGCGAAGGAACGTGTACTGCCGTTTCTGTTCCCTTAGTTTGTGTTTTTGCATGTGTTTGGACGCAATTTTACATTTGATTATTAGATAAGTACTTCAATGATGTAAAGAGTAGTTAGTGAATATCAATTCCATTACCATGTATCCAAATCGAGGAACCTAATAGTTGGACCACAAAAAGGAATGGAACTGCTATAGTCACTGTCTACACCCACCCTAATTGATAGCTAAGTCCTTTTCCTCCGCCAGTCTGGTAAAATAACTGAAACTGTTTCCATTATTATCATCAAAAGTAGAAAGAGGGGAACATCTATCAATCAGGGTTGGTGTAGAATACCTCGTTATGAATTGGGAGTGGAAACATTTATTTATCAGTTTAATCACTTTGGATGTGAATACCCGTAAGCAGGTAATTTCTTCAATTCAACGGTGCATCCTAATGCAGCCTCAATTTCTATGCTAACTCAGTGCTTATGCTTGGATTCTGTTTTTTTTTTTTTTTTTGTTGTTGTCGTCACAGTGTTCGTCAATGGGTTCATTTGCAAGGACCCAAAGATGGTTCAAGCTGGTGATTTCTTGTTCAAGGGACTAGACATACCAGGCAACACAAACAACAGTCTTGGCTCCATTGTGACCTTTGTCACTGTAAGTCAACTACCAGGACTCAACACTCTTGGCATCTCCATGGTTCGCATAGACTATGCACCCCATGGTCTCAATCCGCCTCACTCACACCCGCGGGCTGCAGAGATCCTGACTGTATTGGAGGGCACCCTCTACGCTGGCTTTGTCACCTCCAACCCTGACAATCGCCTCTTTACAAAGATCCTTCAGAAGGGTGATGTTTTTGTCTTCCCAAAAGGCCTCATCCACTTCCAGCTCAATCTCGGCAAGACCCATGCCATCGCCATCGCCAGTCTGAGCAGCCAGAACCCTGGTGTCATCACCATAGCTAAAGATATCTTCGGTTCGAACCCGCCCATCTCTGACGATGTTCTCGAAAAGGCCTTTCAAGTGGACAAGAAAGTGATTGATTTACTCCGAGCACAGTTCTAGATAATAAGACAATCACTGGAGAATTCCCGATGTACTTCCATGGTTCATGATGTGTTAGAACTTGATGTTGCCTGTTTAAAATAAGCCATGTCACTTGTTTGTGTAGCCTATGACAGTGGAAACTTAGGTTTCAATAAGCAACGTCATATGTATTGCAATGATAGGTTCTCTTTTTGTGATTTCTGTGTGGTTGCCTTGTTTTGCTTCGCTCTGCAGTTGCCAACAAATACCCGCAATTAGTCATTTTAAACTACCAAATCATACGTCTCCATTGTGTAGCTAAAGAATTTCCAGGGTAAGTGTAATGCCCCGATTTTTGCTTAGTATTTTTTTATATATATATATATATATTTTTTAATTACAATTGAAATTATATGAATTTTACCTTTTGTTGTGAACAACGTACTAACTAGAAGTGTTTCTAGGTGGACCCCTTTATTAAAGTTATCTAAAATAACCCCTGAAGTAAGATGAATGACTGAGATTTCGAGAAAAAAAAAATGTTTTGTAATAATTACGAAAATGCCATTAGTTAAACTTAAGTTAAACCCACATTTTTAAGAACGTTAGTTTCCCACGATCAATTTCTTGCAAAACTTTGGATATAAGCTATTGGACACATTTGAACCATACACGTCGAATTTCAGCCCTCCGATCAATGTAAAAGTGCCCCAATTAGAAATCAGGTTGTAAGCGAGCCACTTGAACTCGGAGATCTGCCTCATTTTTGGAGGGGCACCTTAAAATCATCCTGCCTACATGATGGATGGGCTGAATTTCTCACAAGAATCATGGTGGGACCCGATGTGCATTGAGTGCACAATAAGTGCATGGTCAACCTATGTTTAACCGATCATTTCTCATAAAAGTGGAAAAAAATGGAAATTCATTTCTTCTCTCCATGCATAACTGCTCTAGTTGAATCCCATGTAGGACCCACATTGACAATCTAAACCATCCAATCTCTGGGTAATCATCATAAACCCTTGCCCAAGAAGTATTTTCACCAACCAATCACCACACGCTTCAATCTAATGGCCCGATCAAACCGTAGCTTTCTTGAAAACTTCATCTGGGCCATCTACTACACATGGGAGGTTGAGATTCTATCACTAGGCTCTAGTGGACCCAATTTAACTAACCAATAAGTCCTTTCTCATTGAAAATTGAGATTTCCATCTCTCTTGCAATCCACCACCCAAATCTTTCTCTAGCACAAACCACCAACTAAACCTCTGTAGAGCTTCAATTTGTGGACCCCACAAGCTTCCTTGGACCCATCTAAACCATCTAGAGTTGTCCGATCATCAAATAAACCCCCGTACAAAAAACACCATTCTCACCTCCCTTTCTTCCTTGTTTTTCACCAAGACTGTTCATCCAAATGTGGACCCCACTCCCTGATCTATCATGATCATTTTGTAGCCCATCATCAATATACCTAACCTCCAAAATATCTCAGTCATCCATCTTGTGTGCACTTCCCAAAATCGGCCCAAAACTCACCTTAAAACCTTCAGTTACACATCCATATGCACGTGTGTGCATGCATGGCCTCTTCCTCCAATCACTACAAGAAATCGGGTTTTTACTGACGAGATTATTGCCGACGAAAAAATTTTCGTCGGTAAAATGTATTTTTACCGACGAAATAAATAATTCGTTGGTAAAAGATGTATAGTTTCCCGCCACTGCCACATTTCGTTCCCGCCATACACTTTTACCAACGAAATCAATATTTCGTTGGTAAAAGCATGGTAGAAAATTATTACCGACGAATTAATTCATCGTTAAAAGCTCCCATGACTAAATTAATTTTACCGACGAATTATTTTGTTAGTAAATGATAGATTTGCCGACGAACCTTTTTCATCGGTAATACTGGGGCAAATTCCCGCCTTTTGAACAAAGTCGTATCACCGATGAAAATTTTCGTCGGTAAAAAATATTTTAAAAACACTATTACTGACGAAAATTTTCGTTGGTAAAGGTGTTATGTTTTTAACTCTCCCCAGCGCCCTCATTTCTCTTTCGACCTTTCTCTCTCTCTCTCTCTCTCTCTCTCTCTCTCTCTCTCTCTCTCTCGGGCGCATGCGCGGGGCTCCTCGCCTCAGGCGACCAGCTCCGTCATCGGCCTCCGTATGTCGTCACCGTCGATAAGCCTTCCTCCCTTTCTTCTTCCTCCATTTCCTCTCTCTCTCTCTCCTCGTTGTTGATTGTGGGTCCCACTGCCGAAATCCATTGCATGTGGGTCCCATCATCACTGTTCATCGCTATCCATTGCATGTGGGTCCCACCGTCGCTGCCCATCGTTGTCCATTGCATGTGGGTCCCACCGTCGTTGTCCATCGCTTGTTAATTGCATGTGGGTCCCACCGTCGCTGTCCATCGCTGTCCATTGCATGTGGGGTTCGCCTTAGCTGTCCACTATTTGGTGGGGCCCACTGATTTAGTAAATCCTTAATTAGGGATTTTGAAATTAAAATCTCTAATTCCTTAATTAGGGATTTAATTTTAATTTCAAAATTCCTAAATTAGGATTTACAAATTAAAAGGGCTAAAATACCTAATTGTGGGACCCACCATCACTGTCCACTACCTGTGGGGCCCACCGTTGATGTCCACTTCTTGTGGGGCCCCCGTCGCTGTCCACTATTTGGTGGGGCTCATAGTTTTGTAAATTAGGGGTTTCAAATTTTCGAAATTAAAATCCATAGTTTTGTAAATCCCCAACCAATGTCCACTGTCGCTGTCCACTGTTTGGTGGGGCCCACTGTTGTAGTTAATTTGTGGGTTGTACAGTGATGTATGTATGTGATGTATAACTTCCATCCATTTTGCCATCTCATTAAGGTCGTTCGCGCACTAGATCTACCCCTTCCACCAGTGATGCGATGCAGACAGCATCGACGTCGCATGGTGCATCACAGGCGTCTGATTCTTCGGTTGAGCATACACCGGGCACTGCATGTAAGTCTAGACATATATTTATTTAGTGATTTCTGTTTATGTTGTTACTTACATATTTCTTTTGCGACAGCATCTTCGACCAGCCGACGAGGACGTGGACCCACGTGTGGGTTAGTTTTAGAGCGACTTACCCGTGAGGGTAGGGTGGCGGTAGAGTTCCCACAGGACTGCCTCAGACCTGTTGGGGACAATGCCAGGCTGTTTACGTCTGAGGTCGGTGACCTATGCCAATCTCTGATCCCCACCACCACCACCTGTTGGACAGACGTGACAGATGATGTGCGGCAGCACATCCGTTAATGCCTTCAGGTAAATTTTAGTAAATTGAAATTTTCTTTTGTGAAAGTTCAATAACGGTTAAGTGATTTTCTTAATAAGTTTATTGCATTAATCTATGATTTACGAAACCGTAGGATAAATTTATCTTAGATTTGAGTGTTCCTTACATTTTCTACACCGTTTATAACATGATCAGGAAGCGGTTCAAGGAGTACCGAGGAGAGTTATACTAGCGGTACAAGCGATGCAGGACGCACGACGAGGCAGTGCTATCCGCACCGCCGCACGTGACTATAGACGACTGGCGGATACTCTGCGAGAGATTTTCGTCGAAGGCTTTTCAGGTAATATTTACATATTTACGATATCTTAAGGTAACAATTAAATTCGCAATTAATAACAATGTATTATGAATAATGTGTTCAGAAGAGGAGTAGAATAGATTTTACGAACAGGGAAAAGTTACAAGTGAACCACGTAGCTGGTTCAAAGTCATTTGTACGACATCGTTACGACATGCTAAGAAATTACTAATGATTATTAAGTTGATATATTATTTTCATGCATTTATAATAACCCTACTTTCCTTTCGATTGCGCAGCGAGATTCCGTCACCGACCAGGAGCTTGGACCAGTAGACCTCTACAAAGGGACTCACTGTCGGCAGCCAACGGGATCTTGGGTTCATCCTAGAGCCAGTGAGCATTGGGTAAAAATCCATTCTTTGTAAAATTTAATTGCATTGATTTATAATAATGTTATTCATGTCATTCGTTATGAAATTTTATATGTTTTCATTACAGGCGGCGATGGACACCATACGCAGTCAGCCCACTCCCAATGGTAGTAAGCAGAGTGAGTCAGAAATCCTAAGCGAGGTGCTTGGCACCCGTTCTGGATATGTGCGTGGGCTTGGCCATGGTGCCAAGCTCATAGCACCGGTTAGAGCTGGCTCCAGCCGATCCGTAGCTGGTGAGAGCGCCCTACGCCGAGCTGATATCGCAAAGAGAGAGGTTCAGCAGCTACGGGTCGTCGTCGATGAGATTAAAGAGCAGCTGGAGAGGTAGAGGGAGGAGGAGGAGCAGAGGTGGAGAGAGGAGGAGAGGCGACGGGAGGAGCAGGAGAGGAGGATCGAGGAGTTGTGGGTGGAGCATGAGCGACGGATGTAGGAGATGTTTCAGACTCTCACTGCACGCTTTGGCACCGATGCCTTGCCACCTCCGCCTTCATCTTCATGATTTTTTTTTATTTTATGTACGAATGTTAAACTTATATGTATTTGTGCGTGGATGAATGTGGGTTGTATGTGGACGTGGAATGGATTATTTGTGTATGGATTATGTGGTTTGTGTTTGTTCATATGTATGTGAAATTGTGGTTTTACCGCTTGAGGAGATACTCGGAGATATGCCTAATGTCCTAGAGGGGGGTGAATAGGACTTTTTTTTAATTTCCAATTACAATTAAAACTAATCAAATTAATCTTAGCAACCAAGATTATCACAATAACATTCAAGGCAATTATATGATGAATTTATAAGCAAGGACTATCATAAGCATTTCATCAAACAGTTAGCATTCATGATTGACTAAGCCATTCAACACATAGGAATCATTCAAACTCACAATGCACAACGATTTATAGTGGTTCGGTTTCCCTACTCCACTCCCGATTCACGATCTCAACCTATGAGACCACCGGATTTCACTATAGTCGTGGTTTTAAATCAGGTTAACCATCAACCTTGACATCCTTTGATCTAGGACCACGTTTACCATCCGCCGATGGCCCAATCCAGAGACTTGACGAATTTGGATCTCAAACTCTCACCAATCCTAATCCAAGGACAGTCACGTACACTCCCGCCGGAGTTTCCCAATCCAGGGAATAGAGATTCAATAAATGGACTCTCAAAAACTAGACATACCTAGACGATTGAGCCCCGATTCGATGCCTTTGATGAGTAGCTTCAGCTCCACGTGCTTCAGCTTCTCTTTGTGCTCCCAAGATCAGCTACCGATGCAAATGATGAGGTTATGTTGATGCTGGGTAGTTGGGAGAGAGTTGGTCAAGTTCCTCTTGCCTATTCAATGCAATGGTAATGAGGGAACTGTCAAACTTCAGGCATTCAATGGCTATAAACGACCTCATAAAGATATTCCGAAGGTAGGTCAGCCATGGATGAAGATCTTGAGTTCATACTTCAAACCGAGCTTTGAATACTCATTGATAAGCCATTAATGGCTAGGTTTGAATGATGAACTCAAGGGAGTTAAGAGCAAAGAGGGTAGGAGGATGTGAGTAAAAGCTCTCTATCTTAGCTCTTGAAGGGTGTTGAATGCATGCCATGAAAGACCACAAGTCATGGCTATATAGAGCCCCAAATGATGGCCCCAACGGATCTAAAACGGTCACGTCCGACCTGTCAGAGAGGGGTCTCAACCGGTCGGACGGACCGGTCGCAATTCAAATCACTAGGCCACATTTGAGTCTACCTGACCGTTCAAGACCAGTCGAATTACCTCGCTGGACTGTTTGAAGAATGCAGGCCGACCGGTCAAGACCGATCGACTGCGCTTGCTGGACAAACTATTGTTTGCAGTCCGACCGGTCAGCTATGCTTGCTGGACTAAATGAAATGTGAAGGACGACCGGTCAAGACCGGTCGGCTACCTATTTGGATAATGCAGCAAAGCTGCTGGACAATTTCTGTATCGCTGGCCGATCGGTCAAGACCGGTCGGCAGTCCAGTTGAATTACATATAACAAGTCTCTGTTGATAACTTGAAATGCCTGGCCGACCGGTCAAGACCGGTCGGCTGCCCAGCTGAAAATACTACAGCAAGGTGCTGTTGTGAGTTGAGGAGCCTGGCAGACCGGTCAAGACCGGTCGGCTGTCTAGATGATCTTGTCACAAAGGGTTTGCTGGACCAAGTCTTTCAACGCAACGCAACAGCGGATCACTTCAATGATGAGGCATGAAGTGATTTGGTGCATGGGGTCCAATGTATGGACATATCTTCAATTACGTTTTGCACCAGCCATGGACCACAAGTCTGATCAAGTTGTGCAAGGGTCGAGAGGGAATGGGATAAGATATGTGAGTCATTACGCTATTCTTTGATGTTTTGGGTTTCCTATGGTCTATCTATATGCAACTTACCTGAGATCTTGTTTCAGCATGAGCTTGAGCAATGTAAGAAGCATAATCTTCAAGTCTTGATCTTCAATTCTTCGACCGGGGCTCACATGACAAGACGCGACCAACCAACACGCCAATTGACAACAAAAGGTGTACTAATAGTATGTGGATGTGAATAGGATGAAAATGTATTATAACGGGTTTATTTACAGGTGTATATCATGAATCTTTTTCCTAAATTTTTAAAACAAATGGAACTGGTAAAGGAAAGACTATTTCGGACGAAATATTTCGTAGGTAATAGAGGAGCAAAATATTTTACTGACGAAACAATTCGTTGAAAATAGAAGAGCCAAATTTTTTACCAACGAAATATTTCGTAGGTAATAGTTTTGCAAAAAGTTTTACCGACAAAATAATTCATTGAAAATAGAAGAGGCAAATTTTTTACCTACGAAATATTTCGTAAGTAATAGTTTTACCTACGAAAAATTTCGTCGGTAAAAACTGTATTTACCGACGAAACACTTTTTTCTCCAACCAAAAATGAAATGTTTTGCCGACAATATTAATCGTCGGTATTTCTTTTATTATTGCCGATGAAGTTGACTTTCGTTGAGAAAAGCCTTTAGCCACGCTCTTTTTATGACGATATTAGCCATGAAAAATTTTGTCGATAATAATAATTCCCGACGAAATATTATTCAAAACCGACGAATTATTTCATCAGTAAAAACCTAATTTCTTCCAGTGAATATAGAAACGTCTCTTCATCCCTATATAAATCCCACAGCAAAGGAACCAAAACCATTCACGTTTTGGTGAGAGAGAGGAGAGAGGAGAGAGAGAGAGAGAGAGCACTATTGTTGTTGCCCATCTCATCTCAGCAAGAGAGGAAAGAAAAGAAAGAGAAAAGGAAAGAGAAGAAGGAAAGGAAAGAAGAAGGACAGAGAGAGAGAGAGACAGAGAGAGAGAGAGAGACGCGCTTTGGTGGATTTTTCGATTCTCCAACAACCTATACGCCCTCCAAACACGCCAAATAGGTTAGGACTTCTTTAAGTTTACTATAATAGTTACATGTCTTGGTTATTGTGTGTTGTGTTCATGTACGTTATTATTCTCAAATATTCTTTTTCTTCTCACATGGTTACGTAAATGGTTTAGAATGCCTTATGCCCATCACTTGATGATGTGGTTGTATATTGAAAATGAAAAATGGATAACATAATGGAATGATTGTACACATATGGGATTATGTAATCACCTTTGAAGGAACCACCATCCCTTCCATGTAATGTTGAAAGTTGATTTGTATAGCTTAATGAAGATCCTTTTTATTATGTTATTGTAGTATTATGGATGAACCCTGATCTGTGGTGGTGAATATCAAGACTGCTCGGTTAAGAGGTTGCCCTAACCTGAGACAACGCTATTAGACTGTCCGATTAAGTGGTCACCCTGACCTGTGGTGGTGATATCAAACCGCCCGATTAAGTGGTTGATAAATCTTTTCCCTTTTATTCTTTATCTATTTATGGATCTTCATGAAGCTATGAGTATACATGTGTTGTCATGAACCTTGGTGGTACAACCCACCATCTATGGTGGTGATGTGTTGGGTACGCCAACTTTGGTGGATGATGAACCATGGGGATGGTATGGTGGTTTCTAGAGTTGGTTGCATATTAATTAGTTGTGTGTAAACTTGTAATAATAAAGGATGAACTAATATCATGCATACACTTGGCTCCATGCGAGTGTATGGAATTGGGAATAGGCTAGAGCATCCCACTTCTCCCGTACACTGTCTCGTGAGATTTGGGCTATGAGCGTCCCATTTTTCACTTGGTCGGGCAAAATGATGGGCTTGTGTGTCCCAGAAACCCTGACGTCTTGTTTCAAGGAATCCTACGCCAGGTTATGCATATCATACATTGCATTAATTAAGTATTATGTCTGTTTGTTATTTTTTCATGTAATTATTATGCTAACCTTGAAGAAGATCTTTACCATATCGCTTTAACGGTTTCTTTTTGCGAAAAATAATATAGAACATACAAGTGATGATCTACAGGAATCTGAGCAGGAAGGAGACAACTACGAAGGCTCATGGGAGCAGATGGTGGAAGATGAGGCTACATAGCTAAATATTAGTTGAATTATCATTTATTAGAAATTTTGAATTTATATTAAGTCCCAATATCGGGGGACATAGTTATGAACATGATTAATATTTGATTTATTTAAATGGTAATGGTATTCTATGAAAGTTTAGTTAATAAAATAAGAAGTAAAATATGTAAAATATGCATATTTGTGAATAAATATGTAGGGGGTATAACCCTCGCATATTCTAAATAACCTTGGGGATTCGGCCGTCGTGTTATACACGAGAGTCGAAATCTCGGGGCGTAACAAGTTGGTATCAGAGAAAATTTTGGGACCTCTGGGTGAGCAGCCTAACCCATTACATAAACACACCTTATGGCTTAGGTTCCCAAGAATTAGAGACAAACCATTTAAATACAACCCCATTGTTTGTATGTGATGTTACGAACACAAAAACCCACACTTAGGCCCCTTGAAACCGTCATGATAACCATTGAACATAGAAACCAAAATATTTAGGATTTTAGGGAAGAGAATTCACACTTTTGTTTGTCATCTGGGGCCCCTCATCTATTCCCCATAATTAGATTAGTGACTCACTGATTCATGTGAGTTGTTTCCATCAAAACCCTAGAACTAACGATCTTATTTAGAATTTTTCAAGTCAGGACAGATTCCTCGACCCAATTCAAGTATCTCTGTTAGAAAAATGTACATTCAGATTAAATAAAATTTTGAAATTTTTTTTGAAGATTCCTAATTGACCCTGTAGAATCCCTATAAAATTTCAGATCAATCCAATAGATAGATAAATTAGGAAAATTTTGACAGTAGAAGAATCCCATATAATATCCTGCTGATCTGCTGCATTTTTCTGACTTGAGTAGAGAAGAAACATGTGTTACCATGTGAATTTTGATCTGAAAAAAATTACAGTTATTCTATACGTAATCTACAGCTTATCCTCCAAATTTTAGGAGAAACCGACACTCAGTGTGAGAGAAAAAATTCCAAGAGCATGATCAAGTCCTGAGTTTTAGATTTATTAACTACGAATTAGGTGAGCCTTTAACCTCATCGTTTTGATGGATTTTCGCTTTAGTATCACCCTCTGACCTTTAGGAAGCTTATTTTCAGCATAATGGCCCCAAGGAAGAAGTCATTGAGGAACGTTTCTGCTACCCCACCTCAACCTGGGACATCACGTGCAGAGGTGGGCAACAATCTGGGCCGAGCTGAGTTAGCCCTGGTTTGGATTAGCTTGTTTTTGTACCACCGCAGTTTGTGGATCGGTTTGGTTTAGGTTTCGGGCCAACCCATGCAGCCCGAGTTTGGTTTGCTCCAGAAAAATCTGGTTCGAGCCAGGATCGGTTTGGTCAAAAATTTCGAACCAGGCCGGGCTGAGTTCAAACAGGCAGCAGCTCTTTTTTTCCTTGTTTATTTAATTATAAAAGAATTTAAAATTTTAGAAAAAAAAAGTACAAACGTATCTTACCATATGATGTTTAACATCCTCCGAAGGAGTGTAACTTTAAAATAGACATGTAAGAGTATTTTCCAAACAAAAGTACACAAGCATAATTTTACAAGTGCAAGGAAAGAGTGTGCATTCATGTATATGTATTATGTATTATCCATGTCATCATGTATATGTATTATCCATTCTGTCCATCTGTTTTACATATCATTTTAGGACATGATCCCAAAATGGAATCATATCTAAAGCTCAAGTGGATCACACCACAGGAAGCAATGTGCTTATAATATACAAGCTGAATCAAACCGAGCTGAATCAAATCGAGCTTCGAGCTCGAGCCGAGCCGGTATTGCCCTAGTTTGAGCTTGGTTTGTTTTTTCAAACGAGATTGACTCAGAGGCTTGGTTTGGTTTGAACTTCCATTCGAACCAATCCAAGCCGAGTTTTTTGAACCAATCTGAGCCGAGCTTTCGAGCTGGCTTGGTTTGTGCCCACCTCTAATCACGTGTGGCTAACACTTCGACCCCTATATCGAACCCTCCAACTACCTTAGTAGGAGGAAACTCTAATACACCACAACCTGGGGAAGCCATGCTTGGAGTTCTTGATCGCCTCACTGGTATCATACATCAACAACAGGCCTAACAATACGAGCAACAGACCCTACACCAGGCCACACTTGAGCAACTTGTGACGATCGTGACTTCCGGCCAAACTCCGAATCCGACCTCTACTCAAACCCCACCTCAATCTCCAGTGGAAACTCAGATGCCCGCACGAGCCTCACCAACACCCCAGGATTGACCCGAGACTTTTGTGAACCTCTGGCACCTAGACAAGCTCCCCCACCAAATCAACCTCGATTCGTACTTCCCGAAGAAACCATCCTGATTGAAAAAAATTTGAAGCTACACCCCGATAAGTTCCATGGAAACCCTGACCCTACTAAGGTAGATTATTGGCTCAAGCAAGTAGTTAAGGCATTGGATACTCTAGCTTGCCCCATGCAATATCCCTAACTGCATACCTATTAAAGGGCTTGGCGTACGTCTGGTGACAGGTGGTGAAAAGGAGGGTCCCAGAAGGATTCCAGTGGACGTGGGATGCATTCCATGCCCAGTTCTGTGATAAGTTTTTCCCTGAGGCCTATAAGAAAGAAAAGATGTCTCAATTTTGAAACTAGAACAGGGTAACCTCACTGTAGCCCAATACGAAGATAAGTTTGCCGAGTTGTCAAGTTACTTACCCACGGCATTGGAGGACCTGGACTACAAGATCCACAAGTTCCAGGAAGGCTTGAAGCCTAGTATTTGGTCAAAGATTAGTATCTTGAAGTTATGCACTTATGAAGAGATCGTGGATCAGGCAATGATCGTCGAAAAGGACACAGAGCGCTACATTCAGCAACGCATCCACATAAGGCAAGTAGGACAAAAGGGCAAAGTGACACCAAATATACCTTCCATCCCTGACAAAAGACCGCGACCTGCGCCAATCGATCAACAACAAAATCGGGACACGTTCAACTGTCACGACTGCAGAAAGCCAGGGCACAAAGCTATTCATTGTTTCAAGAAGGCCGCAGATGAGAAGAATGCCTCCCAGCCTAAGGGGAGCCAACCGCAACAACAGAATCAAGCACCAAGGCCACCCACGACAACTCATCCCCTAATGTAGAGGAAGGAAATACCAAACATGAACCAAAAGTAGCAAGAACGTCTCTATGCAATGGCTCCACCAGATAATGTGGAAGAAGATACTCGCGCCATTGAAGGTACTATTTTTATTGGCAATGTCCCAGTAGTTGTCATGTTTGATAGCGGTGCCTCCATTTCATTCATTGCTGCATCCATTGTATCCTGGTTAGACTTAAAAATAGAAGCTTCGATAAAGCGGTAGTCGTAGCAACACCTATTGGCTAAATTGTAGAATTAAGAAAAGAATGTCGAGGATGCCCCCTCACTATTGGCGGAGTCGAATTTAAAGCTAACTTAATCATATTGAACATGAAGACCTTTGATGTGATATTGGGAATGGACTGGCTCTTTAAGCACTGTGCGAACTTGGATTGTCATGTTAAGACCATAACATTATCTCTCCCAAACCGAGACCCTGTAGTGTTTGAAGGCAAGAAGAGGAAGGAAATAATCGAGCGCCTGATGTGCGTCATGGAGGAACCGACCGAGTTGACAGTCGACCAAATCCCCATAGTTGCTGAATTCCCTGTAGTATTTCAAGACTACCCCTTAATCGTGAAGCAGATTTCACCATCGATCTCATGCCTGGTACGGCACCTATAGCTTTAGCAGTATACTATATAGCTCCTATAGAGTTGCAAGAGTTGAAGATACAGTTAGGAGAACTACTTGAATAAGGTTTCATTTGCCCCAGCGTATCTCCCTGGGTCGCACCTGTCCTCTTTGTGTGGAAGAAGGATGGCTTCTTCGTCTGTGTATTAATTACAGGAAGATGAACCAAGCAACTATAAAAAATAAGTATCCCCTCCCACGCATAGATGATCTCTTCAACGAGTTGAGAGGAGCTCAATTCTTTTCAAAGATTGATTTAAGATCCGGATACCACCAGCTAAGGGTAAGGGAGGAAGATATTCTCAAAACGACATTCAGAACAAGGTATGGACATTATGAGTTTGTGGTTATGCCTTTCGGACTGAGAAATGCCCCGGCAGTATTTATGGACCTAATGAACCGTGTGTTCAAACCCTACTTGTATAAGTTCATAATCGCTTTCATTGATGATATCCTTATTTACTCAAAGAGTAAAGAGGAACACATCGAACACTTGAGAATAGCCTTGCAGACTCTAAAGGACAATCAGTTGTATGCCAAATTAAAGAAATGTGATTTCTGGAAAGAGAAGTGAAGTTCCTTGGTCATGTGGTCACCCGCGATAGAATAGCAAGTCGATCAGTCTAAAGTCAATGCAGTCCGTCAATGGAGATAGCCAACCACAGTCACCGAAGTACGAAGTTTCTTAGGATTAGTAGGATAGTACCATCTCTTCATCCTAGAATTCTCTAAAATCGCTCGCCCCTTGATCGAGCTAACTAGGAAGAATGCTCGCTTTGTCTGGAGCGCGAAGGCTGAAGAAGTGTTTCAGTAATTAAAGGAATTGTTAACAACTGCCCTAGTTCTTACATCGCCTGAGGAAGGAGTAGAATTTGTGGTGCATACCGATGCGTCATGAGCAGGCCTAGGATGCGTATTGATGCAAAAAGATAAAGTGATAGCCTATGCCTCTCGCCAGTTGAGACCACATGAGCAGGATTATCCCACGCACGACTTAGAATTAGCGGCCGTGATTTTTGCTTTGAAAATTTAGAGACATTATCTATATGGGGAACAGTTCAAATTAAACATCGACCACAAGAGCCTGAAGCATTTGTTCCAACGAAAAGATCTTAATATGTGTCAACGAAGGTGGATAGAGACACTGAAAGATTTTCATATAGAATTATGCTACAATCCTGGGAAGGCTAATGTAGTGGCTGATGCCCTTCGCAGAAAGAAGGTGCACGAGGCGACGATGTCCTGTATCTTAAAAAAGTAGGAGATGCTAAACTTCATAAAGGACTTTGATGTGAAATTAGACATTGGAAGCCAAGAAGTGTGATTGAATAATATTGTAGTAGAACCGGCCTTAATGTGTAAAATTATTGATGCTAAAAAACAAGACAACGAGTTATAGGAAAGGCTGATAAAAGCTATAGCCGATGAAGGAAACGTAGATTGGCGAGTCGGAATAGATGGAGGTATACGTTTTCGAGATCGACTATGGGTACTGAATGATCCCAATTTAAAAAGGGAAGTGATGGACAAAGCACATCGCTCGAAGTTGACGATTCACCCTGGGAGCACAAAAATGTATCAAGACATGAAGAGGTAGTACTGGTGGAACAATATGAAGTGGGAGATCACAGAGTACGTATCAAAGTGCCTCACATGTCATCAGTTGAAAGCCGAACACAAGAAGCTAGGAGGACTGTTGAAACAACTCGAGATTCCTACATGGAAGTGGAGCATATTACTATGGATTTTATCACAGGCTTGCCCAAATCGAGTAAGAAGCATGATGCCATTTGGGTAATAGTAGATCGCCTCACTAAATCAGCTCACTTTGTCGCAACCCGGGAATCGGCAAAAGTATCGAAATTGGCAGAGTTGTACGTGAAAGAAGTTGTGCGTCAGCATGGAGTGCCAGTATCAATTATATCAGACAGAGACTCATGGTATACGTCATCGTTGTGGTCGAAGATGCAACAAGCGATGGGAACATCACTCAAGTATAGTACAAGCTTATCACTCGCAAACGGATGGTTAGACAGAACACGTGAACCAGATTTTGGAGGACATGTTGTAAGCATGTGTGTTGGACTTCAAGGGAAGTTTGGAAGATTACTTACCTATGGCGTAATTTGCTTATAACAATAGTTTTCAAGCAAGTATAGGTATGGCACCATTTGAGGCATTGTATGGTCGCCCATGTCGCACGCCGCAATGTTAGGCCGAAGTAGGAGATCGAAGCTGGATTAGGGCCGAAAATTGTTCAAATTACCTCAGAAAAGATAGACATCATTCGCAAACATTTGAAGGTAGCTAGCTCAGAGTAGGTAAAAGAGTTATGCGAATAATCAATGGCAGGACTTAGAATTTGAAGAAGTAATGTTAAGGTATCCCCTATGAAAGGAATGTTGAGGTTTGAAAAGAAAGAAAAGTTAGCTCCATGCTTCATCAGACCGTTTTAGATTCTTCAACGAGTTGGAGAAGTAGCCTATCGTCTAGCCTTGCCCCCTCAGTTGGCAAATGTGCACAACTCTTCCATGTGTCGATGTTGAGGAAGTACGACGGGGAAGATGCTCATGTGATTGAATGGGAGAAGATTGAAGTACGTAGTGACGGGTCATACATCGAGGAACCACTGCGTATCTTGGACTGGAAAAAGCACGTTCTTCGTATGAAAATGATTCCTTTGGTGAAGGTTCTATGATCGTTTTATGGAGAGGAGGAGGCTACCTGAGAAACCGAGGAAGAAATGAAGAAAGTCTACCCACATCTTTTCACCATATACTCAGGTAACTTCCAGGATGAAGTTTTATTTTAAGGAGGGGTAGTTGTAACGCCCTAATTTTTTCTTAGTATTTCTTTTATATATATTTTTTAATTACAATTGAAATTATATGAATTTTACATTTTGTTGTGAACAACGTACTAACTATAGGTATTTCTAGGTGGACCCCTTTATTAAAGTTGTCTAAAATAATCCCTGGAGTAAGATGAATGATTGAGATTTTGAAAAAAAAATGATATTTTATAATAATAAAGAAAATGCCATTAGTTAAACTTAAGTTACACCCACGTTTTTCAGTACGCTAGTTTTCCACGATCAATTTCTCACAAAACTTTGGATATAAGTTATTGGACACATTTGAACTGTACACGTCAAATTTCAGCCCTCCGATCATTGTAGAAATGCCCCAATCAGAAATCGGGTTGTAGGCGGGCGACTTGAACTCGGATCTGCCTCATTTTTGGAGGGGCACCCTTAAATTGTCCTGCTTACATGATGGATTGGCTGAATTTCTCACAAGCATCATGGTGGGAACCAACGTGCATTAAGTGCATAATAAGTGCACAGGTCAACCTATGTTTGACTGATCATTTCTCATAAAAGTGGAAAAACGAAAATCCGTTTCTTCTCTCCATGCATAATTGTTGCCCTCTCTAGTTGAATCCCATGTGAGACCCATATTGACAATCTAAACCACCCAATCTCTGGGTAATTATCATAAACCCCCACCCATGAAGTATTTTCACCAACCAATCATCACACGCCTCAATCTAATGGCCCAATCAAATCGTAACTTTCTTGGAAACTTCATCTGGGACATTCGCTACTCATGGGAGGCTGGGATTCTCTCACTAGGCTCTAGTGGACCCCATCTAGGTAACCAACAAGTCCTTTCTCATTAAAAATTGAGATTTCCATCTCTCTTGCAATCCACCACCCAAATCTTTCTCTAGCACAAACCACCAACTAAACCTCTATAGAGCTTAATTTGTGGACCCCACAAGCTTCCTTGGACCCATCTAAACCATCTAGAGTTGTCCGATCATCAAATAAACCCCCCGTACAAAAAACATCATTCTCACCTCCCTTTCTTCCTTGTTTTTTACTGAGACCGTTCATCCAAATGTGGACCCCACTCCTTGATCTATCACGATCATTTTGTAGCCCATCCTCAATATACCTAACCACAAAAATATCTCAGCCATCCATCTTATGTGCACTTCCCAAAATCAGGCCCAAAACTCACTTTAAAACCTTCCATTACACATCCATATGCACGTGTGTGCATGCATGGCCTCTTCCTCCAATATAGAAACGTCTCCTCACCCCTATATAAATCCCACAACAAAGGAAACAAAACCATTCACGTTTTGGTGAGAGAGAGAGAGAGAGAGAGAGAGAGAGAGAGAGAGAGGGCACTATATTTGTTGAAAGAGAGGAAAGAAAAGAAAGAGAAAAGGAAAGAGAAGAAGGAAAGGAAAGAAGGAGAGAGAGAGAGAGAGAGAGAGAGAGAGAGAGAGAGAGACGCACCTTGGTGGATTTTTCGATTCTCCAACAACCCATACATCCTCCAAACACGCCAAATAGGTGATGACTTCTTTAAGTTTACTATAATGGTTACATGTCTTGGTTATTGTGTGTTGTGTTCATGTATGTTATTGTTCTTAAATATTCTTTTTCTTCTCACATGGTTACGTAAATGGTTTAGAATGCCTTATGCCCATCACTCGATGATGTGGTCGTATATTGAAAATGAAAAAGGCACAAAATAATGGAATGATTGTACACATATGATAGTGTGTAATCACCTTTGAAGGAACCACCATCCCTTCCATGTAATGTTGAAAGTTGATTTGTATAGCCTAATGAAGATCCTTTTTATTATGTTATTATAATATTATGGATGAACCCTGATCTGTGGTGATGAATATCAGGACTGCCCGGTTAAGAGGCTGCCCTAACTTGAGACGACGCTATTAGACTGTCCGATTAAGTGGTCACCCTGACTTGTGGTGGTGATATCAAACCTGCCCGATTAAGTGGTTGATAAATCTTTTCCCTTTTATTCTTTATCTATTTATGGATCTTCATGAAGCTATGAGTATACATGTGTTGTCATGAACCTTGGTGGTACAGCCCACCATCTATGGTGGTGATGTGTTGGGTACGCCAACTTTGGTGGATGATGAACCATGGGGATGGTATGGTGGTTTCTAGAGTTGGTTGCATATTAATTAGTTGTGTGTAAACTTGTAATAATAAAGGATGAACTAATATCATGCATACACTTGGCTCCATGCGAGTGTATGGAATTGGGAATAGGCTAGAGCATCCCACTTCTCCCGTACACTGTCTCGTGAGATTTAGGTTATGAGCGTCCTACTTTTCACTTGGTCGGGTAAAATGATGGGCTTGCGTGTCCCAGAAACCCTGACATCTTGTTTCATGGAATCCTATGCTAGGTCGTGCATATCATACATTGCATTAAATAAGTATTATGTCTGTTTGTTATGTTTTCATGTAATTATTATTCACTATACCGCTTTGACGTTTCTTTTTGTGGAAAACAATATAGAACATGCAAGGTGACGATCCATAGGAATCTGAGCTTCAAGGAGACGACTACGAAGGCTCGTGGGAGCAGATGGTGAAAGGTGAGGCTACATAGCAAGATATTATTTGAATTGTCATTTATTAGAAAATTTGAATTTATAGTAAGTCCTAGTATCGGGGAACATAGTTATGAACATGATTAATATTTAATTTATTTAAATGGTAATTGTATTCGATAAATTAGTTTAGTTAATAAAATAAGAAGTATGTTTCTGCCATCTTGCTCATGATTACCAAATTATGTAAAATATGCATATTTGTGAGTAAATATGTAGGGGGTATAACCCTCGCATATTCTAAGTAACCTTGGGGATTCGGCCGTCGTGTTATACACGAGAGTCGAAATCTCGAGGTGTTACAGTAAGAAAATTCCTGTAATTAATTAGTCATTTTAAACTACCAAATCATACGTCTCCATTGTGTAGCTAAAGAATTTTTGGGGTAAGAAAATCCCCTCTATTAGTCACTCAAATCGTACAATATGTATTAAAAGTTATGGTTTTTTCAAGAAAGTTGAAGGGAATCTAAGTAATTAGGTGAAGCTCTTTCTTAACCCGCAATGAAAGAAAAGGCTTGCTTCAAAAGGTAGGCGAGTAGAAAAATGTCATTGATGTAGACCTATATGTGGTGAGGTCGATCATTATCTTCCTCACGGGATAACTACTCTGAAACCATGGAGCTTCTGGGACTCCTCAGCCGGAATTACTTAAATCAACGAGGGTAAATTTCAAATTCACTGAGAAGAAAGAGACTAAAATTCTGAATTTTGATTAATAAAAAGAGAGATTTCATGACATTAACGAATTTAACAACTATTTATAATATCAACAAATCTTAAAAAATATAATCAGAGAGTCTTAATTAAAAATGGAAACAAATAATGCAAAATTCAAAAACAAATCGTAGTTCCATCGATCGGTTGACCTAACAAGTCAATCAATTGATCAATCGGTCAATCGGTTGATTGATTGATCAAATCAGAAAATCTCTAGATAGATTCTGGAATTTTTAAATGATATGTGATCAATCGACCAGGCCTGTCGATCGATTGACAAGCGCGAGGACTAGATCCGTCAGGAATTCGAAACTTACTGAATTTTCTGTCATTTTTCCTTGATCTTTTTTCGGTCCATCTGCTCCAGGAATGTGCTCAATCCTCATCCTCGACCTGGGGGTTCCTCTCCTAAATCAAAATTCCCCACTTGAAAAAAAAACTCGTCCTCGAGTTTCACTTAAATTTGAAGACACGACACGTGTTCAACTTCATCAATGGATTTGTCTTGCGATTCGCATCCTTAGCTTTTTGTTGAGCTCTGAATTGTGCATAATTTAACCCCAATTCATCACACATTATGCATGGTTTTCATGATTTAAAGAATAATTTAATGCATGGTTGGTGATTGCAGGAATGGGAGAGAGACCTTTCGAATCCAATGTTAAAAGACTGCTTTAGGACACCTTGAGGATCAAAGGAAGAAAGCCCAAGAATGAAAGAACGAAGCTATAGAAGATGGAATTGAAAAACAAAGAAAAACACTGAAAAAATCATGTTAAAAGACCTGACAGGGCCAGAAAAACTAAAGTACAAAGCTTGCAGGGCCATAAAAGTAAAATGCAGAAAGTTGCAGTTTCTAAAGATTAATCCAGAGATTGATCTGTCGATTGATCGCTCAGCCTGAGTGATTGATCAACAGACTTAAGCGATTGGTCGCTCACAGTAGAAATTGACAAAATTGTTGCTGGAGTGAAGTGAAGAATTGCGATTGATCGCTCAGCCTGAGCGATTGATTGCCCATCCCGTAGATCAATCGCCAAAATGCAAATTTTTTAGAAATTTGGAAAAACTCTCTAGACACTTTTTGCACCCTCCGATTGATCGCTGGACACTGATCGATTGATCACTAGAAGTGACCGATTGATCTTTCAGCTAGTCGATTAATCGCCAGATTTAAAAAGGCAGTTTTTACAGTTATTTGAACTAGTGATTGATCGCCCAGTCTGAGCGATCAATTGACCATGCCCCTAGTTTAGAAATTTCCAAGTCTGGCTCCGATTTTCTCTGCGCAGTGCGTAAATTCTACCCAAATTCTCTAAGATTCTTCATTTTTGGAGTGTGAAATCTATAAAAGGAGACCTCAACTTCATTCCTAGGGCATCTAGCAACATGGTGAGCAAAGGATTCAAGGCCTAAGAGGCTTCCCAGCCTCCTACAAATAGTTTTCTAGTTCTAGTTCTAGTTTATTTTTATGTTTTTCATTAGTTAACTTCTTAACTAGGGCTAAGAGGTGAAGCTTGTAGTAGACCTAAGATGCTTTAATTTGTTTTTATTGGTTTATAGTTAGATTTTGATTGAAGAACAATGGTTTGTTGAGTTTGAATAAAGTTCTAAGTAGTTTTTCTTAATCTTATGATGACTCATGGATGTTTGGAAGAATTGCTTTAGTTCTTAGTTGTTTTGCATAGATCTAGACCTGTATGCTCCGAGGAATCGGATTCAAGACGCTCTAGACTTGGTTCTTCATGTGGGAAATTCAAACCAAAGTTCTACTTTTTATGAGAAGTCTGAAACATGTATTGCTTATTCATATGATTTGGATGAAGTTCAAATCATAATATAGTTAAGCCTAGTGACAGGGTTTGATGATTATTATGATTATGATCTTAACCTATTGGAACTAGGATTAACCTATACATTGAGTGTGCTCAAGTCCTAACTTGAATTGAGTGAATCATGTTGATGAACAAGACATGGGACAGACTATTTTGCTGAATTAACCGCTCCATATTCTGGATAGATAGGATTTGATTTCGATTCTAATTGTGTAATTGAGAAACCAAAGTGAATTATGCATCAAGGATTACTATAAGTGGATCCTCGGCACCCTAGTGCTTCTTTAGATTGTTACTTTCATCTCAAGTTACGGATTATTTTCCTATATTCATATTTTCTAAATTATTATAGTTTAATTTCAATTGGAGATTGTTAGAAGAAATTCTGAGAATTCCTACATTAGTGCCTGAGAACGATCTCGGTCTCTATCGAATTATTACTACATCGCAACCCTACACTTGGGGAGCGGACAAGTTTTTTTCGCCGTTGCCGGGGATTTAACAATTTTAACAGAATTTCTGAAAATAGTTTCTATTGATATTTTTAGGAATTTTTCTATTAGTACTAACTTAGTTTGTGTTATTTTGATTTTTCTTTTGCAGGGATTTAGGGAAGTTGAAGAAGTAAGTTGGGCATCTTAAATTCTCAAATCAGGTTTTGTCCTTCCAACCTTACTCTCCTCCTTCTCCTATTCATTCCTATCCTTTTCATCTCTTGAAGAGTGGGTGGAGACTCCTTTTTTGGATCTCTGATAAGTTGGCCTTAAGCCGCCTTGACTCTCATTGGTCGGCATCGCCGTCTTGGATCACCTTGTGCTCAAAGATTTCTCTTCTTAATACTCTTCCTCTTTCTTCTTTTTCTGCACTTTACTCAAAAGATTCAAAGAGTGGGTGGGGAGTTCTTGTTGAACCTCCAATTTATACATGAGATTGCCCATTACATCACATCTTATGCATGGTTTGCATGCTTAAAAGACCAATCTAATGCATGTTTGTGATTGTAGGAATGAGAGAGAAAATTCACCTATTTGCTAGGCTAGAAGAATGCTTTTAAACCCACTTGATGATGAAAGAATATGATCCAAAGGAATGGAAGAAAGAAGCAAGGAGAAGAGAGAGATGACATGGATTTAATGCCAATTTGAAGGATTTGGAATGACTAGAAGACCAAGCTTTGAAGAGCTAAAGAAGTGGAGAAAAAACCTTGAAGAAATCAAGTTGAAGACCTGGAATGGCCTAGAAAAGTCATACTACAGAGCTGTAGGGCCAGAAAAGTCAAATGCAAAAAAATTCAGCAATGGCCCTGTAAACCAGAAAAACTGTAAAAATTGACCTTCGGGCGCCCAACCACCATTTGGCCGAGCGTTCGAAATTGACAAAAATATCCAGTTATTGCTGGAACTTTTCTGGACTTGGCCGGGCGCCCGACCAAAACGTGACTGGGCGCCCGACCAGCGTCTGACTGCCGATTCGAGTGCGTAAATCTGTACGCAATCTTAGGCGGTGGGTGGTTTTCTTATAAAAGGACACCTTGGCATCCTTCCTAAGGTATCCTAGAAGAGTTCTAAGTTTGTGGAGAGCAAGGAAGATCATCGTGGAGCGATCGCAACTCCTCCAACTAGGATTTTCTCTAGTTTTTCATGTTTTTCATAGTTTTTCTTTGAATTCTAGTTGAAGCATGATAATGCTCGGCTAGAACCTCTTAGTTAAGGCTAAGAGGTGAAGCTTATGAGTAATTATCATGTTGGATTTGTTCTAATTTAAGTAGTTTGCTTTGAAGTTTGATTTTTAAGTTCTAGTTTGAATAAAAGTGATATTTTTTGCTGTTTATGAGAGTTCATGTGCTTCGGACATGAGTTCCTTGCAATTCTCTGAGATTATCATGTTTAGATTGATTAGATTCGAATTGTAGTAACCCTAGAGCGTACCATAGTCCATTGGCATGATCGTTACTTCGAAGGCTACATATTCGACTTCTATAGGCTTCATTAGAACTAGAACTCTGTTCTTCAACTTGAGTAGAGATTGTTTGTGTTTGAATGCCATATCTTCTAACTAGAAGAGAGATAGAACTTCAATTCTAGTTGTGTTATGCTTGGATGAATGAATTCACATGAGGGCTATCACAAGTGGATCATCAAAAGCCTTAGTTCCCTTTTAATTACAGATTTTACAATTACTGTTTTAAGTTAGTTTTTAAACCTGAAATCCTCAATTCATTGAATTAAAAGTTGCTGGAACAACTTGAATTAGTTTACCTTATTCCCTATGGATCAACATCGGTCTTACCAAGATTTATTACTACATCGCAGCCTTGCACTTGAGGCGAGCGAACAAGTTTTTGGCGCCGCTGCCGGGGAATTTTAGACAACAGGTTCTAATTTGTTTTAGTGGCTATAGAGTAGAAGTAGTTAGGATTTATTATTTTCTTAGGATTAATTTTTTTGAATTCTAGAACTAACAAAATTTGTTTTGTTTTGTAGGAAATCCTTCTAGTTCAAGCAAATCGGTACTATCCTTCCAACTTGAACTCTTTTAGTTTTTTATTTTTATTTTTTATTCAGATTTTAGGATTTAGGATTAGTTTAGATTTTGGATTTTGTGCTTTATGTCCCGTTGGGAACGAGACCACAACAATCAGTCTCCAATCTGAAGGTGGTTTAGTTGGACGACTATCCATTCATAGACGAATCCGAAAATCTATAGAACATTGTGATAATTTGGGGAGTATGGATCAAACACCTTTAAAGAATTCCCCCCCCCCCCCCCCCCCCCCCCCAACTCCAACTACAAACGCAAATCAAGAGGGAGTAGGAGAGAATGAGGTACATAACGTTCCTCCAATGAGATCATTACGGGACTACCTAGAACCGGCCCGTGCAACTACACCCTCTTGCGTGGTTTTACCACCAACTGAGGGAAATATTGATATAAAGTCGGGTGTGATTCAACTAATACCAAAGTTCCATGGGCTAGACTCTGATAGCCCATATTTGCACTTAAAGGAATTTGAAGAAGTGGTGGCTACCTTGCAATACACTAATGTTTCAGAAGATACCATTAAACTTAAACTCTTTCCCTTTTCATTGAAAGAAAGGGCCAAGAATTGGCTTCACTCTCTTAGACCACACTCGATAGGGTCATGGAACGAGATGACCCGAGAATTCTTGAAAAATTTCTTCCCGGCTCATAAAACGAACACCCTTCGAAGAGCCATAATGAATTTTTTGGATAAAGAGGGTGAATCTTTCTTCCAATGTTGGGAGAGGTTTAAGGACCTCCTGCTTGCTTGCCCACATCATGGCTACGAGAGTTGGCGAATTATAAACTTCTTCAATGATGGATTAAGTTCCAATATGCGCCAATTCATAGAGATGATGTGCAACGGCGAGTTAATGAGCAAAAATCCAGATGAAGCTTGGAGTTATTTAGATATGTTGGCCGAGAATGCTCAATCTTGAGATACCTCGGATAAACCCAATAACCTCAAGCCTACTCAAAAGAAAGAGAAAGGAGGGATCTATATCCTCAAGGAGGAGATGTTCGCTTCCCCAAGTGTAGGGTTGCGATGTAGTAATAATCTCGATAAGACCGAGTTCGATCCACAGGGAAGGAAGTAAACAATTCAAACTATCCTAATAACTAGAATCTTAAGAGGGTTGTGAAATTGGTTTTGAACATAAAATAGAAAATCTGATAATAAAAAGATAACTAGAGCATTAAGGATCCACTTATAGCTCTCCTTAGATGCATAATTCGCTATGGTTTCTCACTTTCTCAACTAGAATCGAAATTAAGTTCTATCTAGTTAGATGATAGAGCGGTTAAAACAATCAACCTGACATATGTATGATCCATGTATATGATTCACTCAATGCAAGCTAGGACGAGCATACTCAATTGCATAGGTCAATCTCAATTCCAATAGGCTAAGATCACAATCATAACCATCATTAAATCCTGTCACAAGACAAAACTAGATTATGATTTGAACTTGATTCAAATCACATACACAATCTCACATAGTTCAGAATTTCAGAAAAGTAGAACTTTGGTAGGAAGTTCCCACATGAAGATCATAGTACTAGAGCGTACTACCAATTCCTCGGATCATACAGGTCTAGACTAGCACACAACCATTAAGAACTCAAGCAATTCTCCCAAACATCTATGAGTCATCATAAGACTAAGAAAAACTACTTGGAACTTGTATTAACTTCAAACCATTGTTCATAAACATGAAATCCAACTTTAAAACCAATAAAACGAATTAAACAATCTAAGAAAACTATAAGGTTCACCTTTTAGCTCTAACTAAGAGATTAGCTAACGAAAAGCATATTAAAAATAAAACTAGAACTAAGAAAAGGATGAAAAACTAGCTAGAGGAGGCTAGGAAGCCACCTATGACTTGAACTCCTTGCTCCCCACGTCCTTGCTTGATTTGGAATAGAAGAGAACACCTCCTTTTATAGTGCAGCAATAGTACAAAACATAGCAGAATTTGTTTCGCTTGGTACGGCTTAACCAATGGTCGGATTGCCTTAAAATTTGATTTGTTGCTTCCTTGTAATGTGATCTTCCACATAGATGATTTAGATTTCCAAGATTATCCTCTGAATGGGCCCACCAATCATATCACTGACCGCCTCTCAAAATCGCGCACTTCGGGTACCTTCAGAACCAGTCATCTTGCTTTCAACGCTCCGGAGTGTACAAATGTTGGATTGATCCCAAATTTTGACCATTGGTATAAGACTTCCTCCTCTACATGATAGATGGATTAGATTGTCCAAAATAATCCCAGAATATGGTTCGAAAATTAGAACACTTAGGGCTTTTATAAACTCTGCGCAGTTGAATCTTTCTAAATGGTCTATCTTTCTTCAACCGGTACGATCAAACCACACACCCTTTTGATCTGAAACTTTGTGATTATTTATATATGGATGTGGTCTAAAATATGGTCAAAGTAGATTCTTCATATCATCAATGATGGGCCACCTGGACTGGCCCAGAGTGGAGTAGGTAGAATCTGGCGTATTTTGAAAATTGGCGTATTTTGAAAATTGGGATGATCCCATGATTAAGGACATAGTGCATGCCTTGAGGGAGACCCCTCCGGTGCTTAAAAAGCTTCCTTCCACAGAGTGCTAAACTGAAAAATCAATTGTGGAAGCACCGGTGAAATCTGATTTTGTGGAGACCATAACGACTTGTGAAGAAGAAATACAAGTCTCCCCATCTCTTTGGTTTGTTCAAACCGATGAACACCACCCATGAGATGACCAATACTTGAATCATTTTTGCCCAGACAAGAAGAAAAGGAGAATCCATCTTCAATAATTTCCAACCAATGCAATTCTCCTTTCTTAGTACATGTGACAATTTTATTGAGGAACCTACTGAAACCTTTCAGCAGGATTTTCAATGGGTTAGAATGATTAATGTCACCAATGTACTTTCCAAAGCAGGATGTTGGATAGTTTTACTGAAAACTTTGTTACACCACTTGATGATCCTGCTCAACTTTGTCCTTTTGGATGATATAATGCTGATTATTCTCCTAGTCTGATGGAGATTCTCTTTCTAAAAGGATAACTTAGGTTTTGTTTATTGCTTTAAGTAGGATTAGGTCTATCTGCTTTAGTGGATTTAGTTGTTGGAGTTGTAGACTTTCATGATCGAACCTCTCAGGTACTATTGTTCTCACTCTCTTTTATTTTACCATTGCTCTCATGTTCATGCTCATTGCATATCTTTTTACATTGAGGACAACGCAAGATTTGGTTGGAGGGTGAGATGATTTCTCATCTAGCAGTTTGTAACATTTCGAGCTTCATATGTGTAAAGTTTTTTCAAATTTTCTGAAAATTCAAAACTCGTTTGGAAAACCTTGTTTCTATGCACTTGGGATGATATGTGTATAAGAAAAGGAGATATGAATTGATGAATGTTGCAAGTCTTGAACTACTCCTAATATAATGGTTATATATGTGAATTCCCCTATTTATGTGATTGATAGAAAATTTGAACACTCTTACACCTAGTTCACATTACACGATTTTCATGGTTGAAAGGATTATGTGATTTGTGGATTGCCTAGACTTAGATTTGAGGTGTTGAGGAACCAAGCCGGAGTACTTTGTTCATTTGTCCATGGGAAAATAATGAAAGATATGGATTTCTAAAAATCCTATCTAATTTAAAAGAAAAAGGAAAATGAAGGATGAAATTGGAATGATGGGAAATATAAATGGTGGAAATTTCTGAAAAGAGCTACCTATTACCAGCCGGGGGATGGTCTACCCGTAACCAAAGCCGAAAATGGGACGGTAGTGTGAAAGTCGTCGAAAGGACGGTAAGGCAAATTCCTGTCATTAGCTTGTTGTTGCTCTATGCACCTTGAGATCCATAGTTCAGTTGATCTATGAAGAAGATAATCCTAGAAACTCATGAAATGAACTTTCACTATGCACACTAAGTTGAATTTTTGTTCGAGTTCTTCTATTTATCAATCAATCAACAGGAATTTCGTATGGACACTTATTATGTTTTAAGAGTTTAAGGTTTCAATGTCTATCACCTAATTTTTCTGAATTTTATACTTGTATATCTTGAAATGGACAGAAACATAGTTTCTGAAGGAGAGTTGGTTTTGGAGGTTTGAACTTATTTCACGCATGTTTTGCTCAGGACTAGTAAAAAGCTGGTTGGGGGGTGTGTTGAACCTCCAATTTATACATGAGATTGCCCATTACATCACATCTTATGCATGGTTTGCATGCTTAAAAGACCAATCTAATGCATGTTTGTGATTGTAGGAATGAGAGAGAGAATTCACCTATTTGATGGCTAAAAGAATGCTTTTAAACCCACTTGATGATGAAAGAAGATGAGCCAAAGGAATGGAAGAAAGAAGCAAGGAGAAGAGAGAGATGACATGGATTTAATGCCAATTTGAAGGATTTAGAATGACTAGAAGACCAAGCTTTGAAGAGCCAAAGAAGTGGAGAAAAAACCTTGAAGGAATCAAGTTGAAGACCTGGAATGGCCAGAAAAGTCATATTGCAGAGCTGCAGGGCCAGAAAAGTCAAATGCAGAAAATTCAGTAGATGGCCCTGTAAACCAGAAAAACTGTAAAAATTGACCTTCGGGCGCCCGACCACCATTTGGTCGTGCACCCAAAATTGACAAAAATATCCAGTTATTGCTGGAACTTTTCTGGACTTGGCCGGGCGCCTGACCAAAACGTGACCGGGCGCCCGACCAGCGTCCGACTGCCGATTCAAGTGCGTAAATCTTTACGCAATCCGAGGCGGTGGGTGGTTTTCTTATAAAAGGACACCTTGGCATCCTTCCTAAGGTATCCTAGTAGAGTTATAAGTTCGTGGGGAGTAAGGGAGATCATCGTGGAGCGATCGCAACTCCTCCAACTAGGGTTTTCTCTAGTTTTTCATGTTTTTCTTAGTTTTTCTTTGAATTTTAGTTGAAGCATAATAATGCTCGGTTAGAACCTCTTAGCTAAGGCTAAGAGGTGAAGCTTGTGAGTAGTTATCATGTTGGATTCGTTCTAATTCAAGTACTTTGCTATGAAGTTTGATTTATAAGTTCTAGTTTGAATACAAGTGATATTTTTGGATGTTTTATGAGAGTTCATGTGCTTTGAACATGAGTTCCTTGCAATTCTCTGAGATTATCATATTTGGATTGATTAGATTCGAATTGTAGTAACCCTA
The DNA here is from genome assembly GCA_003013855.2 of Liriodendron chinense. Taxonomy (NCBI): domain Eukaryota; kingdom Viridiplantae; phylum Streptophyta; class Magnoliopsida; order Magnoliales; family Magnoliaceae; genus Liriodendron; species Liriodendron chinense. The sequence continues at coordinate 8,490,485 of ML058387.1, read as the reverse complement.
GAGCGTACCATAGTCCATTGGCATGGTCTTTACTTCAAGGCTACATATTCGACTTCTATGGGCTTCATTAGAACTAGAACCTTGTTTTTCAACTTGAGTAGAGATTGTTTATATTTGAATGCCATATCTTCCAACTAGAAGAGAGATAGAACTTCAATTCTAGTTGTATTATGCTTGGATGAATGAATTCACATGAGGGCTATCACAAGTGGATCCTCAAAAGCCTTAGTTCCCTTTTAATTACAGATTTTACAATTACTGTTTTAAGTTAGTTTTTAAACCTGAAATCCTCAATTCATTGAATTAGAAGTTGCTGGAACAACTTGAATTGGTTTACCTTATTCCCTGTGGATCGACCTCGGTCTTACCGAGATTTATTACTACATCACAGCCTTGCACTTGAGGCGAGCGAACAGTTCTTTTGAACCTCTATTGACCAGGAGAAATCGGTCTCTATCTTCACTTTTGGCTTTGCCATTGCAAGACACCTTGTGCTTCGGTCTTTGAGAGAAGTAAAGGAAAGTAGGAAGAATTATTTTTCTTTTTCTTTCCTTTCTCTTTCTTAGGATCTTCTTTGTTCTTCTTTTTCTTTTTCTTTTCCTTCTTTTATTTTTAGATTTTTTTTAGTTTCAGCTTCTTAAATCTCATTATGGCTGAATGGATGGGTGATGCTTATGCATATCTTGTGGAAGATGAGATGCCGGATCGTGGAATCTAATCTCTTTATGATTGGAACCATTATAAGTATAAGTATTTTTCTGAGATTCAATCAACTTCCACTACCCCTCAACATATGATGCTGCATGATTACTATGATACATATGATGAGACATGACATAAGACGATGGGGGAGTACCGGAATGAAGCAAAATCGAGCAATGGTTGGCCGGGTAAAACACTACGTGATTACTAGGTTGAAAATAATAAGAGTGTTCCACCGAGTTTGACAGGAGGTAGGAATAAGAAAAAGGACCGGGGGAGTAATGACCAACCGATAAAGACATTGCATGATCACTTGTTTGGTTATGCCTATCAACCATCTTATCAGTCTTCGTCATATAACACGTATGGTCTTCATCGGGAGAATCATCACACCTCTAGTCCAAAGGAAGAACCAATCATGGTCATCAACAATCGTTCTAAAATGTCTTCCTCTTATGATAACATGTACATACAAATCCTTGAGGACTTAGAGAAAGAGTATGAGTATGAGCAATCGATTCAAAATCACTTGCCATCTCTTGAATACGTTGAGTCCAAAATTGGGATCACCGATTCAATCCACAACAGTGGGGAGGATGAGGCTATCCAAGCCCAACCTTCTCCGAATTTAATGACTAAACTTCAAGAAGATATTGATCTTGGTGACCCTAATATCACCATCGATTATGGTGAATCTACTATCTCTTTTAGATTTCCTGATTTTAATGATGAAGAGATTTCAATGACGGTTGACAAACTTGAGGAATCTACAAAATCTGAAAGTGATAGTATGATTACCTACAATGAGGGTTCAATGGATGATTGTGAGACCATGATTTCTTCTTCCAAAGAACCGAATGTTTATAAGTCGCCGGAAGATATTCTTTCTGGAGAGACGGCCGAAGTCGATCTCTTTAAGTCCTTCCACCAACAACACATGCCAAATTTTATTGTGGAAGACTTCCCTTTGAGTGAGAATTCAGATTCTTAGGATAAATGCTTGGCTCACTTTGAAAATTCAAAAGACCCAATTATTCAAGAGATTGTTAAAGCCTTGCACACTTTCGACTTGGTGCCTCATACAAGTTATGAGGAACCTAGTTTGGAAGAATTTCACTCCATGAAGTGTGAATCCCTCACCATAGAAACTGAATTTTTACAATCACTTAGGGAAGACAAGGACCCTTCATCCGACTATCTCGATTTTCAAGAGGAATGCTTGGCCCACTCCCATAATCTTGATGATGAGATGATAACGGAGTTGGACATTTTGTTAGACGTGGTGTTGGTGCCTGAAGAACACCATTCCATTGATTTACACTCTTTACCATTGTTTGTGGAAGTACTGTGCAATTCTGAATTTGTGGAGGAGGCAACATAAACTAAAGAATACTTGATGAATGTCTCTCCACCATCATGGGTTCTTCAGCTCATTAAAAATTCTGAATGGGATGACCCATTTTTAATCAATCACAACCCAATTCAGAATTTGAGGAGATATCTTTTTACTGCTCTTATCTCCTCCCATCATGCATGTGGTGCATATAAATATTGGACTTCAATGAAGAAAAGCACCCATGTTTACTGTTGAGCAGGACTTTAGATGGTCCTTGTGAGAAACTTATTGAAATTTATGAAGATCTTGCTCAAATTTGATCATGTACTTGATCGGACTAATCAAAGGTAGGTAGGTAGGTTAGGATTTATTTTTCTGCCTTTATGATTGAATAAGTCTCATTGAGACAATGGAAGATGCTAGAATTGATCAACTTGCTACCTTAGGTACTCTCGTTCTCACTCTCCTTTGTTTTATGTCATTGCTCTAATGTCATGCATATTGCATATCTTGTTACATTGAGGACAATGTAAATTTTGGTTGAGGGGTGAGATTCCTTAGATGAATCTACTAGACTTTGTGACATTTTGAGCAATTATGTAGAAAAATTTTGATTTTTTTAAAATTCAAAACTCCTTTGGAAAACTTTATTTCTATGCAATTGGGATGTTATAAGTACAAAAGAAAGAGAGATGAAGTGATTGATTTTGAAAACTTTGAATTGCCTATAATATGATAGTTTTCTATATGAATTCCCCTATTTTTTATGATCGATAGAAAAGTTGAACACTTTTGAGTTTAATTCACATTAAACGATTCTAATGGTTTGAAGGGATTATGTAGATTTATAGATCGGTTAGACTGAGATTTAAGGTATTAAGGAACTAAGCCGGGGAACTTTGTCCATCATGTTCAAATGTAATCTGGGGCAAGGATTTTTATCCTATGTCGTTACCATTACGTGATTATTGCTTTAGTTCGAAGTGAGCCTTTTGGATTCTTCGGATATTGATCTTAAAAAATGAAAAAAGAAGGAAAATGATAAAAAAAATGGTTATTGTTGAAAATGTGTTGAAAATTTTCGAAAAGGGCTACCTATTACTAACTAGGGGATGGTCTACCCGTAACCAAAGCTGGAAATGGGAAGTAGTGTAAAAGCCGTCGAATGAACAGTAAGGCAAGTTCCTATCATAGGCTTGTTGTTGATCTGAACACTCTTAGATTTTTAATTTGATTGATCTATGAAGAATGTAATTTCGGGAAACTCATGAGATGAACATTCACTATGCACACTAGCTTAAACTTGATCGAATTCTTCTATTTATCAATCAATCAGTGGGGATTCTATTTGAACACTTATTATTTTTAGGGAGTTTAAGATTTCAATTTCCATCACTAAGTTTTTCTGAATTTTGTACTCATATATCTTGGAGTTTTTAGAATCATAGTTTCTGAGGGAGAGTTGAGTTTTTAAAGAATGGATTTGTTTCACGCATGTTTTGCTCGAGACTAGCAAAATGCTGGTTGGGGGGCTTGTTGAGCTCTGAATTGCGCATAATCTAACCTCAATTCATCACACATTATGCATGGTTTTCATGATTTAAAGAATAATTTAATGCATAGTTTGTGATTATAGGAATGAGAGAGAGACCTTTTGAATCCAATGTTAAAAGACCACTTTAGGACACCTTAAGGATCAAAGGAAGAAAGCCCAAGAATGAAAAAAAGAAGCTGTGGAAGATAGAGTTGAAAAATAAAGAAAAACACTGAAGAAATCATGTTAAAAGACCTGGCAGGGCCAGAAAAACCAAAGTGCAGAGTTGTAGGGCCATAAAAGTAAAATGCAGAAAGTGGCAATTTCTGAAGATTGATCCAGAGATTGATTCGTCGATTAATCACTCAGCCTGAGCGATTAATCGACGAACTTGAGCGATTGATCGCTCACAGCAGAAATTGACAAAATTATTACTGGAGTGAAGTGAAAAATTGCGATTGATCACCCAGCCTGAGCGATTGACCGCCCATCCCATAGATCAATCGCCAGAATGCAGATTTTTTAGAAATTTGGAAAAACTCTCTGGACACTTTTTGCACTGTCCGATTGATCGCTGGACACTGATCGATTGATCGCCAGAAGTGACCGATTGATCTTTTAGCTAGTCAATTAATCGCCAGATCCAAAAAAGGCAGTTTTTACAGTTATTTGAACTAGCGATTGATCGCCCAGTCTGAGCGATCAATCGACCATGCGCCCAGTTTAAAAATTTCCAAGTCTGGCTCTGATTTTCTCTGCGCAGTGCGTAAATTCTACACAAATTCTCGAAGATTCTTCATTTTTGAAGTGTGATAGCTATAAAAGGAGACCTCCACTTCATTCCTAGGGCATCTAGCAATGTGGGGAGCAAAGGATTCAAGGCCTAGGAGGCTTCCTAGCCTCCTACAACTAGTTTTCTTCTTCTAGTTCTAGTTCTAGTTTGTTTTTATATTTTTCATTAGTTAACTTCTTAGCTAGGGCTAAGAGGTGAAGCTTGTAGTAGATCTAAGATGCTTTAAATCATTTTTATTGGTTTATAGTTAGATTTTGATTGAAGAACAATGGTTTGTTGAGTTTGAATAAAGTTCTAAGTAGTTTTTCTTAATCTTATGATGACTCATGGACGTTTGAAAGAATTGCTTTAGTTCTTAGTTGTTTTGCATATATCTAGACCTATACGCTCCGAGGAATCGGATTCAAGACGCTCTAGACTTGGTTTTTCATGTGGGAACTTCAAACCAAAGTTCTACTTTTTATGAGAAGTTTGAAACATGTATTGCTTATTCATATGATTTGGATGAAATTCAAATCATAATATAATTAAGCCTAGTGACAGGGTTTGATGATTATTATGATTATGATCTTAACCTATTAGAACTAGGATTGACCTATACATTGAGTGTGCTCAAGTCCTAACTTGAATTGAGTGAATCATGTTGATGAACAACACATGGGACAAACTATTTTGCTGAATTAACCACTCCATATTCCGGCTAGATAGGATTTGATTTCGATTCTAGTTACATAATTGAGAAACCAAAGTAAATTATGCATCAAGGATTACTATAAGTGGATCCTCGGCACCCTAGTGCTTCTTTAGATTGTTACTTTCATCTCAAGTTACAGATTATTCTCCTATATTCATATTTTCTAGATTATTATAGTTTAATTTCAATTGGAGATTGTTAGAAGAAATTCTGAGAATTTCTACATTAGTCCTTGAGAACGATCTCGGTCTCTACCGAATTATTACTACATTGCAACCTACACTTGGGGAGCGAACACTTTTCTCTGGCATTCTAAAGTTGACTTCGTCGTTTTCTTCTTAACTCTAAAATGAATAGTTGCAACCTGCTCAGTTATATCGAAAGTTGGCTCTATCTGAGAAATGACATTTTTTTTTTTTGGGACCCAACATTTTTTTTTCACAAACTAGTCAAGACACTTACAAACTACCCAGACCCACTCTATCTAGGACGAGATTCCCATGGATTTCATCTGGGAGATCTCTCATACTATGGAACACTTTCCTTGATTGAGAAGCACTCCCTAACCTGGCTAGGCCATCTACAACTCCGTTGACATCCCTTGGGATGAAAATAAATCCTTGCGCCAAGCTTGCCCAGAGCGCTCTTGATCCTAACCCACCAATACCAGAATGCATACGAAGTGGGGTGACTCTTGCCAAGGACACCCACCACTACTTTTGAGTCGCTCTCAATTAGAACCTTGGACAGCCCGTGCATTAAACACAGCGAGAGCCCCTCATCCACGGCTTTGATATTAGCACGAACATTGGAACCTTCTCTATACTGGGTCTGGATTACCTAGAGTAAACCGCCAATGCTCAACTTGACCCAGTATCCATGGGGTCTCTCCCACTTTAACACTTGCACATCCCTATTGGGCGGCTTTTTCCCAACAAGGAACAATTCATCAGAAAGTTCGGTGACCATAATCGCCTTGTGTTCCTGCTTTGCTAGCGTGGCATTGTCTAGGATGCTCATGGATTCTTGCGAAACATGCCTCACAATTTCTAGAATGTCTACAAGATCTTTGTCCTTGTTCATCACACCCTGGGTAATGATCTCCTCCACCTTCTCGAAACTTCAAACAATTTCTGAGACGATTGTGGGTTATATATCACATCCCTCTTCTAAGCTGGGAATCTCGCTTACCCCATTAGATTCGTTGATGGGATTTTGTCTAGGAATAGTAGATCGCCCCTCCACTTGGAAAGCTTTGAGGGGGTCTTCCATTTTCGTATGAATGACATATGTGCAACAGATGGTACTGGCGATCTGTTGTGATTACACCTCAACCAGATCTTCATCGTCGATGTCTGGAAAACGTGCGAATAGCCATCATTTCATTTGCTTCCACATGTGAATTGTCACCTTTAACTGTCGCATACGCTCATGCTGAAGTTGCGCCCACCAATCCGCGGTGTCGCCCTTCAAGATAAAGGTCACAAACAGAACCTTTATCTCTTCTGGAGGCTACATGTAGTTGAAGCAGCGCTCAACTTTAACAAGCCAACCCTTGATATGAATTTGGTTATTAAAATTAGGGAGATCATCTATCCTCCTGTAGGATCGATCTATTAAGGACGATTCATCTGGGGCAGCCCTGCGATTCATCACCGGGAGCACTCTACAAGCAAATTGATTGAGCGGTCTAACGACAATGGGAGGCTGAACATGACCATGGGCCTAAGGCTAAATTAGTGCGTCCGTGGTCCGGTCGAGGTTTGCATTCAACCCTTGCATGGCCAATCATCTCTCTTGGTGGATAGCTTTTATTCTCTCCAAAAGATAATGAATCCCTTGATCATCGTTAGCAGGGATTTTGTCCATATCTTTGTAAAGAGACATCAGCACAAGGGGTGTCTTTACTTTGATACCACTTGACGTGGGTGTAGACGTGATGAGGTCAATCATTATCTTCCTCACAGGATAACTACTCTGAATCTATGGAGCTCCTGAGACTCCTTAACCGGACTTCCTTGAATTCACGATGGAAAATCTCAAATCCACGCGACATTTCTCAAATCCACAAGAAGAAAGAAACTAAAAGTCAGAATTCTGATTAATAAAAAGACAGATTCTAACAAGTTTATAACTTAAACAAACCCTAGAAAATGTAATAAAAAAGTTCCAACTAAAAATGGAAACAAATCATGCAAAATTAGAAAATTTCCCCAACTTCCTGTAGTGTTGTTGATCGATCGACCTGACAAGTCTATTGATCTATCGATCGGTCAATCGATTGATTGATCGATCAGATCAAAAAATATCTAGAAAGTTTCTTTAATTTTTGGTCGGTTTGCGATCGATCGACCGTGCTTGTCGATTGATCGATAAGCGTTACGGACCAGATCCGTTGGGAATCCGTTGGGAATTCGAAAGTTGCTGAATTTTCTGCCATTTTTTCTTGATCTTTTTCCAATCCATCTGCTTTAGGAACGTGCTCGATCCTTGTCCACCTGGGGTTCCTCTCCTACATCAGTTATGGAGGAAGTTGGGAATATAATCATTAGATCAAAAGTCATGTCCAACGATACACACCATTGGTCGAATGAGATATACATATACAGTAGAAAGTGATTTTCCTAATAAAATCTGTGTTCTGGACATGCACATGGCTAGCATATTTCCTGTTTGATATTCACATGTTGACAGGAACTAAATGGAGTTTTGGATAATGTTTATAGTTAGTTGAAGTTCCTATTAATTAGTATTAGTCAAGATTAGTTAGAGAGTTGTTGGTTAGTTGTAGGAATTACTTTAAATACTCTATTTTTAAGGGTCACATTTATCACAAGGGCTATTCGAACAATGATATGTCACCTTTATCAATGCTCACTGGTCACTACGGGGAGGCTCATCACCCCAGCGTAGGCCAACAGTTCAGACACGGCGTCCCATACTACCATGCATGACTTATGAGACTTTGTGGATCGTTTCGTAATATGGTTTTAAGTGGATTGTTTACAATGGTAATATCGGTATTCTAAATTCAATAGAGTATGAGTCAACAATTAAACATAAGAATGATTAACTCTAAATGGAACCTATTCGGTCGATCCAAGTGGATTGCGACAAACTGATAGCTCATGATTGTCAATCGAATGGAAGACAATACACTAATCAAATGGTTGTCAGAGCTTAATCTGAACAATTTTTAATCGATCATAACAGGAACATCAATCACATAGAGGTATAAAATATTATCACATAGTATAGTAAAGTGTCTGGCCCGACTGATGACTGGCCCGATAGATCCATAGGATCCGGATGACACAGGGCATCAAATATAAACACAAGCATAGATGGATTCTAATATCATGGTTTTCATGCCATTAAAATATTTCATCAAGCATGTTATGACCCAACCGCAACAGAGGCATTTCATCAAGCATGTTATCATCTAAAAAATAATTGAGACATTTCATCAAACATGTTATATACACATCACTAATTTACAATAATTTATAATTCAAAACAATTTTACTATTTATAAAATAAATAAAATTCAACATAATTAAGCAATTATCCATTAACAATTCTTGAGAAAAGCTTGGGAGTAGATTTTCACCTTAGGGTTGAAATGCCACGATTCGGATGCGGCTTGAACGCTGAAAATTGGGGAATACCTCAATTATTTTGAATTTGGGAAAACCCCAAATCAATTCGTCGAATCGAGGCTGAGGTTGGAGAACGATGGCATCCGTACATGCGACAGCCGGAGTCCCAAGCCCTAGCAAGAACAACCCTAGGGTTAGGGTTTCAATGAAAATAAAAGAGTGTTTCTAACCTTAATGACATAAAAAGAAGAAAATAGAAAGAAGAGACGGAAGAAGAGGTAGAAGAACACCTTACCTAGCATGGGAAGGTGAATTCGACCCCAAACCACTGGAGTTTGGCTGGAGAAGACGTGAGAACGAACGTGGTGGCTGGAGGAAGCTTAAAACTCTGAGGCTTCCAAGGTTTAAGGAAGGATAAATGGGTTTGAGAAGGGTGGAAGAGAGCTAGGAGGGCTTAGGAGCAAATGGGAGAAGAGGGTAGAGGAGAGAAATGAGAGAAAGAGAGAGAGAGAGAGAGAGAGAGAGAGAGAGAGAGAGAAGAAGAAGAAGGGGTTTAAAAACTCCTCTTAAAATCGGGCTAGCCGCAACCGGCCGGCCGGCGGGTCCCAGATCCGATCAGCCGAATTTTTCTGTCCACCCATTTTTCCCCCAGAAGGGGCAGTAGCAACCAGTCGGCTAGTTGCCCTTGGTTCATTTTCTCTGAAAATTCAGGGTTTCTCCCCTGCAAAGTGAGTTTCCTCCCCTGCATAGTGAGTTCCCTCCGAGTCCAAGCTACTTATCAGCCTTATTTACAAAATAACATTTACTTTAAGCTATTTATGTAAATAAGAAAGTACCCCCCATTTGGATTCAATAAAAAATACTAAAAAATTGAAATCCTATTAATAAAGATTTTGATTTTCCAATTCTAGTACAAATCACAGATTTTTGACATTTTCAAAATGTAGCACCTTTTAAAAGAGAGGGTTTTTGCCAAATCTAAACCGTTCAAAAAATCTGAAATACCAAAAATAAGCTAAAACACTAAGGTCCTATAAAATATTCATGATGGCCTTGTCGATCTACGAGTAGATTGATAATTTAGGGTTCTTTACTTAGTCTCTACAAACAACAACATACCCGAGTCAAATCGATCGTCGAAAAACTTTTCCAAACTATGTGATCTTCCAACACCTAAACTAATTCTATCATTTCTTTGACAAAAGCATTCATTTTAATCCGGAATACATGTGAACACAAGTGTGGGTACGTACTATAACTGACAAACTGAAGGTAACGCCCAAGGACTTCCAATTCCCACATTGGCCTTGTGGCTGGTGACTAAGGGCATCCGCCACCACATTGGCCTTGTCGAGGTGGTATTGAAGGTCGAAATCATAGTCCTTTAGGAGCTTCATCTAGTGCCTCTGCCTTATATTCAACTTTGACTATGAGAAGAGGTACTTTAGCTTTTGTAGTCAGAAAAGAGCGCGAACCTAACCTCATAAAGATAGTGCCTCCACACCTTCAATACGAAGACAATTGCTGCTAGCTCTAGATCATGCGTGGGGTAGTTTTGCTCATGGACCTTGAGCTAGCGAGATACGTATGCCACCACTTTGCCATGCTGCATCAGGACAACACCTAAACCAATACGTGAGGCATCTATAAAAATAAGAAATCCTTCACTACCAGAGGGAAGAGTGAGGACTGGTGTGGACATAAGGCAGTCATTCAGCTCTATGAATGCTCAATCACAAGCTTCATTCCAAACGAACTCTACACCCTTACAGGTCAACTTGGTTATCGGGGCAGCGATACGAGAGAATACCTCAATAAAATGACAGTAATAACCCGCTAACCCTAGGAAACTCTGGATTTCGGACGCATTTGAGGGATGGTCCCACTAACGTACGACGTCAATCTTCGTCGGATCCATTGCTACTCCTTGCCACGTCACCAAGTGGCCAAGGAACTTCACCTCCTCCTGCCAAAATTCACACTTCTCCAGCTTAGCATAGAGTTGGTGTGCGCGGAGGGTTTGCAAAGTGATCTCTAAATGCCGCTCATTCTCCTCTTTGGTCCTTGAATAGATCAAGATGTCATCGATGAATATCACAACAAACTGATCAAGATACGGACGAAAGACCTCGTTCATTAAATGCATGAACATTGCAGGTGCATTGATCAGTCCGAAGGACATGACTTGAAACTCAAAATGACCGTAGCGCGTCTTGAATGCTGTCTTTGGGATATCCTTCTCCCAGACACAAACCTAATGATATCCGGACTGCAAGTCTATCTTTGAAAAGAACTATGCCTCACGCAACTGGTCAAACATATCATCGATCCTGGGAAGTGGGTTCTTGTTCTTAATTGTGACTTTGTTAAGTCCGCAATAATGTACATAAATCCTCAACGATCCATCCTTCTTTTTCACAAAAGTATCGGCGCTCCCCACAGCGAGATACTTAGACAAATAAAGCCTAACTCGCGTAATTCATTCAACTTCTTCTGCAGCTCTTGCAACTCCAACGATGCCATGCGGTACAGGAACTTTGAGATACATGTAGTACTGGGCATAAGATCTATTCAAAACTCAGTGTGATGACTAGGCGACAATCCTGGAATTTCCTAGAACACGTCTGAAAAATTACAAACGACCAGCAACTCGTCGATGCGCAAGGCAATCCACTCCTCTATATAACAAGACATTAGGGCTGACAACTCTTCTCCTTGCGGCTCAACTATGAATTGGAACTCTAGCAAGTCGGGTATAAGGAAAGTGACTATCCTTGTGAAACAGTCCAATATCACGTAATACTCAGCCAACCAGTCCATTCCCAGGATAACATCAAACTCGGCCATTGGTAATACATATAAATCGACAGGTAAGAAGGTTTCTCCTATCTAAATAAGGCAAGAAGAGCATACCAAGCTAAATATTGTGGTCTTTCCTAAGGGTGTCGACACCGACAAACCCTTATGTGCAAGCTCTAACAGAAAACCAGTTGATCGACAGAAAACCTCGGAAACAAAAGAATGGAATGCACCAGAGTTAAAAAAATACAGGTTTTATGCATGCGGAGACAAGGAGTGTACCCCTGATGACTCCTCCTTGTGCTCGAGGGTCCTGTTGGGCTGCATAGATCCTGCCTTGAGCCTGTTGGGGAGGTATATGTCTCATCTGCTGGCATTGTTGCTGCTGTGGGAGAGCTCTCGGCGGTGGGTATTGTTGTTGCCACTGCTATTAAGGCCTCGACGGCTGATACGGTTGCCGCTGTTGCTGCTGTCTCGGCGGCTGATAGGGTTGTCGCTGCTGCTGCTAAAGACGGGGGCCATCTTGCCTACAATGTCCCACCTTGCCACACTCAAAACAGGCGCCTAAGAACTGACGTTGCAGCTGTGCTTGAGCTGGTGGTGGTGCTACTAGTGTCCTGAAGAAAGGACGGGCAGCGGATCTTTACGATAGCCGGGTCTGCTGCTGCTGAATTCTAGTAGAGGGTACCTTCCTCTTACCCTTCCTATCTCCACCCTGGTCCCGGGCCCTCTGAGTCTCTTCCCAGTCATTTTTATGAATCAGAGCCCGATCCACCACATCCTCGAGTGTGGGAAGCTTGAGTTCAATGACTCAAGACCGTAGTCCAAGACGTAACCCATGTTCAAATCTATGAGCTCTCATAAGCAAGTCAGTGACTAGGTATGACGCATATCGAGATAGCTCAATAAAGTGCGCCTCATATTGTGCTACCGACATGTTTCCCTGCACCAAGGTCTTGAATTCTAAAGCGCGCTACCCCTGAACATGTTCAGGGTAAAACTTCTGGTCGAACCGGTTCAGAAACTCCTCCCATGTCTATTCAAAGTTCAGGCCTACTCCCCGAGTAACCGATGCCCACCACTACTCGGCCTCTCCCTAAAGTAGGAAGACAGCTAAGGGAATTCGTTGTTCTAATGTGCATTGCATTTTAGTGAAGATCTTCTCTATCTCAGATTTTCATCTCTCTGCTACCACTGGGTCTGGCTCGCCCTGGAAACGCAAGCCTAAAATCCCTCACTAAGTTACGAGCGCGATCCTGCTCTAACAAAGGAGGTACCATGGAGGTCATGGCGTACATCATTTGTTGGAATTGACTAGCAGTCATAGCTGGACCATGGGCTAATTGAGATGTGTTAGGCCTCGTCTGTAATCTACCAGAAGCTTCTTGGGTGTCATGTCCTACAGAAAAGGACATGAACCTCTTAGCATTGGATCATTCATAAATCCGCACACGCTAAGTGTCTATTCGAGAGTTTATTGAGTCACAACTGGAAATCCTATTTTAAATTAGGTTCATAAAGGAAACTTAGGGTAAATTTCTAAGTCTATCAAAATTGGGAGCCTAATCATTCTAAGTTCACAACAATCACGTGGTGAAAGGTAGTTAGTTTAAGGCCATTAGTGGATGTGTGATGTTGTTAATAGGTATCCTCAGGTTATGCTCTACTACCAACTTCTGTCACACCCCAAATTCGGTTTTCGATGTCCAGTTGTCGTAATCCGAATTAAAACCGAATTTAGAGTTGACAGCCTCCATAGTACCCCGATTTCAACACCTAACGTATACCAAGTTCCAAAAATGGGATCTTGCAAGGAGGATTTTCAGGATAATTTTTTTTTCTAGAATAGCATAACCACCAGTGTACCATAAACCAAAACATCATCACATACATCCACTATAAAAGGATTCAAGTACAATACTGGAAAGAAAAATACAATATATAACTGTAAGCTGAAAAGGGAAATACAATATATAGCTATAAAAACATAAAAAGACTAGATACGTGCTCCTTCCTCACTACTACTGTTGTTTAACATAACCTACACGTAAACAATGTGCGTAAGCTTACTAAGAAGCTTAGAGAGTGCGTGTGTGCGTGCACCATGCATATGGAAAGTATAAAGATATTAGAGTACGCTGAAATGGTGAAGACTATACTGCCTTGTCCATGAATGCTATCAGCTATATCAAGCTATGCAATGCAAAGATCCTTCGAGATAAATGTCGTATATGGTGATGCAATCCAAAACAAATGCTGAATGAACAAGTCATAGTGCATAGTGTCGTGTGCCGGTACGGGTCTCATACTCAGGGTTACAACACATGTTAGACCCACACCTAACATGTAAGGTAATTCCAAGATGATAGACCCCTGATCCCGAATAGTCTCACGCCTATTGGGGACTGAGCCCACGATTGCATGATAGTTAAATTATGTTTATGCATCTACAAACCCGAATACGTGAATGTCATATGTGATACAACATGCCAATCCTGATGTCTAATCCACATGTCAGTATGATTTTCATTTGGAACATCACTGGGGTCTAGTACACTTCCGACACTATCCACCACCCATCGCGCGCAAGACTAAGCGAGTGCAAGAGACCTCACTATCCTCCTTATCAGTGGTCTGCGAAAACCGACTCGGCTCGTCGAAAGCGAACCCATTTCACAAGCTGGTCAAACTCTACCTAGCATATAGGCCTCTTCACCTGAGCGGGTAAGGTCAAACCCCCTTCCAACCAACCTCGACACTGTGGGAGACGCGGCCTACCAGTATTTAACCCTCATGCGCTCATGAATCCACTCGATCTAGACATTGGAGCATCCTACTGGTACCACAGAGTTTAGGGACTTTCACCCAGGGACGCCTGTGACGTCCAATAACATCTACGAATTTTCAGTGTCCGTTAGGGCTAGACATCGAGCCAAGTCGAGTCAAGATGGGCCAAACTTGGCTTGACTCGTCTATGCTCTCCTCGAGTTCGAGCTCGAGCTCGAGCTCAAGCTCACCCTCGAGCTTACCATTGGAGCTTGCCTTGTTTGCTAATTAAACCTTTCGAGGCAAGCTTGAGGCGAGCTAGTGGATCGAGTCGAGGCAAGCTTACCTTGAGTCGCGTCAAGCTTGCTCCCACCTCAATTTATTATATATTTTGCTACAAAATACAAATTAAAAGTCAACAACATTAAGTTCAAGAAGTCACACACATATTAGTGGAGAATAGTATTTCTACAGGCGAGACCCCACCATTTAAATGGCCTAGCTCTGATCAGTTTTTTCATTGGCCATGTCTGCATTGAATGTAGATATCTATATGAAATGAGTCGAGTCGAGGTCCAGCCAAGTCGAGCTTAAATCAAGTCAATTTTCCGACTCGAGCTCCTAAATGAAGCTTGGCTTGACTCGCTCCACTAAGTTGAGGTGAGTCGAGTCGATCAAGTTTCTCGAGCTAACGTGGCTCATGACAAGCCCTAGTGTCCATGCTCGTCCGACAGCCACATCGCGACCGCGGGACTACACCCCTGGTGTCGCTAGTGAATAGATGCAACATGTCATACACTATGCGTCATGCATAAATCATACTATCCAAGTCATACATCAAGGCATACAATGATCATGTCGGCGACCCTGTCTCATACAGCATGCAACCGACAATCTAATCCATGATATGAGTACCAACCATGATGCCGTGACCGGGCGTATGTTATTATACAATCACATCCATAGTTAGGCATATATATGATGCTTATGAACATATGAATGTACATGATATTCATTATACTAAGCATATTCTCAGTGTTGACCTTATCAGGGCAAGGTATACTAGCATGTTACCAATCCTGGCACATTCGCACATATTGCCAGACTTGTATATACTGTAGGGTGCATAATGTATACACTAATCAGCCTTAAATGGCTTAGTATAAAGACAGTGGTAGGACCCAAATACTGGCCCTACTAGAAGTTTAATTACCCGGCCGTATGGCCCACTTAGGACTTGCATCGGCCCTACGCTTGGGCTGGTGCACATAATATGGGTTAATGGTACGGATGAAACATATATATCAAGGTGATCGTCAAAACAGACGGACGACATGAATACACCCGGTACATCCAGGTGGTCCCTATCATGGACTAATCTGTCGAGGTGGCCACACAGTGTCCCACACTCGCTGGATGGCATGGCTAATACATACAGAACAATGGTTTCCACGAATACGTCCAGTGCCCATGTTTTGAATCAAGCAAATATTTATGGTTTTCTCTTTGTCCAGGGCTCTGAACCTACGCCTCTGGTTGAATGGTGAATAAACTTCATGTGGGGCATAAGAAGGCTTCAACAATAGAAGTTCAACCACGCTGTTTTCTGACAGTGGGGTCCACACAAGCTTCTCATTAAGCTGATTTTGTGTGCCCCCCTCCATTCAAGTCTACATGAACTTATGAGTGGCTTAGATTGCAAATTGCAAAGAAACGTCATGGTGGACCTGAAGAAGGTTTCAATGGTGGACGTCCCTATACCCACTGTCTGCTATGGTGTGATCCACCTGAGATGTAGATCTGTCTCATTTTTAGGCTCAGACCCTAAAATGACATGGGAAAGGGGGATGGATGGCGTGGATACCCCATATACATCGAGATGTGTCCTATGAGTGGGACCCTTTCTCATACCCAAGTGTTCCGCCCATGCTGAGGATGGCAACGTCCAGACGTCCTCTGGACGTTGTTGTCTCAACAACCCCTTTTTTTTTCCTTATTGTTTCTGAATCACTGGTTAGGTGGGGCCTTATTTGGATGATCACGTCCATCTATTTTGTTGACCAGTCTAAGGCAAGTTCAATGAGCCCTGGGGACGGTAGATTTGGATATGGAAAATGAGCCTTATGATGACCCTGGAAAGGTTTCAATGGTGGATATCCAAGCATAGCTGTTTATTATGGTATTGTCCACCTGAAATCTGGATTTGGACCACCTTTTGGACCTAAGGCCTAAAATTACATAGCAAACAGGATGGACGGTATGGACAGTACACATATATTATGGTGGGGCCCATAGCATGTCCCACAGCCCCTCCATGCAATGAAAGGGACTGGACGTCACTCTACATGCTCTCCCTCTCAATTATAAGTTCGGATTAGGTACTACCCTCACAAGGACTCACGAGGAGACTGACGAGTCCGTGGCGCATCATCTTGCGCTGATGCAGAGGTTCCGGCACTTCATTATTGTGATGTAACAGGTCAACAGCTCTGCGTCATACCTATGGTGTGGGACCTATTTCGGCCAATGAATCGCACCATGTAGCCGTCGGTCTCCTCATGCGTCTTGTGAGGTATTACTTAATCCCAGCCTCCCAATTATGTAATATATATATATATATATATATATATATATATATATATATATATATATATATATATATATATATATATATATATTTGTGCGTGCGCGCGCGCCATTTTCCTTCTCAATAAATGTCATATGATATAACATTATCTTAATGTATAAAGAAATATTTTAGGGTGGTCATTCCACCTTAATGTTTTCTGTGGTTTGGTCCACTTTAAATCCGTATCTACCTTATAATTTGGCCCATTGCCTAAAATCATTTGGTAAAAAGGATGAACGGTGTAGATTGAGTATGTATATCAAGGTGGGTCTCGTGAGGTGGACAGGGTGGCATTCCAACCCATTTTGAGTCAAAACAAGCATTTATGCTCCTCCCTTATCCCTGGGGTGACAATAAATGCTAATGCGTCAACGGTGGACCTCGTGTCCCACTGCTTCTCACATGGTGGCCCACATATGCCCACGGCCTAACCTGGTCTGGTCATCCAGATGGACCGCGGGATAAGATGCATGTATCACGGTGGTTCCCGCTTCTAAAACTCAAAGAACGGGCGAACTGCATGGGTTAAGACACATATCACGTGGAGCTCCAGAGAGGTTTCAACTGTGGGTAGTGTCCCCAATGTTTTCTGCGGTGTGGCTCAGATGAGACTAATTAGCTCTTCTTCATTCTTGGGACTCTACCCTAGTTTGAGATGGTGAACATGATGGACGGCGTGGATTAAGTACCTGCTGTAAGTTGGGTTTACGAATGGAAAACCTAGTGAATACTGTTGAAGCGTCAGTGTTCTTGACAACGACTACCCATTTTTTTTCATCTGAAATGCATTGTTGGGGTTCAACATGAGAGATGCACTTAGTCTATAAGGTTGGCCCGCTCATGGTGGACCTAATGTAACTTAGATATATATTAAAACCAAATGAAATCCACACAGATATATATTATTCCGCCGTGCTAGGGTCCATACACATGAATCAAATCCACATCAAGGTAGACCACATGCTAGCCACATTAGACAGCGTGGACAGATTGGTCCCACTTCCAATAAAATAGAAAAATTGCATAGATATTAACATATAAGTCAAGATGGGGTCCATCTGATGGGCCCAACATTAGGATGGCAAGTAAACAACCTATGCACTCACCTCAACGATTGAAATGGGTCAGGGTACACACCAACGGTTGAGATCCCCTCCACTTTCTCCCTAATCTCCTCTAATCACTCAGTCGCTCCCTCTCTTAATCTCTCCTTTCTTCCCTTCTTCTTCTTCTTCTTCTTCTTCTTCTTCTTCTTCTTCTTTTCTTCTCGTGTCGTTTTCTTTCTATTAAGATCGGATGAGGGGAACAGTGCTATGGACAAATTCTTAAATAAATGAATAAAAGTAGGGCGGCTTGGGTAGGGGGAGGCGGCTCGGTAGGAACAGAGGACTACGACTGATAGTTACAAAATGATGTTGATTTTTATTTTAATTTATTTTATTAGACATTATTATTTTTTAAGAAACGAAATACTTTTTGATGGGCCTCATGATGCATGTGTGTTACACGTTAATTATGACAGGGAACATATCTTTTGATTCGGTCGTCGCAATGGAACGTGATGCGTGACGTTGGAATCACAACATTCGCGTGGTCACTTGGGTATAAGTCTTGAGTCGTTAAAGTACTAAAATAAAGCGTCTGACCGAAACTTGCCGATCTGGTCCATCCGGAGCATGCCGGCACCGAAAATTAGGCGTACAAATAATCTTTCGAAATACTATTCTTATAGATCTCCCCTCCTAACAGAAATTTGGTCCTCGAAATTTGTACTACCAAGTTAATCCAGACGAAGTTCGTAAGAGACAGAAACACATTACTATATATATACTAATTAAAAAGTCATAGCACTATAATCAAACTTTATAAAGATGGGGATAACGCTCGCGAATCTCAGCCTCTCGCTCCCAAGATGCCTCATCCACACTATGATGACCCCACTGAAGCTTCACTAAAGAGATGACTTGGGTCCAAAGGACCTGTTCCTTCCAGTCAAGTATACGAACCAGTTGCTCGATGTACAAAGCATCCTCGTGAATCTCTAACGGTTGTCAGTCTATCACTAGAATTACGTTTGACCCACATTTTCATAACAACGAAACATGAAAAACGCTGTGGACGCTAGACAACTGAAGTGGCAAGGTAAGTCGATATGCCACTACGCCAATGCGTTCCAAAATTTCAATGGGTCCAATGAACCTCGAGGCGAGCTTTCCCTTTGCACCAAAACGAACTACACCCTTCATGGGCGAGACTTTGAGATACACATGATCTCCAACGTCAAACTCTAGGGGATAACGCCGATGATCTACAAAACTCTTCTGCCAGCTCTAAGCTGTGTGCATCCGTTGTCTGATGATATCGATAGGTTGTGATGTCCTCTGCACAAGCTCGGGACCTAGGAAACATCGCTTTCCAATTTCGATCCAACAACTCAGTGACCTACAAGGTCTACCATACAATGTTTTGAAGGGAGCCATACCGATGGTCACTTAGTAGCTATTATTATATGCGAACTCAGCAAACGCAGGTGCTCAACCCAACAACTTGAGAAATTTTGCATGCAAGCTCGGAGCATATCACTATGTCAAAATAGAAATTTTGCGACGGATATTGTTCGTCGCAAAAAATTCTGGGTTTTACGACGAACATAGTCCGTCGCTTATTAAATAAGGCCGTCGTTAAATGTGAATTGTGGGGTTTTTTCTGGCGGGATTTAGCGGCGGACTAAGTCCGTCGCAAAACTATATATTGCGACGGACCCGATTCGTCGCTAATTATAGACGAACCGTATCCGTCCAAAATTAGTTTAGCGACAAACTAGACAAAACTTGTACCGTGATGAAGTACGACGGACTTATATCCTGCCCCAAAATGCCACCCCCACCTGCCCAAAATGTCACAGACTTTTTCACAAAATCCAAATAAAATGAGCTAATATTTTAAAACTTGTAAAATATTATCACAACACTAAGAAAGAGCAAAAATTTTGATATTTACAAAAATTAAAAAAAAAAAGATTTTATTTTGAATGAAAATTTTGAGATTTCAAAAAAAAAAAAAAAGGGGAGATTGTATTTCAAATGAAAGTTGAGGTTTGAAAAACAAAGTTAAGAAGTTTGAATAAAATTAGTACATTTGGGGGAAAAAAAAAAATCTGATTTTGGCAAAAAATAATATTTTAAAAAGAAATTTGAGAAACTATAAAAAAAAAAAATTGTGATTTTGAAGAAAAATAGTTTAGAGATTTGAAAAAAAAAAAAAATTAATTATGCTTTGAGAAAAAATTGAGATTTTGAAAATTGAGATATAAACAAAATTGAGATTTAAAAAAAAAAATTGGCATTTTACAAAAAAATAGAAGTTTGGATAAATTTGATGAGTTTGAAAAAAAAATCAAATTTTAAAAACAAATTAACATTTTTATAAAGAAATTGAGATTTTGTATTTTCAAAATTTTTTTGAGAAGTTTGATAAACAAAAATAAGTCTAAAGAAAGAATTGAAAAGATTAAAAGTAATTGATATTTTGAAAAATATGGAGAAGTTTGAAAAAAAATTAAATTCTGAAAAAAATGTAATTTAAAAAAAATTGAGTTTTTGAAAAAGAAAATTGAAAAGCTTAAAATAATTGTGATTTTGGAAAAAAAAAAAAAAAAAGGTTGAGAAGTTGGAAAAAAAATCGACAATGTTTGAGAAAATCTAGATTTTGAAAAAATTGTGATTTCTAAAAAATTAACATTTTTTATGAAAAAATATTTGAGAAGTTTGAATAAAATTGATAAGTTTGTTAAAAAATAGATTTTGGAAAAGAATTATATTTCAAAAATAGATTTTGGAAAAGAATTATATTTCTATAAAGAAATGAGATTTTGTATTTTGAAAGTTTGAAAATAATTTACATTTTAAAAGATGGAGAAGTTTGAAAAAAAATGATAAAAAAAATTGAGTTTTTGAAAAAAAAAATGACATTTTGAAAAATAAAATTGAGAAGTTTTAAAAAATTCTGATTTTGAAAAATAATTAAGATTTAAAAAACGACTGAGATTTTGAAAAAAAAAAAATTAACATTTTTTGACATTTTGAAAAAAAATTTAGTTTGGAAAAAAAAAAGATTTTGAAAAAAATATATTTATATAAAGAAATTGAGATTTTGTATTTTGAAAAGAATGAGAAGTTTGATATAAAACAAAAAAAGAGATTTTGAAGAGAATTGTTATTTTGATAATATTATAATTTTAAAAAAATTGAGATTTAAAACAATTTGAAATTAGTGGACCAAATTCATTAGTGGGCATTTATTGGACAGTTGAAAATGAAAAGTTACACTCATTTAGTTAGCTTGTTATTAGATTGGTTTATGCATACACACAAGTTCACTAGTATGAAAAATGATGGCCCAAGTATAATGAAGTGTAATTGCAAGAATAATTTATAACGATGTGGTAGGTCAAATTTTATGATTAGGCCATTCTAAAGTTGATCTAAGCAGTCAGATGTGTTTGGAACTTATTAACTAGGACAGAGAACAAAATTTAGCCCAATCCAACCTGAAACAAATCAAATTTGTCGAAAACATTATTTAAATTGGCATGATCAGTTTGTCCAAATCTAGACAAATTTCGGACAATCTGATCGGTCCATATTGAAGAGTAAATGGCTTCAAATGTTTAGATTAAATTTCTCTAAAATCTAACCATTGGATCACAAAATGTGGCCCATGATGTTATTAATCAATATTGTTTATCCAAGATCTATCTCATCCGAAACTCGATTGAGGTGAGTGACCAGTCAAATCAAAGCTCTTGATGAGTAGAATCGATTGACTAGATCAAATTTCTAAACTGGGCCAAATTTTTAGGTCAAAATTGCGCTGCAACTTACTAACCTCATGAAAATTCAAGAAATGCATGGTCATTGGACCCAAACTAGCTCTAATCCAGCCGTTGAGATTTGGATCTTCTTAAGTTTTGTTATTATATCTTAAAATGATATTAAAGAACAGATGAATGAGATTGATATACATAAAATACATAAACTTGGGCTCACACGGTTAGGATAACAGACATGGATTTAAATTGCTAGTGACCGACCACTAGCCTATGCCAGTGATTGGTGCTCTGTGGGCCCCACCATGATGTATGTCTTTTATCCACACTATCCATACATTTTTCCATATCGTTTTATGGTATGAGCCTAAAATTGAGGTAGATCCAAATCTCAAGTGGACCACAACATAGGAAATCGTGTTAATTGAACGTTCATCATTTAAAACTTCTTGGGGGCCATGGAAGTTTTGGAACAAGTTGATATTTGTTTTTTTCCCTACATCTAGGTCTATATGACCTAATCAAGAGTTTGGATGTCAAATAAACATTACAGTGGACCCTACGAGGTTTTTAATGGTGGACATTCAATAACCACTGTTTTCCTGTGGTGTGGTCCACTTGAGATTTAGATCTAGCTCATTGTTTGGATCAAGACCTAAAATGATCTTGAGAAATGGATGGACAGCGATAAAACACATACATCATGGTGGGGCCCACATAGCACTGACGACTCGTCACCTACTAGTGGCAGCATCAATAGCCAACCCGCCTCCCCAAATTGAGCGAGGGAAATGAAATCCCTTCCCTCCCTCAAAACTCTCAAAACCCCCTTCCTCTCCCTCTTTCATTCCCGCTCGTTCTCAAAACCATCGACCTCCCTCCCTCCCTCCCTCCCTCCCTCCATACATTTCATCTCTCTCTCTCTCTCTCTCT
This sequence comes from Liriodendron chinense, assembly GCA_003013855.2. Taxonomy (NCBI): domain Eukaryota; kingdom Viridiplantae; phylum Streptophyta; class Magnoliopsida; order Magnoliales; family Magnoliaceae; genus Liriodendron; species Liriodendron chinense. Next base: position 8,467,872 of record ML058387.1, on the reverse strand, counting down.
CTCTCTCTCTAAAAATCCAATCGCCCCATCTCTAACGCCATCTCCGTGTCAACCGGACTAAGGACGTGGCCATTACAACAGGTCTCTCTCTCTCTCTCTCTCTCTCTCTCTCTCTCTCTCTCTCTCTCTCTCTCTCTCCAATGTTGAATGCTGAAACCCTAATTAGGGTTTCGCAATGGTGGATATATTTAAGATTTTTTTTTCAATCCCTAACTCAGGTTTTGCAATTGTGAATCTAATTGAGGAGGAAGAGGGTACTCTTATTCTTGATCTTATGTTGAATCCATATACATGTTGACAGCCCTAAAAGGATCCAAACCCTTTTCTACACCTGAATCTAATACTGAGGTATGTATGGTCAACGTGCATGGGGGAAGTGCATATCATCTATTTGAGTTTTTTTTTCTTTTTGAAAGGTTATTGTCTGATTGAGTTGTTAGTGTATGTTAACAAACTTGATGGCTGAGATCTACCAATTTGGGAGATTTTTGTTGCATGGTTCATCCATGGTGGTATGCAGCATACTAGTGGTCTGGATTATGAAACCATGGTCCCTACTAGCCAGAACTGACAAACACGAGTATTTTTTACAGAGCCTCAGGTCTAATATCCTGTACATCCTCCACTTGTTGATATAAAAATGACAATTTATAAAAATGGCCTACCACTTGCAATTGCAGGATCTTGTACATCCTCCTACTTGGCTAGCATTGTCCTGTCTTTAAATATTTAGTTTTGGAAGGATATGGTCTATTCCAAGGTCCTGCTTAAGGTCGTGGTTAGGAAGTTAATCTTCTGTGTTCTGCATTTGAATATTTCATTTTGTAAATCTATGGCTATTTTTCTCCTATGATAAGTAGTTGTTTCTTCTATTCCTAGCTGGCTTGCAGAGTTGTTCCACATGCCGATTTATGTCAGTTTTTTTAAGTTAATTAAAGTTTTCTAAGCCCACTTGACTATATGATTGTGTAGGCATTTTGTTTGCTGATTTGAACTGTTGGCTAATTCTCTTTTTTAACTGTCCATTTGAATGCTACTGTACAAATGGTTTGGATTGTGCTATTATATATATATATATATATATATATATATATATATATATATATATATATATATATATATATATATATATATATATATATATATATAGGCTTAGGCTCCATCCACAACAAGGTATTCCAAAATGATTTCCTAATGGCCATTACGTAATAACGGTGCTAACCATTATTTGTTGTGGAGCCTCACCCAATAACACAACCATATGTACCAATAAAGCATAAAGAAGCGAGACCAAAGCTTTCCGTCAAGTGGGTCCAGAAGCAATCAGGTGATGTTACTCAATTATGCTAGACCTGATGAAAACTTGCAATGAAAAATTGTGTAGTTTTTCTGACTGTTATTTATCAACAGTCTGTCCTAGGTAGGAAGCGGGCTGAAATGCATAAAGCTGGACAATCTGACAAGGGGTTTGGTTTTAATGTTAACAACATGATTGGCAGGTGAAATATTTCAAATGATTTCTTCCAACATTAATTAAGCATGTAGTTTGGTAGATACAACTTTTGAGTAGTGCTTTTGATTCAGCTTGCAGTATAGGAATTCAACGCAACTCATCAGTACTCATGGTAAATGCATGGTAATTTGACAGGCCACCAAATGAATGGGCTATACTTCAAGATAGAGCAATTGGACAAGGCCAACCATCCGGTTGTAATGAATTTTCCTGGTAGAATGTGAATTTAACTGTTTGTTTTGCAGGTTGCCTTTGGGAACTCAAAACTGCTTTTAGTAGCAGCTAATTTCTTATTGGCATCATGTTTTCTATTTGGTTTTCTAGATATATCTAAACCACTACAAATACAAGGTTAGGGAAATTATACATTCTTAAAGAGGATGGGTTGTTATATTTCTCATTAGTCCATAAATTGAAAGGCCACCCAAGAGAAATTTGCACATGATCCATCCATCACGAGATGCAATGCAACAGACTAATCATTTGGACTGCTAGACCTTGGGCCCCAGTTATCAGAATTAAATCTTGATTTTTCCTTATTTTTTTCCCCTTCTTTTTCTTTCATCCAAGATAGCAATTTCCTGTGGGGTTAAGAGTAACTTTAACCTTTAGAATGCAATGATTTCTTCTGAGCAGTCATAGTGTTGTGTGAATTTCTTTCTTGGTATTGTAGTGGAATGCAGACCATGGGCATCCATCATAGACTTTTTCTTTATATTCTCATTGTGTCCGAATTTCATCTTAGAGCTGTTCAATTTATTTACCTATCTTGTCAGAATTGCTCAAAGCTCTTCTCATCTTGCAATTTGAGACACAGAAAGTGGGAAAATGGAACATGCCTAATGCAATCAAGCCGTTTGCAGCAAATAGCAGATAGGTCCACCAAAAGAGCAGAACCAATAAGATGAAAAAGACAAGAAAATGAAGAGCAGAATTAATCCTGATTTTTGGTTTATCTGTTTATCTAAATGGGCCTTTAGGTTTTGAATAAGGAAGTGCTACTATTTGGTTTTGATTTGTTTACTTGAAATTAATGGATTAATTATCTCACTGTAGACACCCGTTCATACTATTGCTTCGAATGCCAGATAGGGCTGTGGTTGTTGGCAAGCTATTGGAGCAAGATAATAGTGATCTTAGATATGATGCAGCTAAAGGTGGTATCTCCCTGGCCATCATTTTTATAATTCTTATCTTTTCCTGTTCTGAAATTTACTTTTAGGTTTGCATGTGAGGTGTTGAGTTGTATTTTCTTTCGTACACCTTTGAATAAACCAGGTGAATATGTAGACATGGTTAAGGCAGGGATCATTGACCCACTGAAAGTGATCAGAATTGCAGTGCTCCGACAAAGCCACGCATGCGGTGGACACCAGAACTCCATGAGTGCTTCATAAGAGCTGTTAACCAATTTGGCAGTAGTAAAAGTGGGCAACTCTCTGGACCATATCCTACTTTTGGTTATTGGTTTTCTGCCATAATACCAACACTGGTATGCAATTTTTCACCTACAGGAGCTACTCCCAAAGGTGTGCGCTCATGAAAGTTAAGTGCTTGACCATCTACCATGTGAAAGCCACCTGCAGGTGTGTATGTTGGTTTGTCTGGAGGTTGTTTTCGACAAACGATTTTTTTTTCTCTTGATTCTAATTGTAATTCCAACTGGTTGGACTATAAGTTACAGTTATAGTCACAGTCCACGTGTGTGACATCCAACCCATTAATAGGTTGGCCCTATAATGAGGATCACCTTCTAAAAAAAATCATCCATATCCACTCATCAAGTGGACCATGCTTGTATTTTGTTATTTATCAATAGCTAGATGTTGTTTTCTATGGCATGGCAGACCTGATGAGTATATGGTTCTGATTTTTGCAACTAGGTGCACTATAACTTAGTGTTTTGAGAGCCCTAGAGCATTCCTCTTTTATGTTTGGCTGCACCAAATTTCACAAAATGCCATGATATTTTCCACCAAATTAGACTATTAACTATGAATTATCATATTATTTGATGCAACCGAACACACCCTTAAGGTTACTCATGAAGGTAGGATATTGAGTTCTACTCTCGTTGCACGTTCCAACGCATATGTGCCATAACCCATTGTGAAAATCAGGCTAGTTGGATCAGGTTGGCAGATAGTCTACCTCAAACTTTTTTTTGAGGTAGTACAAACATCCCACTGGTAGTATACACACCCACACTGTTAGTCACCCTGCAATATTCGCCACCTCCACATTGGGAATCGATACCTAGAGTGTTGAAACAAGGTTATCTTTACTCAATCTACCATTGTCCCAAAGGTGTGGATGTAGATAGTCTACATCAAACGTGAACCATGGTTAATTCTTTTTTAGTTGTTCATTTTCTTGTACGTGTGGCCCATTTAATTCATAATGACAACCAACCCCCTAATTGGTTGTTTCGACTTGAAATAATCTGAATTGCTATTGCGCAAGTTGTTTTTAGTTTATTCAATTGAATTATTGCAATTTGATTCCATTGAGTATCCAAACACGACATGATGTATTTCAGAGCTTTATTTTCCTTCTTTTCTTTTTTTGTTTCTAGCATGCTTTGTGTCATGGTAAAAGCTATGAATTTGATGAAGGCGGAGTGCACAAAGAGCAAGCTTTGGCTTGTGGATTTGGCGGGCAGTGAGAGGCTTGCAAAGACAGACATGCAAGGGGAGCAGCTCAAAAGCTCAGATAATGAACAAATCACTTTCAGCTCTTGGGGATGTCGTATCAACTCTAACAATGAAAAGCAGCCACATCCCGTACAGCTTTGAATTGCTTTAACAGGTAACAACGATTAGCGACGAACCTATACGGGATGTGGTTGCTTTTCATTGTCAGAGCCGATACGACATCCCCAAGAGCTGAAAGTGATTTGTTCATTTAAAGCAATTCAAAGCTGATGCATTTGCTTCAAGATTCATTATGTATACCTTAATATACCTTAATATATATATATATATATATATATATATATATATATATATATATATATATATATATATATATATATATATATATATATATATATATATATATCTTATTTATCGATGCATCGACTACGTGAAAATGGTTTCAAACAAGGCGGTTGAAACTTAGAACAAGGTGCTTCAAGTAATGGAAAACGGTTATGTTCATAGTTTATAAAACTGATTTCCTCCCTAGTTTCTGATTTCATCCCATTGAAACTTCTTGCATAATAGTTAAGCTTGTTTTTTTCTTTTTTGTTCTTAGATTATAAAACTGATACTTTATGTTTTAAATTGTGGATTTTGCAGGTGGGCCAGTTGATGGATTTGCTAATGTACAAGGTGGAAGCAACTATAAAGGAAAAAAGTAGAAATGAAGGCTTCATGAATGGTCAAGAGATTTGGTCTCAATAAGGACAAAATAAAGCCTAGTTGCTCATTCCATGTAGAATGGTTCACTTGAATGTGTAGATTTGTAACAAATATTAATATTATTTTTCATTAGAAATGTAAGGGTTTTTAAGTTTCATATATGATATAATGATGATTTGTGAGGGTTTTAGTTTTTTTTTTTTAAAATACATCATTTGGATGACTACCAGGTGCAACAGACTCAAGAAACAACTAGGGAAATAGGGTTCTGTTGCAGAACTTTTAGCGACGGACCAAAACCGTCGCTAAAATACAAAATAAATGGAACCTTGTCGTCGCCCATAATTTTAACGACGGACTAATATCCGTGGCAAAATTTTATTACGACGAACAAAATCCGTGGCTAAATCCGTCGTCTCACATAATTTAGAGACGGATGTAAGCCGTCGTTTAAAAGCGATGGACATAATTCGTCGTTTAAAATTTGCCACAGTAAACTGCGACGGACCATACGACGGACGAAGTTCGTCGCTAATTTTGATTTACGACGGACTTGGTTCGTCGTAAAAATGCGATTTTGGCGTAGTGGCATCCTCAAGGATCTGATTAACCCTTTCGGTTTTCCCATTAGTTTGAGGATGATATGTTGTGCTAAACTTTAAGGTAGGCCTCATCTACTTTTGAAAACTTCTCTAGAATTGCGACATGAATTTTGAATCTTGATCGAAAACGATCGAAACTGGAACACCGTCTAGTCTCAGAATCTCTTCGATGAACAACTTTGAAAGCCAATGCAGTAGCCAAGATGCACGTATCGCAAGAAAATGTGTCTACTTCATTAGATGATCAATGACCATCCAGATGGTGTCATGACCATGATTAGTCCTCGGTAGACCCATAATAAAGTCTGTGGTCTCGTGCTCCCATTTTAATGACGAAATACTCAACAGCAACAAGGGTCCCAGAGGTTTCCTATGATTAGCCTTAACATGCTGGCAGGTGTCGCACATGGATACAAAAATGACAATCTGACGCTTCATTTTGGCCCAATAATACTATCTCATCATATCACGATACATCTTGGTGGAACTCGGGTGAATAGTGAACCTTGATCGGTGTGCCTCACTCATAAGATCTCTGCCCAGCTCTGAAGTATCTGGAACACACAACCGACCTCGAAAATGAAGTCCATCATCTAACCCAATCTGCCAGTGTAATACCTTGAACAAATTTTAAGAGTATAATTTTTTTTAAATAAGAATAAATCTTGACTATTGAATGGATCATCTAACTCTTGAATATAGATATATACCTATTTGTATAACAAAACACTGATTCAAACCATGGATTGTTCATCCATGACATATAAAATGTAACCCTACCTTTTGATTGTTAATACAAATGCTATAAAGGGTCAGATCGATAAACAGATAGTTTAAATCCTCCAAATCGATCATTCAAGAGTATGATCCATTTCATGTTCATTAGTCATCTTGTTAATCTAGCCATAACCTTCAAAATAATATAAATTTGATAATTTTTTCTTTAGTGGAACTCAAGATTTAAGACCAAATGTGTGGATGACCATGGTTTAACAAAGATCTTAATCAAACTGAAAATTTGATTAGTGTCAAACTGATTTTATATAATTCATCTTGAGTAGACCTATCATTCTATCTGATTTAATCATATTAGATATGTATATATCATGTTAGATCATGCGTAGGTACATAAGATATCATCATGATAATATATTATTTCATCTATTAGTAATATTTGAACTTTACCACTATTTTTCTATATGCATATAAAACATTACCTACAAGTTCGTACGGTTTGAATTCATTAGTTCATAGCCATTTATGACATAAATGCATGGCACGTTCACACACATGTGTGCACCCTTGTCCACGATAATTTGAGGTGTACACAACTTAAATACACCCTCAGACCCATGGAAGGTTAAGATTAATTTAAGGTAATCTAACTTTCATCTAATCATAGAATAAATTTCTGTATATGTGGAAACCTCTTATGAATTTAATGGATGGTGTGGATTAAGGTAATCTATATTAGTGGGGGCATATTCTAGCGATTCACGCTCACCGCTAGTAGAAAATACCACAGAAGATGAAATATGGCAATAAAAACGGGCCATACCATCAACATACCTCTGTTGACGAAGGAAGGGGGTGGGCGCCACCCCTAAACCTATACATTGACCCCTACGGAATGCCTCCCCTCAGCAGTAACTGCCCTACTCGCATATTTAAACCCCCCTCCTACTCAGTAACTTCTCACAAACGAAATAATGAGAAAAAGTTAGAAAAAAAAAAAGAGGAGATTAGAGAGAATGAGGAGATTCTTAAGCTGGTCAAAAATATATTGCAATATAGTACACGAGCTTCTAGATGGACAGTTGACCAACCTAATTCTTGAAACAGAATACAAACATGATCTGGGTCCACCTAATGGACGGCTCGCAACTTGTATAGGTGGGCCACGTGGGCACGTTGGTGGTTGATTTGGGTGCTGGATGGAGTCGTGATAAATGGGCCGAGCTCAATTTAATAGCAGGCGTGGAGGGCCAAAACCATAGCGCTTTTCAAGGGATACTTGTGAATCGGGTTGGATAATGCACGAAGTCGTCTGCATGTGGCCAAGATCTCTCTTAGATACCATTGCTCCTTTTTCCAACGATAAAAACTTTGATACTCCGCAGAGTGTGAAGGATGATGCTCAAGCACTTATAAATTACTTAAAAATTATATACATAGTATATAATTAATTCATGCTAAACCGTCCAAATTATGTGTGCTAGTCTAGATGTTTTAAGAACCAAAAATTACTCATATTGGGTTTTCTAAATATTAGATTGGTGGACATTTTTGGACGGTTAAAAATGAAAAACGTCCAATGGTCTTATTCCAACAAACACGTCTCTGATCCGCGATCAGGATTAATTGTTCAACCAATCTGATTTTTGGACTGTAACTTAGCAACAGTAGTTTCCACAGTTTAGTAGGGGTAATTTGAGTTTATATATGCCACGTGGACCATTTCTATACGACTGCACATCAAGCATCATGCACAGCCAGAGGATCAAATAACTCTCCAAGCCAGGAAAATTGTTCACCAAATCCAGCCTAACAAACGATACTTTATTTGCTGCTCTGATACGTGCGAAAATGGCATACAGGTGTGATCCTGGATGCACACAAGGTGGGTGATCAAAGCGAATTTGTTCGATCCACTCCGTCTAACCATTTTACCTAGTTATTTTAACCTCTAAGATTAAGAATCTGTCAAATCCAAATCCTAAGTGGATCATACCACAGGAAATAGTGGGATTGTACGTACAACCTTGATACCTTCCCAGTCCACTATGTTGATCGTTTGCCATCCAAACTTGGACACAATAGGCATGTGACCTACACCATGACCATGTACGGTCAGAATGAAGGGGAGCCACAGTTATCAGCTTGATCTAAAGCCTTTGGCGACCACAGCGTGGGACACACTCCACGAAGCATGCATAGCAACGCTGCCTGGCAAGTGGCCCAGCTCGTGGAGCCCACCTTCGTATACATGTTGTATACATACCGTCTATCCTATATGCCATATCACATTAGGCGTTGAGCCCAAAATTTGGACAGATCCGGAATTCAGGTGGACCCTACTATAAGAAATAGTGTTTAATGATCGTCCACCATTGGAACCTTTTCAAGGCCTTCATGATGTTTATTTTTCATCTAAATGTATGACTTTGAGATCTCATAAGGCCCACCTTAGTCTGACCAACTTCATGGATGGATTGGATCGTCCATGTGTCGGCCCCACCTGTGTAAAAAATAAAAAATAAAAATACAGAAATATAAACTATTCAGAGACTACACGTAAACAAGCGTCAGTGACGTTGGCGTTAGAAACAAGTGAGAGTCGTGGGATCTACCTTAATGATTATGTCCCATCTACACCGTTCCTTGGCCAGTTTATTTTAAGGCTGGACTCCAAAACTAATGAAGACATAGACCACGTAGGTCACGCTGTGACCACGTGGGTCACGCTGTAGTGAATAATGAGTTTGAACGACCACCCTTCAACCTTCCCATAACCTACCATGAGTTTGAACGACCACTCTTTACGACTACGCCTGTCGCCTAGCGGCGGCTGCATACCGCGACAGGCGTAGCTGCGGCTGCATGAGTTTGAACGACCACTCTTTACGACTACGCCTGTCGCCTAGCGGCGGCTGCATACCGCGACAGGCGTAGCTGCGGCTGCATGCGACGACAGGCCTATCGGTGGCTGCATGAAAGCCACACATATTAGCTGGATTCAATTTTGCTGTGGTACCCACGGTGGAAAAACAATCAATGATTGAATGCCTAATGTTGAAACCTCATTAGATCCATCGGGCTGTGTGCATCTATACACACCATGTTGTATTTTAAATGAATTTTAAAATAAAAAATGTGTTTCAAATTTGGATTTCCCTCCATGTTTCTATTTTTGAAAAAGTTTTGTCTTTTAGTGCTACTCTTTAGTCCCACATCGGAAATGAACAAAAGGAATATTAAAATTATAAGATGGAGTTTTGGCATTGGGCTTGAGCCCCTTGAGACCCTTCTCAGGGGGCATGTGAATTTGGTCCGATGGGGGGGCTATGCCATTAGCTCAAATCTATGCCATTGACCACACACGCGCGCGCGCGCGCCGGCCGAGCCGAGCCGAGCCGTAGCCGTCGCCGGTGCCGGTGCCGGTGCCGGGCTCGGGCTCGGGGTCTGGGTCTGGGTCTGGGTCTATGTGGGATTGAGAGTACACTCGCGCTAAACGGTTTTCCTTGAGTATACTCGCACCTGTATTTTTGCGCGAATTTTCAAACCAGAGAGATGCATCTGTTCGGGTGGTCACTCCTGTTGGGTTTAAACCCAACGGACCTAACCCATTTGAAGCAGTGCTTAGGCACCTTATCTCGGTCTATATATAGACCTGTCATCTCATCCATTTTTACTCTCTGAAAAAATCCATTTTCCTTCTGGTTCTTCAAAGTACTCTCTGGTTCATTACTGTTTGTCAACCGAGTTTGCAAGTGAGTCAATCACTTCGGGTTTAAGTTCTGCACGCTGGTTCGAGCCTGTGTACAGCGAGTGCACCGTTGGGACCGGGCAATAGTCGTTGTATCCTGGAGGCCAACTGTCTAAGAAATCCTGTTGCATTTGGGATGCGGCCCAAGGAGGGCAGATTTGGTTTCAAGCCGAGTGACTCAGTCACGCCTCGACTCAAACACATAAGTTCTATTTTCTTTAATTTATTATTTAAATTCTGTTCTCGATTTTAATCTACTGTTTTCAGCAATTAATTCCAACAATCTTGAAACCAAATTCATTATTGTTGGAAACAGTAGATATCTGTTTCAATACTTGTTCGAAAACAGAATTATTTTCTTCTTCTTTTAACCTTTCTGAAATCAGTGTTTAACTGATTTATTGATTCTATAACTGGTTAAAAACCGAGTCACAACCAGTTTCTTTTGTAATCAATGGCCACCATCACAGTAAACCCTACGACTGAACTGTCCAAAATCGAACCGTTCGCTGGACAGAATTTCAAACGGTGGAAACAAAAGATCAGTTTTGCATTGCAAACTCTAAAGGTCTTCTACATTCTTTCAGATTCATTTACAGTTGATCCAGCCAATGAAACTGAATTTAGAGATGCCAATAACTGTAAACATTATATTCTAAATACCTTGTCTAATGAATTATATGATATATATGTTTCTTATGAATCTGCTAAGGACATCTGGACGGCATTAGAAAAGAAATACGTGCTTGAAGATGCAGGTTCTAAGAAACATGCTATCGCTAATTTCCTTCATTATGAAATGACAGATGATAAGCATGTCACGAACCAGATTCACGATTATCAAAATCTGGTACATGAACTTACAATTGAAGGAATGAAAATAGATGAGGTATTCTTATCAGGAGCTCTAATTGAAAAATTACCTCCTTCCTGGAAAGAATATAAAAACAGGATGAAACACAAGAAAAATGGTATCTCTTTAGAAAATATAATCGTACATATAAGAATAGAAGAAGCCAACAGAAACAGGGATCAGATTGAGAAAGTAAACGGGTCAATATCTAAGGCCAACCTGGTTGAAACATGTCAGGCACAAAATAACAAAAAGAAAGGAAATTGTTACAACTGTGGAAAGCCTGGTCATCATTCTAAAGAGTGCAGGCTCAAAAAGAAAACAAATGGACAATTCAAGAAGAAAGGGTCCTGTAACTATTGTAAAAAGCCTGGACATTATGAAAATCAATGTAGGCTCAAGAAAAAGAATACGAAGTCACAAGTCAATCTCACTGAAGTTGAAGAAAATCCGGACATGATTGTCGCTGTAGTGTCCGAAGTATTCCTTGTAAACAATATGGAATGGATATTAGACACCGGGGCAACTCGGCATGTATGTAAGGATCGAAGCATGTTTACCTCCTATCAGGCGACAGGGGATGAAGAACAAGTGTTCATGGGAAATGCTCGATCTTCTCCAGTTGTTGGAAAAGGAAATATTCTTCTGAAGCTCACATCAGGAAAGACTTTGTTGCTAAAGAATGTGCTACATGTGCCTGATATTCGTCGCAATCTGATCTCTGGTTCGCTGCTCAACAAGGCTGGGGTTAAACTAGTAATAGATTCTGATAAGCTTGTAATGACCAAAAATGGAACTTTCCTTGGAAAGGGCTACTGCAATGATGGTCTGTTTGTTGTAAACGTTTCATATGATAATAATAAGATGTCATCCAGTTCTGCTTATATTGTTGAATCTCTTTCATTATGGCATAGTAGACTAGGCCACGTAAATGTAGAATCCTTGAAAAGAATGAAACGAATAGGATTACTACCTGATATTACAATTGATAACATTGGAAAATGTGAAACTTGTATAGAATCCAAGTTCGCTAAGAAATCTTTTAAACTTGTTAACAGAAGTTCTGAATTATTAGAATTAATACATAGTGACTTAGGTGATTTTAGGAATCACATGTCTAGAGGAGGCAAAAGATACTATGTGACTTTCATAGATGACTATTCTAGATACACTAGAGTATATCTTCTAAGGAACAAAGATGAAGCCTTAGAATCTTTCATTAAGTATAAGACAGAAGTTGAAAATCAACTTAGTAGGACTATTAGAAGACTTAGGTCAGATAGAGGAGGTGAGTATGAATCTTCACAGTTCCGAGAACTTTGTGAAAAGAGTGGAATAATTCATGAAACTACTGCTCCGTACACACCAGAACAAAATGGAATAGCTGAACGTAAAAATAGAACATTGAAAGATATGATGAACTCTATGTTAAATAGTTCTGGTTTGCCCCTAAATATGTGGGGAGAAGCCATATTATCTGCTTGTTATATTCAGAATAGAATACCACATAAAAAGACTGGTAAGACACCATATGAATTGTGGAAAAATCATACCCCTAGTTACAAACACCTTAAAGTGTGGGGGTGTTTAGCTAAAGTAGGGTTATCTGAAACCAAGAAAAGAAAACTAGGTCCTAAAACATCTGATTGTGTGTTTATAGGATATGCAGAAAATAGTGCAGCATATAGGTTTCTAGTCTTGAAATCTAAAGATAACATTCTAGATCCAAACACTATTATAGAAGCTAGAGATGCAGAATTTCTAGAAAATGTTTTTCCTATGAAGTCTAGATCCGTAGAAATAAAAGACATTATTGGATCAAATCTTACTTCAACAAGTAAAAGTATGGATATTAGTTGTGAAGAAGAACTAGAACCTAGAAGGAGTACGAGAGCTCGTAAGGAAACTAACCTGGGAGATGGGTTCTTTACCTTCTTACTAGAAGATGACCCTAAGACCTATTCAGAAGCCGTTAACTCTCTTGATACATCATTCTGGAGAGAAGCTATAAAAGATGAATTAGAATCGATTATATCTAATAACACTTGGGAACTTGTAGATCTTCCTCCTGGAAACAAACCTATAGGGTGTAAATGGGTGTTTAAGAAGAAGCTTAAACCAGATGGATCTATAGATAAGTTTAAGGCTAGATTAGTCGCAAAAGGCTTTAAACAAAAAGAAGGATACGATTATTTTGATACCTACTCACCTGTAACGAGAATTACAACGATTAGGGTATTAGTAGCAATCGCATCTATATACAAGCTAGTAATACATCAAATGGATGTTAAAACAGCTTTTCTAAATGGAGAATTAGAAGAGGAAATCTACATGGAACAACCTGAGGGTTATATAACTCCTGAAAAAGAACACAAAGTTTGTAGACTAATTAAATCTTTATATGGCTTGAAACAAGCTCCTAAACAATGGAATGAAAAATTTGACAACGTCTTAAAGTCAAATGGATATCTTGTTAATGATGTGGATAGATGTGTATATAGCAAATTCACTGATAATGATGGTGTGATAATATGTTTATATGTTGATGATATGCTTATATTTGGAACTAATGTTGATCTAGTTAATTCAACTAAACATCTCCTGTCTTCTAACTTTGATATGAAAGACCTAGGAGAAGCAAGTATGATATTAGGTATTCAGGTAATCAGAAAAGATGATAATATTATTTTGTCTCAATCTCACTACGTTGAGAAAATACTAAAAAAGTTTAATCACTTTGACTGTTTACCTGTTAGTACACCATATGATCATACTGTGCATCTCAAAAAGAATACAAGAAGTAGTGTATCTCAACTTGAGTATTCTCAATTAATTGGAAGCCTAATGTATCTGATGAACTGTACTAGACCTGATATTGCATATGCAGTAGGTAGGCTAAGTAGATATACACATAATCCTGGATATGATCATTGGAATGCATTGAATAGAGTACTGAAATATCTAAAATGTACTATTGCATATGGCATTTGTTATACAGGTTATCCTCATGTATTAGAAGGATACAGTGATGCCAATTGGATCACTGATTCAGATGAAACAAAATCCACAAGTGGATATGTTTTTACTTTTGGTGGAGGTGCAATATCCTGGAAGTCTACTAAACAGACTTGTATTGCTCGGTCTACCATGGAGTCCGAGTTTGTCGCTTTAGAAAAAGCAGGTTCAGAAGCTGAATGGCTTAGAAATTTGTTAACAGATATACCGTTGTGGCCAAAACCTGTGTCTGCTATTTCTATACATTGTGATTGTCAAGCAGCTATTGCCAGGGCCAAGAGTAAGATATATAATGGCAAAAGTAGACATATTAGACTGCGACATAACATTGAGAGTACACTCGCGCTAAACGGTTTTCCTTGAGTATACTCGCACCTGTATTTTTGCGCGAATTTTCAAACCAGAGAGATGCATCTGTTCGGGTGGTCACTCCTGTTGGGTTTAAACCCAACAGACCTAACCCATTTGAAGCAGTGCTTAGGCACCTTATCTCGGTCTATATATAGACCTGTCATCTCATCCATTTTTACTCTCTGAAAAAATCCATTTTCCTTCTGGTTCTTCAAAGTACTCTCTGGTTCATTACTGTTTGTCAACCGAGTTTGCAAGTGAGTCAATCACTTCGGGTTTAAGTTCTGCACGCTGGTTCGAGCCTGTGTACAGCGAGTGCACCGTTGGGACCGGGCAATAGTCGTTGTATCCTGGAGGCCAACTGTCCAAGAAATCCTGTTGCATTTGGGACGCGGCCCAAGGAGGGCAGATTTAGTTTCAAGCCGAGTGACTCAGTCACGCCTCGACTCAAACACATAAGTTCTATTTTCTTTAATTTATTATTTAAATTCTGTTCTCGATTTTAATCTACTGTTTTCAGCAATTAATTCCAACACACCAGTCATCGGTTGGAATGAACCCAATGATCCACTTAAGATCATAAGCATTTGGCGCGTTGAATTAGACCGCATAGGTTATGGTGGGATATACTGTGGTTGCCGTGTTTGGGAAGTGCGGCTCATTGTAGTCTTGGGAGCTGCGCCAATCCATCGCAGTGAAGCGCAGGATTATTTGAAATCCAAATTGGATTGGGAAGATCCTCCCGGGATTTCCTCGGATGCGGGTCCAATAGTAATGTATGCGCGGGTATACCAAAAACGTTAAGAGTCCATTTTTCAATTTAAATCTCAATGGGACCCACTACCATAGATGAACGTTATCCAAGCCGTCCATCATGTTGGCCTATTCATTACAACCTTTCAGCAAAAATGTTGCTGCAAACGGAATTTTGAGTTGACCACACAATGAAAGTTAGGGGAGAATGCACTCCACCATTTTGCATGAGCGGATTAGGTAAGACCCCAGGCTCACCTAAGACAGTACGGCCCTTACCGTGTGGTTACCGTGGGGCCCACCTTGATGTATGTATTATGTATCCACTCCGTCCATCCATTTTTTCAGATCATTTTAGGGCATTATACCATAAAGGAAGCAGATCCAATCATCAGGTAGACCATAACATAAGAAACAGTGGTGATTGAACATCCTACCATTAAAAACTTATTAGGACGTACCTTCATGTTTCCATAGTTTTTATTTACCATCCAATCTGTTGATAACGTCACATGAGCTGGAATTAAGAGAAAAAACAAATATCAGCTTCATCCAAAACTTTTGTAGCCCATTAATGTTTAATAATCAATGTTTCCTATATTATGGTCCACCTGATGATTGGATCTTCTTCATTTCTAGTATAATCCCCTAAAATGATCTGAAAAAATGGATGGACGGTGTGGATACATAATACATACATCAAGGTGGGCCCCACAGTAACCCACGGTAAGGGCCGCACCGTCTTGGGTGAGGCCGGGGTCTCACCTAATCCGCTCTCTTATCGGAGCAGATTGTCAGCCAAAGCCTTTCGCATGAGATGTCCGCATGCGAACTGTAGGTGGGGCCCATCAACATAGTTTGTGATAAATCTACGCCGTCCAACAAATGTTAGAGATCAATTTTTTGTCACATACCATAAAATGATCGCGGAAAAATGGATGGATGGAGTGGATAAAACACATACACTATGGTTGGGCCCACAGAGAAACGACCACTATGTAAACGCCCGGCCAAACAAGCACAGGATATAATCCACCTTCGATTTATAGTGTAGTCCGCTGACGCACCAAATAGCACAAATAGAAATCCCAGTGGATTGATCATGCATCCGTTGCAATCCAAACATGCCTTGGGATGTCCATGCTTCCCATTTATCCACTCCAATCCCTCACTTGTCCCAATGATGCCCACTAGGATTACAACTACTATCTAATACTACCTAATCCCCCGCACCAAACGGGCCCTAATTGGATTGATGATCCAACTAATCATAACCTTCCATCAATGGCGGTATTGATAAATGAAAGATTAAGTACATAGAAAACTAGATCCAGCTGACCATATCATGAATTAACAATCCTAATCAAGGTTTAACGGTCAGATCGAATGGATCTTGGACCTATGTAAAGATGGACCCAAAATGAACAATCAAGATTATTAAATCATGTACCTTAGGTATGATATGATCAAACCAATGGTACGAATCGGTAGTTTAAGTGTCTGATTGTCCGATCAACGGTCGAATTTGTATAATAAGCAACTAATAGTTGAGTAATCATAAGATTAAGTACGAAAGTAACTCTATTTCTTAAAAATTAGCATGATACTCAAAAAGGCAATTCAACCGAAATGGAAACTTGAGATTAACCGATAAATAAAAGGGAATTATATCTAAAGTCCAAGCAGATTAAAGAAGGAATAACACTTTTGTAAGTAACACTACACAGATGGTATTTCCAGTATGCATTCATCACGTATTCATGAATCATGTGACATAATTGTTTATGATGTGGTATATACAACTATCTAAGATATGATAAATGCAACTGTTTATGATGAGATTAAACACCAGACAACTTAGGGATTGAGATTCCCTTAAATTTCAGGCAGAGTTCCCAACTGGAACTTGAGTTGGTACCAGGGCCTCCTCCTTAGGCTGAGGCCAAGGTTGGGGAATGAGTTTAGTCAGCTCCAAAGTGAACTACTCATCGCTAGACTGTAAGTGTTGCACTATAAGTGAGAGAAATCAATCCAAGCTCAGAGAGTTGGAATGGTATGCTCATCCATGTATGAACTAAGGAGAGACTAGGCTGAATGGGTGTTAGCAGGCTGAAAGCTATGCGCAGCCATGGCCCTGGCGGTTCTGAATATTGAATTGTATATGAGACAGATGGCATATTATTTTAATGCTTTGATAAATCATGATTATGTGTTAAATCATGCAAATTATTACTTGCTGGGCTTTTTAGCTCATTATGTTGTACAGGGAAAACCATCCAGGAAAAGATAAAGTGGAGAGTCTTCGTGAAAGAATTGACAGCTTTGACAAACAATTGTCCGAGATGCTGTTTAAAGACTTGATGGCTTAGTATTTTCATTATACTTTCTATTATTGAGAAATGTTGTTGAGCATAGACATGATGGCCATTGGATGTTGATATTTAAATGTTATGTTTTGATTATTATGTGGTAGTAATGATGATCAGTACCTTAAATTTTATGGTAAAATATGTTATGTGTTGGTGTATGACATTATATATATTATAGTAATACTTCGAACCCGATAGTCGAATTAAGAGAATTCAGATATGAGAGGTTGGGGTGTTACCGCCAGTCTACCCGATCCTCTGACGCGGCCTCTTCTCAATAATCCTTCAATGTCTGATCTATCTGTTGAGCCTCAATCACCCTAGAAATAAGAGAGGGTTAAATCGACAAGCCTGATAATTGTGCGATTGAAGACTGTAAGCTTAGCTCAAAATCATATTCTGCCACATCCGCTAGCATCCTCCACTCCCGCACCATCATATACACCACCAGGCCCAGTGGCTGGTGACTAAGGGCATCCGCCTCCACATTGGCCTTGTCGGGGTGGTATTGAGGGTCGAAATCATTGTCCTTTAGGAGATCCATCTAGTGCCTCTGCCTCATATTGAACTTTGACTATGAGAAGAGGTACTTCAGGCTCTTATGGTCAGAAAAGAGCTCAAATCTAACCTCGTAAAAATAATGCCTCCACACCTTCAGTATGAAGACAATTGTTGCTAGCTCTAGATCATGTGAAGGGTAGTTTTAATCATGGACCTTGAGCTGGCGAGACGCGTATGCCACTACTTTATCATGCTGCATCAAGAGAACACCTAAACCAAGACGCGAGGCATCTATAAAAACAAGAAATCCTTCACTATAGGAGGGAAGAGTGAGGACTGGTGTGGACATAAGGGGGTCCTTCAGCTCTATGAATGCTCACTCAAAAGCTTCATTCCAGACGAACTCTACACCCTTACGGGTCAACTTGGTCATCGGGGCAGCGATGCAGGAGAATCCCTCAATAAAACGATGGTAATAACCCGCTAACCCCAGGAAACTCTAGATTTCGGACGCATTTGTGGGATGGTCCCACTAATTAACAGTGTCGATCTTCATCGGAATCCACTGCTACTCCTTCCCGTGTCACCACGTGGCCGAGGAACTTCACCTCCTCCTGCCAAAATTCACACTTCTCCAGCTTAGGATAGAGTTGGTGTGCACGAAGGGTCTGCAAATTGATCTCTAAATGCTGCTCATGCTCCTCGCTGGTCCTTGAATAGATAAGGATGTTGTCGATGAATCTCACAACGAATTGATCAAGATACGGCGAAAGACCTCGTTCATTAAATGCATGAACATTGCGGGTGCATTGATCAGTCCGAAGGACATGACTTGAAACTCAAAATGATCGTAGCGCATCTTGAATGCTGTCTTCGGGATATCCTCCTTTCGGACACGAACTTGATGATATGCGGACTGCAATTCTTTGAAAAAAATTATGCCTCACGCGACTGGTCAAACAAATCATGGATCCTGGGAAGTGAGTACTTGTTTTTAATTATGACTTTGTTAAGTCTACGATAATCCACATAAAGCCTCAACGAGTCATCCTTCTTTTTCACAAAAGAATCTGCGCTCCCCACAGCGAGATACTTGGACGGATGAAGCCTAGCTCGCGCAATTCATTCAACTGCTTTTGTAGCTCTTGCAACTCCAACGGTGCCATGCGGTACAGGGCCTTTGACATACGTGTAGTACCGAGCATAAGATCTATTCGAAACTTAGTGTGACGACTAGGCGGCAATCCTGAAATTTCATAGAACATGTCTGAAAAATTACAAACGACCGGCAATTCGTCGATGCGCAAGGCAATTGACTCCTCTATAGCACAAGACATTAGTGTTGACAACTATGCTCCTTGGGGCTCGGCTACGAATTGGAACTATGACAAGCTGAGTATAAGGAAGGTGACTATCCTTGCGAAACCGTCCAATATCGCATAATACTCGACCAACCAGTCCATTCCCAAGATAACATCAAACTCGGCCATTGGTAATACATATAAATCAACAGGTAAGAAGGTTTCTCCTATCACAATAGGGAAAGAAGAGCATACCAAGCTCAATATTGTGGTCCTTCCTAAGGGTGTCGACATCGAAAAACCCTTACATGCAGGTTCTAACGAAAAACCAATTGATCGACAAAAAACCTCGAAAACAAAAGAATAGGATGCACCAGATTCAAACAATACATGTTTTATACATGTAGAGACAAGGAGTGTAGCCCTGATGACTACTCGTGGTGCCTGAGGGTCCTGTTAGGCTACATGGAACCTTCCCTGAGCCTGTTAGGGAGGTATATGTCCCATCTGCGGGCGTTGTTGCTGTTGTGGGAGAGGTCTCGGCGGCGAGTATTGTTATTGCCGCTACTGTTAAGTCCTTGACGGCTGATACAGTTGCCGCTGTTGCTGCTGTCTTGGCGGCTGATATGGTTATCACTGCTACTGCTGAAGTTGGGGGCAATCCTGCCTACGATGTCCCACCTCGCCACACTCAAAATAGGCGCTTGAGACCTGACGTTGCGGTTGTGCTTGAGCTAGTGGTGGTGCTACTGGTGCCCTGAAGAAAAGACAGGGAGCAGACCTCTGCGGCAGTCAGGGTCTATTACTGCTGAATTCTAGTAGAGGGTACCTTCCTCTTACCCTTCCTATCTCCACCCTAGTCCAAGGCCCTCTGAGTCTCTACCCAGTCAGTTTCATGAATCTAAGCCCGTTCCACCACATCCTCGAGTGTGGGAAGCTTGAGTTCAATGACTTGGGACTGTAGTCCAGGACGTAACCCATGTTCAAATCTGCAAGCTCTCTTACGCAAGCTGGTGACTAGGTATGGCACGTATTGAGATAGCTCAATAAAGCGTGCCTCATATTGTGCTATCGACATGTTTCCTTGCACCAGGGTCTTGAATTCTAAAGCGTGCTGCCCCTGAACATGTTCAAGGTAAAACTTCTGGTTGAACCGGTTCAAAAACTCCTCCCATGTCTATTCAAAGTTTAGGTCTACTCCTCGAGTAACCGATGCCCACCACTGCTCGGCCTCCCTGAAGTAGGAAGATAGCTAAGGGAACTCACTGTTCTGATGTGCATTGCATTGTAGTGAAGATCTTATCTATCTCATATTTTCATCTCTCTACTACCACTAGGTCTGGCTAGCCCTGGAAACGCGGAGGATCCATATGCCTAAAACCCTCAGTAAGGTACGAGCATGATCCTTCTCTAACGGGGGAGGTACCATGGAGGTCATGGCGTGCATCATTTGTTGGAATTGACTAGTAGTCATAGCTGGACCATGGGTTGATTGAGATGTGTCAGGCCTCCAGAAAAGGACATGAACCTCTTAGCATTCGATCATTCTTAAATCGGCACACGCTAAGTGTCTATTCGAAAGTTTCTAGAGTCACAACTAGAAATCCTATTTTAAATTAGGTTCATAAAGGAAACTTAGGGTAAATTTCTAAGTCTATCAAAATTGGGAGCCTAATCTCTCTACTATTGGCTAGCCCTGGAAACGCAGAGGATCCATATGCCTAAAACCCTCAGTAAGGTACGAGCACGATCCTTCTCTAACGGGGGAGGTACCATGGAGGTCATGGCATGCATCATTTGTTGGAATTGACTAGTAGTCATAGCTGGACCATGGGTTAATTGAGATGTGTCAGGCCTCATCTGCAATCTATTAAAAGCTTCTTGGGTGTCATGTCCTACAAAAAAGGACATGAACCTCTTAGCATTGGATCATTCTTAATTCCGCACACGCTAAGTGTTTATTCAGGAGTTTCTAGAGTTACAATTGGAAATCCTATTTTAAATGAGGTTCATAAAGGAAACTTAGGGTAAATTTCTAAGTCTATCAAAATTGAGAGCCTAATCATTCTAAGTTCACAACAATCGCGTAATGAAAGGTAGTTAGTTTAAGGCCATTAGTGGATATGTGATGTTATTAACAGGTATCCCCAGGTTATGCTATGATACCAACTTCCGTTACGCCCCAAATTCGGTTTTCAACGTCCAATTGTCGTAATCCGAATTTAGAGTTGACAGCCTCAATAGTACCCCGGTTTCGACACCCAACATATGCCAAGTTCCAAAAAAGGGATCTTGCAAGGAGGATTTTCAGGATAATTTTTTTTTCTAGAATAACATAACCACAAGTGTACCATAAACGAAAATATCATCACATACATCCAATATAAAAGGATTCAAGTACAGTACTGGAAAGAAAAATACAATATACAACTATAAGCTGAAAAGGAAAATACAATATATAGCCATAAAAACTTAAAAGGACCAGATACGTGCTCCTGCCTCACTACTGCTGTTGTTTAACATAACCTGCACGTAAACAACGTGTATAAGCTTACTACGAAGCTTAGAGAGTGCGTGTGTGCATGCACCATACATATGGAAAGTATAAAGATATCAGAGTACGCTGAAATGGTGAGGACTATACTGCCTTGTCCATGAATGCTATCAGCTATATCAAGCTATGCAATGCAAAGATCCTTCTAGCCAAATGTTATATATGGTGATGCAATCCAAAACACATGTGCATAGTGTCGTGTGCCGGTAGAGGTCTCATGCCCAGAGTTACAACACATGTTAGACCAACACCTAATATGTAAGGTAATTCCAAGATGATAGATCCCTGATCCCGAATAGTCCCACGCCTATTAAGGACCGAGCCCATGATTGCATGATAGTTAAATTATGTTTACGCATCTACAAACCCGAATACGTGAATGTCATATGTGATACAATATGCCAATCCTGATGTCTAATCCACATGTCATTATGGTTTTCATTTGGAACATCACTGGGGTTTAGTACACTTCCGACACTAGCCGCCGCCCATCGCACGCAAGACCAAGCGAGTGCAAGAGACCTTACTATCCGCCTTATCAGTGATATACGAAACCTCACTTGGTCGTCGATAGAGAACCCATTTCATAAGCTGGTCAAACTTAACCTAGCATATAGCCTGTTAGTGCATTGATTTGTGCATTGTATTGTCAATTGCGTAAACGTATGAGTCAGTCAAGTCTTGTGAGCCCCGACGATGATTGAAGACTCAAGACTTGAAGACCAAAGCAGCTTTCCGCACTGAAGTTCAAGCCAAATCAAGCTCGGAAGGTAAGTTGCATATAGACAGCCTATAGGATCCCAAAACACCCAAGTCTATGGCATTCGAATCACTCTTTATGTTTGCCAATTGATTTACGGACTTAAGTCCAAGATGATCAGTCTTGGACCTCCATTATGTAGGTTCCAATCAGTTGAAAAAGATAGGAAAACCATCTCCATATGCACCGTTAAAGACGAGGGAGTTCACCTCATTTCAGACCATGAAATTCAGCCTGACGACCGGTTGGCTGAATCAGATAGTCAGACAGCAAGCTCTTAACAAATCTCATCTGTCTACCTAGGACCGGTCGTTGGTCTACTAGGACCGGTCGCACGACCGATCGTATATGGACGAAAATTGCCCAGCAACAAAAGGGAGAAATTGGTTTAAGGGGAGACCGGTCGCTGACCTCCCACGATCGGTCGCACGACCGATCGCAAATGGACCAAAAACGTCCAGAGACCTCAGGGATTTCATTTCATAGAGGAGACTGGTCTTAGGACCGGTCGTCAGACCAGTCGGAGGCTCAACTAAGACCGGTCATTGGGCTTCTTAGACAGGCCGCACGTTACCGTTTTATATCTATTGGAGCCCGATTCTTGGAGCCTATAAAGGCATATTTTGAGGGTTTTAAGGAGATAACTTGCACACCCATTTAGAGGATTGAAGGGGGCAATTAAAAACATCATCTATCCTTCCTTTGCTTATCATTGCTTAGAGTTCATCACTCAAACCAAGTGATTCATGACACTTCAATGAGCATTCAAAGCTCGGTTTGAAGAATGAACTGAAGCAAGGTATTCATGGCTGACCTAACCCATCTTGTTGAATCTCTTGGTCATCAATAGCCATTGAATACTCAAAGTTGGTAGTTCCTATCATCACCATTATATTGAATAGGTAAAGGAAACTCCAACAACTCCTCCCACCTACCCGGCACTAGTCTAGGAACATCATATGCATTAATAGCTGATCGTGGGAGCTTGGAGAGGAGCTAAAGCATTCGTGGAAGCTGAAGCTACTCATTAACGACGCTGAATCGGGGCTCATCTCTTGTAAGTGTTTACGCTTATAGAGTCCATTGTTTGATTCCCCCTTCTTGTTAAGATTTGGGTCAGAGATTGTGACCCAATCTCGGAGTTGTCCTTGAGTAGGACGTATACGTCCTTGTGTAGGCCTCCGACACGGGAAAATAGGTGCGTGTCCTTGTGTAGGAGTTGAGAAGTCCTTGTGTAGGCATTAATCTTGTGTAGGTTGTAAAGGTTGATAGTTGACTCTCATTTAAAACCTCCGATAGTGAATGTCGGTGTACTCAAAGGAGTTAGGTACTTGAACCGGGAGTGGAGTAGACTTATCGTCGAACCACTATACATCGTTTGCAATGTGGTGAATGCATTTTGTCTATCATTATCCCTTGTTGATCCATCTTATAAGTGCTTAACCATATGCCCATCTTATATTTGACAAAATGCTCATATGCCATCTTTGAATGATTAATACAAGCATGCATATGAACTGTTTGACTAAATGCTTCTCTTAGAATAATTGTCAAATCGAGTTGGATCTTGTGTGATCAATTTACGTGCATTTACATATATTATATTGGTAAATTGTTTTGAGTTTTTAATTGGTAAAGAATTTGTTAAAAAGTCCTATTCACCCCCCCCCCCCCCCCCCCCCTAGGATATAAGCATACCTTTAAGCTTATCTCACTAGCGGTAAAACCGCAATTTCATAGCCCTCTTCACTTGAGCAGGTAAGGTTAAACTCCCTTCCAACTGACATTGACATTGTGGGAGACGCAGCCTACCAATATCTAACCCTCATGCGCTCATGAATCCACTCAGTCTAAACTTTGGAGCATCCTACTAGTACCACAGAATTTAGGGACTTTCACCTAGGAGCGCCTGTGATGCCCTATAACATCTATGGATTTCTGGTGTCCATTAAGGCTATACATCGAGTCGAGTTGAGGTGGGCCAAGCTTTGCTTGACTCGTTTGTGCTCTCCTCGAGCTCGAGCTCGAGCTCACCCTCGAGCTTGCCATTGGAGCTTGCCTTGTTTGCTAAACCTTTCGAGGCGAGCTAGTAGATCGAGTCGAGGCGAGCTTACCTCGAGTCGAGTCGAGCTTGCTCCCACCTCAATTTATTATATTTTTTGATAGAAAATACAAATTAAAAGTCAACAACATTAAGTTCAAGAAGTCACACATATATTAGGGGAGAATAGTATTTCTACAGGTGGGATCCCACCATTTAAATGGCCTAGCTCTGATAAGTTTTTTTATTGGCCAGGTCACACATGCATTGAATGCAGATATTTATATGAAACGAGTCGAGTCGAGGTTGAGCTGAGTCGAGCTTGAACCGAGTCAAGTTTCGAGTCGAGTCGAGTTGAGTTGAGTGACCTAGTGCTTGAACTTGACTCGATTTCTGACTCGAGCTCCAAAATGAAGCTTGGCTTGACTCATTCCATTGAGTTGAGGTGAATCGAGTCTGTTGGGGTCCCAAAAGTAAAGATCTTCAAACAATGATTATGGGTGCCCCAATCATCACTTTATTGGATTTAGGGCCAGTGCATCTAAGACCGCGTCGAAAATCGCAACACACATCTAACTTAACCAAAAGAACAGGAAATTGAGCCGGTGGTGGGCCCCGCCGGTCATCATGATCAAAACTGTCAAAATGTAGGGGGATTACCTCAATTACCAAGAGATAGGAGCAGTGCATCGGCATTCATCACAAGGCGGACCCCACAAATTCCCCAATTTGCAAAACCCAAGTGTGGGAGACACGTATACCTCCAGCGCATCCAGAAATTAATTTAAGGACGCACTGCCTCCAGCGCGTCTACAAAATCACCCGGCGCATCATGTAATTCAGTGATTTTCAATTTAAGGACGCACTGCCTCCAGCGCGTCTACAAAATCACCCGACGCATCATGTAATTCAGTGATTTTGAATTTAAGGACGCACTGCCTCCAGCGCGTCCGAAAATTCTTCCAGCGCATCCAGAAAACCAGCCAATTTCAGGACGCACTGACAGCTAGCGCGCCCTGAAAATCAGCTTCCGAACTCAGCCATTTTGAGACGCGCCGAGTGGCTTTAATCGACGCGCCGACCCAATTTCTAGACGCGCTACACGTGTCGACCGCCTATTGGGCGACTTTGCCTATAAATACCCCCCCCACCGTCTCATTTACACGAGTCAGTGAGAGAGAGAGAGAACCTCGTCGCCGGAAAACTTTTTCCGATCGCCGGAATCCTTCTCCGACCACGGGAACCCCTCGCCGAAAATCGCACCTCCGATCATACCAGGTCCGGAGGAATAACTTAAGTCACCATTTTCGACGCGCTGACCTCAGCGCATCGTAAAAGTGATCCGGCGCATCAGAAAAATCTTCGGCGGATTAAATAATTCATAAACAATGGCATTTTTACGACGTACTGGCCCCAGCGCATCGCAAAATAGGCCAGCGGATCAGAAAAATACATTTTAGGACGCACTGGCCCCAGCGCATCGCAAAATAGGCCAGCGGATTGGATAAATACACGAACAGTTATTTTAGGATGCACTGGCCCCAGCGCATCGCTAAAATAGGCCAGCGGATCAGAAAAATACATTTTTGGACGCGCTGGCCCCAGCGCATCAGTAAAATCAGGCCAGCGGATCGCAAAAATCAGCACCATGAGCATTCATTCCAGCACCCTTAAATCTTCATTTTACAACGTTTTCAAGCCCCGTTTGAGCCTATTTTGGGTATTTCGAGCATTCCGGACGCGATGGAGCAGTCAAATGACTCATCCAGGCTGCTCAGGGAGCGGAATACAAGCATTCGAAGTCTAATCCGATCCAACGAGCTGAACGGAGTAATTCTCCTGAAAAGAGGCCGCCAGTGCCCAGAATCATACTGATGCATCATCATTACATGTACTACCACAACATGACCCGGATCTGGGACCAGACTAAGCTAAGGGGACTATGGTTACCACGATAAACCATACCAGGAGAGTTCTAAATTATCACACAAAATTTGTTAAAGGCTGATACTTCAAGAACGGTCGATGCCCTACCCATCCAAAACGGCATCCGCTGGTTGAGCTGCTCAGGTTCACACGACTGCGAATGGACTTCCCGAGGTCACCTGTCCATACATTGACAGGCGCGGGCCCAGAGTCGTCCTTCCCGGTCGTAAACCCTGACAGTCTCAGCCCGGATCTCCGGTCAGAACATGGGACATAGACATCCGACTCGTACAAAGAAGGATTAGTCCTTGATAGAACATACAAACACAGGTCTCCGCGACCATACAAATACAGGTCTCCGCGACTACACACAAATATAGGTCTCCGCGACCATACAAATACAGGTCTCCGCGACTACACACAAATACAGGTCCCCGCGACCATACAAACACAGGTCTCCGCGACCATACAAAATACAGGTCTCCGCGACCACACACAAATACAGGTCGCTACGGCCATGAACTCTGAAACCATAGTCCCCAGCTGACTAGTCTTTTGCCTTTTAATCAAGGGTCATCGATCATTCGATGTAATTAAGGGCTCGTGCCAGATCACGGCCTGGAATGTACAAGATCTCAGAATCTCTGGAATAAAATTCGCCTTGCGATATCTCTTCTCTTGTGTACTTTTGTGAATGCTTGTGATTGTCTACGAATGTTTCTATTATTCAGAACCCCAGAGCAACAAAACCCAACATTCCAGAGAATGTTCATTCCCTAGTTCTAACAAACTGGCGACTCCGCTGGGGATCGAACTATACCAGAATCCCTGGTTATATCTGAATATAGGGATACTCTAAGATCAATTACTTACAAACACAAATCTACGCATGAGAAAGTTACCGCGAGACGTAATGTTTCGGCGCCCTTCGGGCGTCAAACTGGCGACTCTCAACAGGAACGTTCTTCCCTTCATCTTTAAGGCAATAGATACTTAAAAGGTTTTCGAACCCACAATTTCCACAACTACATGAATTTTTGTCTCCTTCTTGCTTGTTTTGTCGATTTATGCACTGCGATCGATGGGCTCATACTCCCGACCGCGCTTGTGAACTGTTCTAACGATTTTTATGACGTACCAGAATTAGCAAGATACTAGGACAGACAGAAGAAATGGCATGCCCAATGACCAGTTTGTGCACCTTCCTTACCACTGGAGGCTTCAGCTTCTCTCGCTTCATCCCAACCGCGACGACTACTTCTAGTTCAGGATGGCAGTTGGTCGAAACGCGCCGGCAGAAGAAAGAGCAGAAGAAAGCAGCCAGCTTAGCAGCATACAAGAAAGCGAATGTTGCAAGACCTCGCTCCGCAACCAATAGACAATGGCAACCAAAACAAGGGCAGAAGATCTCCACCAACTGTCAGGCCGCATCAACCACGTCCTCGGTGCCCGCGATGATGATGGAACAGTTTTCGCCATTGTCCAAGACCACCCGTGACACACATAAATCAACCAAAACTGCGATTGCGAGGAGCTCCCAGCCCATGACAATTCCCAAGCCAGGACAGGGGCAGGTTCAGAAGGCCCGACTAGTGATGATCGCGATGGTTCAGGTAGCAGAGGCAGAGGAGGGATCATATGAAGCAGACGAACTGCCTACAGTCCAAGATCAGATCGACAGATTAGTCCAGGCTAATCGGGAAACGAATGAACGAATGAGGGTGATTCAGGAAGCATTGACCACTTTAATAGCTCAGAACGCTACTCGAAGCCTTGCACCACCTACGCGCCCATTAGCCGAAGAATCCCAGCGGGCAGCAGAAGAGCCAGCTAGTGCCGAACCACTTACCCAAGCCAAGAGAGTTCCAGCGGAACGAATAATAGTCCCGACTACGCAAATGACGAGAGAGGAACTGTCGCAAACAATTACAAATCTCATGCGACAAGAGAAGGAAAAAGAAAGAGGAACTGGGTATAAATATCAGGTCCCATACCCGCTGGGGGTAGAAGAGATACCATTCCCAGTCAACTTCAGACGCCCAGATTTCGAAAAATTTGACGGTAGGGGGTCGCCAGAGGAACATATCACTCGCTTTCTCACAGCATTGGGAAACTAGTCGACCGTCCCGCAGTACTGTATGCGGTTATTCGGGTCAATGCTGACGGGGAAAGCTTTCCAATGGTACATGTCGCTACCAGCCGGATCAGTGAAGTCATGGGAGCAAATGAGAGACAGTTTTATCTCAAAATTCTTCTCTATAGAAAGAGAGACATCAGTAACAGATCTGGCCTTGATCAGACAGAGACAGGGCGAACCCGTGGAGAGATTCATGGACCGATGGGGTACGATAGCCGCTCAATGTCAAGAGTTACCCAGCGAGAAAGAACAGATAAAGATGTGCATGCGAGCCCTGGACCCAATGATATCATACGGATTGTCAGGCAATAGTTTTCACTCTTTTCGAGAATTGGCCACCAAAGCACACCTGGTAGAAGAAGCCGCAGCACGGGTGAACCTCAGGCCAGAAAGGCAGAAAAGAGAAGGAGTGAGGATTGCCGAAACACACAACATAAGCAAAGGTAGAAGTACGATAGATCGGAAGCGGCCCGCCGTGGAACCTAAGGCAGATACGAAACCAACGCCTACCCAAGACAGAGGCAAGAGGCCCTACGCTTCTCAAAGAATAACAATAGCCGAGAGAGAAAGAGCCAACGGCCCATACACCTTCGACATGGCCGACCTGATCCCCATCATGGAACAATTGGTGGAAGAAAAGGTAATCCGCTTGCCAGAACCGATTCGGCCCCATGAGGTTGGAAAGGTAGATGATCCCCGGTATTGCAAATACCATCGGTGTCTGAGCCACAAGACAGAAGACTGTTTTAGTCTAAAAGGAAGGATACAGGGGTTGATCAACCAAGGGGTGATCTGTATGAAGGCACCGGAAATGACAACGAAGGAAGCAGCGGGGGTAGTTTCAGCCTTCCCCTCAGACGAAAACACCCAATTATACATTCCGTTCCCCGAACCTGAAGAACCCTGGACTTTGGTTAGCAGCCGTAAAAGACTCGAGGATCGAAGAAGACTCCTCAGCCGCAAGAAGAAAGGGACAAGAAAGAAGGATAGCCAAAAGAAGAACCGACTCATAGAGACTCGGGTACATTGCGCGATGGTGTCGTTTATAGAACAGCTGCCAACAGAAGAGACATTGCAGGCAGGTAAAGAAGAAGTCAATGCCGTCATCCTTCGATCCGAAAGGCAGATGCCGGAGCGCATTCGGTCAGAACCAATCGACCCAATGCAAGAAGACGAAAACCCGGATACACCCTCAACAAGGCCCCAGGGGCAGAAGTTAAAAGAGAAAGTTGTCGAAGCCACGACCAGTCGTCCGGAGCCAAGACAAGGGGCAGCACCAGTAGTGTATGATGTCGTGTCACACCTACGAAGGGTCCCGGCTTGCCTGAGTATATATGATGCCCTGTGTCTCTCAAAGGCATACAGGGAAATGTTGATCAACGCACTGCTAGACAGTGAAGCCAGAGAGGTGATGATGGCAAAAATCGAAGCAGAAATGAGCGATCCGGATAAGTTTTGGGAAGGAAACGCACCAATCCAGCAAGCGATGCAGATAGATCACCCCTCTGTAATCACATTCTCCGAAGAAGACCGCACAATTGAAGCAACAGACCACAACCATCCGTTGATGGTCACAGGAACGATTAGAGACACGGAAATTAAATGATGTATGCTTGACGATGGATCCGCAGTGAACATCATGTCGTTGAAGACACTACAGAGATTGGGTTATAGACCGTCAGCCCTACGACCCAGCACCATGGTCATCCAAGGGTTCAATCAAGATAGTCAGCGTACTCTAGGGTCGATCACTGTGATGCTAGAGATTGAGAGGCTGAAGACGAAAGTAACATGCCAAGTAATCGACGCAGTAACAACATATAATCTTCTGCTAGGGAGGCCGTGGCTCCATTAGAATCGCGTCATTCCCTCAACCTATCATCAGTGCTTCAAATACAACAGAGAGGGAGTTCAGTACAGAGTGGCGGCAGACCCAAAGCCGTATACGATCACAGAATCATTCTTGGCCGATGCCCGGTACTACGACTTGATCGACGAAGGGGAAGTCACAAAGAAGCCCGATGAAACGCAGAAAGGGCAAGGGGCAAAACCAAAAGTCAGCAAGTTCGAACAGAGAGGCAAACCTCAGTTCATCACTCAGAAAGAAACCGCAGGTCAGCCGGCTAAAGAACCTCAAGGGGATACCAAGAAATTTTACATAATCCCGAAGCACTTGCGACATCCCGGGCAGTCCGTCCTAGAGATGATATCGAATCAGCATATGAGTGTGCTCAAATCTAGCTTTAATATGCCAGTACCGAAAATAGGAAGGGTTAGACCTTTCCCAAAAGCTCCTAGCCAGTTTGTGGTACCGCCCAATGCCAATACAAAGAAAGAAATCAAGTTCTATTCAGTATCAAGTGAACCTGCGCGGTCCAAGGACGAGGCCGAGAAACCACCTCGCTTACCTCAACCGATAGAAGAGGGAAGATACAGCGAAGCTAGCCGTAACATCATGAAGAATATGGACTTCTATTACTCGGAATCAGCCTCGAATGGCAGAATGTTAGCACCGTTCGAAGAAAACACCAAAGTTCACCGAGGAAGAGAAGGGTTAGGGGCAGAGGTGAAGATTAGACATGTCAACATGGTGACAATCAATCCTACGGGAGAGGTACAGCCACAAGAGGTAGTCGACATCATCCAACCCAGTGCCGCACCTGCACAGATAGAAGACGGGGGACAGCCCACGATAGATGAGCTTGAAGAAATAAACCTGGGAACCCCAGAAGACCCCAGAAATACGTACTTAAGCAAAAATGTCCCAGAAGAGGAGAAAGAAAGATACGTCCAACTGTTGAAAGAGAACCGGGACGTGTTCGCTTGGACATACTCATAAATGCCGGGGCTTAGTCCAGCAATCGCGATGCACAAGTTGGGCATCTTGAAAGGAAAGAAAGCGGTCAAACAACCTCAACGACGATTCCACCCAAACATAGTGCCCAAAATCGAAGAGGAGGTCGAGAAGTTGATCCAAGCCGGGTTCATCCGAGAGGTCAAATACCCACAATGGATCTCAAACATTGTGCCGGTCAAGAAAAAGAACGGTCAAATCCGAATCTGTGTAGACTTCCGGAACCTCAATGAAGCATGCCCTAAGGATGATTTCCCACTGCCTATCCCAGAACTACTGATCGACAGCACGACAGGATATGCAGTAATGTCCTTTATGGACGGTTACTCGGGGTATAATCAGATTCGTATGGCCCCGGAGGATGAGGAATCAATAGCATTCCGTACTACGTTGGGCATATACTGTTATCGCTTGATGCCGTTCGGGTTAAAAAATGCAGGGGCAACATATCAACGTGCAATGCAAGTGATCTTCCAGGACATGATGCATAAACATGTCGAATGTTATGTAGACGATCTGGTAGTAAGGTCGGCCGGGCACGAACAGCATAGAGAGCATCTACGGCAAGTGTTCCAAAGACTGAGAAAGAAAAGCCTCCGCATGAATCCGTTGAAGTGCGCATTCGGGGTTTCCTCTGGTAAGTTTTTAGGATTTGTTATCAGACACCGAGGCATAGAAATTGATCCAACGAAGATTAAGGCGATCAGGGAAATGCCACCTCTGAAGAGTCTCAAAGAGCTGAAAAGCTTCCAAGGCCGGGTCGCATACCTAAGAAGGTTCATCTCAAATTTATCTGGTCGTTGTCAACCGTTCTCGCTCCTCAACAAGAAAGGAGTACGGTTTGAGTGGGATGACGCTTGCCAGAAAGCGTTCGACTCTCTGAAAGACTTGCTCGACAAATCTTCAGTTCTTGCGGCACCAATAAAAGGGGAGCCACTAATTCTCTACATTGCCATCGGCGAAAATTCACTTGGAGCCCTCTTAGCCCAGAAGAACGAAGAAGGGAAGGAAAGCGCACTCTATTACCTTAGCCGCACACTGGTGGGAGCCGAGCTTAACTACTCGGCGATCGAGAAAATCTGTCTAGCACTGATCTTTGCCGTCAAAAAGCTCAGACATTACTGTCTCTCCCATCAGATAACGTTGATATCCAAAGCAGACCCCCTTAAGTTTCTCATGAACAGACCCATGTTGTCTGGGCGGCTGGCCAAGTGGGCCCTACTCTTGTCAGAATTCGACTTGACATACATACCGGCTCGGGCCGTCAAAGGGCAAGCTATCGCAGATTTCCTTTCCGCACATCCAGTACCAAGCGGTGAAGAAATAGAGTACGACCTTCCAGGCGAGCAGGTCATGGCGACTAATGAAGCACACCATTGGGAGATGTATTTCGACGGCGCAGCCAGAGCGGTAGGATCAGGGGCAGGAATTATATTCATCAGCCCGCAAGGGGACCTGCTACCCTATTCATTCACATTAGTCCCGGCATGCACCAACAATGAAGCTGAGTACCAGGCTTTTATTATTGGGTTACAGTTGGCTCTGGAAATGCAAATCAAGGAAATACGTATCTATGGTGACTCTAGGCTTGTCATCGGACAATTGACAACAGAATACAAAGTCCGCAAACCCGAATTATCACCCTATTGCCACCAAGCACAGTCCATGTTTGAGCAGTTTCGGAACAGCAGTATCTCACATATACCGAGGCAGGAGAATATACGAGCTGATGCACTCGCCAGTTTAGCCGCTGCTTTAGCTAACCCAGGAGGCAGCCCACTTCAAGTAACGATTGAAGAAAGAAGAATCCTGCCTATGGCTGCGCTGCGTAATGGAGGATTGAGCGTCAATCCCATTTGCTGCTTCGAGATCACAGAGGAAGATGATTGGAGAAAGTCATTCATCGATTATCTGAAGTACGGATTTCTGCCAGAAGATCCCAAAATGCGCACACAGATCAGAAGGCGTGCCAGTTCATTCATGCTCCAAAATGACGTACTTTATAAACGATCGTACGAGGGAGTACTGCTGCGATGCCTAAACCAAGATGAAGCACGTAGTACATTGAAAGAAGCTCATGGCGGAGAATGCGGTGCTCACCAGGGAGGGAAGAATTTACACC
Organism: Liriodendron chinense; assembly: GCA_003013855.2. Lineage (NCBI taxonomy): Eukaryota > Viridiplantae > Streptophyta > Magnoliopsida > Magnoliales > Magnoliaceae > Liriodendron > Liriodendron chinense. Next base: position 8,434,372 of record ML058387.1, on the reverse strand, counting down.
ACCGTGTACGACACATGGGTTACTACTGGCCGACAATGACGAAGGACGCGATAGAATACGTAAAGAAGTGTCATCAGTGCCAGATCCATGCCGATATCATACATTTACCTCCAGAAGAACTGCATCAGTCAGTGATGTCTTGGCCTTTTGCGGCCTGGGGTATGGATGTGATAGGCCCCATTAGCCCGCCATCCTCCTAGGGACATCAGTACATCCTCGCAGCAACCGACTATTTCTCCAAATGGGCCGAAGCGGTCGCCCTGAGAAACGTGAAAGCCAAACATGTCGAAGGTTTCATCCGTCACGCCATATTATACCGACATAGTATCCCCGAGAGAATCACCACGGACAACGGGACACCCTTCAAGAATGCTGCCATCGATAAACTGTGCGCAAAATTCAAAATCAAGCATTGCTACTCATCGCCCTATTATCCTCCTGCGAATGGACTGGCCGAAGCGTTCAACAAGACTATTGTGAAGATTCTGAAAAAGACAGTGGCGGAAAATAAGAAGGACTGGGACAGACGGTTGCCCGAAGCACTGTGGGCTTATCGAACTACGCACCGCACGGCCACCCGGGCTACGCCCTACTCACTGGTATATGGTACAGAAGATGTGATCCCGATGGAAATACAAGTTGAGTCGCTACGGGTCGCTCTCCGACACTCCCTGACAACCGAGCATAATGCCAAGAGCCGGATGGTCGAACTTGATAATCTAGATGAAAAAGGCTCGCCGCCCAACAAAGACTCGAAATGTATCAGAAACAGATTTCAGCCGCGTACGATAAGCGCGTTAGGGGCAGGTCGTTCAAAAAGGGCGATCTCGTGCTAATGATGAAGCGTCCGGCACTGCTGCAAGGATCGAAGAGCAAGTTCGACCCAAAGTGGGATCCCGTCTGCATTATCGACGAAGTGTATTCCAACGGAGCCTATCGGGTAATAGATTGCAAAGGATAGGGTGTCAGTTCGCTAGTGAATGGCCGATTCCTGAAAAGATACTACACCTGACATGAACTTATCATTGCAAGTTGTAAATACCCCGGTAGAGGGAATGTAATAGAGTAGATGCCAAAAGAAAGGGTGCCGCGCAATGACTAAACTAAAATGCTAATCATCTGCTTTATGCTTACACAGGTATTGGAAGGGTCACCAAGGCTCGAGGCACGTCAAGCAGGACACCACGCCTTTTCGAGATTATTAAAATCAAGATCAGCCCTAAGCCGAGGCCCGGCTACATCCTCATGCACATGCGTAGGTTTAAGTCCTGACAGGGGGACGTTCCTTTCTAAATAGCACAATCTATTTTGCATTCAAACTCAAGAGGAATGACAAGCAGGCGAAGAAGCACAATATGAACTCACCATCACAATAGCATACATAATGATATAACACTCATTACAACGTGTTTTAAAACTACAAAAGAATCATTATCATTACAGCCTAACCATCTAAAGTTCTCAAACACTGCTCTAATAGGTTAACTGCGGACCCTGCGATTGCCTTCTGTCTTGCCTCAGCCTTGGCCAGGACTTGAACAAGGTCGGGAGTATCTTGAAGAGACTGCTGCAGCTCCGTAATTCGTGCCCTCACAGTGTCACACTCCGTCTTGCGTTGGTCGATAGAAGACTACAGGGTGGCTTTCTGACCACCAAGTTTCGAAAGTTTGAAATGGACGACAGAATGTTCGGCACGTAATCGGGCCATCTCATCCTCAATTTCTGCGAGACGCCTGGTGACCTCTTGGTGCTCAGTATCTACAGCTTACCAATCCTTCTGCACTGCGACCACATCTGCCTCGTGCAACTCTAGTTCCGGAAGAAGGGACCGCAACTGACCTCGTTTTTCTTCAACAGAGGGGTCAGTCCTAAAGTGCCTTGCATCGTTCACTTGAGCCACACCATCTTTGAATTGTGACACATGGCTGACTATCGAAGAGATGTCGACTCCAAGCCACGTAGCAGTGAGTTCCAACGCCTGCAGTGCCTCATCCAAGATAGACCCTTCGTCTCCTTTCCTAAGCGAATCGACGATGTCGGACAGTAAGCTCTTCAGAAGGTTCACCTTGGTCCTTGATAAGCCTCGGAGAGACGAGAGGAATGCCTCGGGCAAGACTACAGGAGCCGGGACGCTGGCAGGGGCAGTGGCTGGTAAAAGAAACGGTAAACATTAGCACACTGGAGAGAGAAGAGAAGCGAACAAACGATGAAGGAAAGTATTATACCAGTAGGGATTTCATCACCCGGTGCACTGGTTGAGGCAACAGGTCTCGACGAGCTGGGGGCATATCCAATCGAGACTTCCGCTGCCGACTTAGGCATTTCAGGGGAAGAAAGAATGACGACCTCAGAGGCAGAGATAGCCCGGGCTGGTTCAGCGGCCAGGGGCACTTCGGCAATAGGCTCTGGAACGCTAGTGACCTCTGCAAGCATGATTCCTCAGGGTGGGAGTGAGGCCTCTTCTATAGAAACAACAGGTCTCGCCTCAGGAGCGGGACCAGTGTTCGCTGCAGCCTCGATATTGACAGGATCGGCAAGAGGGGGGTCTTCAGCTCCCGGCTCACCATCGACGTCCATAGGGACGGGTTCTATGTCTACCTCAGGAGCAGATCGCTCATACACTGGCTCGCTACCCTCACCTCCCTCCACAGGACGATCTCCGCTGAGGCCTGCTTGCATCATCGGTCGGGACGCTGCCGGCAGCCCGGGGGGGGGGGGGGGGGGGGGGGGGGGTGGCTCCGCGCCTTCTCAGCTCTGTACAACTTCAGCAGGTCCTTTATTTTCTTGCCGCCGTCAGAAACAGAGATGCGATGAGCAGTCTTTATGCGAGGCCAACGTTCAGGAGACGGTTCGAAATCACTATCCCTGGGAACAGAACGTTGTTCGCTTCCCCAAGTGTAGGGTTGCGATGTAGTAATAAACTCGGTAATACCGAGGTCGATCCACAGGGACTTATGTAGGATGTCACAAACTCATCCACAAGTTTCTATTAAAGCTAACAATCAAAGTTTGAATAGAATGTGTGTGATTAACAGTTTAAGCTAAATTGAATGTAAACAATTATAAGAAGGTACTAGGGGTTCGAGGATCCACTTGTAGCAATCCTCGATGTTCAATCCGCTGTGGTTTCCCATTCTCTCAACTAGAGTCACCAGTCAGGTCTATCTAGTCGGATGATAGAACTGTTAAACCAGAAGTCTGCAACATGTAAGTTCTGTGCATAAAGTTCACTCAACTCTAGGCTGATCTAAGCATGCTCATTGCATAGGTCATTCACCTTTTCTATATGTCCAATTCCCAATCATAACCATCCTCAAGTCTTCTCACAAGACAAGGCTAGATCATGATTTGAACTGGATTCAAATTATATGCACAGTCCATACATATTCCAGATAATCAACCAAAACTAGAACTTTGGCATGAAGCCCCTTTATGAAGAGCTTGGTACTAGAGCGCACTCCAATTCCTCGGATCATACAGGTCTAGACCGTTGCAAACAAATTAAGAAGATAAGTAATTCATCCAAACATCCATGAGTCATCACAAGACTAAGAGAAATTACTTAAAAACTTGTATAAACTTCAAACCTTAGTTCATAATCATGAATTCCAAACTGAAAACCACTTAACTACGAATTAAAACATCTTGGATACACTACAAGCTTCACCTCTTAGCCCTAGCTAAGAGGTTTAGCTGCTCATGATCCAAGGAAACATGAAACAACTACAAAAAACATAAAAACAGCAAAGCAAACCAAAATGAGTTGTGAAACTCCAATCTTCACTTTCACAGCTTCCAACCTCGCTTGAACCCTTCTCGGATACCCTAGAAACAATCCCTAGGTGTTTATTTATAGTTTGGCGGCTCCCCAACGTCGGAAGAATCGGAAATTTGCGTAACACTTACGCAGCGCAGAGAATTTCGGGAAGAAATTAGAAAGTTCCAACTCAGTACGCATGGCCGACCGGTCATGACCGGTCGGCCTCAAGTGAAAACACTCCAGCAGGTATGCCCGACCGGTCAAGACCGGTCGGGCCTAGTAGAACATCAGTCCAGCAAGCCTATCCGACCGGTCAAGACCGGTCGGATGTTTTCATCCACCTTACAGCAGCAATGACCGACCGGTCTTGACCGGTAGGTCCTTTTCAATGAAGTTCCAGCACATATGTCCGACCGGTCAAGACCGGTCGGACGTCTTCAGTAGGAGCCTAATCTGCATGGCTGACCGGTCATTGACCGGTCTGGCTTCCTTGGCCGACCGGTCACGACCGGTCAGCCCTCTTTTCTTCTTGTATTTTTCCTTTCTTTCTTTCTTCTGCTTTCTTTTCTTCTTTAGTTCTTTCTTTCTTTATTAGAATAGTTCCAAATGAGCTCATTATATCTTCAATTGAGTAGAGTCCACCCTCAATCCTGTAGTCACAAAACATGCATTGAATTAGCTTCCAAACCATACAAACCTTGCACAATGAGTGATGAATTGGGGTTAGAATATGCATAATTAAGAGCTCAACACACCCCCCAACCAGCATTTTGCTAGTCCCGAGCAAAACATGCGTGAAGCTAATCTCATTCTTCGAAACTCAACTCTCTTTCAGAAACCATCCTTCTATACATTCCAAGGTTCATAAGCTTAAGATTCAGAAACATTAGGCAACAGAGGTTGAAACCGTAAACTCTCAAAACATAATACGCATTCATATGAAATTCCCGCTGATTGGTTGATAAATAGAAAGATTTGAACAAATTTAACCTAGTGTGGGTAGTGAAAATTCATCTCACGAGTTTCTAGGATTATCTTCTTCATAGATCAAGTAAACTATAGAACTCAAGGTCCATAGAGCCACATCAAGCCAATGACAGGGATTTGCCTTACCGTCCTTCCGACGACTTTCACACTACGTCCCATTTCCGGCTTTGGTTACGGGTAGACCATCCCCCGGTTGGTAGTAGGTAGCCCTAATCGGAATTCTCCACCATTTTTCCACATTCCCAATTTCATCCTTCCTTATCCTTTTTCTTTTTAAATTAGATAGGATTTTTAAAAATCCATATCTTTCATTATTTTCCCATGGACAAGGATGGACAAAGTACCCCGGCCTGATTTCTCAATACCTTAATTCAAAGTCTAGCTAATTCATAAGTCACATAATCCCTTCAACTCATGAAAATCGTGTAATGTGAACTAGGTGTAAAAGTGTTCAGATTTCTATCAATCACAAAAATAGGGGAGTTCACATATACAACCATTATGCTATGAGAGATTGCAGACATCCAGCCCATACACTTCATATCTCCTCCTCTTATGCTCATATCAACTTGAATGCGTAAAACCGGTGTTTTCCAAAAGAGTTTCGAATTTTTGAAAAATCGAAAAAATTTCCACATGATTGCTTGAAATGTTGCAAATCGCTGGATTCATCCAAGTGATCCTACACCCCCCAACCAAATTTTGTATTGTCCTCAATGAAAAAGATGTACAATGAGCAAAACATGAGAGCAATTTGAAAATAAAAGGGAGTGAGGAATGATAGTACCTGAGAGAGTGAAAAGTGGAGATCTTCCTCCTTCTAACAAACCTATGAAACGAAAACAAAAGCAGAGAATCCTAATCCTAACTACTCTATACCTCCATCAGACTAGGAGATCCAATCATCTGAT